>CM050166.1:229456715-230656715 GCA_027410445.1 Discoglossus pictus
CACGCTTCACCTGTTTTTTAAACTTTATATAGATTAACATAGGAATCGTCACATATAATAGTTGTGGTAATTGCGAGTTTGTCGGTAACGCTATGTTTAAAGTTACGACAAACTCACAATTACTACAACTATAACTTGCAAGTTGCAAGTTGCGCATGCGTAGCAGGAAGGAGAAAGGAAACACGGGAGGGAGGGAAAAAGGAGACACAGGGGAGGGACAGGGGGGAGAAACACAGGGAATTGAGGGGTGAAGAAAGGAGACATAGGGGAGGGAGAAAGAAGACACAAGGGAGAGGGAGGAAGAACTGAGACACAAGGGAGGGAGAGGAAGGGAGAAAGGAGACACAGTGGAGGGAGATGGAGGGAGAAAGGAGACACAGGGAAGGGAGAGGGGGGAAGAAGGAGACACAGGAGAGGGGGGAAAGGAGACACAGGGGAGGGAGAGGGGGAAAGGGGACACAGGGGAGGGAGAGGGCTGGAGAAACAGAAAGGGGAAGAGAAACAGTGGAGGGAGAGGGGGAAGAGACACAGGGGAAAGGGAAGGGAAAGAGACACAGGGGAGGTGGGGGGAAAGAGATATAGGGGAGGGGAAAGGAGACACAGGGGAGGGAGATGGGGGAAGGAGACACAGGGGAGGGAAAGGAGACACTGTAAGGAGGCAATTTCCTCAAGCAATTGTTTAGAAGGGGACATTTTGTTTTCCTTATGTATATTATATAACTTAATGTAACTATCTCTTAGGGATTCCCCTCTAGCTCTATATCTTGCACCCAATCTGGAAATGAGATACCCTCTGATCACGGCGTTATGGGCGTTCCATAGTACTATCTTTGAGTCTACTGAGTTTATATTTGAGTTAAAAAAAAGTTTACATTTCTAGTTTTATTTCTTTAGTTTCTTGTGGAGATCTGAATAATGTTGGGTCTATTTTATACCTCGGAATACTATGTAGTTCTTTAGGCTCGTTCAAAGCCATCTTTATACACTCGTGATCTGACCAACTTATTGGTTCAATACTTGTTTTTTTTGTATTCTATCTAAGGTCTTCTGATCTGTCAGAAAGTAGTCGATACGAGTATATGTTTGGTGCCTGCTAGAGTAAAATGTTTAATCCTGTTCTAACAGGTGCAGGATCCTCCATCCATCAAATAGATCATACTGTGTCAAAGTCTGGCTAAACTTACATACATACTTCTTAGTCATTTTTGATGGGCAAGTCGCTAGTTTATTATATATTTAGCATTCCTTTAAACAGTGTTACATGGCACTCTGATATTGGTTGCTAATACCAGTAGAGTCTCTGTAGTCACAACTTTTCATCCTTGCATTTACAGAGCATGCTTTCACATTTGGAATGGTCTAGGACAGGTAGCCTGAATTTGAGAATTTCCTTTCTGTGCACAGATGAGTCAATCAGGATGACTGAAGAAGCAATTGATTCACCTGTATGCAGCAGGGATATTCTCAAATCCTGGACTCTGTGGGGCTCTCCAGGATCGAACTTGCCCACCCCTGGTCTAGGGCAATATAAAACCTCTTATCAATGTTTCCTAGTTTTACTTTCTAGAGAATAGTAAATATATCACAACTTTGTACCACACAATAGATCCCAAAACCATCCTGTCACTTATCCGTTAACATGTCAGAGCAAGAAGAAGAGGAAGCATTCCCCTTTATCTCACTGTATTATATATTTGCCCTCATATTTCATATAAAAAAACTTTATGATGATCTTCTAACTACAAATTGAAATTACAATGTCTTTTTAATTAAAATCTTAAATTCTTTAGACCATGTTAAATATTATATATTTTTGCTGATGAATACAGTAAGAATTAGTGCAAATTTATATGATAATTAAGAGAATATTTATTACATGTGCTTTTGTTCCTGCTACAATTATGAGAATATTATCTGTCAAATATAATGCATTCTGAAATATAGAACAATACTTTCTACTCTCATTTTAAAAAGAAGTAGAGAAAAAAACATTGTTTACAAGGAAAATGTCTATCTTTGAACACGGCTTGATTGAGCTACAATACATATGTCTATTCTAATTTATTTTGTACAATATGCATGCAGTATCTTTTGATTTCAAAGACGTAGAAATCTTCACAAACAAAGAAAAACAATTCTACCCAGGCATTTCTCTTTTTGTGCATCATACTTTGACACAATTATGTCTCAAATGATCCATCCAACTGCTTCAATCTGGATCTGATAACACAAAGCCTGCATTGATTAAACACAATCTATGCAAGACTAATTTGTGTCGTCTATCTGGAAGACATTACGTTTCACTTTGTAAGCGGCCAAGGTGAGCAATTGAAAAAACATGACAATTAGTGGGAAAACAAATCAACATTTGAATATAAAAACAAAGCAAATATATAGCAGCTATAATTTCATAAGCAAAATCCAGCGATAAACAACCCAGATAAATATACATTTAAAAAAATAATAAATGGTCATAAAATGTATCAACTATTCAAACATTATACAACATATATAGCCTTCATTATAATACTGGTGACATAATTGTATTTATCCATGGTGGTATCAGGGGGTTAAAGGATTAACCACATTAGTTGCTGTGAAAGTCATGAGCATAAAGAAATTCTTAGGCAAAATCTTAATTTGAACAGTTTCTGCTAATGCATAGAAGCATCCATGACAATAATCTTTTCAGTTCAAGGCATGGGGGGAAGAGTACACAGCAGGTCAATCCGAAATTGCAAGTTTACTTGAGAGTGTCTGTTTCTGAGCATTTGCTATAGACTGGGAAATTGTCAAATGGTAAAAGAGTATTTGTATTGTCCAATGAGGCAGAAAATCCCCCTCCCACAATGCAATATAATTCAAAGTATACATAGAGAAAGGAGAGAGGGAACAATTGTATGTGTGAGATAAAAGGGGTTCTCATACATCTCTGTTAGGGGAATAGGGGCTCAGAATATGCCTACGCATACCTACCAACTATCCCGCCTTTGGATTAAAAGGGCCTCTTTTAAGGAGACTTCCTCATGTCCCTCTTAGCTTCTTAGCTTGAAAGTACCACATGTAAAGCAAAGCCCTACATTTCAGACATCATAATGTCCCACTTGCTAAATTTGTCAAGAATACAAGTGTCCATCTTTGGCCTTTTTCAATAGAACAATGTATGAGTAGATTATGCAGGATGAGGAGGGACATGCTCTCTATAATGCATACGGGAAAATGTCTCTGAAATTCTAACACTGGTGAGTGAAATCAAATTGCGATAAAACATTTTGATTGAAGAATTGTAAGGTGTGCTTTGATCCCACAAGAAAGTTAATATGATGACTAATGGTGCATGACAATTATACACTCATTATTAATAAGATTTGATATGTGTGGGGAAAAAAATTGATTCCATATTATTTAATTACTGTTTATTTTTTAAACTATAAATTAAGCTTGTGGCTAATATATAGGTAATAATAATTTCAAAATAAACACGATATACTTGTACAGAATATTAGTAGTGTATAGAAAAAGTATCAGCTTTGTTTTAATTATATCTCAAATAAAATTGCAGTAAGAAGTGGTAACAGGAAAATCTTTAACACAACTGAAAAATGTAGCTATGATTTTACAAATATATTTAATAATTACCATATACCATGTTCAAACATGCAATATTATATGTATAACATATTTTCAGCAATGTATGTTACACCTTGGTATCAGTTATCACTTGTGGCGTTGCTATTCATTTGCAAATTATATGATTTAATTAAGATATTTATGTATATCTGTCCTAAGAAAGTATGATTTAAACAAGAGCTCAACATTTATTATTGTCTCTGTCTGTGGAATAATCTAAAGAAGATCAAAAGTAATGAAATAGCCAGTTATTATACAAATAACCCTCGGATGTTGTAAGTCCCGGTTTTGATCAGTGTTTGCATATAGTGCACCATGATGACACTAGACCCTACCAAGGCTCTCATCCAAGTTACTGCAGTTGTATCTCTATAACAGACATCCACAAAATGGAGAAGGAATTGATACACACTGCAGTATTTAAGACATGCTGAAATCACGGCTAGCCCAGAAATTGGGAGAAGAATGGACATGGGTCCTTTCCCTCTTCACCATCGCAAAATCTGACAGCTGCATTTCCGCCTCCGTCTGACAGATGGCGTTGCCGATTTTAGCATATAAGGCGTGCCAACAGAAGAGGCCTTGAGCTATGAGAGGCGTGCCCGAGGCCTTGGGGGGCCCGCGCCGAAAATAGCGATGACCTCGCTGTCGATTCAGCGCCATCGAGTTGCGCCACGTCGGAGGGAAAAATCGTTTTTTTGCCTTCCCTGGAACTTGATGGTGCCCGAAAACTCACAGTGCCCTCTGGCAGATGGCACCTGTAACTGCAGCTTTCAGGCAAAGAGGGATAGATCCAAGTTTTGTAATGTGATTTGAATAATTTAGGATAATATGTATTTAGATGTAAGCCCTTGGAGAACTCTTAAAAAGATTTTACAGCTTAGTAAATCAGTTAAAAAGCACATAATTGTCTCATTAGTTTCACCTGTTTTTTTTTTTATACGATAATTGCTTCACTTTCTGATTCACCATGAAGGCCTGTAAGCAACACTTTGTAAATGTATTAGTGGTGAGTTGGCTAAATATTAAAAAAAATATCAATGCAGGGTTACAATATGCGTCTGTTATTTGAATCACTTTATACATTATTATTATTGGAATCAATCACTTAAAACATAAGTAGACAAAAAACAAACATTGGTGCAAATGAAAATACAAAATTAAGTTAAATAGTTTCTAGTATATTAATAAATATATGGATATTATATATTACCACAGGATGCATTAAGCTTTAAATCAAAGAAGCATGCCTCTGGTCCACTAGTCTAATGTTTGGAACTGGAAGAATGAGGTCATGTGTAGGTCACAATAAGTGTTCTATATATCACGTAGCTAAAACCACAACTGGCATCTGCCACGTAAAGAGTATAACCTTGTAGACAGATAATGTTGCTGTATTCATGGCATTTTGGTTGTAAAAATTGTTCCAAATATGAACCAATAAAAGTAGTTCTGTTTTAGTTTAAAATGATTGTAGGGCTATGTAATCATAGACTCTAATCACCATTATCACCATACCTATTTCTGTTAGCTCTGAGAAAAAAATATTGACTCTGTAATACTTTTCAACGAATAATAAAATAATCTAAAAAATACACACAGCCTTATTAAATTGCGATCTGGCCAATTGAATAGGGCTCTATATAAGCACAGAGCATATTTTTTTACAGAAGTTTTTAGTTAGTGAAGACCTTGCTGTTGGATAGAAGTTCACTAAAACTTCTGTAAAAAAATATGCTCTGTGCTTATATAGAGCCCTATTCAATTGGCTGAATCACAATTTAATAAGGCTAATATTATTTGCCTGTTATACATGTTATTATGCAATACCTTTCATGGCAGACAAGTACACGTATAACATACCCCCTGCAATTCCCATTGATAATACCATCAAATGTTAATAACAGATGTTATTTCCACCATGAACTCCCAGCATTGGTTTAAAACTAGAAATTTCTAGAAAATCTTTTCTTCTAGATTTTAATTAATCAGTATGAGAATAGCATGTATGGGTCTATTGGAACTTGCTGGAATCTGTTTGATAAAGGAACATGTTGCATATGTTTTATAATCAAACATTTTTAAATAAGCAAGTATAGCCTGCATCTATATTTAACTGTTATAATTTGAAAACTTGCCTAAGATTAGGTTTAGAATATTGCAATTTTATATATTTTGGTTCAGAGCTCTATGAAATTTTGTTTTCCACATCATCGCTACTTTATATATTATTACTATTTTATAAGTAGCAGAGCTGTGAATTAGATATTACATAATATAGTCTCAAAAGATGTTCCTCAAATATGAAATAACTGTGAAATATCAACTTTTATTGGAACTAATACATTACACAACACGATACCTACACATACGCTTGGAACACATTTACCGGTATAATACTGAATTTTTGCCAGCAAATCTTCCATGGATATAACACGGTAATCCTTGGTGGTCTCATTTAATGGGAATGTCCCCAGTCTGTTCAAATTATTGTAGGACTTATCAGAGGCTCCTCATCCATTATGGAATCATTTTTCATAATATAGAGCACTTCCCATGTCAAACAAAATAGAAGTATTGCTCAGGGAAAAGTAGTGTTGAGTGCATTCTAGTTTATTTTTTCCTAGAAAAAATAAACTGTTGCCTTAACTAATAACTCCAGGGGAATGTAGGCAAAAACTACTATTAGACATTTTCAGCCAAAATAAATGAATATGCTGATATTTTCAATGCACTCTTCATGCCCTTAATTAACTTACATTTTTCTACAGTAACATAAAAAAAATTATATACATAGGCTTTTTATTAGCACTTTATATTGGCATCTGCATGTGGTTGAGGAAAAAAATAAATGTGAAGCACTTTGTGTTGTGTATTTAATTTTGGGAAGTGTTCCGTTTCCAAAGATAGTTATCAGATATGCAGTTTTAAACTGTATAAAGTATGACTCAATAATGTGAAATTTAATTCAAATGTATGTTAACACTTTATGACTAACAATTTAATTATCTGCCAATAACTTTACCCAGGGCGAAAAAAAAACCATTATGTAACATTTACTAGTATATATACGTAATCTTTAATTATGTAAAAATTAAATCACAAATGATTAACATGCATTTAGTGCACTTATTCATTTCTCAAAAAGCTATTGCAAATTAAGACAATGTAATACTGTAAGTATTTGCCAGTATTATTATTGCCTGTAATACAGACGCAAACTGAGTTTGTTTACTGTTATGAAAAGTATATATTATTATTACTCGTTATTAACAAAGATCCAACATTTTCCATTTTGCTAGATACACTTAATGCATGAGAAAAAAGGCGCTCAGAAACTAGGTAAAATGATACAATGAAATAAGACATGAAACAAACAGAAGCAAATGATCTAGGGTATGTTGTTTATATTGCTAATATGCATAAATAAACAGATTTTGATGCATTTATGTAGCATAGGCTAATTAAAGCAAATTGTTTAAACTAAATGCATATTTACAATAATCTAACTTTTAGGAGTAACAATTCTGTGGTGGGGGTGCAATATTTTTGAAAATATGACTTTTTAAAGATATTTAGATAGGCCAGATGATATTTCAATTGTATCCATACAATCTCTTCTTTGATTGTCCCTTTCAATAGTCAATCTCAGAAGATTCACATTAATATTAAGCCCTATTCTGATTGGCTGTCATGTTAGTAGGAATGCAAAAATTTGTATCTGTCCATTCAGGTTAGTTGAAATATTTAATATTGATAATACAAGATTGGCTGAAATGTGGACATATATTTGAGCCAATCAGAAGCTATAAGTATATGGTGCTGTCAGAAAGTCGTTCGTTGGTGGGGGAGGAACTTGGTTAGTTTTGTTATTTATTTTTTAAAGTGGTATTTTTTTATGTGAGAAGCTCTTTCCATGGACCAAAGATGAAGAGCAAGGGTCTTCAAGCAGGATAGAAGAGCACCGAATTATACAATCAACATGCTTATCCAGAGATAAAGATTGAGGACAATTGAGTAATGGATCATCGCTGGAGGGTTGTCCAAGGGCATGGTCTCATCTTGCCAGGTTTGTTGTTGTCATCTGGCATTATGTATATATTGCTAACCATTGCAGGTCTGCCAACCAATATGGCGCCTGCATCAAAAGACTGTGCTGCACATCCGTTACCTCTTTAACATGCATGCACTACTCCAAACTCGATGTGTAAAGGGGATGAGAGAGGTTGATATATACTGCTACATTAGGCATTATCGAGCGTCATTGCCAACTTAATTATAATACCTGTCAATTAGTAAATCTCATGGAGACATGAGTAGCCCTAATTTGTGAAAAGCCACAGTAGATTGCAGCTCATTTCTATTAATCTAAGTAAACTCCCCCATAGATAATTATTTTATATTTTTATGTCAGTTTATGTCCTTTGTTCCATAGTAGATACATTTACATGTTTGTGCATATTTTATGAAGATTTAATAAAACTTTTAGCCAAAAAAAGACTTTATTACAATGTAACAGAAACAATAGCATCAGATCCCAGGGGATGTAACTACAATTAATTTAAAAGTCACACAAAATGGGAAGTAATCTGAGGCCCTTGTGGACTAGTGGAAATACAATATAACTAAAGTGCATAAACTAATCCAATTATTTTATTATTATTACTGTCCTTTATTTATACCATATTCTGTACCTCTATACAGGGATTAAGTACAAGACAAAAAACAAAATTTACACATTGTAAAAGAATGGAGGGCCCTGTCTTATAGCTTAAAATCAAACATACATAGTGCTTGTTTCCAAAGGACCTTACAAGAATGAAAACTTGCAAACTTACAATTTTAACCACTATTCAAGTTCTAAAACTCCTATATAAACTCCAAAATATGTTGTGACTTATCAGCAAATTGCTAATTAATTAAACAAAAAACACCCTTTCTTTTTTTTAGCCATTCTCATTCTATAGAATATATATCTTATAGAGTAAAACGTAAAATCTATATTTCGTGTGTGTTTAGTAGAGGATCACTATTAATATTTTCCTATATATTTTATAAAACCAACTTCAAAGGAGAAAGTAAAGTGATATGAACAGATTAATCTTTAATATTATTTTGGTGTACTGAATACTCAATCCGCATACTTGTGTTGTACACACCATTGATATACAACAAATATATATTCCTTTGTCTCATCTGTGGTGTAGTAAAGTTTCACTGACCACTGTCTTGAACATCTTCCTGCTTCTGGATTTGCAGGTGAGACTGGTCTTGGTATTTGTTCAGTGGCCAAGCTAATGAATGCAGGGCCCTGGTGTAAAAAAAACGTTCTACCACTATAACAATTTAAAAACACTGGATAGATAGATAGATAGATGTCCAAATAAATATATAGAAATCTCTCTCTCTCATATATATATATATATATATATATATATATATATATATATATATAAAACATGACATATATATTAACATTTACATTACATTATGATGCCATACTAATATTTATTTTCCATGATTAATTTAATTTAATTACCACGTTTTCTATAATCCCAAAATTAATCTAACCCCTAAGCAACAGCTTTTGTCTTTGGCCCTAAAATACTAAATTAGCTTAGCTAAAAAAAATCTGGCAATATAAAATTAATTATTAGACCATATCATGTAGTATAAACTATGATCACTGTATTATATCACTACATAATAATAACATTATTTGCTAGGCATGGTATTCTACACCATTTTACTTTCTGTATAAACTGCAATAATATATACATATCTTTTATTTACTCTGTTCAATTTTACAGGATTGATTTATATTATGTACATTTTATTAATTGAATGGATTTAATATCTGGTGAAATATTTAAATGTCTGTTTATCAAAATATAGTATGTCACAGTAGAAATGAATATTACCTCTATGGATGAAACCAGTCACAAGTTTCATGTGATTAAAACTCACATCAATTTTAAATAGGTTATGCGAATTTTATGCTGTTGAAATTCAAATGATCTCTAATCATTAGCAATTAAATGTTGATCATGTTCATCCCTGTAAGTTTAGTATAGAGAAAATACATGCAGACAGTACCTTTTGAGCTTAGATGAAATATTTAATTCAAGTGTTGCCTCATAATTTTAAATCACTCTCCCTCTGGGCATCCATCTCAACACAGATTTATCATCAGCAACAAAACTGACAGTTTGATGCTTGCATCTAAAAACATACAGCAAGTGAGGCTTTTTAATCCATTGACTTTCAAAACAGCTATGTCTCTTGCATGCAATCATGATAAGGGAACTTTTCCAATGAAAAATTTGTTAGCTGGACATCTGATAACAAATTCTTTCTTTCCTCAGGAAAATTGTGGGCATCATCAGTTTACATCAAATTGCCATTATCTAAGAGAAAAAGGGCAAGCAAATAGAAAAAGTTTATTATTTTAAAATGACTGGTACACTTAGGATGTTTTTTGACGTATTCTGTATATACGACATTTCACGGAGACTTAAATCACTCATGAAGTAAACAGAAACTTTAATTGTTTGTTGAAAGTAAAGGTTTCTTCAATAGTTATTTTACTTTAGTGATGTCATTGTAGCCCATAGGCATATTTGTTTTTGCATGTTCTGTTTAGTTTCACATACTCATAGTTCTAATGACATATGCTAAGCTAAACAGTTGGGCATTACCAACTTCAACAAGCTGATTCTCATTGTGATTGTCTGGAAATTCCACACTTTGCTGCCACTAAAAAAATAATAATAAATGTTTTTTAGCTTTGGCTATTTTAAATAACTTTTTGCATACTGCCAGAAAAACTAATTACCACCACAAGTGAAACCATTAAGCAAATGTCCATGTCACGAGAGGAGTAAAATTATCATATGAAGAATATTTGACTTGTGATTTACAGTTTGACTGGAGCCACTTCATCCTGTTTCTGCATGGAAATTTTCATAAGTGGCTTGGCAAAGATATTAAAATATCTGTGGTATTTGGCAGAAAGCATTGCACAGAACTCAGAACTGCTGTTTCCATTTCATATTTCAGCAGTGGATTTCACTCAAGTGATTTGTACCAATTCTACAAAAAACAGGGACAGAAGTCATTATAAACAGGTTGTATAAAATGAAGACATGTGGCCTAACCACAGAAATGCTTCAGTTCATCGCCTTTTGGATGCCTGCCCCGTGACATTTGTTCCATATAACATTGCTATTATATAGCCTCATATTGCTTAGATTATACAGCTTTACATATCAATAGTCAGTAGCTTCCAACGTATTTATGTTTATGCCACAGAGTTGTTACTTATGCATAGAACAGTATGTACTGGAACATTTGTTTAATTATCAAGTTAAATAACTTAACACAGTTGTGTGCACGTTTCTACGTCTTCAAAGTAGGGTGAATCGTTTAATTATTTTACATGTCAACATTTGTTTTACAGGTTCCTGCATTATACATACATTTCCAGCATCTTATATTTTCCCCAGTTGGCATTCACTTCAGCTCCACCACTGTATCCACCACAGTGCGACAAATAGGTTGATCCTGTGACTACAATGGTCTCAATCACATTATAGCTACCCAAGCTCCTGGTATAAAACCACTGACTGAGTGGCACTTTTCATGCAATCACCTTTACAAGCACCTTGCTAATGTAATAGTGATGGTATTGACCTGTAGAGCACTCACTCATCACTCCCTTATACAGTGAGTGATCTACCAATAAATATCCTCACAAGAAATCACAAAATTTAGTGGCTCTAAATGTTAACAATTGTCTCTTTAGTCTAGATAAATGTATTTATTCAGAGTTGAGTGTACCATTTAGCTCATGAGTGTATTTGCACATTTCATACTGGATAAATTATCTAACTAAAATAACTTTAATTAACTACTCTGTATTGTGTTTAGCTGAAAATCTTAAATGTTTGAAAGTCTGACTAAGAGCATGGTTAAGCAGGAAAAAAGTCAAAGATAGTTTTTGAATCAATACATTTTGATGCCTCTGCATGGCGCTGGAGGGATCTATTTTAATATTATTATTATTGTCTTTTTTTATATCGCGCCAACATATTCCGTAGCGCTGTACAGGGGTAATTATATACTGTATAGGTGTAAGTTATGTGAATGATAGGGATGTTTACATTTGTAAAGAGCTATGGTTGCATCCTTTGATGCAACATAGTGCTTCTGGGTTAGCGAGGAGGAAGGGGTGTAGGGTCATTTTCAATCATATCATGTTATCTGTCAACGGCTCTGGACTTCTGTCTATTCCCTCCTTCACCACCTGCCTCAAGTTATAACTACAACTACGGGTCATCAAGCTCTCAGAAAGTAATGATATTTCCCCCAAAATGTTTTATATCCATGGTTTGCACAGCTGCTAATACGATTCCTTTGGTACATACTTGAAAAAAGAGATCGATAAAAGTAGCTTATTAAAAAAACAAGTAGAGAAATTCATCTAATGGGTATTTTAATAAGTGTAATGTAATCAAACCCTTTCTTGCTACAAGCACCATCTACCGATACTTCAGCACTTAGATCATTAAATACTGCAAGGAAACTTTCTACTTGTTTCTATTGTTTGTTATTTAATAAATGGTCAGTTTGTGCTATGATTATCAAAGTGCTATCTTGTCAAATCTTTATTTTGTTGTTAAAACAATGGTGATTGAAGAGTTGTGTATACAATATAAGACATACATCTATTACACTGTCTTTGTACATTCTGCATATTTATGAAAAAAATAAATTTAAATATATTATATAATATATATTATTGTGAAATAAATATATTTATGTTGATTTTTTTAAATCTTTTTGTATAAGAGAATATATAGTGAGCTGCTGCTATAATAATCATTCATTATGCTATGCCTATTATAGTCAATCATTTATATGGTGCTTACGAGTAGGAATAAAAACATTTCAGTTGAATATATATATTTATTTATATGTTAAAATAACAGAAATATAGAAGTCATGTCTAAGATACTCTGACAGAGGCATCATGTTGTGACTTTCCAGAGAATCAAATTGTGCCAAACTGTCAGCATCCATTGGGTTTGTCGTCTATTCCGATAAAATACTTGAAGAAAAGTATCAAGCACCATTTCCCCTTGTGCTATACAGGAATTTGCCTGGAAGCCTTGCTTGACAGATTTTGCCTTATTCCCACTATGATCTGTACACCAGTGAAATAGGAGCACCTTCCATAGACAATACAAAATAATGAAAGAGCAGCTTCAGTAATGCAATGAGTAGATAAACTTATGGTCTTTGCTCCACCTTCCAGACATGGTATGGCAAGCCGTGTCTGCAAAGTGTATAGGCATAAGTCTAGATAAAATCAGTAGATGATTGAAATTTCTTCATAAAATGGGTAAATGCATCAGCATATGACCTCTACAAACAAGTCTCTATGTAAGGTACAAAGCAGCTTCTTTCTATGAAGCTGAAATCCAAAGCTGAACTATCTTAATCCCTGCCATAAAATTGTGTTGATTAAAGCTTTAGAATTTTCCAACTCTTAATGTCAAAAATGTATTTTTACAATGAGTAAATTGTTCATAAAAAGATATGTTTTTTTTACATTTTTATTTCTTAAGTCTTATTTCTTAAAAGGTAGGCCACTGACTTGTGCATGCTAGTAAAAAACAATATAGCAAAAGGCTCACAATCTACATAAACATATTAATACGCCTGTTTTTGTGTATAATTATTTTATAATCACAGCCCACATTATATTTCTGAACTGAATTCAGATTAAATAAAAAAAAGAGGACAATGAATATTTGTATAAATGCGCTTGTAGCATTTTCTTTTGATACAGCGTGACCACACAAAGTGGTATATAATGCGAATGTAGTAAATAGAGTAAAAATGAGCAAGGTCGTGTGATAGAAACATTACATGTTGGAAAATAACAGTATCATGTCATAACTGGAAAATAATTACATACCTGTTTGGTATGATCTGGTGTGATCTGAAACGTGCCATAAACAGATTATACTAAAATGTTCCATAATCTATCTCTAGCTATCTATTAAAGTGTAATTTCCTCCAAGTGTTTAATTGAAAAATTTAAACTAAAAAAACTAAATTTAAAAAACAATTCATTTGAGGAAATTTACTAAGAATCTTCTTACTTTAAATGAAGTGAGAAGTGCTGTAATCCCATTTCCTCCATAGAAAATAACACAATCAAGGGATGCATGTGAGATGCACTTGAGATGCTTAGTAAATCCCCTCAGTGAGATTGCACCATCAAAGAAAACATTGTATTCACCTTTTTCATCTGTAGAAATCTTTGAGACCTGTGGTGTGAGCGTGGAGTTCATTTTTTTAACGTTATTGATTCACATATTTAACATTTATTTGGTTTACAGTTATAAGAAATGTGTCCCTAATCACACTGATTGTTTTTCTGATATTCAATTTTTTTCTACTATTCAACACAATCTCATTCTACATGTGAACAAAAAAAATTGTAACAAAATGTAAATACAATTTTATCCTTGAGTTAGAACATTTCATTAATTAATCTACTTACAATCACTTGGTAGAAATGGCTAATTCCCCTTTCTTAAAGTAACATAATGTACTCAATAATTAGATAACATATTGAAATATTTAAATTAACACATTAGACAAAATAACAATCAATATCAGTAATATAGCAATCATGTACTATAGAGACAAAAAAATATATATTTTTGTACACAAACAGCCCTATTAAATTCCCTCAATGTGTAAAACCGTAGCCTGTAACGTAGCCCGCAGGACTCACGGCTAATAAATTGGCCCCGTAAAGAAACCCGCCAATGACTTGCGGGGTAAGTGTGAAATAACCCTACGTGATGTCGAAATCTGAACTCTGCGGCTGCAAATCCTTTGTTCTGTAACGTTCGAAAATCATTATTAAAATGCTACAAATCCACTGGCGTTCAAACCCGTAACCTGCAAATGGAGCCAAAAAGCCAAAGGGTACTAGCGAGGAGCCGCAAAGAGGTTAAAGTCCTATCCGTAGCGCTGTTAATGCAAATATACACACACTACTGTACTTATAATTGAAGGGAAAGTGATGTTGGGTATTACAATTATTAGCACAACATTCTCAAGCTCGCAAATCTGCAATATAAAATACTTTTTTTTATGTAAAATTTCCGTGTTATATCGATCTCGGCAGTCAATGTGTTAATACATATAATGGAACTCGCATGGACTAGAATATCATATTTACTGATTTATTAATATTGCATTATTTCTGGAGTGATGCTCTGATCGTAACCGTAATTGAAACCTGTAAGGGATTGAAATCTAACCTCTATTTTTCAGTGATGTAATGATGATCTCTTTTGCCATTGGCTCCGCCTAAACCCGTAACTACGGGTTTGACTAATTGATCATGCTCACGGCCGCACATGCAATGCGCGCAAGAATGTTTTACAGGCTTGCGTCTATGGCCCGTAACTTGCGGCATGGTAGAATTTAAAAGCTCTGTAACTCCGACGAATTTCAAGCCGGCAGCCATTGCGGGTGTGCCGATGCTGCTACTGGCTTCGAATTTAATGGAAAGTATTGAAAGTAGTGACAACTATAAAAAGCCAATGTTGGGTGACTTTATAAGGTGAGAGCCCACTTCTTTAGCAGGTAATAACAATCTAAACTAAACAAAATCCAATACATAAAAGCATAAATACATTTATATATTGCTCTATAAATGATTCATCTCTAAGTGGGCCCTCTGAAAGCTCATTAGTTTTTTGTTCTGATTCTTTTCTTTGCTGTTCCTTGTACAATGAAGAATTATAATGTGAAGAAACTATGTAGTGACAAAACCCATCATATGGCCAACCCTGGCTTTGCTTTCTTCCTTTAAATCAAATATTTATGTAACCTTTAGTACAAATATCTATAAGGGGGCTTCCCTTGGTGTTGTTTTCTTTTTATTTAACTGATCTGAAACTAGCTTCAGTTCAAGTAGCAGGAAAAATTCCTGCTGCTAATGTTATTTCACAAATATACTAAGAGGTCATGAATGCCCTAGGCAATACATAAATTAACAGGCCAATTTTAAGAGCAACCTATTATGCCCTTTCTAAGGATCATTGGCCTTTTAAGTTATTTCAGTTAAGCAATATCTATTTTTCCCATCTACAAATACTTCATATTTTTTAAAGGTTTAATTAGGTTCATTCCAAATTTAATTGACTTCTTTAGGACCCTTTACATTTTGTGGTAACAACTTTTCATTTCAACAGAAAAAAAAACAAATGTTATCTGCCAACATTTTATATTGTTTTCTTACAATCTACAATAAACCCAACAGATTTTTTTTTGCATCTCCTTGATAGATGCATCCATTTTTAGGATGAAATGAACCAATTTTAATTACATAATCAACTAAATATTTATATAGATTAAAATAAAAAGAGAACATATTTGGAGTTTTTTTTACATCAAATAATTAATAATAACAATAATAATGATAATTGACCCAATATATCAATTTGAAAATTATAATTTCTAAAATATGAAGAGTGGATACAAATTCTTAAAAACATTTAAATTGAATTAAAGTAATTTTCAAGCACATGTCCATGTACCAAATATGCTAAATCGTTAATCATAATTGACACTATAGAGTGTTTCAACTGCAAATAAAAATTGTAGGTGGAATGATTTGCCACAATTAGTTAGCATTGCACAATAAGGGCCTCATTCAATTGCGATTTGGCCAATTGAATAGGGCTCTAAATAAGCACATAGCATATATTTTTTAAAGAAGTTTTTAGTTAGTGAAAACCTTGCTTTTGGATAGATGTTTACTAACTAAAAACTTCTTTAAAAATTATATGTTATGTGCTTTTTTGGCGCCCTATTCAATTGGCCAAATTGCAATTGAATGAGGGCCTAGGTATGGAAGTGTAGTTCTTTCCCCAGGAGGTCGTGGCGGGCTCCAGTACTGCTACATTTAGTATTGTTACAGGGATTTTAGATTTTTAGGTTTATTAGTATCTTGGTGTTATTGACTATTAGCACTTTAATTCATCAACATTTATTCAGCACTTTATATTTACACAATATTTTTTGGAGAATATTTGCACAAATGTTGAATAGTATTTATATTATATTATTATAAGTATGATATGTTTATTGTTTATTTATATTACTGTATAATAATTATCACTGATATTTTAACAGTATTAGCCTTATTAAATTGCGATTTGGTAAATTGAATAGGGCTCTATATAAGCACATAGTATATTTTTTTTACATACGTTTTTAGTCAGTGAAGACCTTGCTTCTGGATAGAAGATCACTAACTAAAAACTTCTGTAAAAAAAATATGCTGTGTGCTTAAATAGAGCCCTTTTAAATTTACCAAATCAGAATTTAATAAGGCTGTATATATTTACATTGTGTATTGGATAAGAAAACAATTATTTGTACCTTTTCCATTTGAGAGTGACGGCATATTTTACTTTTATGTACTTGATTTTAAATATGTTTTATTATATTTTATATTAATCAAATAAAAGTTATATTTGACTTTAGTAGTCTGGCTCTAAATTAGACTTCTTTACCTTAAATATTTTTTTGAGATACAATTAGATTTTGAAATATAGCACAGAATAAAAGTCATTTTCTAATGCATTTGTTTTTGTTGCACCTTCATTACATTGGCATAGTAGTTAGAATGTCTATTAATTTAAAAGATTAGTCCATTCTTTCCTAGCATTTTTCGCAATATACAGCTATGACTTCATATGGTTACATGTTATTTGGGTACAGTATATTAATAATATTACTAGAAGCAATTTTGATCAACTAAGGTAGTGAAATACAATGCCAGTGAAATAAGCCCTAATTTTATATTGCAAACACATTGCATAAACAGTTTAATATATCTGAAGAGAAGATGAAAGTATTCTGAAAATATGGTTAGTCCTTGCATTTTTTTATCACATACTAAAAGAAGATTAGACTAGAGAAGTTAGAGAAGAGAAGTATTATTTTGCAAGATATTTAAGCACAAAACATTATGAATACAGATATTATTTATTGTGCAGTAAACATCGTAACATTAGCTTTGAAAGGGCTAAAATAATATTATTTACTTCAAACAAACTGAATATGCTGGAGGCTTTGAGGATAGATTGAGTGACTGGGGTTGGATATACTCCATAATAATATTGATTAAGTATTAGCTATAAGAAATTCTTGATTTGAATCATAGATACTGACAAAGATAACAGAAGCACAGTGGATACTAGTCACTATGGAAAAAGCAGAATTTTTTCTATTCTGAGTTTCATTATAAACAGATACATTTGTATAGAAATGTATGCAATGTTCTCTTTAGATTTCTCAAATCATTATTTATACAGTTATGACAATGTCATGATATATATATATATATTTATATATATATATATATATATATATATATATATATATATATATATATATATGGATTATTGGAGCTGATTTTCTGGCAAACCTTCCCCCATCCATGTAAAAAACTTTGTAAAAAGGTGTAGGTTCAGTGCAGGAAAAAACCCTTCAAAAAATCATTAGGATTCACTAAACTATGTTTTCTAGTACTTCTCATCTCCTAGTGAGCCTTCTGCATGGGGAACGTAAAACATCAACTACAGTCACAGCCATGATATTCATTGGAAACTTTTTACCTCAATAATGCCATTAGAAATACAGGGGTTTAGTAAGTGTGAGGGATGGGTGGGTCAAATCCTGCCCAAATGATAGGGTTAGAAGGAAGGGTTATTTAAATATATAGATATAGCACCGCACATATCCCTGGTGTCTAATAGGATTTCTTCCACTCCCTCCCCTGCAGTTCCCAATTGCTCTCCATCAACTCATGGTGCTCAGGATTACTGTGATAGCTGGGTCTCACAAGATCACGCGATAGATATAAAGAAATATGCATTTACTGATACTTTTTTCATATTAAGCAGCAAATGTACCATTTATATGTCAATGAAATATATTATGAGTTATGCCTGGGGAACTAACATTTACTCTTTTGCCACGTTTCACCACGTCTGCTCAATTGCAATTAAAATTTATAGACAGACATCATTAAATAAGGCAGGCTTAGTGAATATTGTGAAAGGTGCTGTGCTGATCTGACAAGGACATACTGCTGTCCAGTAATTTGAAGAAAACTTATGTCAGTTTGTGTGTCTGTCTATTGTCCCATGCAATTTAAGCACTCACTTAAAGGACCTTTGAAGTTCCATAGAGCTCCATAATGAGCCAACACTTACTTTCTTTTACTTACATTATACCAAACTTGTGACTTCAGTGTCGCTTTACCTAAGGACATCTCTTTTCTTACAAAAAAAAAGAAATTCCAAAATATAACATGGCACACTAGAAGTTTGATGATCACTGCAACAGGTATTTTCTATGGGGAAAACATAAATTTGTTAAGTTCCTTTGTTGATTTCCAATTTGGTTCTGAAACAGTTAAATTGATACTTCATTTTGTTCCCCTCCTCTAGTGGATTCAAAAATATAATGAGAAGCTAAAGTGGAGTCACATAGTCTGCAGCTTGTAATTTGACTTCATGCTTTTATGGACTCCAATCTAAACAACCACATAATTTTTTTTATGTTTTGCCAGTCACTGTAGCCCAAATATAGCTCTATCAATGACTAAAGTAATGTTCATCATATAATTTGTTAACAGATTTAATATATTCACATGTTTATTGTCTATGTAACTATTAAAGTATACATGAACCCCAGAATTACCAAAATAATTTAATTCAATAACAAAAATA
The DNA here is from genome assembly GCA_027410445.1 of Discoglossus pictus. Lineage (NCBI taxonomy): Eukaryota > Metazoa > Chordata > Amphibia > Anura > Alytidae > Discoglossus > Discoglossus pictus. Next base: position 229,476,182 of record CM050166.1, read on the forward strand.
CTGTCTTTCCGTTCTCTCAGATTCATTTGATTTGGTAAATGTTAATAAAGTTTGTATAGCTAACGTAATTAGAGTAGGCAAGTAGCACCTCAGAAAGGTGTTTTTTAACATAAAAGTGAAATATTCTTATTCTGGCTAGAAATGAACTCACATCTGTGTGTGCGCGAAAAGTGAGAAATATGTGACAATTGGGGAATGACCAAGCCACAGAGCTGCTCAAGAGCACAGGAAGGAAAGATCCATCTACATTCATTGAACCTATCACCCTTCCTAAACACAGAAAGCAAGTCTGCTTACCAATCCAGTTCTCATCCAGTCTGTGGGTTATCACCCATCACTTACAGAGACCAGACACTGTTATAAGAACAGCACATCACCAGAAGAGATCTCTCAACCGCCTTCCTATCATGCTACTACTGGGGCCACAACTGGAATCAAATTAGGGGATGTGTGCTTGCAACTCAGCAAACCTCCCAGCGGGAGAGTTCTGGAAGAGTTCTGTTCCCCATAACACAATTTGTAGGCTTGACCAACCAAGTTCTGGACTGCTGATTTAGCTCTGATTCTCCTTATCTACTGCTGGCTCCTGTAGGTTCTTAAGGGAGCTAGAACCAGGCCTTACAGCTCAGTATATATATATATGGAATTTGGATTGAATGAATATAGAAAGAATTAGGTAATACAGGAAAAAAATTGTCCATAGGTGATGGACGAGTGGGAAGAAAGCAAGAGTAGTAAAGAAGTAGCCATTTCTGCATAATTACTGAACTTCACCGGACTGTTTCCTGCATCAATAATTATCATCTGAATCCCATTTGTATACTAGACCTACTGGAGATATTGTTTTCTTCCAGTTGGAACTGAAATAGAAAGGGGTATAACAAATTGCTTTAAATTTAATTTGTGATTTTAGTATATGTATTTAAATACATTTTTATTTAGACCTTTTTTATTTATCTACCAGACGTTCAACCTGGCTTTTTATTCTGCATTCAGTGTTTTTTTGTTACTATAGGCATACAATATCAGCTTCAGTCTTATCTGTAACTGAAACCTCCAACATTTTCTTGCATGCTGAAGAAAGTTTGTAACAAACTATGTTGTCACTAGTTTTGTACAATAATAAATACCAAGAGGAAAGCTAGTTTGAGGTTTGTGAAACTTGATAAGTGGTATCAAACGCTGGCTATAATATAATCAAGTATCCTCAATGATTTTGCACCAAGATGGGGGAAAGCTGTATTATGGATGCCAAGGAAGTGAAGAATCTGGATATGTAGAAAATAGTCAACTGTATCAAAGGCAGCTGTGAGATCCAGGTGCATTAGTATAAAAGAATGACTTGGCAGTGAGTAGGCCCTTTAGTGACTTTTTGTGGTAGTTGTCTATGTGGACTGTTGGGGATGGAAGCCAGATTGAAGAGAGTTGCAGAAGAGAAAATAGTTTAGGTGGTTGTAGACAAGTCATTCACATTGCTTTGATGATAAGGGTAGTATAGACATAGGGCCATCGCTTGATTAAGATATTGATTCAGATTAGAGTTTTTCAAAGGACCACTAAATTAGCAACAAAAGTATAGTTATATTGGTAGTGTGAATGGTTAATAATGAAGTAATCATTATCAGTTACCTGTCTCTGTGTCATGTTGTGAGATTCAAACTTCCAAAATCACACTTACAGCAAGTATGCCCCCTCCCACTAAGGAGAGATTTTGAGGACTGTCGCACAGCAGTTATGTTACTGCCAGAACACAGGACAAAATATTCTGACTGAGACTTGGCTCATATACAGATGTCTTCTTTTTTCCTGGCCCGAGTATGCACATTGAAATAGGGTGTGGAACTGGGAGCATGCATGATGACACCATCGTCATCCATGTGCATGCTCTGACTGGGAAAAAAGAAGGCATCTATGCATGAGCCAAATTCCAAAATGGTTATGCAATTAATATTCCACGTCCTAGTGTCAACTTTGAGAAAGATGCTACCAATATACCAAATACATAAATAGAGAAACTTAAGATACTTCAATATATGGTGAAGAGACAATCGCCCATCACTATCACTTAGGATAACAGTGGCTACATTTCATAAATGCAAAATTAAAGGCCATGGGCCTCATTCTATTATCGTCCGCAGCCGTTGCGGGGCCGCAAGGACCGGCCGCAAGCTATTCTGCTATTCTATTCCCCTCCGGCCGGGGATTCCGGCAGGCTTGCGGCCGGTGCCTTGCTATCTCTTGCGGCCGCTCGCCCCGGAGGAAATCCTTGGATCTAAAACGGCCGCAAGGAAATCGGCCGTAAGAAAATCCTATTTGCAATTCAATTGCTCCGGGAACCCTCTCTGCAAGGCTAAAAGCGAGCCGCAGCTTACTTGCAGGAAAGAGGTCCCGCTAGCACCAATTAAGCACGAAATATAGCCCAAATAAAGCCATCCTGCACTTTGAGAAGACTATAAAGTGATTTTCGGTGTTAGCAAAAATAGCAAAAATTTCCCCTATACTCAAATCCGTAAAATATATATTTTTTAATATACGTCAAATATCCATGTAAAAAAGACCATAGGGCTTGGAGCACCTCAGACCTGGCCATGCTGCAGCCGGAAAATAAACAGTTAATTTAAACTCGGGTTTGGGCTGATGTGCAAGCTTGAGAGTGGGTTACTTTTAATCCTCATGTCCCCCAATATGATCCCTAGCATTTACAGAGCTTTACAGAGCTGTCTTGAATTTATTTTTAGATTTCAGAGCTTACGGACGGTTGCAATATTTACGGCCGGCCGTAAGAGGAAATCCTTGCAAGGAATCGCAGCCTTACGGCCGGTTTACGGCCGATAATAGAATGAGGCCCTATATGTATATTTTGTTTGTGTTTTTAAAAATGCTCAAAAAACTTGTCTCTATTCACAACTTTTTGTTGAATTATGGTTTAACAAACAATGCAGAGAAAAAAATGATAGCTTTTGCAGTTTAGGTATTTTAAAAAATGCGTATGGTATTCAACTTACTACAGATTTGATCTGCTTTGATTTGTAGATAGTACATGCAGCAATGGAGCTAGTGAACAGAGGGCCTCTGTGCAAATCACATTTTAGATTGCAAAGTATTAGATTCATGAATTCAGTCAGTGGGTGGGGGTCTGCGTTCATTTTGTCTCCATGTTGCTTCCAAGTAGCTTCCTTGTTTTTGTGTTTTTGATTTTCCCATTGGTCTCATTGCCACTTCCCGTCCTCGTTTCCTCCCTGCTCATGCAGCTTCCTGCCTGAGTGCCCCACTGTGTGGTCCCATGTCCACCGGGCTCTCTCTCGCTCCTCTAAAAGACAGGAAGCAAAGGGTTGTAGTAAATGGATCATACCCATATTGGGCTAATGTGGCAAGTGGGATTCCTCAGGGTTTAGTATTAGGTTCTCTCCTTTTTAACATATGTATTAATGATTTAGAAGTAGGACTGGAAAGTATTGTCTCCATTTTTACTCATGACAATAAGTTGTGCAAGGTAATTAAATGGCAGATGAGTTTTAATACGAATAAATGTAAAGTTGTGCCATGCAATGTATAATCTTAATAGAGCAAATCTGGGGGAGTCAGATATTTAAAGGGATTTGGGAGTGCTTGTGGACAACCACCTATGTAACAGTGCTCAAAACAAAGCAGCAGCTGCCAAGGCAAATACATTATTAGTATGTATTAGGAAGGTCATAGAAGCAAGTGAAGCAAATATAATTCTGCCTATGCAACTCCCCAGTACGCCCTCATTTGAAATATGGAGTAACATTTTGGGTACCACTTCATAAAAAGGACATTTTAGTGCTGGAAAAAGTACAGAGAAGGGCAACAAAACTAATAAGGCGAATAGAGGGGCTAAGTTATGAAGAAAGACTAACCAAATTAAACGTATTTTCTCTAGAAAAAGGCATCTCAGGAATTATGATTACTTTATATAAGAAATACATAAAAGGAAAATATAAATCTTTGTCAAGGGAACTTTTTGCACCCAGAGGTTTATAACTGACTTCACAGTAAGGGTGGTTAAACTGTGGAATTCTCTATCAAAGAAAGTGGTGACAGCAGATTTGATAGATAAATCAAGCACTTCAGCAGACTTCCTCCACTACAAGTTTATTTTGTGCTCCTAATTCTGTACACAACCTTGCCAAACAACACTACTTCACATCATAAATAACATCTCTGTCCTCCAATACAAAACGTTTGTTCACCTCATTCAACACTCTCCTCCACCCACCACCCTTCCCAGCTGAAGACTTTTTTTTTTTTTTTTTTAAATACTTTATTTTTTCACGTTTTTCTTTAACAAACATCAAAAACATAACAAAACAAAACAATCATACATTCCAGAGGTATCAGTAATTCAACAGTTTAGCAATTGCATATGTATAAATACACTGTTAAAATCTCCTCCCTCCCATCTCTTCGAATACCAATTTTTATCTAATATCTTGTACTCCTGATGGGAAGGCAATTCCCTAATAGCAAGGTCACTTAACTTGATACCTCCACCAACCATACAGAGGAACCGGCACTACTCTCAATATAGTTAACAGTTTAGCACAGAAATCATGTGCTTCTGGGGAGACTCGGGTGAAGAAGGAAAATAAAAAACAAAAAAACAAAATATCTTTCCTCTTCCCTTCGCCTCCACCCTCCCTCCCCCTCCCCTCCCTCCCCCCACTCCAATAGGTGCAGAGAAGAGAAAAGAAAAGGAAGGGAGAAAGAGAGACGGAGAAAAGCGAAGGGAAAGAGAAAGTCTGATTTAACAGCAAAGGCATATAACACCAATAATAACCAATTATCAAACATAATTTCTCATATATTAACCTTTCTATTGCAATAACTATCCCAAACAGATCATCTGTCTAGTCCTTTTCTTCCAGTTCGCTTGACTAAGCTCTCTCCTTGGACTTCAAACTTTCTATTTCTTATAACACAATTTATAATTTCTTGAAGAGATGGGGAGAACTCTGATTTCCAATATTTCACAATATACATTTTATTAACCAAAAGAATATGAGAGACCAGGAGGTAGACTTTTGGAAAAGTCTCCCTTATGTTTATATGTAAAAGGAGCAGCTCTGGAACAAAAGGAACCTCTACCTCACATATATCCTCAATCAGATATGTACAAGCTCTCCAAAAAGGCTTTATTTTTGTACAGTTCCACCAAGCATGGAGTGAATCACTGTTTATACCACAGCCCTTCCAACATGTATTCCCTTTGTTCTGTGCAAATTTATTAATCGCATCTGGTGTCCAATACCATCTATTGATCAACTTGAAATATAATTCAATATAGTTACTAGAGCAGGAAGAGATTTTTACGATTTTTAGAACCTTCTCCCATTTATCTCCGTCCATTAATATATGTAGATCTTTCTGCCCTTTCTAACATACCTTTCGTTGGATTTACTTTATCCTGTGGCATTAGAATCTTATGACATCTTGAAATTCTATGCGGTAACGCCTTCTGATATAGCATACTTTCAAAGTCAGTAATCGAATAGCTAATCTTTTTACCATATCCCTTTGCTTTCACCAAGGATTGTAAAGATCTAAATGCCAACCATTGGTTGTTCTTAAGTTTATATTTTTGTTTCAAGTTAGACCAGGATAGTTGGACACCAGATGCGTAGAGATCATCTATAAGGGATATTACCTGCAATTTCCATCCACCTATTAAGTCAACATTGAACGGTGATAAGAGACACTCTATAGGGGCACCTAACGAAGGATATCTCGAAAGGTTCAATTTATCTCTATTTGTCACCCAGAATTTTAACAATGTTCTTACTCCTCTGGGTAGCCGTTCACTCTTGACATCATTTAACCCATCAATCCACAGCAATGTATTAGGAGTGTCTATTTTTAATATATCGTATTCTAAGGACTTCCAACCTGGATTAATGGCAGGAGTACTCCATATCATAATTTGAGAGAGGGCAATAGCATTATATAAATCTCTTATAGAGGGTGATGCCAATCCACCCTTAAGCATGGGTCTTTTGTTAATTGAAAGAGGGATTCTAGTTCTTTTACCACCCAAAATAAATGCATCTATACTTCTTTGCAGTTTAACAATCCAATATTTTGGCGGAACTTTGGGAATTGTTCTAAGGATATAAGCGATTTTAGGGATCAATATTATCTTACTAATTGCGATTCTAGCTGACCATGAAAATTTTACATCTTTCCACTCTAAGAGGATTTTCTGAATCTGTTTCCATATCTTTTCTAGATTAGATTTCAAAATCTTATTAACCTTGAATGATAGGTCTATACCCAGATGACTTATTTTATTAGAGTCCCATTTAAAATTAAATGAGCTTTTTAAACTTGTAATTTCTTCAAAGGAGAGATCTCTCCATATAATATCTGATTTCTCATGGTTGACCTTATAATAAGAGAGTCTTCCAAATTCTTTAAAGATGATATCAAGAGCTCCCAAAGATTGGATAGGGTTCTTCAAAATAACTATCAGATCATCTGCATATATAGCAATTTTATACTCTTTAAGACCGACTTTTACTCCCTCAATATCTTTTGCTTCCCTTATTTTCAATAGAAGAGGCTCCACATAAAGATTAAATAATATGGGAGACAAGGGACAGCCCTGCCTAGTTCCATTTTTTATGGGAAAAAAAGATGTTTCATAATTAGGCCCACTAATCTTAGCTGTAGGGTTAATATAAAGAGCCATAATTGCTTTAGAAGCAAATTCCTCTAGTCCATAACATTCCAAGGCAATTTTAAGGAAGTCCCAGCTGACTCTGTCGAAGGCTTTCTCTGCATCTATCGACAGAGCCATACCATCACTCCTCCCTATAGAGAAAATATCTATCAATGTTCTTATATTGTCCCCTCCTTGTTGGGACTTAACAAATCCTGTCTGCTCTGAATTAATCAACTGCGGAATTAAAGGGATCAAACGATTAGTTAACACCTTAGAATATATTTTTAAATCATAATTAATAAGAGAGATAGGTCTATAGCTCTTCCTATCTTCCGGGTCTTTTCCTTCTTTTAGTATATTTATAATTTTTGCTTCAGTTAACTCCTCTCTAATAATGCCGCTGTTCTTAATCATATTAAACATACTGGCCAACAAAGGGGCCAGCTGGTCTTTAAACGTTGTATAGAATAGTTTATCTAGGCCATCAATACCAGGGGCCTTATTGTTTTTTGTTTCATTAATAACCTTTATTATCTCTATCTCCGTTATTGGTTCATTTAGATATATTAGTTCTTCCTCTGATATCTTAGGGAATTTAATATCCTTCAAAAAGTTTTTTATCTCACTCAAACTAGGTTTCTGAAAATCTTTCTGCTTCTCAATATTGTATAATTCTGAGTAGTATTGGAAAAATATGTTGCCAATTTTTTTCTGGATGGTTATATAGCTGATTATCTTCTCCCCTGAGTCCCTGGATATGGTTTTGAATTTTTTGATTCTTAACTTTATTGGCCAAATATTTCCCAATTTTTCCTCCCATGAGGTAATTGTTTTGTTGTGCTTTCCAAACCATTCTATCTTGAATTAACTGAAAGATCTTTTTAATTTGTAAATTGATATCTTTAATTTTTTCCATCTTTTGCATAGATGGAAGATTTTTATTGCTATTCTGTAATATATCTAACTGAATATAAAGATTTCTTAGGGTTGTTCCCCTAGCTCTCTTCATTCGCGCTTCTTTTTCTATTAGAATGCCTCTAACAAATGCTTTTAGTGTACACCATATGAGTGAAGGAGATGATACTGAATCTATATTTAAGCGCATAAATTCTCTGCTAGCTGTTCTTATTTCTTCTATATATATCTTATCTTTTAAAATCAGAGGTTCTATTCTCCAATTTTTTATTTTACCATAGGTTTCAACCCCTTTTAGTTCCAACATCAGTTATAGTGCAGTAGATAAGATAGTTATTTTTTTTTGTATCGTATACCACTGAAGGATCCCCCAAGAAATAATCTATTCTAGAGTATACATTATATTTCTTTGAGTGATATGTAAACTCTATCTTTTCTGGATTAAATGTTCTCCAAATATCAAAGAGGTCAAGCTCTATCATTAGTTTTTTAATTCTTAATCTTAAATAACTCGAAGTATTATTATTTTTCTTATATTTAGATTTTGATCTATCCTGAACTGGTTCCATAGCTAAATTTAAGTCTCCACATATAATAACTTTTCCTTTTTTATATTTATGAACTAACTTCAATATTTTTATAAGAAATCTCTCTTGATTCTTATTTGGGGCATATATATTTACAATTGTGTAGATGCTTTTATTTATTTCTCCTACCCACAATATATATCTTCCCTCTATATCAATCTTTTTAAACTCTTCCTCCACCACTAAGTTAGCTTTAAATAATATCGAGACTCCCCCCCAGCTGAAGACTTTGCCAGCCATTTCAAACATAAAATTTAAAACATTTGCAACAAATTCTCCACTCACAGCGACTCCCACACTCCATCCTCTCCACTGATTGACAACACCCAGCCTCTACCATTCCCCAATCCAATAGCCACTATATACTCCTTTGACCGTGTAACAGAGGATGAAGTCTCCAATCTTACTTTCAACCTCCTGCCACACTACCTGTCCTCTGGATCATGTTCCAGTACAGCTTATCCCTCTCAACCTTTCAAAAAAATACTGGAAAGTTTCCAAATATTTTAAAATATGCCACAATTACACCCATTCCTAAAAAAACTCTCATCTGATCCAGCTTCTGCTTCTTACTATCACCCTATCTCTCTATTACCCAAGCTTCAAAACTGTTTGAGCAACTCATCTACAATTGCCTTACCCAATTTATTTTCTCCAATTCCCTCCTTGACACCTTCCAATCTGGCCCCAACACTCAACAGAGAGAACTCTCATTAAAGTCACTAATGACTACCTCACTTCCAAGTCAAAGGGCCACTTCTTTATTCTAATACATATGGGTCTCTCTGCTGTCTTTGATACAGTTGACCACCCCCTACTAATCCACATTCTACACTCCTTCGGCATCCGTGACACTGCTCTCTTTTAGTGTCTCCTTCTCTGGCACCACTTCTTCTCCTCCACCTCTGTCTCTTTGCATACCCCAAGGCTCAGTCCTAGGCCCCCTCCTCTCTCTATCTATACATTCTCACTTAGTACCCTAATAAAATCATTTGGGTTTCAGGAACAGCTCCATGCAGGTGACACTCAAATCTCAGCACCAGATCTACTCCCCTCTCTTCTGGCACAAGTTTTCAAATGCCTCTCAAGCATATCCTCCTGGATGTCTGCCCATTAACTCAAACTCAACATGACAAAGACTAATCTCCTAATCTTTCCATCCTCTACTTCTTCTTCTTCTTATCTTTCTTTGTAACGTGCCAACATATTCCATAGCGCTGTATAGGGTTTGAATACACTGTACAGATTGAATACATGGCAAAAAAATAACAGCTTATAAAGAATGGAGGGCCCTGTTTTTGAGCTTAGAATCAAATGTACATAGTGCTTGTTTCCAAGGCACTGACACAAGATTGCAAACTCACAAACTTGCAATCTACTACAGCTTCCATTTCTCATATATCTCTCACTGTCGACAATGTCACAAACCCGCCTCACTAAAAACACATCTGTTTAAAGAAGCTTATCACCTACAGCATTAACATGCAAAACACATCTTTCACCCTCCCCACCATACCCAAGTCATTAGATTGTAAGTTTGCAAGTTTTCAATCTTGTTTGGTCCTTCAGCGAAAGCTCCATGTACAGTAGATTCTAAACTCAAAAACAGGGATCTCCACTCTTTGCAATGTGTCAGTTTTTGTTTTGCCTCATACTTAACCCTAGGAAATATGTCTGCGTGTTACAAATAAAGATTATAATAATAATAATAACTTTAAAATGTATTGGATATATTTTTAAATAAAAATGGCCTTCAAGGTTATTTTGGATATTTAGGGAGGGAGTATTGATCCTAGGAAGTGTCTGTTTGCCAGAATCTGGGGTTCAATTTTTTCCCCTTTTGAGACAATTGGAAAAGTTTTTTTGTGTTTGCCTTCCTCTGGATCAATTAACAAAATTATCTCCATATTGCAGATTAGAGGAGATCTAAAAGGTTGAATTTAATGGACTAAAAGTCTTTGTTCAACTTCAATTACTATGTAACTATTAACAAGTCTGTGGTAGCTAATTAGCCTCCTTATTTGAGCTTGAAGCACCATGTGCCTATCATGGGGCACAGAAATAACTGGAACCACTCACCAATCATATTTCTTAATGGCACAGGGACAACTTGTATCCTGCTTTCTTCTATTTCATACCCACTGCTAACCTCCTGCCAAGACCTACTTTAAAAATCTCACAATCCTTCATCTCTTGTCCATAGACCTTTACCTCCCAAACACACACCTATTTGCAATCACTTCTCTTCTATCTTGCCTCTTCACTGTACTTAGACCTGTCTTCGCATCACCCAGCACATTATCCAGGTCTTCTACTACCTCATCGGTACACACCAACTCATCTGCCTAACATTACAATGAATTAGCCCAGCTTCAATGCATGATAGCAGACATCGATACCTCTGTCATTGCTCTCAAAAATAGGATGAAACATCTGGAAAAACCTGTTCCATCCACTTCCACTGCACTCCAACCATTTCCATCTAACAGTGCTAATGAGCCAACTTCTCCTCCTCCTACCATCATTCTGGCCCACTTTGTTCCGGCACATCTGAGGATGGATTTACTTGATGGTAATGATATCAACCTGGCCACTTTACTCGTCTCTTCTAATGACATCAGAGACAACATAAAAATATTCCAGGGCAATGTATCTGTAACCCTGAAATCTAAAGACCCAGCTTGAACCACAAGTTCTCCGTCACAGAGTTTGTCCTGGGATTTAGTATGTTCAGAGATGTTCTCTGCACCGCCTTCCTGCTTGAGGAGACAGGAGATGGATGACTAGCTCTAACTAATCATTGAACTGTCGTCAGCAGATTTATGTATTACGACTATCACTGCTTTTTTTCCAACAAAGCAGCAGCACTCAGTCAGTTCAACTTTACATTCAATTGGTCGACACTAGACCATGTTCTGATCTGCTGCCATTTTGCTGGAATAAAGTCTTCAGTATGCCAGCATTGCCAATCTCCCTTCCAGTCATTCACTTTCTGTCCTATTGCTTTTTCACAACTCCACCACACCAATCCTCAACCAACTGTCTTTCTCCTCAACACTATAATACAATCACAACCAAGCAAGGATCACCACACTGCACAGTCTAACACAAAGCTCACGCAAAAACCATATGCCCACCGGTAATGCACTCAAAAGGACTACTAACCATCGACCTCCAAAGGCTCTCAGAGTATCTTGCTTATCATTCATCTCAGCACTTAGTTATGTTCATCACTACTTCCTTTTTGCAAGGGTTGCACAATGGGGTAGAAAAATTAACCCAGACATCTACTCACTGCTATGAAGGAGCCTGGGGTAGTGGAGAAACATACTGTTCCACCAGACACACTTTTGACTCCAAGAGAAGTCCCAAACTCTTCAATATGTTCATCAAAATGCTCTGCTGGATCCTACTAAATTTCAAGAAATGCCAGAATGTCATACACTACTTAGACAATTTCCTATTCATAGAACCTCCAAATTCCAAACCTACGAGCCTCAAGATAACCACAGATCTATTTGATAATCTCTGCATACCATGCAATTTCCATAAGATAGAAGGACCATCCCACATCCTAGAATTTCTCTGCATCATTCTAGACACTGAGTAGCATACGATAATTCATTACCACCACTTCCAACAGCAAGATTTGTACCCTCAAAAAACTCTAGATCCTCCTGGGCCACCTCTGTTATGCCACAGAAATCCTACCTCAGTTCTTAGAACATTCTTTGTATTCTTCCTTTCCCATCTCCTGTTACTGTTGTTGTGTAGTCGTTCAGTCGTGGTTGACTATCGGTGACCCTATTGATAGAAGCATGCAAGGCACATCTGTTAGCCACTGCATCTCTGAGCTTCCTCCTTTTTTCCTAGAAGGAAGCATCTTCTAATTTCTTGGATGCTGTCACCATCTTTATTCCACATTTGAGTTGAATAAATAAGGTGACAATATACAACCTTTTCACCCACCTTTCCCAATCTTAACCTATACGGTTATCGCATGTTCGGCTCTGGCCGTGGCTTCTTGGTCCACATACAGATTCCCCAGGAGGCAAATTAGATGATCTGGTACTCCCATCTCTTTTTAAGAACGTGCCACATTTTGTTGTGATCCACTAAGTCAAAGGCTTTAGAATAGTCTATGAAGCAGAAGTAAATGTTTTTCTGGAACTCTATTGCTTTCTCTCTTATACAGAGAATTTGATCTGTTGTGCCTCTGCAAAACCAGTCTTACACATGTGGTAGTCCTCTGTCCATATATTGTTGGAGCTGAACCTGCAGATTCTTAAGCATTATCTTGCTGGCGTGTGAAAGAAGTGCAATTGCGCTGTAATAGGAACACTCTTTGGTACTGTCTTTTTTTGAGATTGGGATGTAGACTGACCCTTACCGTGTACTGGCCATTGTTGAGTTTGCCACATTTGTTGGCATAACATGAGCAACATTTTCACATCATCATCTTGTATTACTGAAAACAGTTCAGCAGGGAATCCATTACCTGCTGCAGCCTTATTATCCAGCACATTATACAAGCTACTAAGGTTATCAATGCTGTTTAGATCCTTACTCATAGTTCTTCTGTGAATCCCTGCAATCTCTTGTTCAAGTGATCTGCTTCTTTTAAGTACCTACCATTTTTTTCTGCCTTTTATCACACCCACTTTGGTATGAAAGAGATTCCCAATTTTCCTTAAGAGATCTTTTGATGTTCCAAATCTGTTATTTTCTAACTCTTTATGTTGCTATTTATAAAATGTCTCATTGTCTCTTTTCCTTACTGTATAGACCTCTTCCATCTTTAGCTACAACATACAAAGTCAGTCTGTTTTCTATATTATTCATCTGGTGATGACCCTGTGTGGAGTCCTCTCAGAGGCCATTGGAATTGGGGCTTTTTTATGACCAGATAATTGTCTTGGCAGAATTCTACTAATCTCTGACATGCCTCATTTTGTACTCCAAGGCCAAGCTTGCCGTTATTCTAGGCATCTTTTGGTTTCCTACTTTAGCATTCAACTCTCCTATGATGAGAGTAACATCTTCTCTTGGTGTTATACCTAGGAGGTGTTGAATATATTTGTAGAATTTGACAACTTTGTCTCTTCAGCATCCATTGTTGGAGCATAGACTTGGACCAATGTGATGTTAAAAGCCTTTTTGAATTGAAATCGTTTTATCATGTATTGGGTTGTAACCAAGCATTTATGTGGCCACCTTTTGATTGAGTATGAGGGAAGCTCCATTTCTTCTGCAGGATTCTTGACCACTGTAGACGATCTGGTGGTTGTTTTATATAAAATGCCCCTTTACACTCCATTTGCATGTACTAATTCCCATGATATCAATGTTTAATCTTATCATCTCATGTTTGACCATGTCCAGTTAGCCTTGGTTCATAGTTCTAATGTGCCAGGCTCCTATGATGAATTGTTTTTTGCAGCAGACTTGTTTGACCTGAAGTGGATTGCTATTTCCTTCTCCAGTGGTAAAGGGGCTTGTGTATGTCAATGAATCTGGGAGTTATATCATATAGGGTCTCGCAAGATGGGCAATAATTGGCAGAGAGGCCAGACAAATCTTGGTCTGACTCCTGTACTGTATGCTATTCTATTGCCTCTCTCCCTCTGGTACAATTGCTGTAGTAATTATGTGTGTCTACAGATCTCCATCCTGTTGTGAGCTGACAACAACCTTGTTTAATGGCAGTAGATTACTTAAGGGGTTAACTTTTGCAAGAGCTAATTCAGTAACAATATCTCCTAATCATTCCTCGTTCTCATCATACTCCTTATCCCTCAATCTCCCTGAAGATCTCCTAATGTCAGCGACTTGTCCCTGTTTTGTACTCACCCCATTCTTTAGCCTTAATTTCAATTATTAACACTGGTCTCCTATCCAACATTTCAGACATTTCACTCTGAATTAGCATTTGCCAGGACTAAAGATTAACATTATACTTCTCATAATATTCATTTATGACAGTCTCATGATGTTGAGTCTGAATAATGAGCAGTAGTTTCATAAAAACAAAAAATAAAAGAAATATAGCAGTCAATCCAAAACAATTGCAGGTTAATAAGTGCTTATGGTTTTTACCTAGACTTAGATCTTTTATATTGTCCCAAGAAGGATTGCATCCCAGTTTAAATAAAAAGTAAGACATTTTTCCAAGAAAATCACATATTTTAACAGATGTTGAAGTTTCACAGAAATAAATTCTCATGTTATATTGTGGTAGCCGTGTTAATATAGTTGTGGTTTCACAAACATAATTTTTGCTTGAGTAATAGGTGATACTTTTATTTTGACTAGCAACACGAGCAGCTTTCAGTAGCACTGATCTCTGGCTGCTTGTGGGATAAAATCATTTTGCGTTTCATAGTTTATTTAATAAATTTAGTCTGTATGCAGGCTATCAACTTTATCTTCTTATTTATGTGAATATATATATATATATATATATATATATATATATATATATATATATATATATATATATATATTAAAACATACAATATTTTGTAAGGAAGTTAATAGCCAGCATACATAGTATTAAGTAGCAGACAACATAATATATATATATTCCCATATGTAAAGTATGGATTTCTGAAGAACAAAGATATGTTATAGGCAACACTTTTTTAAAACAAAAAATAAATAAATTATCTCACTGCCAGCACTGAATACATGCTGCCTTTTTATACCGTTAATTCTCGGCTACTCATTGGAAATCAGAGAAAAAAAACTATTGTGATTGGCTGAAAAACAAACCAAAGGTTCTCACTAGAAATTACACTAGAGAAGAATAAGCAACATGTTTTCAATGCAACATTTTTTCAGCAATTAAAAAAATATATATATTTTCTTATATTTTATCATTTGCCGCAACTGTCAGATTATAAATTAAAATTATAACTTTACCTTGTCCCTTTTCAGCAACATAATGGTTTAGGAGATATGTAACACATTTAAATAAGTAGTGTAAGCATGAACAATTATTTGAGACAAAATCTTTATTCTGCTAGTTTGAAGCCTGAGAACGTGTGATTATCTTGTCTATGGGTGGAGGGAAGAATGGGAGAAAAATAAAGAGGTGAGGGGGGTTGTATTATATTTTACATCAGTAGCAGGTACTCACAAGGCTCAGAAGCAGGCACTAACAATATTAGCTGCAAACCTGATATTAATGCCACTCATACATGCAGCCTTTACCAAAGTACCGTGGATGCTACCAGTGACCAGCATATGCATCAAAATATAATTATGCTAATTAAAACCAGTTTTATTGCATTTCCCCTGTCTAATGATGCACTTAGACAAACACAAACATATATTTTAGCTTATCATGCAGTGGCCCCTGAAACATATTTCAATGATTGGAAAATGTCTGAAAGATGAATAAAACTGTTATTCTTAGTTTTCACCCTATATCTTCTTGGGTATGTCACTCTTCCAACACAGATTTATTTTGTCATCTCTATATACTATTGTGCTTTTCGGTATTGTAAAGCAGGAAGAGAATTGTACAGTTGTCCACAGATTTCTGAACACTGCTTCTTTTGAAATATGTATCTCTTGGGGTTTTCCCAATAGGATTGTGTTTTCTCAGCATCTTTTGTTAACGTCAATAATAAAAAAGGTAACACAAAAAAGAGCTAAGCCATCCAATTCACCTTTATCCTCCCTCTGAATTGGTTAAAAAATTACCTTTAGGTCGATACTTTCTATTCCAAGGTTTACCCTGCTGTGAATTGTTATGGCTGAACAACATAAACCTCTGAAAATAGAACTTCCTAATGGAAACACCGACACTACTGGTAATGGTGCTGTTCTAATTAAACGGCGTAATAGACTGTGACAAACAATCACTATGTTGAAAAATGTTTCTCTTTCCTTGCTAATTCAAACTGCATGTATTGCTCTCCATTTAATTATGTATAAATTATTTTATAGTTGTTCTGAAAAGGTTATGTGAATTATTTAGTGAACATGACCCACAATACTTTCGTAAACATGAGCTTGTGCATTTACTGTTAATCTAACAAGGCATCATATAAAACATATTTATTATTTTGTTGTTCAAATGATTATCTGCAATGCATACATATTTACACCATAAACAATTTGATCCAAATTGTACACGTCAGATATTCCTAAATTAATTAATATTACATTTAAAGGGTCAGAGATGTTCCATTTCTAATAAGTGGTATTTAAAGACATTCTTCAGACCTCTAGAAAAAAAACATACTAATGAATAGAGATGGTTTTCACTGGCTGATATATTGTATCATTTATAGAAATCAACATACACATAAAGAATATTCTTTGAATATTAAGTCAACCCACTTGGACAGCTTGTTGTTATGTTTCCACATGCTCTTTATTGTAAGGATCTATGTACTTGCCAGCATCATGCCTTGGTCTCAATCTTCTATGACCTTGGATGTTTCATCTCTGAACCACCGGCCGAGATATGTCATGAACTTCAAAGAAGAAGTTATTTATCCAATGAATACACTACCATAGAGAGACATCATGACCATAAATGACTGGTGCCATAGACTCCAATTAGCCCTTATTTAGAGCACCAGCAAGTGGCAACAGTGCTCAGTTATTTTCTATATTTTTTAATGGACTTGGTGTGTTTTGGTTTTTATGATATCTGGAACCCCATCTCTTGACTTGGTTACTGATCTCCTCTGACATGGACCTGTGTTTCCTGCTACTTGCCCCAACAATTCTGACTGATGCCTCTGATCTTTCTGACTGGCATGCCCAGATCTCTGTGACTCTCTGCTGCATAATATCAGAGAGATCATCAATCACACCACTTTCAATGCTTAAATTAAAAGTTGCCTCTTTATCTATGCTTTCCATCAACTCCCCCAGCAAATAAACTTCTAGAGACTTTTACTATAATTGTTTGTGTTCACCTTCACAATTTAAATAGATTGTAAGCTATTCAGGACAGGAACTATGTAACCAATTAGTTATCTTTATGTTAAATTTAACAATTCATGCAATTAATTTTGTATCTTTTTCTATAAAATGTTATGGACACCTGTTAAAAATACATATATACATACATATTGGTGGAGTAGTTCCTGTCCTGAAAAGGGATAGCCAATAGGCAGACTTTGGTCCAAATCTGAAACATTGTTCTTTTCAATCTAAAAGGGGTTTGCAGCAATTTGTTTTGCACTGGGGTTGGCCACACTGAAAGTTATGGGTTTGCGCATGTGCAAAGCGCATGCCGAGACCTGCAATGAGCCGCGATAGGTCCACAAGATAGAGGGGGGAGAGGCCCGCAATGAGCGCCAAAGGCGCTCATTGCGGGGCCTATAATGGCCACGGGAGAGACCCACAAAGGGCTTCCGAGTTACCGCCTTGAAAATATTGCGACCATTAAAACCAGGGGAGGGAGGGGGGGGGGGGGGGGTGAAAGACATAGGGGGGAGGGAGAGGGGGAAAAGAGACACAGGGGAGGGAGTGGAGTGGGAAAAGAGACACATGGGTGAGAGAGGGGGAAGAGACACAGGGGAGGGAGGAGAGGAAGTGACACAGGGGAGGGTGGGGGAAGAGACACAGGGGAGGGAGAGGGAGGGAATAGAGACAGGGGAGGGAGAGCAGGAAAGAGTCACAGGGTTGAGAAATGGGGGAGAGGGGGGAAAAGAGACACAGGGCAGAGTGGGGGTAATGAGTCACAGGGGTAAGAGAGGGGGGAAGAGACACAGGGGAGAGAGGCTAGGAAGAGAAACAGGGGAGGGTGGGGGGAAGAGACACGGGAGGGAGGGGAAGAGACACAGGGGAGGGAGAGGGAGGGAATAGAGACAGGAGAGGGAAAGCAGGAAAAAGACACAGGGGTGAGAAATGGGGGAGAGGGGGGAAAAGAGACACAGGGCAGAGTGGGGGGAATGAGTCACAGGGGTGAGAGAGGGGGGAAGAGACACAGGGGAGGAAGAGCGAGGCAAAGAGACACAGGGAAGGGAGAGGGGGTAAAAGAGACACAGGGGAGGGAGACTGGGCAAAGAGACACACGAAAGGACGAGAGGGGGAAAGAGACACAGGGGAGGGAGAGAGGGGGGGAGAGACAAACAACAGTTAGTACATAAACAGACAGAAAACACAATGTATAACACTATATCATGCCGTCATTTTTGACGGGCAAGTTGCTAGTATAAACATACTGTCCTGTTATGTCACAGACCGGCTGAATTTGGGTGACAAATGATAAATTATCAGAATTATTTAATTTTTAAATCAATGGCATGTTATATCAGGTTGAAAAATTGCTGCAAACTTATTAGTATCTACAGGTATTTTCTAGATGGCTGAAGAATCCCATTAAAATGTTTTTACATATTTTCCCATTCCAAAATAATTTAATAGTCTATAAAACTAATGTATATACACTCATGCATCAACTCACTTGATGACCACATTCATATATTACTATGCACATACTATAATTGTAGAAATGTATTGAATGTTACAGCAGACCTGATCCTCTGATCCTACAGGTTGGGGCAGCTATTTCAGCCGCCTGCACCTACACAACCAAGCAGAGCCAGTTGTGGTACTGACCATGCAGAAATACAGGCTTGAGATTGTAAGTGATTCTAAGCATAAGGATTTATATACTTTATAAAGAGGTGAAGATGTATATACTTTAAGCACTTTCAGCATAGGTCTTGCATGATTGATTAAGATATTGCTGCAGTAATGTGGTGATCTATAGATCCTGTGGGAAGTGGATTTGATGGCACCATGTGGTTCCTCTTCACTGTGATCATCAGAATCGTGTGGCAGTATCATAAAGAGAAAGTAGTTAAGCTGAAATGCCCTAAGTGCTTGGAGAGCCTGGAAGGCTCTTTCCCTCAGATAGATGCAGAAATCATGGTTGGATGCAAGTTCCGTTCCCACATTGAACAAAACAACTATAAACTCATGCATACTTTTCTGCACCACTGTGTAGACCAGTCAAAACCAGAGAAGCTATAAAAAAAATCATTTAATGCTCTTTTTGCTGTTTTAAAATTGTTTTTAATTGCTGTACTCTTAGGCCCTTATTCAATTGCAATTTGGCCAATTAAATAGTGCTCTAAATAAGCACATAGCATATTTTTTTTTTAAAGAAGTTTTTAGTCAGTAAAAACCTTGCTTTTGGATAAATGTTTACTAACTAAAAACTTCTTTAAAAAAAATATGCTATGTGCTTATTTAGAGCACTATTCAATTGGCCAAATCGCAATTGAATGAGGGCCTTAATGTTTACAGCCCTCAAAGCAGGCATATGCTTCAAAGGAGCCATGTTTAAAATGGTAGTGGATTACGAGAGTGATTATTTGCATGTCCTTGCTAGGTTCCCAGGGTGCTGTGCAATACTATATTTCTTGGAATTCTGAGCAGGAATATGTTTTTTTAATTTATTTTAGACATTCAAATGTTAATACAAATGTACTATTTATTTGATAGATAGATAGATAGATAGATAATGAGCATAAGGGGCAAGCTCTTGGGTCCAGAGGGGACCATAACTTACTAAATGCTTATACAGAATACTCTCTTTACTGTGGTCACACACATCATCTTTTTTCCTTTGGAGTTAGTATGGCTGATGCAGCAGTGCATCATTATTTACAGGGAGCTTGTGATTGCTGGTACTTGGCTGCTGGGTTATTAACTGGTTGATATAAAATCCCTTATGGAATAGTGAAACATTCATCAGTTTTGAAAACTGAAAAATAGTTTTCACTTAGTTTTCAGTATTCTTTTTCGTGTGTTGACAAATTCAATGTCCAATTAATATAATTTTGGAAGGGGTGGGTAGTAAACTGTCACACTGTTTAAAGTATATTATTTTAAAATTCCACTTAAGAAAGAAGGAAATTCTGTGTACCTTTAACCCAGTACTCCAACGTTTAGCAATTTCCTGACATGCATTTTGGGATTACCAAGCTAAAGAGACCACCTACCACAGTTGATGACCACAAAGCTCTTAAATAGTTTTAACTGTAATAATAAAGAATTTTAATCCTTGAAATACAAAATCCTTGTGACTTAAAAATGTCAGTGTAATTCATATGCTTTACTACAGACTATTTTACTATTCTCAACTTTAATGCAATATCATGGTATTATGTTGAAACAGTTATGTATTCCACACTATGTTATGAAATCTGTAACAAGGGGGAAGAAGGATTAAGTATCAATACTTTTGTGTAGTACAATAGCACCTACTCTGGCCTGATAAACTATACAACAATGCTAGCTATTATACATTGATATAGATATATAAAGTACTACAACATTCTAATGTGCAATTTCCCCCATAAATTATATTCATTATAGCTTTTGGATTATGTCTTATTCTAAATATACATATCATACAGTGAAATTAAAGGGCATTGCCAAAATGAATACATTAAAAAAAAAACCTAGTTAAAAGTTTTCTACTTACAATAAGAGAACATTGTCTTCCACTTGTTGTCTTGGAATACATCTCAGGTGGGATAATGACATAAACCCTGTGATGACTCCAAAGTGGCATTAAAACTTCACTAAACACTATTTAGATAACTGTTGATAATATACAGATTCAGTTTAGACTAATAAGGCAACAATTTTACAACACAGAGCCAGAAATGTTATCGGCTGGTACATTGAAGAATGCTTCTATCCTAGGGTAGACCTCAGTCTCTTGTTTGAAGTAAAACAATACATTTTCACTAAGACAACTGCATTAATTAAAGCAAATCACATGTTTATCTTTCTAAAGACTACAGCATACTATAGGACAGGGGTCAATGTGGACATGATATGAGTGCCAAAAAATGAGGCAGCCAATATATTAGCCATTTTAATGTCTTAGCTGTGTAAAACAGGACCAATGTTGTCTATACCTTTGTCGAGTGTTGATTAATTAGAGAGACTATTAAACATCCAAACTCATGAAACATTAGGATCTAGTATACTTGTGTTCTTATTAACCACCAGAGACTGCAGTACAGTCTAGTAAAAAGACATCTTAACTTTATTATGTGTTTTAAAACAGATTAAATTGATTTCTATTTTGGTCCTTAAGTCAGCAACGTATGTGTAATATTGGGATATATTGGAGAGAGACAACTGAAATACATCCTATATATAAGGGTTATATTCTCTCACTTGGAGTCAAAAGCTTTGATATATTGAAAGCTCTACCCATCTATAATGATAACTCTTCTAAAGTGATCCTTATAAAGTAAAAACTCACTGCAACCAAATGAGTATATTAGAAACATTTTTTATACTATGAACATACTGAGTGTGTGAGTCCAACATAATTAACCTAATTAATAGCAGTGTTACGACTGTGTGGGGAATACTGTTGACAGATTAGGGTGTCTACCAGAGGCGAATTCCTTATGTTGGGTGTAGCATGCGTTAGTAAGCTCTGACAATGTGAGTGAAATCTAGTTGTGGAGGAATAAATAGGTTGAAATGAGATATGTTTTATAGTAATCAACCTGCTCACCTCTAGACCTTACCTCCTCTGTATATGTGTAGGGTCTTTGGATGGACCTGCCCTTCTTCTTAGGTCATTTGTTGTGCTTCTGTTCACATACACTCCTGGCAATCTGTTGTGCTGTGCATTACTGGCATGTGCTCCATCTTTCGGATACCAATTGGCATGCGAGCATGTCAATTAGTTCTCATGGTCGGCAAAGTATGCCAATTGGATTGTCTATTTAGATCGCCAGCAACTTGACATTTCTAATTTGTGATTGTGCTGTGACTTTTGGCTCAGTTTTATGGACTGCATTGACATCTGTCATCCTGACACTAGGCTTGTTACTGCACTAGAATTATGTCACTAGTGTACAATTACCTATTGTAGCTAGAAAACAAAAGGTTAAATCCAGCACAGTGTCAACAACTATTTTACAATCCCACAAACAAGAAAAGTGCACTGTTAGTCCTAGTAGTCAACTTGGTTTTATCTTAAGACAAAAATATGGAATTATATTATATCATTATATCAGTCCATATCTTTGTCTTGCGATAAAACCAGGTTGAATGCTTGGACTATACGTGTATTCTTGTTTGTGGGATTGTATAATTCTTACTGTACTTCTATACTGGAAAAACACTTAGCTTGCTCTCACTTCTCTGATCTCTGGGACCCTGATCCATGGCTTGTTACTGGACCTATTTTTATTGCTGCATGTCCCAATGTGATTCTGTCTGTTGCCTATAGCAGTTCATATTACTTGGTAGTGATCCTTATCCCGCCACTGGGCTCCACCCGGGTGTTCCCAGCTGACAATATTGTACAATGTAATACTACAGTAGAAAGAAGTAACCAGTATATTTATATATCATTCGGGTTCATTTAAAAATAAAACATTATTACAATGATTGGTAATGATTAAATGAATGCAAACAAAGTGTAAATCCTTTTATACGCTTGTATGTGCTTTTGGAACAGCATAATGATTTGGTGGATGCATATCAATGTGTGATGCCACAATCCAGTTGATTACGGTAACTAATTTTCATTTTCTTGACAAGAGAGAAAAACAAACACAGTGGACATCTTACAAGAAGCTAATTGAGTTTTCTAAAACAATACTTTGCCGAATTTGAATTCTGCAAATATGGAAGTTCGGTGCACTACATTACCACATTTTAACTGTGAGGTGCACATATAAGCACTTGCTTTAACACCATTATTTGATCAAATGCTTGTGTATCCATGATTCATTCATCCTGAACTCCATCTCAAAGACAAATTGAACAGCAACAAATGTCTAGATCTCTCCTGAAGGATGGGGAATCTGGTATATGTTCAGATGCACTGTGGCTTTACTATGAAGAAGCACATTGTCTTTCCCTGTAATTACTCAGTAATAGTTAGCGAATACTGTAAGTCTCTGTGTTGATGTTTACTATGTTATTCCAAATTTCAAAAGAAAACTAACACATTCTTATGGAAAGTGGAGTGATTTTACCCTCCAAAGCTTAATGAATCCAGAGGATGCCACATTATTATTTATAGAACATGTACTGAACTCCCAATATGATCAATATGGTGAACACTTCGACTTTAAATTGTTTGTGTTGTATACATTTCTAAATGTAAGAGACAAAGGACCATATTCTATTATCTGCTCGAAAAATGCCTCAAACCCATAATTTTGGCTGCATGTGTTTTTTTTTTATTTTTATACATGTTTAGATGTATTCTATTGACTCAAGCCCGCAAATGCCCACCTAAAGGCTGAACTCGTAAACACTTCCCGTGCCTGGCAGGGAGGTTAATATTTGCTGCACACCATGCACTACAGCCCTTGGAGCCAATCACAAACGGCCTATGGTATAAGTGATTGACAGGGAGAGATAATAAAACTGCAAGCTATGTGCCTATGCGTTGACTGTGTTGAAGATTTTCACAAATTAGCATGCAGGTCCCAGAGTTTCAGTCTTAGAGAGTAAGAGTAGGCGATTTAGAGAGTAGCTTATTGCGGTTTTATTGATTTCTATTTCTAATATACTTACTTTACACTTAATACAGCAAAACACATATTAACAGACAACACATAATATGCATAAAAATCCACACACAACCCCCACCCACCCAATACCCTAACATATAATAGATACACATTAGAAGTATATTGTTGTTGTTCAGGTGTTCAGTTGTTTCCGACTATCTGTGACCCTATGGACCACAGTAGACCAGGTACATCTATTGATATGTTGCTGGTTGTGCTTATCCATAAGGATTGCCAATTCCTTTTCCAGTGGGACACAATGCGTCTGACCTCTCTGCTATTACCTGCCCATCTTGGGTGGCCCTACATGGTATAGCTCAGAGCTTTATCGGGGTACACAAGCCCCTTCACCACAATAAGGTAGTGATCCAGAATTGAAAGAAATATATACATATATACTTATTTTAATTTATCCTTATTTTATTTTATTTTTGGGATTGTGATGGAGGGTATAGAGAGGAGAGTAGAGGAGGGAAGAAGTGGGGAGGAGGATAGGGTGAGAGGAGAGGAGGAGAGAGAGGTGGCCCGGGGAGTAGAGGTAATGGTGGATAGAGAGGGAGTGGAAGTGAGGATGGAGGGAGTGGAGATGAGTGGAGGTGAGAGGAGTGGAGGTGAGGTAGAGAGAGGGAGGGAGTCACCCATAGTCACAGCCTGATCCCACGGGGTGGTAGTGTGGAGGAGGGACAGGCTTCATGGTCAGAAGAGGGAGTACAGGATCCCTGTCCACAGGTGGAGGTGCAAGAGGCTGGTGGCAGGCACAGGGCCCCCGAACTACTGGCATGGGTTCATGATGGTCCTCCTCAGTGCCATCTGTGATCGCCTCACAATCCTTGCGGGGGGGGGGGGGGGGGAGTAGTGACCACAGTGATAGCAGCGGGCTTGGCAGAAATGGATGTAAGATCTGTAAAGCATCACTTTGATGAATGCACAGCGAGGAGGATGATGGCAGAGGAAGATAGAGCAGTGAGTGGAAGCGGATGCTGAAGGAGATGCTGAGGCAGATGCCCGTCGCTGAAGCTCCAGGCCTGGTGGCCCAATAGGATTCAGCCTCCTTGTCAGTTAATTATCAGATAAACCAACATGAGAGTCCATGTATGGGTTTGCCCACTGCAGCATATGCAGATACATACTCTGTAGAGATGGATGTGCAGTGTAGTATACTAGCTTATCAGGGAACACCTCTCAGCAGCATGTTAACAACACTTGCTAAGATATGTTCACTGATTGCTTAGTATGACACACTGCCCAGCAAATTCTAAAGAGTATTTTTATGCATCTACAGACAACAGCAAGCTCGTAATCCAAAGAATTGATCACATAGCTCCACATAGTAGACATTAAGTGAAATCCAGGTTTAAGACAGGAAGATGTCGGATAGTTAGGAAAAAACAGCAACTAATGTATCATTCAATATAATTAACTCATACACCATTCTTCTCTCTTTTTTAGCAGGCAGGAGGACTGGGTCCACTAATGAGTCAGAGGTGGGTAAGAACGGGATGTGAAAGACCGTGCCCTTGCCCAACAGGAACCGGAGCAGGAGGCAAGGAGAGGATCAGTGGGCCCGGCATATGAGGAGGAAAAATTAATCTGGGCAGTGGGAGCACCTACTGGTCCTTCGGCAACACCCGTGGCATTAGAGCCCACTGTCCCCCTCCCCCCAAAACTTGATTCGCCACCCATGCCCTCCTGCTTGGCAGACCACAAAGGTTTCCTCCATCAACACCACCACCTCCTCCTCCTAGAAGCAGCACAACCTGGCTCCCACCACTACCAGGCCCACCACCACAACAACTAACCCAGGTTCCAGTCGGGCCCCAGCCCCTTGCCACTGGACTGCCACCACTGCCACCTCTTCACCCAGACATGCCCACACAGAACAGACCTTTACTCACCATTGGAGGCCATCATTGAGGAGATGCTGGTCCTGATGCGGCAGCAAGTGGAGGTTGCTCTTCCTGTACACCCATCCCTTCATGCATTTGAGTACTGTAATCATATGTTTTCATGTCACTGATCTTCAGTTGATTGGGATGCAATGTTGTCATTGGTAAGTGTTCCCGCTTTCAATGTTAAAAGTGATGTTTATATCATCATTTTTAACATCCTTTCACATACTGGTGCACATACCACCTGATCACATGAGTTAATAATTTCCAAAATGCGTTCAAACACTATATTTTGTGTGTTATTCTCACCATTTTGTATATTTTGTATATCATGCTTGAAGAACATTCTTTATGATGTTTGTGAGTTAATTCTCATTAAAAGTATACATTCTAGCACTGTTCAGTATCAGCATTCACCTGAAGTGTTGTTAACCAACTGACAGATATTTTTACTAATTAATTGATACAAGAACACTTTCTATTATTTGACGAAATTATTATTGGTATACCTATTGGTATACCTCTTGCCAGATTCCCAACAGCAGTGGCATTGGACTTTACAGGACGAGTGTAATATTGATGGATGTAAGTTTGCTGTTACTCTGTGTACTTCTCCACAGACTCATTGTGTTTTTGTTGTTTTTGTTGTACTTCCTCAGTTTGTACAGATTAGTGCAATCCTCTTTGTCCTGATTTGTCCCTGAATCCCCATTGCCTCTACTAGCGTGTTCCTCTGGGACATTGCAGTGCATGGTCTGTGCTATGTAGAGATATACCCATGTAGGCAGCATCAGTGTCACCCCCGTCTTCTCTTTAAGGCCCGAGGCTGCCTATGCTGACAT
Organism: Discoglossus pictus; assembly: GCA_027410445.1. Taxonomy (NCBI): domain Eukaryota; kingdom Metazoa; phylum Chordata; class Amphibia; order Anura; family Alytidae; genus Discoglossus; species Discoglossus pictus. The sequence goes on from CM050166.1 coordinate 229,502,636, forward strand.
TTCTCCCACACCATTTTGTTTGAGCTAATGTTCTGTTGTAGATGCCATACCTTCCCATGGATGTGGGTAGATGATCTTAGTCAGTAGTATCGTGTGGTACTGATCTATAGTATTTCTGAGTATTATTTGAGTTGTGTCTATCCCTTTACTTGACATTGCATTGGAGCAGCTCTTGTGGTCGCCCCAATATTGCCAATAATTTTAATATACAGTAGATATTAATACTGATATATGTAAATGAATATATATATATATATATATATATATATATTTATATATATATATATATATATATATATATTTAAAGTCCACATTTGGGCCTCTGTAAATGTTACATTTCATTTGTATCATTTGTCAGTTACATGCTTTTATCTTGCAGTTTAGTCATGTACTGTGTCTTTGTTTGCTTTATCCATCTTGCAGCAACACTTTTAATATTAACATATGCATGACCAGTCCAAAATATAACTAAAACATGTTTTTTTTTGCCTATTTGTTCCTTGGATTGTTGTGCAATTGATTGTAATGTGTTTCCATGCCTTCCTGTGCTTTTAAAGTACAGTATTATGTGTTTAATTGCTGTTACAGCTCTAAGTGTTTGAAAACTGACTTGTGAATCATTTTTAGAACTCATTTAGAATTTAGAATATTTTTGATAGAAATGTGATACTTTTTTCAATTGAGAGTTAGACTTTATTTGCAAACTAGCGCTCCGTAATTCAAGCTGTGCTAAAAAAAATGGAGATTTATGGCTGGTTTTGCAGCTTTGGCTGGCCCGTTGTGATTGTGGGGAGGTAACTCATAATCAGAATGTGAGTAGCTAATAGAATGTGTGGTTTTAAGTGTGAATCATTTTACGAATTGTGCAATAGAATAGGGCCCACAGTTCTTACTTATGTTTTCATATCCAAAATGTGTAATACAGTGTTTATATATTAACAGCCTTTGTCTAAGGATATCAGCTAACTTATAAACGCATTTTACCGCTTCTTTTTATATTAAAATATAAAAAAATAAAAAATAAGCAGTGTTATTTTTGTCACGAACATTACTCAGTAGTGCATTATTTTAGCTTTTACCAAAGCATAGAATGTTCTTAGTTATTCTTATTTTCGTTTTTTTAGCATTAATCAGGGTCTCATGAAAAAAAATAAAGTCATGTACCATGGGAAATGGCACCATTATAATGTGAAGATTCATCTTCTTTCACATTTTGCCAAATGCATCTTTGGCCTTTATCTGGGGATTAACATCCAAAGGTTTGGGCTTCAAAGTCTTTGATTGAAGAGGGTAAAATTCATTAAAAAGAAAGAACTTTGACTGTGAACATTTTTCTGGAAAAAATGTGGTTACTTATAAAGGAAATATTTTTTTGTATAATAAAAAGACATAACTCTTTGTTTGTACACAAACATAAATTGTTACAGCATAATTTAGTAAATTTTGTTATTACATCAATTTTTTACATTCTTGCCAAAAGCATTTTAGCAAACATCTTGTTATACAGAATAGACACAAACAAAGATTTTTGTTGAACTGAATACTTCATATTTCATTTTTACAGTTCTCAGCTTTCACTATTCTTTGCTATATAATGCATTCGATATGTATTCAGATAAAACAGATGCTGAATTAGATTATGAAATTTTCCATGTTTCTATGTCTGCAAACTTTGAGAATGTGGATTACAAGAAATATTATTAGTGGTGCAAGCACTCTTTTTCTATTTCTTTAAACTGCTAAGGCTAAATTAGATAAACTCAGAGGCAGAGCTACTGCAGGTGCACTAAAAGGTAGCTTTTTTATTTTTGATATCCACATGCACTATATATATACCAGCGACTTGACCATCAAAAATGACGGGACAATAAAATTTGAAGCCATGGGAATTCTGTTTGAGACATAATTAAAACCGTTTTGTACTGTGAGGAACTCATCGCATGCCCCCACAATGAGTGCCTTCGCCGCTTATTGCGAGCCTCAGGACCTTTGCCGCTCATTGCAAGGCTTGCCTTCGGCGCTCATTGCGAGCCTCTCCTGTTTTATGGTCCTCTGAGAGATATATATATACTAGCGAATTGCCCGTCAAAAAATGACGGCAATGAAATTGTAAGGTAGCTAATGCTGTTTGGTGTATAATAATGAAATATGTAATACATTACTAAATGAATATACTGTACCTATTTTGAAGCATTGTGTTGAAGAGCTGGCAATCTGTGTTGATGTTGCTGCAGCATTAGTGGTGTGGAGCTGCTGTGTAAGCATGCTGAATGTGTGCACTGTGTGGTATGAATATCCGTAGGTGGTTTGTGGCGTTTTGCGATTTTCTTGTGGTGTTTTGCGAGTTTCTTGTGGTGTTTTGCGAGTTTAGAGTGCTGTAGCCTCGTTTTCGTTTTGTTCGGCGGCCATTTTTTCTGTCGCTTAGATTTTTTTTTAGTCTCAAAACTCTTTTCTTTCGAGTAAAATCGAGGTCTAAGTTGCATTTTTGAGGTCCTGGGTGCTCCCTCTTGGTGTAGGTAAGGTTTTTATGTATGTGCTGTGTGTATGTATTGTGTTTTAAATGTTTGTATGTCGGCGTGTTGCGTCCGATGTTTGCGAGGTCGTAATGTGTGGTAACGTGTTTCGTAGGTTGTTTGCGTTCCTCGTAAAATTTAGCGAGTGTCGTAATTTGTGTGTCGTGTTTTTTGAGTAGCGACGTGAAGTTTGCGAGGGTTTGAGGCCCTTGCCCAGTGACCTCGCCAGCAACTGAGTCCCTCGCTTCGCGAGGGGCCTCAGTTGCTGGCATGGAGCGCCTTTGGCGCTCCATGCCAGCAACTGAGGCCCGTGCCCAGTGACCTCGCCAGCAACTGAGGCGCTCCATGCCAGCAACTGAGGCCCTTGCCCAGTGACCTCGCTACGCGAGGGCCGCGGCTCGCTTCGCGAGCCCGCAAGCGTGAGCAACGACCCGTACGCTCACAACTATATATATATATTTGTATGTATATGTAGTTAAGTAATAATGAATGATTTCTTGAATCAATTAATATACTTTAATTATTTATAATTGATATATGCAGCGAGCAATAGGCTGAAGAGCTAACAATCTGTTTGTATTTTGCGTCTGCATAGAATCTAAATTTTGAGTGTTAGTGCCCTGCTTATAAAGTGTAATGAATGTTTGAACTGTGCATTCTAAGTAGGCTGCGTGCACGAGGTAAAGCCGTTGGTTTATTGTGTAAAGCGGCATTGTATAGTTGTAATGTTATTAATGTGGTACGCGTCTCGTGAGCATTTTCCGGCTTTTGTAATAGTGTATCTTGTAGGTTGTAGTGTGATGTGTAAAGTGCTACGCGTTTTGCAGTGTTTTGCGCGGTCCAGGGTCATGTAGCCTCGTTTTCATTTTTTTCGCCGGCCATTTTTTTCCTTGCTTAGGAGAAGTTCAAGTGGCGAAAATCATCTAAATTGAGTTAGATTCGCGTTCCACCTCACTCATAGATATCCTGGCGGTTGGCCCATGCTGTCTGTGATGTCTTTGTATTTTTTTGGGGTGTATTTAGTGTGTTTTTCTGTTTTTTTTGTTCGGCTGCTAATCTTGTACATTTTCGTGTAAATTTTTGCCTCTCGTATTTTCTTGTTTCTAAGTCCCGCATCTCAGATTTTTTTTTCTAAATCCTGCGTCTTGTATTTTAACGTCTCACCTCGGTTTAACGGCTTGCCTTGCAACGATGAGCCCCTTGAACGCTCATCGGCTAAGTCCTACGCGTTAAGGGCTCACCTCACTTTGAGAGGCTTGCAAGCGAAGAGCGCCTAAGTCGTACGCACCTCGCAAAGCGTGATGACATCTTGCAGTTTGACAACTATTATATGTGATATATATATATATATATATATATATATATATATATATATATATATATACAGTCAGGTCCATAAATATTGGGACATAAACACAATTCTATCCTTTTTAGCTCTATACACCACCACAATGGATTTGAAATGAAACGAACAAGATGTGCTTTAACTGCAGACTTTCAGCTTTAATTTGAGGGTATTTACATCCAAATCAGGTGAACAGTGTAGGAATTACAACAGTTTGTATATGTGCCTCACACTTTTTAAGGGACCAAAAGTAATGAGAAAATTGGCTGCTCAGCTGTTCCATGGCCAGTTGTGTGTTATAAAAGGTCCAGAGTTAATTTCAAGTGTGCTACTTGCATTTAGAATCTGTTGCTGTCAACCCTCAATATGAGATCGAAAGAGCTGTCACTATCAGTGAAGCAAGCCATCATTAGGCTGAAAAAACAAAACAAACCCATCAGAGAGATAGCAAAAACATTAGGTGTGGCCAAATCAACTGTTTGGAACATCCTTAAAAAGAAAGAACGCACCGTTGAGCTCAGCAACACCAAAAGACCCGGAAGACCACTGAAAACAACTGTGGTGGATGACCGAAGAATTCTTTCCTGGGTGAAGAAAACACCCTTCACAACAGTTGGCCAGATAAAGAACACTCTCCATGAGGTAGTGGATGTGTGTCAAATCCAACAATCAAGAGAAGACTTCACCAGAGTGAATACAGAGGGTTCACCACAAGATGTAAACCATTGGTGAGCCTCAAAAATAGGAAGGCAAGATTAGAGTTTGCCAAAGAACATCTAAAAAAGCCTTCACAGTTCTGGAACAACGTCCTATGGACAGATGAGACTAAGATCAACTTGTACCAGAGTGATGGGAAGAGAAGAGTATGGAGAAGAAAAGGAACTGCTCATGATCCAAAGCATACCACCTCATCAGTGAAGCATGGTGGTGGTAGTGTCATGGCGTGGGCATGTATGGCTGCCAATGGAACTGGTTCTCTTGTATTTATTGAGGATGTGACTGCTGACAATAGCAGCAGGATGAATTCTGAAGTGTTTCGGGCAATATTATCTGCTCATATTCAGCCAAATGCTTCAGAACTCATTGGACGGCGCTTCGCAGTGCAGATGGACAATGACCCGAAGCATACTGCAAAAGCAACCAAATAGTTTTTTTAAGGGAAAGAAGTGGAATGTTATGCAATGGCCAAGTCAATCTCCTGACCTGAATCCGATTGAGCATGCATTTCATTTGCTGAAGACAAAACTGAAGGGAAAATGCCCCAAGAATAAGCAGGAACTGAAGACAGTTGCAATAGAGGTTTGGCAGAGCATCACCAGGGATGAAACCCAGCGCCTGTTGATGTCTATGCATTCCAGACTTCAGGCTGTAATTGACTGCGAAGGATTTGTAACCAAGTATTAAAAAGAGAAAATTTTATTTATGACTGTTATTCTGTCCCATTACTTTTGGTCCCTTAAAAAGTGGGAGGCACATATACAAACTGTTGTAATTCCTACACCGTTCACCTGATTTGGATGTAAATACCCTCAAATTAAAGCTGAAAGTCTGCAGTTAAAGCACATTTTGTTTGTTTAATTTTAAATCCATTGTGGTGGTGTATAGAGCCAAAAAGGTTAGAATTGTGTCCATGTCCCAATATTTATGGACCTGACTGTATATAGTAAATAAAAAGTACATCTGTGTTCACATTTGAATGTCTAAAGCAAGTTAAAAAACCTGCTTCCAGCTCAGAGTTCCGAGAAAAACAGTTATTACACTGCATTCTGGGAAGTTGAGCTGGGACACACAAATATGCCCACAAGTGCCTCGCTCTTCATTCCGTAGCCATCAACAAACATGGCTTCCTTTAAGCTTATGCATGCTGTATTACACAGCTTTAATGCAAAGCCAAGGTTGGAATAAACACAGGCTGAGTATCCAATCCATGTACAGCTGTTTCAAGCTTACTGGCTATCATCAGCATGGAGCGGGATCTCAGCCTGTGTTGTGGAAATTATGAGTGGGTAGTTCACCACAACAATCATTTATAATATGGTGGGCAAAAGAGCGATAGAAGCCCTCCACCGTACAGTAGTACAGTAAATAAAAAGTACATCTGTGTTCACATTTGAACGTCTAAAGCAAGTTAATAAAAAAATAAAGTTTGATCTCCCACCAGTTTGAAGATGGAAAAATACTAAACAGACTGCAGCACTTAAGACTTGTGAAAATTACTGATCCTTTATTGTGCACACATATTAGCACAATGGAGCAACATTTTCAGGCAACAAGTGCTTTATGAAGCCAGGCTTGACACAGGCTGATTAATTTCACAGGTCTGAAGTGCTGCAGTTTATTTATATATATAAGGAGATGCTTGGAGGGGCCTATACTGTGAGCCAACCCATTAGATAGCACTTTGGAAAAAAAAAAAAAAATTGTGCCTCCCGCACACAGGGACACACTCTTACCTGCAGAAAATCTTACATTAAAGTGACCCATTAGAGGTTCCCAATATTATATAATTTAAAACTATATATAAAAACAAATACAATATCAACTAACTGTTAAAAAAAAAAAAAATCCTGCGTTAAATAAATTAAAATCGGAAGTTTTCATTATTTAGCTGTCAGTCAGCCTTGTCTAACCAGAAATCAAGATTGTAATCTTTCGTTAATGAAGCATGTTTGCGTTAATTACTTGATAAGCCCCTGAGGCATTGCTTCTATTGTCTTCCATGCAGTCGCCTGGGTCTGCGTGTCTTGTTTATTTCTGTGCAACTGATATGGTACTTGTTCTTAACTATAGTTTTAAATTATATTCATACAGTCATGTCTGCTGAATAAACCCTCTGGCTCCTGGAAACATACAGACTACACACACTGTGCTTCCCTAAGACAGGCTCATGGTAACACTATACATTGTAACATAAATACTTCCACATATTAGGCATGTCAGTGACCACACACATAGTAAATTCATATATAACATATATAGTTGTGGTAATTATGAACTGTCGGTCACCCCATGTTAAAAGTTACAGGCTTGTGCATGTGCAATGAGTGCCAAAGGCACAACTTTGCTGCAATGAGCGCGAGGCACGCAAGACTTTGACATTTTAACATGACAGGGGCTGCAATGAGCGCCAAAGGCACTCATCGCGAGGCCAGCAAGACAGTGCAAGACATTGTGGCTTTTTCAGGGTCATCTGATCCGTCATGGTTGTAATTTGCCCAAGGACGCTCCACAGATGAAGGATGGAAAAGGATTGAAGGCGCTCATGGAGATGCCCGCGATCAGCACCGAAGGACGTAGGACTTTGGTGCTGATCGGGAGGCATGCAACGGCTGATAATTTTTTCCAGCACGCAACTCAGAAGCTGTCGGCAGACCACCAAAAAACTCCAATTACGTAAAAAAATGAACTTACAATCTCACACACAGCACAGGGAGAGAGGCAGGGAGCCTGTGAGTGAGGTTGCAAGCTAATTTGAAGCTTAATTGGTGTCTTTTGAAGATAGAAAATCGGCTAAGCGAGGAAAAAAGAGACACAGGGAGGGAAATAAGGGGAAAAAAACACAGGGTCGGGAAAGGGAGAGAGGGGAGAAACAGACACAAGGGTCAGAGAGCGGGGAGAAGTTTTCAATGAACAATGAGCTCATTGCGGACCTTGGAATGAGCCCGAAGCCACTCAGCGCTAGGCACAAAAGTGTCCGGTTGTCCGACGTCTGCAATGAGTGCTCATTGCAGGGCTCGCGATGAGCACCGAAGGTGCTCATTGTGAAGCATGAAAGTTGCAGGTTGGCTGAGGCCTGAAGTGAAGCGCCTTCGCCGCTCATAGAGAGGCCCATAAAATCGACGGTGGGAGAGGCTCTTAATGAGCACCAAAGGCACTCATGGCGAGGCCCGCAAATTACAGGGGGGAGAGACTTGCATTGTGTAGCAAACAGCATTGCCATCCTTTAAGTTTTATTGACGTATAACAATATCTTTAAAAAGTTAATATGATTGTGCATATATATATATATATATATATATATATATTTATGATAGCAATAGATTATTTTAAGGATCAGATATAATCTATTAAAAGTTATAACCCTTTTTCCACATTTTGTAAATTGTTGAATTAAAAGTAAGCCAATTACATTATGGATAAACAGAATATAATATAAATTAGTAAATTACATTATAATACATGATAAATAATATTCACGGGCTGATGATTAAAATGTTATTAAAATATTGGGACTTTTTATGTTACCGCAGTTTATGTGACATTTTTTAATTGTAATACTTCAATTATTGTATAGTTATACCCTTCTTAACGCTACCCCTTTGAGCGCTGATTCGCTATAGTGCTCTTTTTTCCCTGTGTTCCCTGCTTAGCGCTAAACCTTGCAATAGCTTGGTTTTTGAGTGCCAATCCCAGTTTAGCCCTTTTAATTCCTGCTCAAGTGCTCTCCAATTCACCATAGAGCTGTCTGGTCGCTATGGCGATAAAATGCCAGGTATAGTGCTCTGCATGCAGGAATGCATGTGGAGTGCCAAATGGGGTCGTGCTGTATACTTTTGTCTAAGAAGCTGCTTTTTAATAGATCTGATGGTCTTACCAATATAGCCCAAGCTACAAGAACAGCAGAGCAAACATGCATAGTTCAAACAAGCATAGATAACACAGCTGTTGTATAGGTAAGTTTGGATCTTTATTTTATGATTATTAGTCTAAAGGAAACAGTCATATATGTTGTTGTATTTTAAAAGGACATGAAGGGTTCCCTGTTGACAGTGCCCCTTCCTGTTGGAATGACAGTGTGTCTTTTAATAGGTACATTATGCTACATTTTGGCATATATTCTGTAGAACTGACACTCCAGGCATCTTTCTACAAGACGTTGAGAGACAAACAGGAGGAACAGCAGAAAGTGGGACACGGTCAGGGCTGTATCAGGGCAGTAGAAAGGGCTTTTCCTCTCAAATGTAGGAGTTTCCTTCTAAAGAGGTACAATTGGGATGCCAAGAGGGACAGGGGGATTTACACTAAAAAGAGGGACTTTGCCTCCAAAAGAGGGACAGTTGGAGGCATGCAGTAGTACTAAGTGTTGCAGAATTAAGGGAGAGTTGGAGGCATGCAGTAGTACTAAGTGTTGCAGAATTAAGGGAGAGTTGGAGGCATGCAGTAGTACTAAGTGTTGCAGAATTAAGCTTTGCCTTTGCTCACACTATTTAGTTTTATTCCTGAAGATCCCCAAGTTATACAAACAACTTAAGAATGGAGCAGATTATCTAAAATACAAATAATACTAACAGTAATAAAATTAAAAGCACTAATAAAAATAATAACAGTAAAAATGCAAAACAATAATAATGAAGGGTGCGTAGGCCTACCCAGGCTTGCATGGGGATGGAAGGAGGGACCACTTGACCTGGCCAGGACCGGGTATGTGTGGGAGGTGGCTAGCTGGGGGAGGTAGAGCAATTTATACGTCTTTTGGCGCCAGTTCCCAGCATGATGCCGCCAGCTAGCCATGTGAGCAGAGGACCACCCAACCCTAAAGTATTGTTGTGTTAAAGTGATGTATATGTGGGACTGTAAAAGAAAAATAAAAAAAAAGGGATGAATAACGGCAAGTTGGGGATTATTTTGCTTATTCTTTTAACCACTCATTGTTGTGGATGTATTATTGAAGTGTATATTATATGTTATCATTTAATATACACTTGGTGAGGGGAGTCGTAGGGACAGTGGGAAAATATGATCCTACCCTACGGTGGTACGGATGTTCCAACACAGTGTCTGATCTTTATATTTAATGGGTGATTGGGTATAAATTCTTATGTGCACATACCAACTGGGCCTTGCTTAGGTCATAGTAACCATACAATTATTAATAGCAACAGCAATCATCATCATCCTCAATCAAAGTTATCAATGCTCGTTTAATTAGTTTGAATATTTGCTTTTATTTGTCACAGCTCCTGATTGGTTCCACCAGAGTACTTTCTCAATGAATTACTTCTGATCATATGAAGTAATATAACTACGGCTGTTGGAGTATACATACAAAAATCACATCTGTTTTATGTACCCTAACATCTTTTATAATGTTAGAATTATTCACAGGAATGCATTCACTGTTCCAAAGTATTTTATTATCAGTGTGGGCAGACACCTTTGGATACCTTTAACAAAAATGATCACACTCCCTCCTACATAAGTCAGAAATTTTTCACGCATACATTTTTATGTGAGTTTAAAGAAGAAATTGACATTGATATGAGCCCTTAAATGCCCCTTCAGTTGTGTAAATCAGTCTGCAGTTTTTAACATATATTGTCGAAGAAAAACATGATTTAATTTGAATGAAAGCAATCAGCATTTTCTAGGGTAAGAAATGATCTAACATCACAAAGTTACACCTCCTGCTGCTTTCCTCGGAGAAGCCCACAGCTTGTGTCCTGAGATGTAGGTGAGTTCTTGGTAATACATTGAGAGAATCTACTTAAAAGAAATGTTTCACAATAATGTTTGTTTACTTAAAACACCAGGGAGTCATAGGTATAAATAGAGTATTGCAGTATTTCATCTGTCTCTTGAAGTATAGTAAACAGGCATATGTTGATTTCTTATTAACTATACACTTGAAATACGTTAAAAGACCCAGAACAATGGTTCAAGTTCATGCACTTACCCTTCAAGAAAGCATAAATATATTTCAAAAAATTGATAAATACCCTTCATATGAACTGGGAATTTTTTTATTTGTGTATTTTTATATGTAATTCTTGCCACTAGATTTGCTATAATTTAGAACCAGGTCAGAAGACAAGTAGATAGCTGCCTAAGGGCCTCATTCTATTAATGGCCGTAAAATGGCTGCAAATTCCTTGCGAGGGTGCTGCAGCCCCTCATAGTCCTACTTCTACGTTGCTATTCAAATTAAAGGAGCCGGAGCACATCTCTTCCTATGGGCGATCGTAAGCCATGCAATCTGCCGTTAGCTTTGGCAGGCTTGGACCTGATCTCAGCCCGCGAATCAGAGTGCAAGTCCGCCAAACTAAAAAGTGGGAAATAAATTAAATGCAGCAATGTACAGCGCTGTAATTGATAGGGGACACATTGGGGGGCATGAGGATGACATGTAGTACATTGGCTAGCTGGCACATCATCGCTAGCCAATGCTGTCACTTGTGGCTTCAGTACGCCGGGCTTGGAGATCGAGTTGCTGCCTTGGAGGTCATCCGGGCGTGGATGACCCCCAAGGCAAGGGGTTAATGTGGGAAGCCTGCAGGGGTTAATATGTGCACAATGGGACCCCTACATTCATTATGGGGTGATGCGTGGACACTGTTAGGACACTGCAGGTCACGATCAAGACCCCTGGACCTAGTGGGGGGCTTAATTTAAGCAGCCGCAAGGGCTTCCCAGCCATTGCAGCTGCTCCAGGGTACAAGTCAGCTGTGGCCAGCTGCAGCCCTTTTGGGCCGCTTTGCGGTCTTGGCGGAGGGCTGGCCGAAGGATTTAAATAGGGTCAGGTACTTCCATGTGGCCGAATCTCTTGCGGCCACATGGGATCAAAGGCTTTCCCTGCGGCGGGGGTGATCGCAAGCAGGCCGGAGCCCTCGGCCGCAAGGGAATAGAATACCTAAGTAGCTTGCCATCCCTTGTGGCCACGCAGCTCCTACGGCCATTAATAGATTGAGGCCCTAAGAGTGCTTTTATCTAAGAGACACATCAACAGCAGCAAGATGGGACTTCATAATCCAACTCTTCTTGTCTAAAGTCCTCCATGTTGCAGACACAGGGTCCTTTTCTATTAGAATCCCGTAAGTGACTCTAACCCGTAATTTTGGCTGTAGGTGTTTATTTCTCATAATGTTTCGATGCATTGCATTGACTCAAGCTCGCAATTAATCTCCTTAAGCCTAAACACATAAACCCTGCCTTTTTAAGTATGATCATATGATCTGACAATATTAAAGCAAGCACGTAATTTACTTCTTAGACACATCCAATAGTAAATGAGACCATCATCATGATGTCAGTATAACATGGAAGTTACACGTAATCTGCAGGCTAAGAATTAATAAGTGCAAATAAGTAATAATTGGGCTCCCAGTCAAGCAACCTAGCAATCTATAGAATGCATTAGAGCATCTGTTTTAGCCCATTTGGGTTTCATAATACGTATTAACCCTGTGAGTTCCGGGATTGATATTATGCAGAAATAACAGTTAAAAATAATATTTTTTTAATTGCATACTTGTGGGTTGTTCTGTGCGTGACGTTTTGTGCAATTAATGCTAACATGTTCCCATGCCTTCCCATGCTTTTAAAGTACAGTATTGTGTGATTAATTGCTGCTATGGCTCTAATAAGAGTGTTTAGTACTCATAATATTTTTTTACTGAAGTTATACGTGCACAGCTCCCCATTCCTTTACTACCCTAAGCCTAATCCGTAATGCCTAAACACTAACTCTAGCACTAACTCTAAGAACAAATTCAAATTGGCGTGCCACGTCATGCCACCTGCTGGCTGCTGGACACCACTGCTGGCGGGGACATAACAGGAGAGGTCCGGACACTGTAGTAGTGGCCACTTCAAATATCTTTTGCAGCTTTGTTTCACAAACAAATTTAATAAATGCAACACTATATATATGCCAATGGTTCATATTTAACTGACCACTGTTGTCAGATTTTTTTCTCTATGGTTTTTCTCTATGGTCTTTTGAATAACTAACCTTGATTATGAGTAAAATATTTCATATAGTAAAAAAATAAACCTTTACATTTTGCTGCAGGCTTCCATTTTCTTTTCTTGACTGCTGTTACTTTTTTTCAGGAGGGAGGCTTTCTTTAGTTCTGCTGCAATCACTATCAGTTTTCATATTCAGTCAAGAAACTGATCTGCTGCAATCACAACGGCATAATCCATAGCAGCATAAATGCACATTAACGGTAGTACATTTTCATTTTCGATTTTCAAACAAAGAAAATACAATACAAAAAAAGACAAAACATATACATTACATGACTTACATTCATAAGTAGAAATAATTTATCTCTTGACATAAATACTAATCTTTTTGTATCTTGAAACAATTAAAAAAAATAAAATTATTATTATTTATTACGGTATATGTAATACTTTATAAAAGAGTGGCACCACTCAACAAAATTAAGTAATACTGTACACCCAAATAGCCTTCATTGGCTCATAAATTCTCTCCTGTTTTCAATTAAATCAAAAGACTTATAACAATCCTGTTTCATCTAAATGACATTATTATTTTCTTTTTTTTGCAGTCTAAAAACATGTTGCCTATTTTCAAGTGGAGTTCTTCAAAATAGAACATTTTAAAATATGACCACAAATCAGATTAGTTAATATATATTCAATTTAAGTGTGATTTATGAATAAAAATATCAACAACTTGAATACAAGTAATTTATTCGCTGTTGCGCACATAATTGTTGATCATCTATTTTTATCTTAATTTCTTTTTCATGAAAGAGGTTGGAGGTAAGTGAGTTGTTACTTTTTTGATTTATTAGTGGAATGGTAACATAACTCCACATAGTGTGAATCATTATGCTGAGTTGCCATGGAAAGGATTTCACCATGAGTTAAGTATTGTAAGGTCACAAAGTTCCCCTTCATCCAAAGTCATCTCCTGCCAAGCTTAAAGAGAGATTCCTAGGGAAAATGTCAAAACAATTGGAAAAGAATTACTGAGATCTAAAAGGTGCCACATCAAAATATCTTTTATCACTTTTCTAAATTAGTTATGTACACAGTGAAATGATGTATTACAGAGAGTTAAACATTATTGCTTCCAGATGAATTGCAAAATGTCTGAAGCTTTCAGCTAATTCTGCAGTATGAGGGGCTTCATTACTTGTTAATGTTTTTAGAATTCCACACAGTTGGGTCAGATTACATTCAAGATTACATTCAAGACTATAATATTGAAAGACTTGAAAGGAAGACATCATAGCATATATATATTGTTAAGACCCGGCAGGAAAATATTAAAAATTTAGTTCAATGAATAGGTCAACCAAACATCCTACAGTTTCTCAGAAGTAAATGGTGCACTAAATCATTTCATTTAGAGCTAAATAATTCACATTTTGAGTTTCGACACATTCACTTTGACTACACAAAATCTCAGTATGTGTATATGTTATGGATAATAGGAAAACTCTGGATAATTTCAACATTATCCTGATATTTGTATTAATATATTTGTATTAAATGTTGCAAATAGATAACAAGGACATATATTAATCTGCACCTTATTAATTAATTGTGGTTCCTATATGTAAAATGTATCCATTTGTGTAGATTAACTTAAAGTATGCATGAAAAGCGAGTTTTGAATAAGTTAATTATGCAATATAATGGAAATGTAGCTTTATAGCATGGTGAGAACCTGACTTTGAGAAATGAAATTTTGGAAACATCAGCTGCAGCCAATCAGTCTAGTGCAAACAAAAGAGTAGTCACTAAAGTATGTTTCCAAGTAACTTCCCATGCTATTTCATGCCTTCGGAATTAGTGTGTCTTGAATATAATGCATTGCATTGGTTGCATATTATCCACATATTAAAATAAGACTAATTACAGAAATATATTAAGGTAATATCTGATGATCAATTATTAATGAATTGTTATCATAGGAATTGGACTGAATAATAAGCATTCAAGTCATTCAACAAAAACTACTATTCCTATGACAGCCAACCTATTACTTGTTAAAAACATTGTCTTTTTTCTAGATAGTATAACAGGCAAAATGTTTTTGGAAAGTAATACAAATAAACACTGCCTTTGCATTTTTAGGTTTTATTTCAAATTATTCTTTACTGCAGGTATCCATTTTCTTTTGTAGTTGGTTCTTTTACTTTCTTATAAAGGTGTGTCCTTGTAATTAGCTTTCCATTAATGATACCAAATGTTCTGTCTTCAGTGATATTGTGACATCCTAAAAATGATGGGGCAATAAAATTGTAAGGCAGGTAATGCTGTTTGCCACAGACAGTAAGTGTTTTGGTCGTCTGAGATCCTTTGGCGCGCGGTGAACGTCTTTGTCGTTTATTGCGATACCGTGGTGTTTTTTTTTTCTGTATATGTATTTTTTCATGATAATGAAATAATTAATGAAATCATAAATTAATATACTTTACCTATTTGTAATTAATATATGCAGCAAGCAATGTGCTGAAGAGCTAACAATCTGTTTTGATGTTCATGCAGCATAAAATATAGATTTGCACTGTTGTTGAGCTGAGGTGTAAGTGTCAGCAATGTGTGCAGTGTGTAGTGTAAATAGGCTGCATGCGCTAGGTAAAGCCGTTAGGGTAGCTGTGTACTTCCGCATTGTGTAAGTTAGTGTTGTAAAATGTCGGCAATTGTGTCTGTGGTACGCGGGTGTGCATGATTTTGCATCCTTGCTAATAGTCTATTTTGTACCTCGTACGGGTTTGTGTAAAAGTCGGATGTGCCTGGTGGTGTTTTGCGGGTTTAGGAGTTGTGTAGCCTCATTTCAGTTTTTTTCGGCGGCCATTTTTTCTGTCGCTTAGGGGATTTTCAAGTGTCTAAACTCTGTAACTTGATCTTAAATTTGCGTGCAACCTGACTCCCAGACATCATGGCTGTCCCCTCTTGTTGTGTGTAATGTTTTTTTTTATTTGTGTGTGTATTTATTGTTTTTCGCATTGCGTGGTTTGGCTGTTTTTGCAAGTTTGTAATTTTCTCCTATTTTTTGTGTACATCCGTAATTTTGTTTTCTAAGTCCCACGGCTCGTATTTTTTTGTGTAAGTCCGTATTTACTGATTGCGTGTTATAGTTTTTTTTTCAAAGTCCCGCTTCTGTGGCTGTTTGTAACCGCTTGTAAGGCGTAGATCCTCCACCTCCGCAAATGCGGTCCCTCGCTTTGCGAGGGTCCGCAATTGCGGCCTGCAATGAGCCTTTGGGTCATTGCAACCCACTTTGGAGCCTTCACCTTCTGCAAATTTGCTGCCCGACGTTGGAGCCTCCACCTTCCGCATTTGCGGCCCGAACTGCGTCCCTCACTTTGCTAAGGGGCGCAGTTCTTGCGAGCTTGCTTCGCGAGCTCGCAAGGCGTGACGACGATTCGCAGTTTGACAACTATTATATGTGATATATGTATAACGGGGTAATTATGTAGAATGCCCATGCAATGTGTTGAATGCGTTGTTTTATATATTGCAGAGCTGATTCGCTGATTCAAGGACCCTAAACCAAAATATTTGCTAGTAGCAGGTGCCATAAGCACAAGACAAAATTGGCTAGAATTAGGGAAAAATTTACATTATGGCAAAAAATTTGGCATGAACCACCCCCAGAGGCCAGAACCTACATTATACTGAAAACAGTATGGATCCAATTTAAGAATATTTAGTCATTATCAAATTAACCTTGGATTTAAGGGAAGGCAAAGAATATAATCATCCTCCGACGTGGCGTAACACGACATCGCTTAGCCGACAGCGGGGTCATCGCTATGTTCGGCGCAGGCACTCGTCACCCCCAGCTCCTCAGGCGCACCTCTCAAGGCTCAAGGCCCTTCTGTCAGCGTGCCTTATATATATTGAGTTGTTTTGGTAACTAAAACACAGACAAAGAATATTGATTTATGTTAACTGTTTTATTCATTAAAAGTTCTATGGCATATTAAGATCATGCATTGAACGAATGTTTCCAAAAAGTGCGCGTGCAGAGCTACCCGTCAGCTCTGTCATTCAAAGTGCCACAGATCTTTTCCTTGCTCTAATAAATGATGCTCTAATAAATGATCCTTATGATTAACTATGGTTGGTTTTTACTAATAATTCAAAAACCTTGTCATTATTCTACACATTGCCCGGGCATTGTACACAATGCCAGCATTCAACTCATTGCCCATGTAACATCAACACATCAGCCGGTCATTGTACAGAATGCCCTGATTCAACACATTGCCTGTAAAAAAAAAAAAAAATATATATATATATATATATATATATATATATATATATACATACAGTACATATGTATCCCCTTCTGGATCACTGCCTTGTCATGGTGAAGGGGCAGGTCAAAGTAAAGAGGTCAGACAAATCACTATACACTTAAGAAGCAACTCGCAACCCACTCCAGTATCCTTGGCATAAAATCCTTATGTATTGGCACAACCAGACACAAGATGTGCCTGGCGTGCTGCTGCCATAGGGTCACGGAGAGTCGGACTTGAATGAACAACTAAACAATAACAATATATATATATATATATATATATATATATATATATATATATATATATACAGTATATAACTTAAATGTAATGTAATGTATTTTAAAGACATGCAAATATATATATTTATGTAGGAGGTTTACACATAAGGTTACAGATAAAAGAGAGTGTACAACACTACATGTAACCTGGCACAATGGGCATCATATGCTAGCATGGTGTGTTAACATTAGTATGCTCGTGCAACTAAATGTAAGCAAATAAAGATAAACAAAATTAAATAGACTAATAAATGATGATTGTGCAGTATAGTGCACCCTTTGTGTCAGTTGAGGCTACAATACATTATATTAACAAGCAGAGTTGTTCAATACAGTCTTATATTATTACAAGCCACTCAACAACATCACATTTTATTACTTTGGATCACAGCGGATCATATTAAAAAAATCCTACACATTTCTAATTATGATCATGTTTTTTATCTTTTACCACTGGGCTGTAGGTTTGCTGTATGGGCTTACTTTCTATAATGATTACATTTAAATCATGGAACTGCTGTTCCTGATAATGGAATTTAAGATAGAATCAATAGGAATAAAACAGGAAAGCACTCTACTTTTTTGAGGTAGTAAATCATTAAACACCTTGGTAACAGAAAAATGTTCATATGTAGGACATACATTAATGTCAGGTATAAAGAATTATCTAGTCAAATAGGTAGCTCTTGTGTAAAGTAGATTTTTTTGTAAAATGTTAGATAGTGTCTTTTTTAGAAATAAACATTAGAGAATATAAATGTGTAATGACAACCATAGTTATCTGATTTTTGCAGATTAAAATGGATTGGTTTGCTGAACTATGTTTAAGCTCTAGGTAGACATGACTTCAATCCTTAAGCGGATTTTGTAAAGATTGCAAATGATTAAAAGTACAAGTACATAAAAACAATACATAAATCTAAACATAAATTCAGAAGAACAGAATAACAAATAGACAATGATATAAAATATCTATTTCCGTAAAAAAAGTATTGTTTCTCCTTGTAGAAAACGTCACTGTGTGACTCAGAATTTTGTATGTATTTTCATTCATACTTAGGATGACGGATTAGTACTCGAGGCAGGTTGCTGCCAACCCAGATAAATACAGAAAGTCTCATATAGCATATAGATTAAAATGGTAATATTTGCACCAAATAAATAGCAAATGATTTCAAATGCCATAACATGAGAGCATCATCATATGCATGAATCATGAATCCGTTGCCTTTTACAATTGGCAAAGATCATAGGGAGCAGAGAACAACCACATATAACGGGTTTAAATAAACTTTAAATATCACTGGAATTAAAAATCTTACTGGGATTAAGAATTGAGATGCTCTTTAACACTTGACCCTGTTTTATGTTCAGGTTAACATTAGGTATATTTCATTGCTGTATAAATGTGTACTGTTATTGGGTAAATATTATTCCATGAGTCCCGCTTGAATCTACAACCCAATAAAGTAGTACTCCTGCATAATGTTTGTATACTTTCCAAATACTTTTTTTGCATTTTTTATTTTGAAAATGATATCTATTTATATATTTTTCTACTAAATCTTCGGATCTGGATAAGCGGCCACTCCAATCTTGATGGAGGCTTCCTGCCCTCACCTTTTGGCACTCCTAGGAATGGGCCTCTTCTGTCTTAATTTTAGACCATGCCTTCTCTCTACAGTGCCTTGCAAAAGTATTCACCCCCCTTGACTTTTTACCTATTTTGTTACATTACAGCCTTAAGTTCAATGTTTTGTTAATCTGAATTTTATGTGATGGAAGTTGGTGAAGTGAAATGAAAAAAATATATACATAAATCTATTTTTAGAATTAGAAAACAGAACATTGGCATGTGCGTATTAATTCATCCCCTTTGTTATGAAGCCCATAAAAAGCTCTGGTGCAATCAATTACCTTCAGAAGTCACATAATTAGTGAAATTATGTCCACCTGTGTGCAATCTAAGTGTCACATGATCTGTCATTACACACCTTTTTTGAAAGGCCCCAGAGACTTCAACACCTAAACAAGAGGCGCCACTAACCAAACACTGCCATGAAGACCAAGGAACTTTCCAAACAAGTAAGGGACAATGTTGATGAGAAGTACAAGTCAGGATTAGGTTATAAAAAAATATCCAAATCTTTGATGATCCCCAGGAGCACCATCAAATCTATCATAACAAAATGGAAAGAACATGGCACAACAGCAAACCTGCCAAGAGACGGCCGCCCAGCAAAACTCATGGACCGGGCAAGGAGGGCATTAATCAGAGAGGCAGCACAGAGACCTATGGTAACCCTGGAGGAGCTGCAGCTGAGACTGGAGAATCTGTACATATGACGACAATAAGCCGTACGCTCCATAGAGTGGGGCTTTATGGCAAAGTTGCCAGAAGAAAGCCATTACTTTCAGCAAAAAACGAAAATAGCACGTTTTGCGTTTGCTCCCAAAATGTATGGAGGAAGGTGCTATGGTCTGATGAGACTAAAATTAAACTTTTTCGGCCATCAAAGAAAATGCTATGTCTGGCGCAAACCTAACACATCACATCACCCAAAGAACACCATCCCCACAGTGAAACATGGTGGTGGCAGCATCATGCTGTGGGAATGTTTTTCAGCAGCCGGGACTGAGAAACTGGTCAGAGTTGAGGGAAAGATGGATGGTGCTAAATACAGGGATATTCTTGAGCAAAACCTGTACCATTCTGTGCGTGATTTGAGGCTAGGATGGAGGTTCACCTTCCAGCAGGACAATGACTCCAAACACACTGCTAAAGCAACACTTGAGTGGTTTAAGGGGAAACATGTAAATGTGTTGGAATGGCCTAGTTAAAGCTCAGACCTCAATCCAATAGATAATCTGTGGTCAAACTTAAAGACTGCTGTTCACAAGCGCAAACCATCCAACTTGGAGGAGCATGAGCAGGAATGGGCAAGGAGGAATGGGCAAAAATCCCAGTGGTAAGATGTGGCAAGCTCATAGAGACTTATCCAAAGCAACTTGGAGCTGTGACTGCAGCAAAAGGTGGCTCTACAAGTATTGACTTTAGGGGGGTGAATAGTTATGCACATTGACTTTTTCCTACTTGTTATTTGCTTCATAATAAAAAAAAAACTCTCCAAAGTTGTGGGCATGTTCTGTAAATTAAATGATGCAAATCCTCAAACAATCCATGTTAATTCCAGGTTGTGAGGCCACAAAACACGAAAAATGCCAAGGGAGTGAATACTTTTGCAAGGCACTGTATATTCATTTGGGAGCCATGTAATGAAGCACCTATTCCGTGACAAAGTCATCTGATCAGTTCCATTTTAGGTTAACAAGATATTCCTATGTTGATCTTGCAGAAAAATCTCACAGGCTAATGGCCACAAAAAGAGCAGCTTCAGTCTTGATAGGTGTGTAGAGAACTCTTTATGCTGCCTCACATATTGTTTATCTTTTTCTTTAGAATGTTAAATAATACATATTCTATTTATAAGGAAGCTATTTTATTGGTATTTAAAATATTGAACCAGCATGTGATTATCTTACAACACATAACAAACATTTGGAGAAACCACTTGGCTGGAACCCTAGATTCCACCATTTAATTTTGGATACTCTATTCGGTATCCAGAATATATCAATGCTAAATAGTACTGCTCTGGAAAATATCAATTTTTGAATTCGTTATTATAAAAACAATTGCTTGAATTTAGTAAATGTTGAACTTAGAGACCAATGCATTGGCATTCTTCACCAAATAGGCTCACTAAAATATTGTAGAGATGCGTCAGTTTCTGTAGTATTAAACAATGTAAAATGTTCTTCCAACAAACTCTAAGGATGCATCATGGATTTCTTTCTAGCAGCAATAAAAACAATATGATTGTGGTACATTACTGAACATGAGATAAAAGCATGTAGTAATTTACATGCTATTTACCTGTTTTCACCCCACATTAAATATCTTCAACCCACAGCCCATCCCTTCCCAGATTACTTCCTGTCCGCTGTGTGTGGGACACTATGAATGTTTTTTAATGGGAAAGAGTTGCTGCCAACATGGCAGAGGAGACCTCTCAATATTGTTACTTTTGCCAGAAAGGTGCTGGCTATCAGCAGCGAGCAGAAACAGCAAACAGAAACTTAAGCAGGTCTTAGACACAGGAAAAACTGCATAAAAGTTATAAATTTGTTTTTTCTAAAACAATTAGATGCAATAGACACTCCCAAATAAGAATGTATCTGAGGGAACTCCTGATAGTGCTGCACTGCTGTATCTCCAGTAAAAAAAATTTTTTAAACAATTAAGGCAGTTTTTTTTAATCCATCAATCTACTTTAGTGATAGTTAATGCATGCTTTTTGATACACTGCCGCCTCCCTCAGCCCCGTGGAAAATAACTGGATACACAAAAAAATATTATAATTGAGTCTAATTGTCACCAAACAGATTAACAGGTCAACATAGGAATCAAGCCAATTAAACTATTGTCCAGGATCTTTGAAAGGTTATCGGCACCTGTACCATGCAGCGATACTTCCTGATATTATTATTCCCATTTGTTTCCAGAAATCATAGAACACATGTATTGCATGAAAAAAACACATATTTTTATACATAGTTTAAAGATAAGGTGGGATAAATATTAATCTTGGAGTAAATACTTAAATGTCTTTTCCTCTGGACAGTACCTAGTGACTGCTGTTAAAACAGTTACAGCCAATCAGTGAGATGCTGGCAAACCAGGAATTCTGAATCAACCAATGGTATGAACAAAGATGGCATATAGAAGACATGCGGGCTAGCACCGCAATACAAGGCAGGAGGGGCACACATATACAGGGTCATAGGGCAGTACCAAACCTTTATCGAAATAGGCACTGATCTTATCCTCAGGTGCTGCGTGTTAAACTCTTTGGTCACGCTACCATACCATACCATAAAAACTATAAAGATGAACATTCTTGCTAGAATTCTTCTTTTTTTTTAAATCATTTTTATTATTTGGGAAGAAAAGTTATAACAGAGTAAGATGTACAGTACAAGAACAATATATATTTTATTCAAATTACATGTTTTTTTTTTTTATGCTACCATCCAATTTGTGGTTCCCAGACGTCCCAACAGGAAGCCCACTTTTTATAGTTGTCATTTAGTTTGGCAGAGATCAAGCTCATTTAATGTATGTATTTACATTTTTTCAGTACTTCTCCAAACAAAGGAATGGATCTCTTCCAAGTTTTAGCAATAGTGTGACTGCTAAAAAGATGTGGTTTGAGAGAAGTTGAGCCTCTTTAATTAAGGTGATTTTAAGTTCTGATTTCCATAAGGACTGGTGGTGAAGCTTAGGTGGTATGGCCTGGTCTAACAGTTAATTGTAGATGACGGAAATGTGTTTATTACCATTTGAGTTATTTATGAAAAAAAATTTTAATAGGGTTTTGCTGACCGATTTGTTAATTTTTTGTATGTTGGATCGATTTGAATTGATTTGTGCTAGATTGAGCCATTTTTTAAGGGGTAGGTAATTCTGTTTGCTAAAAGTTGAGGGGTACCAATGCTGATTTACACTTAATATGTCAGTGGCAATAGTTAATTTTTATCTATCCACCATGATAGCTGGGAAATTCTTTATCTCTATTAGACATTGCCCAAACCATTAGACCAGACAGAACTAAAAATCTTACAGACTCATACTGATACATTAATTTGAAGGCATAAAAGACAAAGGACCTTATTAAATTTGCCTATTTGTAGTTCAAGAAGCCTGTAAAGGAGCCTGCAAACGTTACAGCTATTAAATTGGCCTCTTTTAGCTACCCGCAATTGATCTGCGGGTTACAGGCTGAATAACACAGCCTGCTCCAGAATGGGAACTCCGACCCAGCTAAGCCTTTGATCTTTCAAGCCTGTAAATATTACAAGCGCAAATTGCTATTAAATTGCTACAATTCCCCAAAGATGCACTTGCATTCAAACCCGTAAATGGCAAATTTAACCAAAAATGCTACGGGTACTAGAGAAGACCTGCAAGGGAGTTAAAATCCTGTCTGTAGCACTGTAAAAGCAAATATAAACACAATACTGTATTTTAAATTACAGGGAAAGCAGTGAAAGTTATTAAAATTAACATTCTCATGCTCGCAAATCTGAAATAAAAAATTATTTTACTTATGTTTAATTTTCATGTTATATCGATCCTGGCAATCAGTGTGTTAATACATATAATAGAACTCGCATGGACTAGAATATTGTATTTATTGATTTTTTCATATTGCATTATTACTGGAATCCGGGCCTGATCGCAACTCAGAGTTCAAAACCGTAAGTGATTGAAATGTAACCTCCATGTTTTAGTGACCTAATGATGACGGCCTCTTTTACCATTGGCTCCATCTAAACCCGTAACTACGGATTTGAATATTTATTTATCAAACCCTAGAAAAGGATTAGCCCTTCCAGATCTAGAAAAATATTGCCAAGATATAGCTTTATCACAAATTCAATTTTGGCATCTTCCTGTAGGACAAAAAGATGGGTGGACATAGAAAACTGTGATCTCTTGTAAGATATCTTAGGAGAAATATCTAAGGATACTATGTCATTGAAATTGTTGGATTATCATGGTATGTGTTAATGCAATTTTGGTTTGACATGCTATAATGGTAAAAATGTATTTTCTTCTAAAAAGGATATATATTAACAGAATATTGTTTTGCTTACACTTTATTCCCATTCCTCTCCCTTCTTCCCCTCTACCTCATAGTTATATATTCTATAAACAATAGATGGTTAACAACTTTTGTATTAAGGAACAAAATTGTTTATTGTATTGTACTTTTCGTTACAAAATGAAAAAAAGAAACAGTTACAAAAAAGTTATTTAAATAACTCTATTCTACACTATACTATTTTTATTATTATTATTATACTATAATTAGTATACACCTTTTTGGAAAAGCTGATGGTCAGAAGAATACGGACACTGGACTAGAGGAGGGTGAGCAGAGACTGTGGAGATGAAGTGTGAAATCAGCACCCAAAATTTCTTTATAAATCTTTTTCTTTTTTTTTAAGTAAAGTTATACCTTATCTCACAACTTGGATTTTATGTTTATTTTGCAGTCTGTTAAACACTTTGGCAATTTTGTGCCATATTTTATCACTTCGTTGTTACCGAATATTTCTGTTTATCATCTGTAAGCAAAGTAAGTCATCACATGAAATATATTCAATAAAATATAAATATTAAATAAAATGCAAATCTGAAGTAGAAAAATGATCCTATGAATTTTATTGTTTCAACTGCATGGGAAATCTTTAAAACTCAATATTAGTAATTGAGAAGTCTCTTTTATTTTTCTTTTCTCATTACACACAGTGTTCAATCAAATTAGATGTGAGTAAAGGCTTAAAAAAAGACAGTCATATACTATACCTACATTTCCACTAGACTTGTCTTACTTATCACCAGATATACAATTGGAATTTCGGAAAAACTTCACATATTTGTAAAGCATGGCACAAACTAACCTTGGCAGTTTTGTAAGCTATGAGGATAAAAGCATTTTTAGAGAATTTAAATGTATGCTTCATGAGTGCTTTTATCTTTGATAACTAGTTGTAAGCTGAGTGGGAGGGTTATCCTACTGGGAGTTGCTTCTCTTTTCAGTCCTAGTGTCAAGTGCATATTTATTGCTGTAGCCTTTTCATATAACTGATTAGACATGTTATCTGAATGCAAGGTTTCTCAAACGTGTATATTCATGTAAGGAAAAAGCTAATGTCTTCCTCCATTTAAGCAAAAATGTCATTGTAAAAATGAATGGTTGTATTTATTATCAAGTTAAATTTTTTCATAGGTGCATATTACATGGTCCTTTAACAAAAGATTCCTAGCAAATACTATCTTGCTGAATATCCCCATTAGGAAATTATCATTTACATATACAAAAACTCTTAATCACAACGTACACTTATACATTTGTCAAGTTAAAAACCTGCAAACCAAAATAGTGCTTTTCAAATCTTCTGATACTTTTTTTTTTATAGTACTCAATAGGTTAGGGTAGGCAATCAGGATATCCTCAAATCCTGGCTTGTGTGCTGCTTTTTAGCATCAACCTTGCCTACCTCTGCACTAGGCAGCGTGTTCCTTGACCTGATTCAGTGCGAAGCTAGGTTAATGAAGATGTGGTTTTAGCGTGACTGAGCATTATTGTCCCTGTGTAGGCATAATTGACATTAAGAAAGAACCATTTCAGTATGAACCTTATGTTTAAGAAGAATTTACTAAGAAATATTATACACAGATTATAACTTTCATGATGTCATTGAAATGTGAAAACCTACTATTGGTACTTTACCCTGTCCAAGGTCAAATAAAAAATAATCTTTTCTTTGTAGAGAGAGGATGTAAAAGGCGTTCCATTCCTTTGAATCCAATTGGATAATTGTACTTGCTAGTCACTGCCAACTACTTCCAAGTAAGTATGTGATATCTGTGTTTTATGCTATACCTATGTATTGTGAGGTGTAATGTGCTATATTACTGTAAGAAAGGGCCATAACTGTATAAATGGCATGATCGTTTTTGGCCAATGCAAAAACAATATATTCACTGAGTATAAAATGGCATTGCATACTTGAGATATCAGTCTTATGTATACTGATTGTGTGGCTTCTGTAAAAACAGGGCCATCTCTATCCTAGGGATAAATTGTGTGGCCACAAAGTACACCAACTTACAAGGGTGCCCTCTAGAGCATAACGATTTGCGCAGAATGTAAGCCTCAGGTTAAAACTTGCCCCCCTGACCTTTAGCAAACATGCATGTTTAAAATAGGTTATGTTAAAAAAAAAATCTGTGTAGGCATAAAGATCCTTAAAACGGAAGCATATTACTTCTCCATCTATTATGGTAATGGTGGAGGTGAATATATCGGAGGATGGTCCAAAAAGTTTACTCATCAATGCTTCACATACGACTGATAAATATATATTGCTGCACATTGGCTGACAGGGACAAACCCCCAAAATATAATACAATCAAAGCAGTATATTCTGCTCCAGGAGCTTTATTCTCAAAGATGAACTCTTTGAGATGCAATAAAAAAAAACAAAAAAACACACATTCAATGGCCTTTTGTGTCTTACTCTGAAATATAATGAAATGCAGACTACATTGGAGGCCTATTTGCATACCAAAATAGGTTTTAAATGTATTTTTATAAAAAAATATAATATAAATGAAAATAATGCATCTGCTTGTCTTAGTTACGCTCCTGTTAAAGTCTATAAAATTGTTGTATTGTTCTCATAGAGAACAGTATTCCTGATAACAAGCCTTGCACAGGGAACAGAAAAAAGCAGTACACAAAACACATATGTCTTTCTAGATTCTATCAGTAAAATAACATTTATCCATTCAGGTTTGGTATATTTTGATGATGAAATAAAAAAATACACATAAAACTACATATGTATATCAGAAAACATTTGGCATTAAAATGCTTGTGGTTTTTTACATTACATGATGTGAACAAGAGAGAGATTTAAATCTGTAATGTGGCCTCTGTACAACTCTGCTCTTAATATAAAACCCAGCTATACGTAAAATTACATTATCACTGTTAGTGCTTATATGCTTTGTGGTGTAATCTCAACACAGATAACTAGCTTGTAATATATTGTCAATGGGCAAATAATGAATTGGATATTTTCATGTATATTAGTGTGATAATGATGGCTCAAAAAAAGCAGAAAATGTATTTAGCAGTTCACACATGTTATATATTAGCTATGGCAGCCAAGGTTATCACCAAGGAAGTGGTGTGTTAAAGTTATTTGAAGTCATGTTTTCCTATGAGCGCTATCCAGATGAGGAGTATTAAAGGGAAACTGAATTCACAAATTGTATAACATGTTTTAATACAGCAAGCTTTAAACAGTACAAAGGCTTATATTGTAGGGAAACAAGGGTTAAAACATACCCCAATTCCAAGACAAAGGGCCTCATTAAATTCCCCAAATCGTAGTTACAGGAGCCTGTAAAGGAGCACGCAAAATTTACGGCTATTAAATTGGCGTTTTTTAGCTACCAGCAAACAATCTCTGACCCAGCTAAGCCTTTGATCTTTCAAGCCCGTAAATGTTACAATTGCAAATCGCTATTAAATTGCTGCAATTCCTCAAGCCTATAAATGTTGTCACACCCGTAAATGGCCCGTAAATGTAGCCAAAAATCCTGCGAGTACCAGATAGCACCCAAGAGGGGGTTAAACACCTGTTCGTAGCACTGTAAAAGCAAATAAAAAATCAATACTGAACTTTAAAATACAGGAAAGCGATGAAAGACATTATAATTAATTGCACAACAGTCTCAAGCTCGCAAATCTGCAATAACATTTTTTTTTTTTTTACATTTTATATTCATGTTATATCAATCTCGGGAATCAAGGGGTTAATACATATCAGGCCACCCACATGAACTAGATCGGTTTCTTCATTAATTTTTATTGATCACATTGCTGGATTATGAGTCTGGTCGCATATCGGACTTATTTACTATTGGCTCTGTCTCAGCAGCAACATACGGGCTTGCCTCGTTGATCATGATCAGGCACTGAAATGTTACATATGGAAGCAGGGTTTGCGAGTTTAAGCCTTTAGACCTGTACTTATGGGCTAGTTCAATTTAATGGATCTGTAACTGTTGGAATTTAATGAGGTCCATACTGTTTTTGAAACAGAATCAGGGTGTCCTCCTGAAAAGCACTCTATCAGTACACTGACCAGCTGAGTTATGTTACTCTATGGAAAATCAGTTACTGAAAGAAGCCCTGACATTTTTTCGAAAAGAGAGTTATGCAGTAACTAAAATGGCATTTTAATCCATGTTAAAGCCATATTAATATACAGATAACCTTTGGAAATATATAAAACCTGCGATTTTAAGTCAATGGTTGCAAATGTAAGACTCTACTGTCTCTTTACAACACTAACTTTGAGAACATGTCTCTTTTGCCAGAGACTAGTGAATGTTTTCTGTAATCACTTCTCCATAAACATGGCCATTTTTTCAAAGTCTCTGCAACAATAGTGAATCTGAACATGATTATTGTATTTCAGTACTCTCTGATAATTATAATACCAAAGCAGGTATAATCTTCCTCCTCCTTTAATAAATGAAGCAATCATTTGGAGAGTAAAGCTCAATATTATTTATTATGCATTTAAAATATATCATTTTTAAATGTTTTAACCTGCAGTCCAAATATACAACAACTCCACAATTTAAGACATTTTTTCTGTCCTCTGTCAGTGCAGTGGTCCTTTAAACGATTTGGAGAATATAGGGGAGGGTATAGTGCTTAATGCTGGAATACTGCAAATATGCCCTTCTGCTGCATGCAAAATAAATTCATTTTAATTAACTTTTTATTTATGATTTTACTTTATCTCAGAAAAGCATTGTTGGTGCTTCAGAGTCCTCAACAATTTTATCTGCACATTGCATTGGTAAGTTGAGAAACCTATAATATCTATTTAGAATGTCATGTGCAGTAAGAATACACAGAACATTTTATAAAATATATTAAAGAAATAAATTCAACACTACCTGTAACCTATAATGAAAGACCAAAAAAAAAAAAATGTTTAGCTTCATTGGCCCAGTAATATCCATTTGCTCAGATGTTTCATAAGGAGCTGTATATCTGCCGTACACACATTTCCAGACTGCATTAGCAACTTCTAAAAACATTTCAGCGTTAAACAGCTTCAGCAAAAATATTGTTCCCCGGATACAGACCTGCTCACATTGCTTCCATGAAGTATATCTAGGAAAGGCCTCTTGAGCTTAGAGCAGCCTGCTGCAACATTTCACTCCTTTTATTTCTCACCATTTCCTTTATTATTCTTTGTTGTTGGTTTAAATTAAACCTTTCTGCAGATTCAATTACTTCTTAATATAACAACATCTGTCAGTGATTCTTTATGTTGTAGAGTACAATGTAATATCTTTAATTAACTGTTTTTGAGAGGGCTATAAGAGTTTTCTTACTAGAGAGTTCAAATCTCTTCAGTTTCTACTTTTAAATTGCTTTGAATGGGTACCATTCTTTTGAAAGCACAACTGGCTAAGCAAGGGCAGTTCATTGATTTTGTGATCAATCTTCCCGCCTTTGTTTCATATACTAGAGGAGGGGCAGACATTATTCATAGTGGTTTTCTAAACTTCTGATTATTCATGTGGCCTATTCAATTACGTATGAAGAGCTCTTCCAATTAAATCAAGGCACTTTTAGACATGGGTCATACCTTGGTTTAGATGCTTCTACCAA
Organism: Discoglossus pictus; assembly: GCA_027410445.1. Lineage (NCBI taxonomy): Eukaryota > Metazoa > Chordata > Amphibia > Anura > Alytidae > Discoglossus > Discoglossus pictus. The sequence continues at coordinate 229,532,123 of CM050166.1, forward strand.
TAAGGACCTCATTACAATCTTTTACATTGGTAATTTACATGTCAAGTTGACACGTAAAGTCCTATGTAGCTTTCCAAATCAACAAAAAAACAGCCCTATGTGAAGACTGCACTGAATGGTGTAAAAACACATACGCAAGCAAGTTAAATGTAGCTTTCCCACATAAATGTTCTCAAAGCCTATCCTAATAGCAGATAAAGGTCTTCACACAAGTTATGGATTGTACGTAAGCTAAATTTTCCTCAACAAACTTACATTAACTTCATATCCCCTGTAAAAGCTGAAAAAGTAGTGCTGAAAGGCATTTATGAGAGAGTACTGTAAAAAATATTATAAAAATTAAAGTGCAGAATAATTATTATATTAAACATTCTCATAGGCAAATGTGTTGCATACTAACCACACACTAGGCTAGTAAGATGCATGAGTCTGCATGCATCTGTAAACATAAACTATTGTCAATAATACAAATCAACATCACAAATACCAGCTGCAAAGGGGGTATAGGACCAAATGGTGACCAGAAGGATTACATTGATGTTGATGTAGGAATTGTTGATGGCCAGCCACAACCCAGGAAGGCTGTGTAGAATCAGGAGGAGCCGAGGAGACTTACCTCAATTTACAATAATAGTGAACATCTGTCCTGTTAAGACCCCACCATTGCTGTTGTGCATGTGAGAATATGTTTGCATCTCATAAATATGTTAAATTCAATATAGTGTTTGTGTATGAAAATAATATCTGATTTGTAACAAACCTCTTCAGCAGAATAGTGATACAGAACAGTGTTATGATTTAGTAGCATTACCTCCACAAATAAGTATTACTGTTGTTAATACAAAATGTAGAAATATGTGCTAACAACATATAAAATACTGCATGAACACTAATTCATCACGCAAAAACAACCACGCCTCCGTCACTGTTATGACTTGCACTGGTCATATGAACAATAAGCAATATTTTATTTGAAGTCACACTTTATGCATATTTTAGTTGTTGGTAGCACCAATATGTGAATTGATGCAAAATAATGTTGATATTAACATCATAATTAACATGGAAAGTATAATCACTTGGGCATAACAATATTAATTTATAATTAATATAGCACTAATCACAAGGATTACAATCAAATGCATGAAGACATAAAGGTGTCCAGACATATTTTACCATCATCCATATTTTATATTTTATATTTTGATAAGATTATGTTGTTATCCAGAATTTCTTACCCTCTTCATGCAGATGATTTCTTCACATCCACTATACCTTAACACAGAATAGTTACACTGAAATATGCACTGGATCCACATATCAGATCATGAACTAAATGTATGTCAATGATTCAAATTATTAACCATTAGCAACACACAGACAAATGGATTAAGGTACAATACAAATAAAATGTTATTATATCCACAGAACACACTCTTAAATGTAACAGACCATGCAATAATAACATTGGTGTGTTGCAAATACTACCCAAGAGGAAAGGAGGCTGTATAAAAATGTTATCATATGCTGGCTAAATAATAATAATCCATAGCATTTACTAGAGTCACATTTAGTCATTGCACCACAATAATGATAATTAGATGAATATACATTTCACCATTTATCACTTCATATAATAGAAGTAAACATCTTATATCATGCTCAAAGAACAGATGCAATTGATCCTGGAATAGGTAACCCAAATCAAGTGCATGCATACAGTGTGATAAGAGAACTTTTGAAATAGCTCTGAAATGATTAGTGTACAGTCATATTCAAAAATCTGAGGAGAAAAATTTAACAAGAACTATATGTACAGTACAGTACTTTATACTGTTACTGTAACAATAAACTGACCTGATGTTCATCTGCATGCAGTGCAAACCATGCTGTATCTGTCATATGAGAAATCAGTTGTCATGAACAATTGCAGATATTTAGCAATGATGTGGTATCACAAGGAATGCTTAGCTGTGACCACAATCAGAAGGGCAGGAGTACTATCACTATTTCTGTATAATACTGTTTAGCCACATTGATATCATATGTTAAAGGTATATAGTTATCATATGATAACTGTTTTTGTCATGATATCATGACACCTAAGCATGTATTCATGATTATTGGTGCCAAACAAGTGTCATCAGCATTAATGTTCTTTAATACGATTATTAAGCCTATCTGATCTCATATTGTTAAATAGGATGACATGCTTAGCTCACATATGTATAATTGTTAGGGTTATTTAACATATTCACCCTTAGATTGTAAGTTTGTGAGTTTTCAATTGTGTCTCCGTGTCTTGGAAACATTTGATTATATGCTCAAAAACAGGGCCCTCCATTCTTTATAAGGTGTTAAGTTTGTTTTTTGCCATGTACTAAACCCCTGTACAGTGCTACGGAATATGTTGGCGCGATATAAATAAAGATAATAATAATATTAGTGTAGGACTATGCCATTCCACAGCCATAAGTACATTGGAACATATTAAGTGTAATATCAAAAATGGTGCTTAGAACATAATAAATGTGTTTATTTATAGGATATCATTACTATTATGGCTATATGAAATCCACTGTATATAGTTTGTTTACATTATTTGATAGCACTGCTTGCAGATGACCAACCTGCCTTAACGGATGTAAGTAAAATTTGCCTACAATAAAATAAAAAGAACAGGTTGATCAGGTATTAACAGAAAATATTTTATAGGAACTACATAATCTCTTTTCAGCTGCATCCCTAAGTGATCATCAATAGGTTAAATGTTAACCATGCCTTCTGTGGTAAACTCACACCCTCCTTTCTATTTGTGGAAATGTTTCTGGCACTTTTACAGCAGAACACAATTACAAATGAGGCTTCAATACATTCTCAAGGTTTACTAATATTTCTTCCAGTGTAACAAGACTGAATAAAAACAAAATAAAACAATGAAAATAACAGGCCTAGCTCCCACAGAGCACTACCTTATTACTGGAGTCAGTTTCCTCACTTACAAGTACAGCACCCAGTTTACCCTGAATGGAGCAAACAAAATAAACAGTACAAACAATGTATGCATAGTCACTGGCCTGTATTCTTCTGCAGTCTCTCTGTGTCTTCTCAACTGTAAACCAAAAAGCTTCTCTCTATGTGTTTTCACTTGTTCTTAAATCCACTGGTTTTCAGCTACAGTTCCTCTGTCTGAAGTTCCCCTGTCTGCAGTTCCCTTATCTGCAAATCCACTGTCTGTATTATGCTCTCTCTGCTTGCCACTCAGACTGCAACCTTGCACTCCAAAAAGGTCTCCACCCATCTCTCCAGCCCAATCTTTTAACGTATGTGATCAGGTGTTTTTGATTAAACTGCTAAAGAATCTTGCCGCAAGGAGATCCTAGGTGGATCTATCTATGGGAGGAGCAGCTCAGTGGGACCAAACTCCCCCATGGTAACTGATGGGCCTCCAGGTTCCCCCACTGACTACATGAACTGACCCTCGTCCCCCCTCATAAGCTGGCTCTCCTCTGGCACATATTCCTCCTTCTTCTGGTACTGAGGCTCCTCCTCTGAATATGGCTCCTCCTCCTCCTAGGGATCCTGCTGTATAATCAGTCTCTGCCTGTACCTCAGGTTCAGTCTTGCCTCAGTCTCCTCCATTGACACAGGATGTCCTTTGAGTTGAAAAGAGACATCAATACTACAAGTCAGAGACTCTGCTGTACTTGCTGTGCAGTGTCTCATACTAGTCAATCAGTGACCATCTTTCAGTAACATTCTGCAACATGCTGCTGAGATGTGGTCTTGATAGTGTAAGAAATTAACTAATAACTAAATAATTAATGTATAATTTCTTCAAGTAATAAGTTCTTTTGGACAAATCAATAAACTAACATATGAATAAGTTTATAATTAAAAGATATATTTTACATAAATTAATATACGGTTACACAATGGGTTTTAGACAAAACAGATAACAGACAAGAAGTATTATGACGATATTTACAAACATAATACTGATATGAATTCTACATTATGTAATATAAAGATACAGGATAATACCACTTGTGGTCAGTTTTGGAAGTTCAGCCTCCATCAGGTTTCTCTTTGGTCAGGACCAGGATCTGCTCAGCTGGGCTCATCTGGCACACTTCTCTCTGGACTGCATGAAAGCTCCTTCAACCTGGGCCAACCGGTACCTCTGCTGGTTGTCTGCTATTTGCCTGCTGGTTACCCACTCTTCCATAGATTCTTGGCTTTTTATATTATATTGTAGCTCATGACCCACCCTCTCTATACGTCATACATGGCTATAAGTTGAAATTAGACTGTTGGTGTCTATACAGGTGGTAACATTACACTCATATGCACCCACCTAAAGTCTTCTATTCAGCTGTCTACAAATGTACACTTAAGACTTGCTGTTTTTACTGTAAATAAGACATTTGTGATTCTCTGAGTTATTTTGAGCAGGGCTACTCACACCTGTTGTCCTTTCCCACACACAGACTTGGATTTTAGCTAATTACATACACATATAGCTAGCTAAATTATACACATCTATAATATATATATATATATTTGTGGGAATAATAAAAAGACCTGAGGTATAATGCCTTGATACAAACACACAATTGTAATAACAAATGATTAACACTAGATTTCTTACAGTTGTATATAATAAGTTATACAATACACATTGAAGTCTTGTTAAAAGTTGTCTGTATATAAGCCATATTTTTACAATAGGCAAGGACAGTGGGCAGACCCATACAGTACCTATTTATTTGATGTTTATTCAGTTAAAATTAGTTTTTAATTGATTCTCAATTAAACAAGGTACATCAAAGTATATAGACCACATAGATCCCTTCAAGGGATGCTCAGAATATGCAATGGATGTTGTTATGTACAGAAGGGCCCACTGGACTATTTGGAGTTTATCTGTTATTATATGTGTGGTTAGAAGGTACTAACAATTTGCTTAACATTTATATCATGGATGTAATAAGTGCATGTGGTGCTGTAATTGACTAACATTGCAAAACTGTATCTGTGTTAGAAATAGGATAGTGGAATTTATATGGCCCTGCGATCGGCCACGTGTGAAGGCTCTGGCTTTATTCATGAAAGGGGTAACTAGTTTTATGGCTCTGTAAGAGGAGAAACAAAAGGTGTAATTAGAAGAAAGTCAGATGTCTCTCTACATCAGGAAATCATGTGGGTGAGGGGGAATAGCAAGCTATTTGCCTAGGAGGTTGGGCTAGAACTGGGGGCAGTCTTTGGTGTTTTGTGTCATCTTTCTGTTTTTTTTTTTATATATCTTTGTAACAATAAAGAAGTGGCCAGTCTGACTTTGGACACACTAAACACAGGTGGTGTCAGAGTCTGCTTGTACTAATCCAAGGTACATGGGTGTGATTCTTAGATCCTAAGAATAGGGGTCTGAGGTGCATGTCTCTGCAGTAATGATGCGGTCATCTGAAGTGTCTGCTGGTGTTGAGATCTGAACAAAAAGTTGCGACCGTGGAGAGAGAGAGATTTGGGGTGAGCGTGGTCCCCCCAAATTGGCCGGTCGTGACAGCTGGTGGTAGCGGTGGGGATCTCTGTAGAAAACACAGAAGGATGGCAGCTTATGAAGAGATGTCTGCAGCAGAGGAGGAGGAAGTGTCCAGACGGTATCAAAGATGGATGGAGGTAATGCCTGCAGGTTTTACTAAGGATCAGCAGAGGGAACTCCGGATACAAATCACACAGGATTTACAGGAGAACAGGAGAAGGGTAAGCAATGGCCCTGTCTCAGCTCCTGTGGAGGGGAAATGCTTATCCCCAGTAGAGAAAGAGAGCCAGGTGACAGAGGCAAAGGACTGCAGAGGAATGGCCCTTCTAAAGCAATGGATGGCGTTCCTGGGATTGTGGCAGGACCATGAGCTGTCATGCTGGCTGAAGAAACTGGTATGGAAAGAGATTGCCTTAGAGAAACAGTATCATGCCAGGATAGGGCCTGTTGGTGCCCTTGAAGAGGATCTCTATGTTCAATTGGAGCTAATAAATGGGCTCTGGGAGATCGTCTTTGGTGATCCTGAATGTGGCATGGGGACTGTAAGGAGGAAAAATAACTTATTTCTTAAACGCTGTCATGGTCTGGGATTAGAACCATGGTCCCCGGAGGCTAATTTGCTGGAACCCCTGATTCAGCAAGAGCTGCAGCTGGAGGCTGAGTATGTTGAAATGCTGGATGAGGCATCCATGGAGGGGTTTTGGCCATCCAGTTGGGAGGAACCCTGTCAGGTGGACAGGGAGGAAAATGATTGGTTACCAGAGGTCTGGGGAGAGGATATTGTGGACTCTGACCAGGACAATACCAATGTGGAGATACAAATGGACAAGGCCCAGTTAATTTTTGCTACAACTGGGACAGATGAGGAGGGTACCATACATTATGGGTACATCTCAAAACCGGTGGAGTCTGAGTCTCAGACAGGAATAGCAGGCCAGATGGAGGGCCTGGGAGAGTTCTGGAAAGAACCAGAGATGGATTGTGAACCTAACATGGGGTTCCCGTGGATAACTACAGTCCAGGAACCAGCCATGGGTACAGGGGCGAACACTGAGAACAACCTTGGGACTGTGTCAGACCAAGGGGGCCAGCCAGACCCAAATGGCTGGGGCACAATTGCTAATAACAAGGCAATTGAGAAGACAGAGAATGTCTGTAAAACTGATGGCCCAAGGGGATGTCTGGATGAGAGCTGTGAGGTCCTGCCAGGGAACACAGTGACCAAAGATCCCAAGGGAGGCGAGATGGAATACAACGCACCAACTGTGGTCCAAGGAGATGGAAAAATGGAGTCCCATGCCCAGACCATTGCTGCAGGTGAGAGGGGTTACCATGCCCAGACTGCGGTGCAGGTGAAAGTGGAGCCTCCATTCCAGACCACCATCATGGATGCTGGGTTCAGTATCAGACTGGTATGTTCCTCCCTGGAGGTGTTAGTTTATGGGACTCCCAAGGAAAATGTTTCCCCTCAGACATTGGGAAGAGGAGGGCACTGGCCCTGGTTTTTGGGAGGGGGGCGAGCCATGTCACCTTGGGAACTGTCACCTGGACTTTGTACCACCCTGGGACCCTTTGGACTGGGTGAACGAATAGGCCCAAGGACTGTTTTAGATGCAGCTGCCCAATTAAATTGTTTTCCCCAATGGATGGGGAGGAAGGGGGCATGTGCCATGGCCCAAGGAAGGCGGTTGGAAATTGAGCCATGGAGGCTATGCCCAAAATTGTGTGTCCATTGGAATTGGAAGAAATGTGGACTGTGAGGCTATTACAATCACCATCACTTGCACAAGTGAGATCAGTGTGGCTAGAAATTTGTCCGTCAGGACGAATTCCTAGGCCACACTAGGATGGGGGAAACTAGCTGTTATGAACAGAAGGGCCCAATGGACTATTTGGGGTTTATCTGTTATTATATGTGTGGTTAGAAGGTACTAACAATTTGCTTAACATTTATATCATGGATGTAATAAGTGCATGTGGTGCTGTAATTGACTAACATTGCAAAACTGTATCTGTGTTAGAAATAGGATAGTGGAATTTATATGGCCCTGCGATCGGCCACGTGTGAAGGCTCTGGCTTTATTCATGAAAGGGGTAACTAGTTTTATGGCTCTGTAAGAGGAGAAACAAAAGGTGTAATTAGAAGAAAGTCAGATGTCTCTCTACATCAGGAAATCATGTGGGTGAGGGGGAATAGCAAGCTATTTGCCTAGGAGGTTGGGCTAGAACTGGGGGCAGTCTTTGGTGTTTTGTGTCATCTTTCTGTTTTTTTTTTTATATATCTTTGTAACAATAAAGAAGTGGCCAGTCTGACTTTGGACACACTAAACACAGGTGGTGTCAGAGTCTGCTTGTACTAATCCAAGGTACATGGGTGTGATTCTTAGATCCTAAGAATAGGGGTCTGAGGTGCATGTCTCTGCAGTAATGATGCGGTCATCTGAAGTGTCTGCTGGTGTTGAGATCTGAACAAAAAGTTGCGACCGTGGGGAGAGAGAGATTTGGGGTGAGCGTGGTCCCCCCAAATTGGCCGGTCGTGACAGATGTGTGTTATCTATATGTGTAGTGTACATGTTTGCGTATGTGATGGTATGATAAGTGTTTATGATAATCACCTGGCATGGTTCCAGTCTGCAGGATGTCTACACCTGCATCCTCTCTCCTCTCCCTTTCTCTTCCTCTTACCTCCTCATTCCTTCCTCCATATTCTACAAAAATAGCAATAGAAAATAACGAAAATAATATAATGTGCCATTTATATGTAAGTGTAATAAAGAAAGAATGTACTGTATGTACTATGTGTAAATTAATGGGGTGACTGTGAGGGTATAGGGTGTGGGGTATGGGGTGAATGTGTGTTGTGGCCTAAGTGTAATATATGTAGCTTTGTATAAATGTTGGCAAATTATGTGAAATATGTATAAACTAAGTAAAACAGTAAATCATGTATAAAAAAATCCTACTGAATAACTTCCTACATATCTCAAAAACCACCAATGCCTAGACCTGTGTGTTTGCTAGAATAAGCTATGACACAGTCAGTGTGTGAAACAGGCTCTTTTTAACACTGTGCATGTCAGTTAACATGATGTTTTGCTTTCTTATTTGTAGCCTATGCAGACTGGCTAAGTATTATTTGTAAGGTACTTTTTCTAACAGACCTAACATGGGTTTGCATGTTACAGGGCTCCAACACTCCCAAAATGTAATTACAGATGGATAAGTAACTAGTGCAAACCAGCTCCAACAGTTATGGGAGAACTATTTTACACAGGAATTGGAGGCTTCATTATTGAGAAAACTCTCCAATTGGTGAAAGCGTGCACAGTGGCAAATAATTGTGGATAGAAAAGCTATTCAATGCCCGCTTTCTAACACACAATATTTTATAATATGCTTTGCAATAAAAAGTCACAACTGTAGGGTCTTAACAAAAGCAGATTGGATAAAGAAGAGGTGGCAGGAGTACACTGAAGATCTATGCAGGAAGGATCTTAACAGCATTAGTAATTTCAATAGTTTGTACAATGATATGAGAGTCAGATATCTTGGAGAGTTAATTGAGATGGGTCCTAGGAGACCCTACTAATAACAAGGCTACAGAAGTTGATGGAATGCCACCTGAACTGTTCAAAACCCTACAAGAAGATGCTGTGAAAGTGTTGCTTACATTCTGCCAACCAATTTGGAAAAACCAACAGTGAGCAGTAAAAAGTCAGTCTACATCCCAAATACCAAAAAGGCAGTGCCAAAGAGTGTTCCAATTATTGAACAATTGCATTTTTTTCACATGCAAGCAAGGCAATACTTAAGATCTTACAAGCTTGACTCCAACAATATATGGACCGGGAAATACCAGATGTGCAAGTTGGGCTCCGCAGAGGAAGAGGCACAAGAAAACAAATCGCTAATGTCCGCTGGATAATAGAGAAAGCAAGAGAGTTCCAGAACAACATTTACTTCTGCTTCATAGACTATTATAGGCCCTTGACTGTGTGGATCACAACAAAATGTGACAAGTTCATAAACGAATCATGACAAATCTGCATGTGGACCAAGAAGCCACGGTCAGAACCGAACATGGAACAACGAAATGGTTTAAAACTGGAAAAGGAGTCACCTTATTAATCTTACTTCATGGTGACAGATTTTATTTTCTTGGGCTCCAAGATCTCTGCAGATGGCAACTGCAGCCGTGAAATTAAAAGATGTTTGCTTCTGGAGAGGAAAGCTATGGAAAGTATAGACAAGCAAAGATATTACACTATTAACAAAGTTATGCATAGTTAGAACTATGGTATTCCCACTAGTAGCATACAAATGTGGGAACTGCACCATAGAGAAACCTGCATAGAATTGATGCCTTCAAATTTTGTTGTTGGAGAAAACTGCTTACAGTCTCTTGGACTGCAAGAAGATCCAATAACTCAATATTACAGGAAATTAAGCCAAAGTGTTCATTGGAAAGTTTTATCATGAGGCTGAAGTTCAAATATTTTGTCAATGTTATAAGAAGACAGGATTCCTTAGAGAAGACTCTGATGCTGGGAATTATTGAAGCCACACAAGGAAGTGGATGGCAGAAGTGGAGATGGATATTTGAGATAATTGAAGCAATGAATATGAGCTTGAAGGAGCTCAGAGGGGTAGTGGTTGGCAGATGTGCCTGGTGTGCTGAGGTCCATAGGGTCATAGCAAGTTGGACCCGACTGAACGTCTACATAACAAAAATAAGCTGAACTTAGTGTTTCTCTGCTCCACTGCAATTAGTCAGATATCCAGTTAAATACTATGAGGCAACCCCAGAAAACTGAAATTGGTTTGTGTAATCTTATGCTCTTTGTAAATAGATTCGTATGCAATGTAACCGCTGTTGTTCATTTCTTTATAATATGCTTTTTAAAAGAGCAAAAAGCTAAATATTTCACAGAGTTAAAAAAAATGCATTTTATTTCTACAAGTGGGGAGATAGCTTGAATGAAGGCGAAGCAGTCATCTGCTACAATGGATTAATTAATTCAAAAGTCTCATTTGATGATAATGACACATACTGCTCAGAAAGCAGCTGAAACAAGCAGTTCACAAAAGGCAATGGGAGTTCACGGTAAGTAATAGTTGCATATAAAGATTAAGGATGTGTTTAAAGTATTTATTTAACGTAATCCTTTATTAAAATTAGAATAAAACATGGGGTACATGAAATAAATATAACCAAAATGTTCTTGTGTATTCTTACTGCATCTTACCTATCTGTAAGAAATGGAATTTTACTGGAAGAGGAAACAAAATAATAAATTATAATATTAAAAACAGGGCCAATCGAGGGGATACATTAGCTCCAAAAAATTATGATTTGTTTCACATGTTTATAACTAATCTCAATATGTCTATGTTATGTTACATGGCCACAGTGAAATTGCACCTCCTTCTTCCTTTTATTATCTTGAAGACTTTAAAAAAATATGTTTAATAATATATCATAATTAAACATTTTGTGACTGTCATGTCTATGATTATACTTTCATTTGGGTTGTATTCTTATGACTGGTCTGCTTTATTTATACTTGATTTTGTTTTGTAATGCATAGTGATTTGATATTTGAGCTTTATATCGTATCTGGGCATCACCATATATTTATTTAAACTGCATTTAGATTCAACACATTTGGTAATTTTCCTTTCATATCTAATTGGGAATATATTGTTTAGCCATAATATGATCAGCAAAAAATATCTGGATTGTTTTTAGTACTTGCATTATATATGGTAGATATTGTGTGTATATAGTATACTTGTTTCAAGTTCTATAATGTGTGCCACACTTATGTGATACTACCAGTAGCAGTGGACACCTACCTTGTTGTGGTCCCAATGCTTTGCCCCTACTGCACTGGCAGCATATCTGCCACACCTTGGAGGAGCCTGGCTGTTACATAAGTATTGGGCCATGAGTTTTCTGATGAAGAACCTGATCAAAAATTATCCATATTGTCCATGCATGTATCAATAATTGCCAAGTTCAAGCAATCTATCAACCAGTTAATGACATTTAAAAAGGTCTACAGCATACCAAACATTACTTGGACATTAAACACATTACGATTTGAGATTGATTAATTAATTATACTTGTTATATTAATATTATAAAGTATTGTTAGCACAATGGACATAGCGGATGCTTTATAAAGAGCAATAGTAATAACACATAGGCCTCCATTCAATTGCACAAAATTGCAACAGTTACAGAGCCATTCAACTGATCAAGTCTGCAGCTACCTGGCCGAAAGCCTAAGCTGCAAACCATGCACCCGTAAAATTGCATTTCATAGCATAATCATGATCAATCAAGCAAGGCTGTAACTAATTTAGAAACAGCCAATAGTAAATGAGACCGTCATCATGACGTCAGTAAAACATGGAGGTTAAACCACAATCAAATAGCATTTAGAAGTCAGATATGCAATCAGACTCACAATCCGGCAATGTACAAAATAATAAAAATGAATGACAATGCTGTTCTAGTCCATGTTGGTGGCCTGATATGTATTAACTACTTGATTACTGAGATTGATATAACACGGAAAGAAAACGGAAAAAAAAAAAAAAATATTGCAGATTTGCGAGCTTGAGACAGTTGTGCAATAATTCTAATGTCTTTCATCACTTTCTCCTTCTTTTAAAGTGCAGTAAGACAATTGCAGGCTTGAGGAATTGTAGCAATTGAATAGTGATTGTAACATTTACGGGCTTGAAAGATCAAAGGCTTATATAGGTTGGAGGTACGATTTTGACAATCTCAGGGATTTTCAGCCTGTAATCGTTTGCAAGTAGCTAAAAGACGCCAATTGAATAGCAAATTATTTTACGGACTTCTGTAACTACAATTTGCTCAACTGAATGGAGGCCATAGTATTATAACTTTTTTTTAATACTAATCTAACAAGTGTTGAGGAGAAAGTGTGAGTTTACTTCAGTATGAATAATGGACATAGAGGAGATTAATAACCCTAAATTCACTATTCTTTGTGGTGAAGTGCTTCACTGTGCCTGAGATGGCGACTTGTTGCGGGTTTAGTAAGAGAGATGGATTATGTTAACAAAGGACTCCATTACCCATGGCTACTATATTGCTACATTGTGTGAATCTTAACAAAGTGAGTAATGATTATGACTCTGACCTCAACATGTACAAAGACTTCTGACACTGATAGGAGTTTAAACAATTAATATATCTGGGTGAGAATCTGAGCAGTAGAATACATCTTAGAATGGTTGTCAAAGTATGAACCAATCAAAGGTATTAAATTGCTGCCCCACCTACTTTTCTGAATATACAGTATTTTTATAAGGAATCAGTCTTAAGTCTAAAATACTACAGTACTTAAACTACACTATAGTGAAGGACCCCTGCAGCTCAAGAAAAAAAGATACTTGCTTGTCAATAATGTACCAAACAAACTTTGTGAGCCATTGACATTCAACATTTTTGTGGAAATCTTAATTTATGATGACTCTTTCTATGGGTATAGGAATCCATTTTTGGTTCGTTACATCACATCCTGAGATCTGGCTGATGGCGGTGAGTGTGTGCAGCTTTCAGTGGAAAAAGGAGTGGAGGAGGAGGGAACATGTGGAAGTACAGAGTATTTGTTTGATAAAAGTATAAGCTTGAAACCACCAGCCCTTTCACTTGCCCAGAGCAGACACGTTTCATCATTCAGTGCAACCATAGTTCTTCAGAAATGTAAATGCCCTTCTCACACACACACAACTTACACCAATGTATCATGGATTTCTCCAGGGTCTTGCAGAGGCTTAAAAATATTTTTTCTTATTAAAATCTAGCTGTATGACTTTTTTTACTGATTGATTATGCTTTTACTCAGACTTAAAGTTTTCAAACATATATATTTTTTTCATGCAGTGGTCCTTTAATACAAGCCTCCCATTGTTATCCTGGTCATACACAATGACAGACTTTGTGGCACTGTTGTATGCATTTCTTGCAACATATGTCGAGAGGAGGGGGACCGAGATATGAGAAAATAAAACACTTTTTAACAGAGAAGTATTTTAAGTGATATGCTTTAAAAAGGAACCTATTATGAGATAAGTTTGTTAATATATTTTGTTACCTAATGTAGTAAAATGATTTTAAATAAATATATATATATATATATATATATATATATATATATATAAATATATATATATATATATATATATATATACTAGCGAATTGCCGGTCAAAAAATGACAGGCATGAAATCGTAATGCAGGTAATGTTGCTTGGTCAATTTTTTAGCGTGAGGACCTTCGGCTCTCATTGCGAGGCTTGCGCTGAGTGCCTATTTTTTTGGTTTGTTATTAGATTTTTTTTTTTGTGTATGTCTTGTTGTATGCCACTGAAATAATGAATAAATGAATAAATGAATATACTTTACCTATTCCTAAGTAATATATGCCTGGAAGCATTGTGCTGAAGAGCTGACAATCTGTTTCTATGTTCCTGCAGCATCCACTGTAGTTTTGCACGGTTCTGGTGCTGAGGTGTAAGTGTCAGTGTGTAGTGTAAATGTGGTGCGTGGGCGAGGTAAAGCCGTTAGTGTAGCTGTGTACTTCCGCATTGATAAATGGCGCGAATGTGTATGTGGTACGCTGGTGTGTATGATTTTCCGTCCTTAGTAAAAGTGGAAAAGCCATATGTGCTTGGTGCTGTTTTGCGTGTTTAGTGTCCTGTAGCCTCGTTTTCGTTTTTTTCAGCGGCCATTTTTTTCTCTCGCTTTAGTGATTTTCATGTGTCTAAACTCGTGAATTTGGACTTAAATTGAGGTGTAACTTCACTTGCAGAGGTCCTGGGTGTCCCCCCCCCCCCCCCTGCTGTGGGTAAGTTTTTTGTGTGTATTTAATGTGTTTTGACTGTTTACCGTTGAGCGCAGTACAGCCGTTAACGTCGTATTTTTGCAAGGTTGTAATGTTTTTTTCCAAGTCCTGCGTCTCGGATTTTAGTCTGCTAAGTCCATAAATTTCCTACGGTTCGTATTGTTGGTAAAGTGCCGCTTGTGTGGGTGTTTGTAACCGCGTGTGAGGCGCCGTTGAGCCCCCACCTTTGCAAATGCGGCCCCTCGCTTTTGCTGACCAACTGCGTTCCTCGCTTCGCAAGAACTGCGTCGCTCGCAAAGCGTGACGATGATTCGTAGTTTGACAACTATTATATGTGTTATATATATATATATATATATATATATATATATACACATATATATAGGCTATCTGTTTTTATTTTTGTGAAAATATTACCTTGAATCAATGCTGGAGCTTTTTGTGGAACAGTAAATGTATTATTACCAACATCAGTCATCAACCTGCATAGCAAACCCATGACTACGTAGATAAGTTTACATTAAAATTTCTTGGAAAAATGGGGAGGACATAGGACATAATTGTTGTAATAAGCTCAAGACTGCGCTATGCAAGGGCGGAGCTACTTGTGGTGCAGCAGATGTATAGTACCATGGCCCACAACATAATAGAGGCCATTTGATACTGGTAGTGTCCTCTAATTTATTTATTAGAGGAAAGGGAAAATTGATCAGATATCTACATTTATTTTTGGCTTTTTTTAATGACTCCTACAGGTACTGTACCTAACTTCCATGCAGGAAAAAAGTGTAAGGGATGCCTGCAAATAATTTTCCACTGGGGCCCTCTATTTGCTAGCTCCACCACTGGTGCAATGCTCCATTGGATAACAGTAGATGTTTGGAAGGACATATGCATCATAAATCCACCTATTATATGTGCTATTACAACATTAGCAATTAAAATACAGTATCAGCAAGAATACTGTGTAAAATCCTGTATAAAAATCAAAGATAAAATATTTTGACAAAAAATAAAGCTACAGATGTATTTACTTCCCCCCCCATACAACACTAATGTAACATTTCTAATTACTTTGTACAGATATATTTTAGGAGCACATAATATAATGATATATTAATGCTAAATTGTTTGTATAATAAAATGTACACAAGCTCTGTGTCTTCTTTCCCTTGCTCTAGTTTTCTAGCCTGCTATGTACAGAAGAAAATGGGAATAAGCATCTTTCGACCACAAAACAGATGTGCTTGATAAAGAAAATGTCAGCAAAAATACTAAAGCAATGTGTCACAGCAGCTTTCTGACAGATAGATGGAAAAGGTAAAATATGTTCTATCATGTCCGACAAGGTGTTCTTTTTGAGATTTAAAGATCACTGTGCAACTTTAAACATGTTTGTCACTTTGGCTCTGACTGGAACTATCTGGAGCTTCAGAAGAACTTTATCAGCTAAGTGTAAAGGGAAAAAAAGAAGCCCATTCCCATTTATCTCAGCCAGGTTCCCTTCAAAGCCAACAAATAAATTACAGTGTACATTTGATACAAATTGATTTCTTAACTCAAATAACAATGTTGTCCTCCCAGTCAGACCATGTGTCACTCATTCGCAAGGCTGAGTGAAAGGCTCAATCTGCCTGTGTGACAGAAATAGGCCTGACGCATCTCACCAAGGAATGCTAATAATCCAGGCCTGGCCTAGGCCTTTGTGGACAAGCCATGATAAGAAAAATCAGTCCATCCTGTCAAACACTGTGAAGCCCTGATCAGCGTTTATTGCAACAAGCTATATGGGTCTAGGAGTTGCCATCCTATTTCTTTCAGCAAATGAGAGGAAAATAAGATCCGGCCACTGCGGTTAAGATGCCAGAAACTATGATGAAGCTGAAGTGAAACCCATTGAATATCTTGAAGTGATCTTATCAGCAGCCGGAGAAATGAGATATTGGCAGGGGCTGTTCAGTTTCTCACAGCTGAGCAGGTTAATAGGGTTGGGAGACAGGCCACAGGCTAATTTGATTTACTTTGTCTTGATAAACACTGGCAGTCATCTTCTAGAGAAAAACACATATACAATGTGGCTTTTTGCCTTTGTTTTCTTTTAAGCACCAGGGAAAATGTAGTGTCCTTAAAGCTTTAGGTATCTTCACAATTCCCCTGCAGAAGTAGCCAAAAAAAAATCTCAAACCGTGAAACTATTGTTGTTGGACATGCTTACTTGAATCTCATAGCAGTCAACCTTCAGAACTCATTGAAGTCATGTCTTGTTAAAAAAAAAAAATGCTAACTAGGAATAAGGAAAAATGACTCAGTTTAGTTATATAGCACTGGCTCTTACACAACATTGCAATGGAATTTAGTCTGGCATTATTCTAAAATAAGTCTGAGGTTTTTATTACAGTGTTAATCCACAAATAAAACAGAACATGTATTAAATGATCTTAAAACTCTGCTCCATCGAAACACATTGGTATGCAAAGATGTGAATGTACTTAGCATGAATTTCTAACTGCTTTGAAAAAAATCCCTTTTGTTTGGTAAAATCCTCCTAGCTAAAATATGTTTCGTTTTAGATACTGCTGACCCTACATATCATCTGCATCTTGAAGTAGTGCTGTAATAGCTGCCCAGATGTAGCCATTATCTCGTTATGTGTAAAAACGGTTTGTGCGGCATTAAAATTAGACCATAATTATTTCAAGGGTATGTGCATATTCAGATTAAACTGTTTTGGTTGGGGTAAAGCCAAAATACACAAACTAGGTAGATAACTTTTACATATAATGGAATGATTCATTTGGCATAAATACATTATGAATATAAAAAGAAAAAGATAGCGTGGCAGATCCAATAAATCATACCTGTAATATTTAATGGAGTTGCAATACATTTTACATATGCTCTAATAAGGTTTGCCTACTGCATAGTCATGTGTATAATAATATTATTATCTATTAATGTTAATAATCAACATTAATAATAATTAATATTAATATAGCAAATTATGCCCGTAGAGTTAAATTAATTATTAGTGGCTTACGGAAAAAGGTGAGTATGATTAATAGTATGATCTTAGATTGTTACTTAAAAAACACCCTCATCACAGTTTCCATTTTTTGTGGACGAAATTTAAAGTATTATGCACCGAGGTACATTGATCTGTATTTTCATATATTATAGCTTATTTCAATATCCTTATATACAAGATTTTGAGATTCCTGTTACAAAGAACTGAACCACTAATACAGGAGACAAAAACTACTATTGAGATGTTTGTGATAATGAAGTAGATTTTATTGTACTATTTATACCGAATTTCTGTATCTGTCATACACACCTTTAATCATCGTTAAATTTGGAGGAAGCAAATTCAGTTTAGCAAAGTATTAAATCAGTGTATTTACACTTGTTTTTAATCTTCTGAAAAGTTTGCCATTATTGTCAGCTGGTTAAAAAGAATGTAAATTTTGAACCAGTTTTCAGCATTTTCTATCACAATGCTAGATTTAGAAATTTGAACACTATATCCAATTTTTACATGCCTTAGGGCAGTTTTTATTCTGGGAAGCAATTGTGAAAGGTCAGGAGAACTGAACAGTCCATGCAAGATCATATACATAGAAGGGAGGATAGGGCTGTTGGTTAAGCACTGTATTTGAAGAGGAAGAATCCAGTTGAAGTGTTACGTTCCCTGTGACCTTGGAAAGGTTACTATTCTATATCTTCCTGTGCCTTGGGCAATGGAAATTATATTGCAAGCTTTTTAAGGCATGTATTTGTTCTGAATGGATATAAAATAACAATATATGTATATATTCCCTGCAAGATATATATATATATATATATATATATATATATATATATATATATATATATTTATTTTTTTTATTTATTTTTTTAATAAATTCATAGCCATTTTTTGTATGAAGTGCCCAAATGTAAAAAAAATGAAAATGTTGTATATTTAGTGTGAAGCCGTAGAAGGATACACTGGATATATAATCTTCACAGCCAATTTTTATTTACTGAGAGAATTCCATGTGGTTTCTCAGCCAATCACAGGCCATATTGAGGCATGTTATTCTCCATGTTCTCTTTTGGCTGAGAACTGCATCTAATCAGTGCTTCCCTGTTGTGCAGCTTCACAGGAAGAGCATGTTTAATTATTTTTTAAAACAATTTGTTTATTTTTCTATATATTTTAATAATTAGTGAACATTTAAAAAATAATTTGCCAAATTGTTTATTTTCCTTCCGTCCACACCTATAGGATTAAAAATGAATTGCCAAGCATCTAGTCAAAAAGCAAAGTGATGATCTAGATGATCTACTAATATAGTTACGTGCTAATATGAAAGGAGGTGATGTTGCACAGAACTTTATAAGAAATCGATGAGAGATAAACAACATAGACAACATTTGTAACATGTTTCATCCGTTGATTGCATAATGTGTTTAGTATCAATACTTTAAAGCAATAGAAAAAATAAACTGTAATAAAATAATGTAAGACAATTATCTGTGATGTAGTTTATGTGTTTCGAAAATGCTTTTAATGATAATAAATTCAAAATGTATTATTTTTTATTTATTAAAAATAAGTTTGCAATTGTGTACCACAAGGGTAATTTATGGGTTCATTTATCTTTTCTATCTATACTCACTCCCTCAGTTCCCTTAAACATAATCTGTTTGTCTATAATACCAAAATATATTTCTCCTAACCAGACTACTGGCTTGAGTCATTATCTCTCTTCTATATTTCCAAATTAATTTCATCATGCTATGTAAATCTCTATTTAATTGCTCAAGCCCGCAAGTTACTGGCCCAAAAACAACTAAACGTGCACTGGTTTGGAGCAGTTCAGGGCGGTAACATGATCAATTCAGCAAGCCCGTAACCGCCCATTTCATTAGCCAATAGAAAATGAGACTGTCATTATTATGGCAGTAAAACATGGAGGTTACATGTCAATCAATTAGGTTCGGGGGTCCGATATTCAATCAGACTTGCAAACCCGCAAACTAAAGAATGATGAAAATGAATGCCAATACTGTTCTAGTCTTTATGGGTGGCCTGGTATGTATTAACTCATTGATACCCAAGATCGATTTAACCCCAAAATGAATTATTGTTATTTTTTTTGCCTATTTGCAAGCTTGAGACTGTTGTGCAATTAATTCTAATGTCTGTCATCTCTTTCCCCGTTATTTAACCCCTTGCGGATCCTCTCTAGCACTCTTTGGATTTTCTCCTTCATTTGCCATTTACAAGTGTGGAAACATTTGGGGGCTTGGGGAAATTGAGCAATTGAATAGCGAAAGTGAAAGATCAAAGGCTTCTGGAAGCTGTAAGTTACAAGTTTAACCATCACCATTTTCTCAAGGCCGTAACTCGGAAGCCAATCGGAGCCCGCAAAAAAACGCCAACTGAATAGCAAATTAGCTTGCAACCTCACTTACGGGCTACCGGATCTCCCGAAACCTCAATTGAATGGGGGCCTTTCTCTTTTTGAAGCAAGCTTTATTAAGCAATGGCACTATTTAAAACCAGTTCTGCATGCTGAGCAAGAACATATATTGCAGAAGTAAACTGTAAATGTGAGGTATGAGACAAATAAGGTTGTTGTAAGGATTTATAAAAAAAAACAATTTGAACTAAATAGAAATGTTAATGAAAAAGATAAATGAAGAATTGAGATTTGAATCACAACCTCTTATGTTAGAGGTAATTACAAGTGCCAATCAGTCATCTCTTTGCATGATAAAGAGCTAGCAACAAATTGAATAAAGTTACAAAATAAACAATGTGGAAATCAATGCTTGAACCTCATTATCTATGTGTTTTTTTGTGTGAGTGCTTTCAGAGCTATACAAGTTTTGATCACTTTAAAAAAATTAAAACCTTCAAATTAACCCCTACTTGAAGGTGCACATCACTTTTGTAAACTTTCATTTAACTTTACTGTACAACATTAAACAGAGATTCTAAGAATACCTTTTTTTTGCTTTAGCACCCATACCTTAGGTCCCTCTAACTGTTGACAACTCCATCATTACTGCAACCCAGCAAGACTGCTCCCTTCGACTCAGCACAAATCCTTCACTCGGTATATTGAGTCATTACCTTAACATTTTGCTTCCATCTGATCATTTGCAGAATTTATCATTTTCTCACAGAACATGGCATAAAAAGTCTCATATCATTACTATGTTTTTGCCCCTCTTTAATCATTGTAACCCTATTCTATTCCCCTATATTGCTATTCTATTCACCTATCACAGAAACATTGCTAGAGAACTGTTACGAGTGACTGCGGTGAATCAAAGCTGAAAATGATGGCAAACTTTTCAATTGACTTTTGCATTTTTGAGATATTACGAGGTACTTTTACACCAAAACCATATTCAATTGAGACTTTACTGAGCCCAGGCAAAATAGGGCAGTGCCGTAAAGATTAAAAAAGGAAGAAATATTTACAGGTATTAAATAGCACTCACTAAATGGTTTAAAAAAATCTGTGAATAAATACATTTTTACAGTATATTTAATTTAAATAAATAAAAAGACGACTTTTATATATATATAAATATATATATATATATATATATATATATATATATATATATATATATATACAGTGCCTTGCAAAAGTATTCAGCCCCTTGGCATTTTTCGTGTTTTGTTGCCTCACAACCTGGAATTAACATGGATTGTTTGAGGATTTGCATCATTTAATTTACAGAACATGCCCACAACTTTGAAGATGTTTTTTTTTTTGTTATTGTGAAGCAAACAAAAAATAGGACAACATAACAGAAAAAGTCAACGTGCATAACAATTCACCAACGTGCATAACAATTCACCCCCCTAAAGTCAATACTTTGTAGAGCCACCTTTTGCGGCAATCACAGCTCCAAGTCGCTTTGGATAAGTCTCTATGAGCTTGCCACATCTTACTACTGGGATTTGTGCCCATTCCTCCTGGCAAAACTGCCCCAGCTCCTTCAAGTTGGATGGTTTGCCCTTGTGAACAGCAATCTTTAAGTCTGACCACAGATTTTCTATAGGATTGAGGTCTGGGCTTTGACTAGGCCATTCCAACACATTTACATGTTTACCCTTAAACCTCTAAGTGTTGCTTTAGCAGTGTGTTTGAGGTCATTGTCCTGCTGGAAGGTGAACCTCCCTCCAAGCCTCAAATCACACACAGAGTGGTACAGGTTTTGCTCAAGAATATCCCTGTATTTAGCACCATTCCTCTTCCCTCAACTGACCAGTTCCCCAATCCCGGCTGCTGAAAAACACAGCATGATGCTGCCACCACCATGTTTCACTGTGGGGATGGTGTTCTTTGGATGATGTGATGTATTGGGTTTGCGCCAGACATATCGTTTTCTTTGATGGGCGTAAAGTTCAATTTTAGTCTCATCAGACCAGAGCACCTTTCTCCATACATTCTGGGAGTTTCCCACATGCCTTTTCGCAAACTCAAAACGTGTCATTTTGTTTTTTTGCTGAAAGTAACGGCTTTCTTCTGGCCACTCTGCCATAAAGCCCAACTCAATGGAGCGTACGGCTTATTGTCGTCCAATGTACAGATTCTCCAGTCTCTGCTGTAGAACTCTACCACTCCTCCAGGGTTACCTTCGGGTCTCTGTGCTGCCTCTCTGATTAATGCCCTCCTTGCCCGGTCCATGAGTTTTGGTGGGCAGCCGTCTCTTGGCAGGTTTGCTGTTGTACCATGTTCTTTCCATTTGGTTATGATAGATTTGATGGTGCTCCTGGGGATCATCAAATATTTGGATATTTTTTTATAATTTAACCCTGACCTGTACTTCTCAACAACATTGTTCCTTACTTGTTTGGAGAGTTCCTTGGTCTTCATGGCAGTGTTTGGTTAGTGGTGCCTCTTGCTTAGGTGTTGCAGCCTCTGGGGCCTTTCAAAAAAGGTGTGTATATGTAATGACAGATCATGTCACACTTAGATTGCACACAGGTGGACATAATTTCACTAATTATATAACTTCTGAAGGTAATTGGTTGCACCAGAGCATTTTATGGGCATAACAAAGGGGGTGAATACATACGAACATGCCAATTTTCTGTTTTCTATTTTTAAAAATAGTTTTATGTATATATTTTTCTCATTTCACTTCACCAACTTAGACTATTGTGTTCTGATCCATCACATAAAATTCAGATTAACAAAACATTGAACTTAAGGCTGTAATGTAACAAAATAGGTAAAAAATTAAGGGGTATAGATACTTTTGCAAGGCACTGAATATATATATATATATATATATATATATATATATAATTCATTATAATAATCATGACGTTCTCTTTATCTTTTGGTTCCTAGAGCTGTTTCTCATCCAGAAAGTTTGGTGTAATATATATGAGCACATACTTCCTACACTGAATTTTTTTCTGGACAAGATGATATTTATGGATATCGACTGAGTGTTGTAATATTGTGAGTGAAATGCTTTGAAAAGACATGTAATGTAGGGGCGAAAAGCTCCCGCAGCCTATTTTACGGTATATCACAAATTACACTGCTAGAATAGAATAGGGCTCCATATCTCCAACACTGATCCTCAATTTAGATCTCCATTGGTTCCAAATTAGCTAAAGAATAACACTAGAGCTGGTAAAGACTATCCATGGAGATACAAAAGGATATTCACTTGAGTAAACATGGGAAGGGGTGCTCATAAGCAGAAAAGTACAATCAACAGAAAATAGCAGAGGTCAGTAGATTACTACTATAGTTGAATAGAGTCGTGATATCAAACAAAGGCAGAATACTGCCCTAGGCACACCTCTTCCCCTTGAATGGGATCAGTGACATAAGCAATAGACCTGACTGGTAATCTAAACTGACTGTTTCATTGCCAAGGTGATTGTTCACAATAAGTACAATTTACTGAGTCACAATAGCCTGAAACATTGCTTCAGTAATTTTCGGTCTATCCTCTGCAATATTTAATATGTGAAGGTGGGAGAAAAGCAATGTACATGCTGCTTGCAAGTACATACAATTAAAGGATTGTAGCTCAGGAACAATCTCATGTTTGTGAATTAATAACAAACAAATAACAATAGCTGTTTGAGCCATGAATATAAAACCATTTAGAGAAAATCTTAAAATTAGCAGACTTTGTGTGCATAAGGGTCTATTAAGCAGTGGAAAGAGGTGTTGGGAGGAGGGAGAGGGGATAGGATAGAATAATGAAGATATAAAATGTATATCTCAATGGAGCTTATGTAGTTTTACACTTACCTTCTTGCAACACTCTGAAGCGGACAGCGTGCAAGGTTAACTGCAAGCTCTCCTCCTGCAGAAATGCTAATTTCCCTTTCATACATACAGCCTTCAACAAAATATTACAGATTCCTCCAGGGACTGGCAGAGAAAATATTTATTTTTTTCCGATTACTTTTATAACATTACCCTTTCTAATAATGCTCTTAGTTAGACTCAAATATCTGTATTCATCATACAGTGATGATTTAATTTGCATAAGCTTTACATACTTTCTGTTACTTATAGAGGAATCCACCACAATGTGGGCATTTGGGAGGTGTGTTGCATGTAATATAATAGTCACAGTCTCCCTTCTCTGTATTAACTAAGCATTCTTATTGAAACTAACATCAAACATAATGTAGAATGTTGTGCCTAGTCCCATAATTACAACAAAAAATAGATCTTTGTATTCACTAAGTATTATAATACAAAATGTTTGTAAAAACCCAGTGTGTAGAGGCATAGTGTTAAATGTATGTTTTAATAGCAGATTTGATCATAATATAAATTATGTTGTGAATATAATTAGGTAATATGAATTAGTAGACAGTGTTTTACAATAACTTCTGGAAATGCAGGTACCCAGTACTTCAGTCAATGAAAAGCATTGTTTGCTTTGCCTATGAACTTGAAATTATCCTTGTAGCTCATAACATGGCCAGATGACCCATTAGGGGAGCTTGTCTGTGAAGGGCCTTTTTTAGCGTAAAAAAAAACTTAAAAAATGGTTCCTGGCTTAAAAAAAAATATAAAAAAAATACAGCAAACTAGACAGATACAACAGGAAAATGAAGTTGCTTTGAGACTATCACTGTCTTTGAGACAAGATTTTTTGAGTTTGAGAGCATAGATAGATAGATAGATAGATAGATAGATAGATAGATAGATAGATAGATAGATAGATACTGGAATTTTACACAAGGTGACACACACAGGTTAAAATGGCAATTAAAGGTTAAGTCAATTAGTTTGATAGCTCTCACGTGGATGCACTGCGAAGGCTAGATACTGAGCCATGAGGAGCAGAAAAGAACTATCAAAAGACCTGCGAAACAAGGTAATGGAACTTCATAAAAATGGAAAAGGATAAAAGAAGATATCCAAAGCCTTGAAAATGGCAGTCAGTACTGTTCAATCACTTATTAAGAAGTGGAAAATTCAGGGATCTCTTGATACCAAGCCAAGGTCATGTAGACCAAGAAATATTTCAGCCACAACTGCCAGAAGAATTGTTCAGAATACAAAGAATAGCCCACAGGTAACCACAGGAAAAATACAGGCTGCTCTGGAAAAGGACTGTGTGTTTTTTTTTTTTTTAAAAAGCACAATACGACGACACTTGAACAAAAATTAGCTGCATGGCCGAGATGCCAGAAAGAAGCCTTTACTGCATCAATGCCACAAAAAAAGTCTGGTTACAAAATACCTGACAACACCTTGACATGCCGGCCAGCTTCTGGCACACTGTAATTTGGAGTGAAGAGACCAAAATAGAGCTTTATGGTCACAACCATAAGTGCTATGTTTGGAGAGGGGTCAACAAGGCCTATAGTGAAAAGAATACCATCCCCACTGTGAGGCATGGTAGTGGCTCACAATGTTTTTTCTGTTGGTGGGGGGGGGGGGGGGTGAGCTCTAAAGGCACAGGAATCTTGTGACAATTGATGGCAAGATGAATGCAGCATGTTATCAGAAAATACTGGCAGGCAATTTGCATTCTTCTGCATGAAGGCTGCGCATTGGGACGCTCTTGAACTTTCCAGCATGACAATGACCATAAGCACAGGGCCAAGTTCACCCTCCAGTGGTTACAACAGAAAAATTTGAAAGTTGTGGAGGGGCCATCACAGTCTCCAAGACAAATGGGCAGATATACCACCTGCAAGAATAAGACAACTAATACAAAATACTGCACGCTGTTATTGATGCTAAAGGGGGCAATACACAGTATTAAGAAGTAAGGGTATGCAAGAGTTTTATCAGGGCCATTTGAGTGATTTCTGTTATCATTATGATTTAAAAAGGAGCCAAACAACTATGTGATAATAAATGGCTTCATATGATCACTTTCCTTCAATAAAAGACATTATTATTTTTTTCTTCATTATCTGTCATATTTTCAAAATAAATGCCAAAATTTCACAATTTCTGCCAAGGTATGCAATCTTTTGTGCACAACTGTATATATATATATATATATATATAGTGTGGAGAGTAACTGTGCATTAAAAGTTATGTTACATAAATGGCTATTATGGGAAATGTCTGTGATTTGCTCACACAGTCATTAAAGTTGAGAGAGTCATATACATGCACAGAAAAGGGAAAAATTGGTGCGTGCACACCTTGCGCACACATTTGAGGGGCTCCTCCACTTCACTGCCTAGAGACTCCAAAAAGGTAGATTAGGCCCTGCTCATATGTAACTCGTGGCGTATTTGAGAAAGCTTTGCTGCTCCTTTCAGACCACATTATAATAATGCAGTGTTATTGGATACTGTGCAGGTTGCTACAAAGAACAGAGCCAAGGCTTTTTGATACTTAGGGGATCTAGTCCTCTGTCTGTAAACCAACACATTCTTCTTCCACTTCCTTTTCCTTTACCACAATATTTTGGTAGCAATGTTAATAGTGACCTGTCAGTGATCACACTCTGTCTGCATTTTGTCACACCATGCCTTGTTGTTGACCTCTTTCAGCCTGCTACTTATTCTGATTCTGTCTTGCCCTTGATTGTAGCATCTATGTCTGCCATTTTATCTGAACCTGACTTTTCCATGATCTGCCCTTATTCTGGCATTTTCTTGACATACACTTTATGTTCCAATTTAGAAGTTGCCTAATTAGGGAAACACTGCCACTACATTGATCGCGGGACTAGAATTACACTAGTTTATAGAGTTTTCTTTTAAAATCTTACATAATTACTGTTATTTTAAACATGGGGCTATTTTTTGCAGACCTCCAATTAAGTAATTGGCAATCTTCATAAAACTTTAATCAACAAGTCTGTCTGTATTACATACTATCTAACATAGGTAAATCTAAAAATGATTTTATCAATAGGACAGAAAACATACTTTACCCATTAATATGTACAAATCCTTTTAATGAAAAAACACAACAAAATAAAAAATATATACTCTGCATTTTTTGTATGGACGCCAAACTCACACAATTGCTTTAAATAAAATGTACATAGCTCATTAAGTTTAAGAATCTGGGTGCATAAAAATAAATAAACTCCCTTACACTAATATTGTTCACATCAAGAAACCATATTTGGCTAAAATAATGAAAAAAAAAATGATTTTAAATTTAATTCAGAAGACTGGACTTTATCCTTAAAGGGACTTTTTAGACATTTGTTTTGTTTTATATAAATGTTTTAACTAGGTAACTTAATTAACTGTATTCTCCTCAATGTAATTGTCATATGAATTTAAACTTCACTTTTAAGAAACTCGCAGAATAAAAGATTCTCACTTCTGGAACCTCCCCTTTTCTTCTTGTTCTCTTTCATGTAGAATGCCATGTCTCACAGCTTTAACAGTGTGTTGTAATGATCATGTCGCTGCCTGGTTGCAGTAGAGTAGTATGAGATACTGGTAGCATGAAGCCACCTACTATGGGCATAGCCTTAACTCACATCTGTGAGACATGGCACCATACCATACATGAAGAAAAAGGGGGATTGAAAAGGTGAGAAATTGTCACTTCTAGGGGCTTCTTAAAAGTAAGTGAGTATCAATGTATAAGTCACTTAGACTGAGCAGAATACAATGTATTAATTAACATAGGTATCTAAGACAAAACAATGCTTAAATACTCCCTTTAACATGTTATCCCAGTCTGAATTTCTGCTGCCACTTATTGTAGCTGCTTTGTAAAAAAATCTAATAAAGAAATCAGTTTGACAAATATTAGTTTTTATCTCTAACATTAATGAAGTCGCATATGTTTTATTTGGGCACCAAGGCAGATTACAATGTTTTCCTTTTTTCATCTCTTTGTCTAAAATCGTAAAGTATGATTACTTATTGTTATTGGATTAGTGGTAGTAAGGGCATGCCAAGAAACTGATGAAATGTATTAGCAAAGATCTCACAGATTTTGCAAATTATCTTTCAATTATGCAAATACTGCTCAATAAATATACACCACTACAAGATAACAATTGCTTTGTGTTTCTTGTTGGTGTGAAACCCATTGGAAACGATAGATGGTGTCCAGGCAATTATTGGAAAATAAAATTAAATATGCCTAAAATGATGCTGATAAGGTTTCTGCTGTTTTTAATATATATGCTAAACTGTTATGTTTTTATATAATAAAACATAAACAGTAGATTGTATGCAGAAATCTGTTTCATAATGTCTTAATGATCAGAGTAGTGACAATAATACAAATGAAGACAGTACACATTATTGAAAAAATAACTGCCAGTTGCTTTGTGATGTTATCATCACGTACCAACTGCTACCAATGAATATATGTCAATCTCTAAGTATGTTATTGTTGATAAAGTCTTTTTTTATAAGCTTTTAAATATCTTCAAATTTTAATAAATCACTAGACGCATATACAAGAGGCACATTGCTATTTATATGATGTCCAAAATAAAAGATTGGAGATATAAAATGCACACAATTATCATGCAAATTGGCTTGTGTAGCAATATGTTACCTGCCATTCTTCAGCTACAGTTAAGCTAACTATGATTAAACATTTCTTCTTTCTTATAAATAAGCAAGATCATATTTAATTTAAAATACCTATAACATATGTAGTTTTATTATTTGCTGGTGTAAGATGATACATATTGTTCAATGCAGTTTTTATTAAATAAAAACATGGACATGGCAATAAAATATACCTGGATTTTTTCCTATGTATGTGAACAAGGGTACAGCCATCTGAGAGACCGACGTATTTGTGAAAATGAAGTCATGGTCCATATTTTTTATATATACATACAAACTATACCCTCAACTACCGGCTGAAAGAATTTAGATAGCATGTGGAGCAGTGGTTGCAGTGGAACTAGTGAAGTAGATACTTGTAGGGGTCAATAAAAATCCAAAAATATATGTAGGTGGTCGGTCAGACCAAATCTAGAGTGATCAGATCCCCTTTCTATAAAATAATTATGGGTTCCCCTCCTCTAATAAGTTAAAAGTACACCTTTACTGTTGGTAGCAGATCACCCTTAACCAATTGTGGGCCCTGATGCTTTGCACCAGCTGCATGGGCTGTAGCTCTTCCACTGATATGGAGTAAAAATAACAGTTCATTGTGTATTTTAAATGATATGTCACTATGTGCTGCCTTCAGAGATTAGTTTCATGAAAATTGTTTGTTGTACCTTTCTAGCCTTTATCAAGAGGATTAGTGAATCTATTTCATGAAGTTTAAGAATCTGAGTGCATTAAAATAAATAACCCCCTTACTACAATATTGTTCAAGAAACAATATTTGGCTAAAATAATTCAACATTTACTGTATTTGTGCGACCTTGATTCACAAGTCTCGACTATACTAAAGGAATCCCATTGACTACCTCTGTCTAATGAACTTCATGCACTATCCATCATTCACATAATAGCCTCTGGCCCTTTAGTATAATTCTTCCTCCAACTTGTACCCTCAACTAGTGTCTGAAAGAGAATAGTTACAGTGTGGGGCAGAAGTGGATCTAGGGAATGGAGGTGAAAAATTAATTTGGGGGCCACCCTTCCAACTTCACCAAGAGGATAAGTGAATCTAGCCAGTGGCACACTGTTTCCTTTAAAATTTCAATTTTAGGCCAGGAAAATGTTTTTGTCTAATAAGAGTTTTGCAACTTCCAGATATTTTCATATATGCAGCGCAGTATAAAGTAATTAAAAATGCAATGTCATAATTTATATTACCACCCAAGACAAGTATTAATGGACAAATGTGATCAAAAATCTAAACTTGCCTCCTTTGACAAATTACACTTGAAAATAAGAAACATGTTTTAAGAATATAAAAAATACAACCTATTTATGCTGCTGTTGGATCGACCATTTGGTTTCCTTTGATAATCTTCCAAAAAGGAAGATGGGAGGAGGTAGGAGGAGACTTTGATTACACAGGAAGTTTATATCTGCATAGTGGGAGTGTGGCATTTACAATTACCAGTCCATTCATTAGCTTTAAAAAAAAAAAGTAAAGAAAATGGAAGCGGAATACAATTTTGAAAAAAGTAAAGGTTGTGTTTAAGTTTACTTTAAAAAGAACATTTTGCCCATTAGAAAGTTTTCTTTTTCAAAAGATCATAAGGACTATATTGTACTTTAACAGCTTTATTTGCTAGTCCATGTGAAAAAAAATACAAATATTGCCAGTCCCTTAAAGGTCAAATGTTTAACCAGATGCTACTTAGAGATGAACATGTACACAATTTCATGATGCCACAAAATATATTTAATTACTGAGCAGGTAAAGAGCAGTGCTACCTATGAGTACTATATTCTGTTTGCCCCTTTCCTTCCATGCAATTAAACAGTGTGTATATATTCATCTATTTTGTGATGGAGAGATTATGTGAATTAACAAATATTGTAGATTTGCAATCTTTCGCTGCAAATTATGTATATGTTTCCGTTTTGTTCTTCACTAAACATCACAACGCATGCCATAAATGTTTAGTAGCCCTCAGATTTTATTCAGCAAACATTATTTTTCTCACCATAATATCATCAAAACAGAAGATCAGCAAACCTTAGTTGCTATAAACTGTTATTGTATTTACAGGATGAAGAACTTAATTCCACTCATCGCTATATATATATATATATATATATATATATATACACATTCAGAAAAATCATTGGACCAGGTCTCTCAGGGTGAGCTCAACTGGAAAGCTCCCATATATTTATGTATATTCATGTATAAAAACAATATCACCATGTATCATAGGGGTTATAGGGGTTCACAACATAGAACTTCCATGCATGCTATCTCTTTTTAGATCAATCATTTTAGTTCAATCATCTGCCAAACACATAGGTAACATGTCTTAAAATGTCTCATGATACTCACTGACCATTATGCCACTTGAGGTACAAACCACATTTTACAGCTCATTGTCTTATGTATTAGATGTTGGCAGTATTTATAGTTGTATTGTATTTTGTTTAACAATTGTTTTGGTTCATAAATATTGTTGTCAAGAATGTGTAATACATTCCAGTGATATAAGTATCAATTTCTCTCATAAAGGGTCTGTTCTAGTCCATTCCATTATTTTCTGATTTTACACTATCTATCTATCTATTTATCTACCTATTACTTTTTTGACCAATATTACAAATTAAAAATAATTATGAAATTCTAACTATATTAAACATTGTATTGTGATGTACATATCGATTTTCAAGGTTGCAAGTATATATTGCTTTCATATCTTACTCAAAATCATCCCTACACATATTGTGAAATATCCAAAGTCTCACAGTGGCTTCATTTCTACAAATATAACAGTTAACATCTTGTACTTTATGACCTAATATAGCAGACTGAGCACGAACACGTCATTAGCAGAATTGAAAAAAAAATGGAATAGTTCCTTTCTTCAATATCAGGCTATTAACGCCAACTCAGTAAGTTAAAATTGCATCATCTCCAAGGTAAAATTTCGAACACTACAAGTTCTGTTGAAACTGACATGAAAACAACAATTTCTGGCATATCTTGTATTTTTATAGCTGACTATTTTCTGCTTGACATTTTTAGTTGAGCAATATCCAGATTCCAGACTTGACACCCATCCGCATAGCAACATTCATCTTAAGATGACATCTGTTGAGAATTTTTCAATACCTTAATAGTTATAAAGCATGTGAGGAGGGGGATAATAGAAGGATTATGACATAAAAATGCTAACGTCCTTGTGGAGGAACTGCTGCACATAAAGTTATGATTTGGTAATTTAAACTAATGCAGTTTGTAGTCCTCCAGAGACAGGGCAATAACTGTGTACAATATGCTCTTAAACACTGATGCATAACACATTGTGCTGGAGCCAAAATATGCTGCAAAAATATTATTGTAGTGCATGAAAAAGTAGCAGTTTTTAAGAAGCTATTCACGAGGATTATCCTTCACAGACCAGTTCACATGGTTTTTACTGTTATTCTTTAATACCTAATGTAGTTTATTTCAGATTTTTACATTTACTGGTCTGTGTTAATAACTTTCTTGAGATCATTTTATTTTAAATACAAAATTATTCAATTTTTAGTAGCATTGGAACTCACTCATGTGAAACATGGTAATTTACTCGGCTAAATTGTAGTGTGTATTGCAAAAAAGGATAGATTATATTTGAATAAATAGTTGATGGATACTGATATGAATTTCCCTGTGTAAAAACATATATTCTTTCTAAAAATGTGGAGAATTAAAGAGCATAGTGGAAGAGAAGCTTGTTCATTTATATATTTTATGAGAAGAGATCAGTATATATATATATATATATATATATATATATATAGAGAGAGAGAGAGAGAGAGAGAGAGAGAGAGAGAGAGAGAGAGTATAGAAACAGAGAGAGAACAAAAAGACATTCACAATTAGTGAAAATGGTTAGTTCATGAAGTGATGTGTCGCAAAAATAAGATTTGTTTTGTTGTAAAGAGCATTTTTTTAAATAAGGAGGGGGCACTATGCTATTTTTTATAATTATAATTATTTTATTAACTTTTATTTATAACACGCTAACATATTCTGTAGCACTGTAGAGGGGAGAAGAACGAGGGAAAATACAATATTAACAAACGTAGAAGATGGAGGGCCTTTTTTTTTTGCTTTAAATCTCTGTAGAAAGTCACTACTTACAATCTAAAGGGAATGGAAGAGGCAGAAATCTGGGGAAGAGCAAGTCAAAAACATACAGGAAGAAAAGAGATACCTTTTCCAAGCTTTACAATAAATTATGCCAAGGATCAGGGGTGTAGGAGCAAGAATAATTTTGGGGGAGATACAGCTCATTGTATACACAGGCCATAAAATAGCTTATATATACATACATACAAACACAGAAAAATCCTGGGGGGATACGCCCCCCCCCCCCCCACATCCCCCGCAATTCCTACACCCATGCCTATGATTCATCATTGAATCATTTCACACTCAAGATTGACAATATATTAGTAATATTCAACGTGCATTTTTGAAAGTGGATAAATAACTGTTGTAACATTCAGTGTTTTGTTACAAAATATGTAGTTTATTACAGAACCAAATAAATATAAATTGCAGTTTAACAGTAATATACTAGAGAATATATTTATTGTTATTTTAAACCGAGAGCATCCTAAAGAAGGTCTTGGTTTCTCTTCTATCCCTACCTACATGTCTGTTGTGCTGAGAAATGTTACATATGCTCCCAAATCCCTTATAAACATTGTTCCATTTAATAAAACAAACAAAAAAAGGGGGGGAAAAATATACTTATTCTCATTGTTCCAGCATGGTCACCAAATGTGCTCTTTCAGTATGGGAAAGCACTGTGGCACTGTGAAAAAACAAAACGTAACAGAAGCTCCTCCTATGAGGATCTCCACACAATAAATGTGAAATAGATCCTATGTATTTTTTTGTATGCACTTACACGGACTCTCATTGGTTGTTAACGTGTTGGCAGTTACTTTGTGGTCAATGAGGACATGGCAATATTGAGTTTACTTCTTTGGCTGGCAGGACTCATGAATCAATAAAAAATAAATCAATTACTGAAGGTAGTCTTCTGTTTTGGACATGCATACATTTATTATTTCCCTTAGCCCGCATATTGTGAAGAAGGGCTCATAAGGGGATATCCAAGTATCCTCCCTTGATTTTTCTATTTGTAACCAGTTCCCTGTGGCTGATGTTGATTATCTGTGTTGCTTTGGATGCACAGAAGGTAAATACAGTTTATACATCTTGGAGCTGAACAAAGTTTGTCATTTGCTGAGACTGCATTATTTTGCTATATACTGCTAACCATTACTATTGGAGCACTAGCTGAGGCTCAAAGCAATACACGTACTGGAACAGTGATTACTAAAGCTAATAGCACAGGAGTGCTCTCACTAGCAGTGCATTTATGTGAGATATGTATCTGTTTTGTTTTGTCCCACTGGACTATTACATATAACAGATCTAATGTGGGAGAAAATCACATATATAGTTGTGAGCGTACGGGTCGTTGCTCACGCTTGCGGGTTCGCGTAGCGAGCCCGCGGCCCTCGTGCAGCAAGCCGCGGCCCTCGCGTAGCGAGGTCACTAGGCAAGGGCCTCAGTTGCTGGCATAGAGCGCCGAAGGCGCTCCATGCCAGCAACTGAGGCCCCTCGCGAAGCGAGGGCCTCAGTTGCTGGCGAGGTCACTGGGCCGGCGCTCCATGCCAGCAACTGAGGCCCCTCGCGAAGCGAGGGCCTCAGTTGCTGGCGAGGTCACTGGGCAAGGGCCTCAAACCCTCGCAAACTTCACGTCGCTACTCAAAAAACACGACACACAAATTACGACACTCGCTAAATTTTACGAGGAGCGCAAACAACCTACGAAACACGTTACCACACATTATGACCTCGCAAACATCGGACGCAACACGCCGACATACAAACATTTAAAACACAATAAATACACACAACACACACATAAAAAGCTTACCTACAGCAAGAGGAACCATCCAGCACCTCAATAAAACAAGTTACACCTTCATTTAAATAAAAATAAAACACTTTAGACACTAATAAAATCGCTAAGCGAGAGAAAAAATGGCCGACGGACAAAACGAAAACGAGGCTACAGCACTCTCCAGACGTAAAACACCACACTCGCAAAACACCACACGAAACTCGAAAACCACTACAAACCAACAACGGACAATACGCAAAGACGCACAACACACATAAACCGCCATTTAACGCAAATGCGGAAGTACGACACTACGCGCACGGTTTCGACTCGCGCATGCACAGTATTACACTGCACACATTCACCACGCTTAGAGAGCAGCTCCACAACACTAATGCTGCAGCAATGTCAAAACACATTCACATCTCTTCAACACAATGCTTCCAAATAGGTAAAGTATATTCATTTATTAATGTATTATATCTTTACTATTACACACTAAACAGCATTAGCTACCTTACAAATTCATTGCCGTCATTTTTTGACGGGCAATTCGCTAGTATATATATATTACACAGGATCTGACTATTATTACTCTTCATGGAATATCTTATGAAGATTATATATAGTGGATGATTTACCATCTGGCTTTATGTATTCTGGACTTTTTTTGTGACATCAAGGATATATATATATATCCAGTCCACATATTCATCATTGCTCTGTCTACACACTGTGTTATATCCCATGTACCCTTGGAATATTTTGTTGTGATGTGGAAACAATTATCTTTTGTATCTAAACTATATATTCAAAGTTATATTTTATTTACTGAAGTTCTCAGATGAATTTGTTCATGAGTGCATTAATTAAGGGATGATCTCTGGTCTTTTTTCCTTATGTGTTCATTATAATTATTTCATCCCGTGCACCGGTACATCATATACAGTATATATATATATATATATATATATATATATATATACCAGAACAAAACATTTTGTAAACTTAGCCCTATTGTAATTATTTTTTCTGTTGATTGATGCCAGAAATTATTTTAACCCTGCCCACTTCAGTAGTGGTCAGGGGGTCCAAGGAGCATCCAAGGATTCCCTTCATTTTTTTCTATTTTAAACTTTTGCTCTCTAGTGATCAAATGTTCTTTGTTTTTTTTTGTTTTTTATGGGAAAGTCTATTAAGGCTAGCAAACAAACTCAAACCACATTTTTAGTGGATTGTGAGTGTTTGAGCTACTTGCTATGGTCTGGGCCTTAAGAAAGCATTTTTTTTCTTTTGACAAAAGTTAGAGAGGGCAATGTGAAACTGACCCTTTCAGACCCTAACATCTTTTTTTTCCTATATAGATTTTTCAGTCATCAAGTCCAAGTGCAAAGTTGTCAATGCTTACAACTGCTAAAGGGCTGTCTTATTCTATATGACTCAAAGGTAAACATTATATTGTAGATATCTGGTCAAAAGCTGGCTTTACTTTGTTTACTTTTACTTTATCTTTTCAGAAGTGTTTAACCACATCAATTATTGTTTTCTTTAAGTATAGACGAAAATTTCAGATTTATGCATTGTTTTGTTATAAAGCGACAAATGGCACAAAAACTCAAATTATAACTATTGCCTTTAGTTGATCTGTTCTTTTAATAGTTTTGCTTGTAACAGACTGTGTATTTTTGAGAATGAGGGGAGTCATGAAACGGTGAACTGGAAGAGATAACATACAAAAGAACTGGCATGGTTTGGGAATAAATTTACAAAGTATTTGCTCACCTGGGATGAGAGGAGAAGGTTTCAGATGATTTGAGATGGCTTGTTTTTCTCCATAAGAAATGGTGCATAATGAATCAAGGGATAATGTGAAATGCACCTGAGATTCTTTGTAAATCCCCCCACACAGTACAGTGGATATAAAAAGTCTACACACCCCTGTTAAAATGTCAGGTTTCTGTGCTGTAGAAAAATGAGACAAAGATAAATAATTTCAGAACTTTTTCCACCTTTAATGTGACCTATAAACTGTACAACTCAATTGAAAAACAAACTGAAATCTTTTAGGTGGAGGGAAGAAAAAAAAAAGATAAATAATGTGGTTGCATAAGTCTGCACACCCTCTTATTACTGGGGATGTAGCTGTGTTCAGAATTAAGCAATCACATTCCAAATTGTGTTAAATAGGAGTCAGCATACCCCTGCCATCATTTAAAGTGCATCTGATTAACCCCAAATAAAGTTCAACTGCTCTAGTTTGTCTTTCCGGAAATTTCCTTAGTCGCATCCCACAGAAAAAGCTATGGACCACAGAGAGCTTCCAAAGCATCAGAGGGATCTCATTGTTAAAAGGTATCAGTCAGGAGAAGGGTACAAAAGAATTTCCAAGGCATTAGATATACCATGGAACACAGTGAAGGCAGTCATCATCAAGTGGAGAAAATATGGCACAACAGTGACATTACCAAGAACTGGAGCTCCCTCCAAACTTGATGAAAAGACGAGAAGAAAACTGGTCTGGGAGGCTACCAAGAGGCCAACAGCAACATTAAAGGAGCTACAGGAATATCTGGCAAGTACTGGCTGTGTGGTGCATGTGACAACAATCTCCCGTATTCTTCAAATGTCTGGACTATGGGGTAGAGTGGCAAGACGAAAAGCATTTAACCTGGGCGAGATTATTTTTTTGGGATTATTAGAGCGAAAATACATTGTGGTCTCATTTGCATGTCCCTGCCTCCAGTCTCCAAAAGTGCAGTGTAACAACTGTGTTTCTGAGAAACTGCAGCAGGAAATAAGTGTATTAACATATTTTTTAGACATTCAAGTGGAATCATAAATGTATTATTCGTATTCTGTACTATTCTATCACTCCTCAGCCTACCATAAGTGATACAAATGTTTTATATATATATATATATATATATATATATATATATATATATATATATATAGATGAATAATCATATATATATATGAGCCAAACAACTATGTGATAATAAATGGCTTCACATGATCACTATCCTTCAATAAAATACACTTTTTTTTGAATGATCAGTCATATTGCAAAAATGCAAAAATGTCACAAGTTCTGCCAGGGTATGCAAACTTTTGAGCACTACTGTATATATACAGGTATATATATATATATATCTATATATATATATATATATATATATATATATATATATATAATGTATGTCTATATGACAACTTATTAAGATAAATTATGGGTCCAAGCTTTCATGGGAAAGACATACTGCTCCATAGCGCTAGTGACCAAATCTGGTAATGCATGATTAAGTTTAATTTTGCAATTTTTGTGTCCCCTATTCAAATAATCTGGGGGGATTTGTCTCCCCCCCCCCACATTTCCTACGGCCCTGATTATATCAGGCAGAGGAATAGAGAGAAAAATTCATAAAGGGCACATGTTTTAGAATATAAAAAAATACAAGGAGTTGTAATTAAAATATCTTATTATCTGCATTTGGAATGGGGAGTGGATTTAGAATTGTGAAACACTTTCAACTGTTTCTTATGAAATCTTTCATTTTAAACTTCAAAACCCTTTTAATAATACTGGCTGGAAATGTTATACAAGCTTTCTCCCAAGGTATCAGTTGAGGGTAATAAGAAAATATATACACTTATTAGGCAAAATTGCCTAAATAATTAAATACTTAATTATTTTTGTATTATCAAGTCAAATTTATTATTAATATTATTATTATCTTTTATTTGTAATGCGCCAACATATTCTGCAGCGCTGTACAGAGGATGAGAACAAGGAAATAAAATATTCAATATTGACAAATACAGAAAATGGAGTTATATATGTAAATGTAAATAAAGGATTCAAGAGGTTCCTTATTATGGACATATTTGTGTGATTGTTTTTAAGGTCAAAAGATCTCAAGCTTTGTGCTCTAATATGATACTTTTAGTCACCCTAAAACCATTGAGTCCTTTTTAAATGTAATGTTAAGACATGTACATTGTTTAATGAAATTTATTAGCATTATTTTGGTAAACATGAGTATTTTACTAGTCCTTATAATTTAACTAGCGACTTGCCCGTCAAAAAATGACGGCAATAGAATTGTAAGTCAGGGAATGTTGTTTGGCACACAAAGTAAGTGTTTTGATTGTGTGAGTACCTTTGGCGCTCATTGCAAGCCTCGTACTGAGCGCCTTTGGCACTCATCGCATGGCCTTCGGCGCTCATTGCGAGCCTCTGGGTTGGTGTTTTTTGGGTTGTCAGAGCCCCTTTGGCGCTGATTGCAAGGTCCATGCTTATCGCCTTTCGGAGCTCATTGCGTGGCTCTCCCCTTGTGTATTTTTTGCTGAGCACCCTAGGCGCTCCTTGTGAGGCGTGCAGTGAAAGGCTTTGGCGTTTATTGCGATACTATCGTATGGTGTTTTGTAATTTTTTCTGTATATGTATTTTTGTAATTATAATTAATGAATTACTGAACTCATGAATTAATATACTTTACCTATTTGTAATGAATATATGCAGCAACCAATATGCTGAAGAGCTAGCAATCTGTTTCGATGTTCCTGCAGCATACAATGTAGATTTTCAGTGTTGGTGACCTGAGGTGTAAGTGTCAGCAATGTGTGCAGTGTGTAGTGTAAATAGGCTGCGTGCACGAGAGGAAACCGTTTGTGTAGCTGTGTAGTTCCGCATTTTGTAAGTTAGTGTTGTAAAATGGCGGCGATGGTGCATGTGATAAGCGGGTGTGAATAATTTTGCTTCCTTCCTAATACTGTATTTTGTAGCTCGTACAGGGTTGTGTAAAAGTCGTATGTGCTTGGTGGTGTTTTGCGGGTTTAGGGGCCATGTAGCCTCGTTTTTTTTGGTGGCCATTATTTCTCTTGCCTAGGGGATTTTCAAGTGCCCAAACTCTTGAAATTGGACTTAAATTGAGGTGTAACCTGACTTCCAGACGTCCTGGGTGTCCCCACTTGCTTTGTGTGATATTTTTATTTTATTTTTGTTTGCATTTTCTGTGTTTTTCGATGTGTGCGGTTCGGCCGTTAAGTTCGTATTTTTGGCGGCTCGTATTTTTTTCCCACTAAGTCGCGGTTTTCTTTTGTAAGTGTTATGGGCTGTATTTTTTTTATGCATTTTTTTCAAAGTGCTACGGGTCTCGCACTGTGACTTGTGTATTCGAGTTTTGTGTTGATGTGTAGTCCCGCGAGTCGTAGGTATGATGGTAAAGTCGTGCGGGGTCATAGGGATGAGCGCTTATGGCACTCATCTCCACCAGCACAGTGAACGCTTATGGCGCTCCCTGCCTAAGTCGTACGGGGCCTATGGCGCTCATCACCACCAGCGCAAGGAGCGCCTTTGGCACTCTTTGCCTTGCCGCAGCCGCGGCTCTCGCTTTGCGAGGGCCGCAGTTTGACTGTTGCATTAGCAACGGATTTTGCCAAGCCCGCGCTGCTGAGAACTATATATGTGATTCTAAAGATGACAGCTATACAGGATATATAGTATAGATAGAGTGGAGATTTATGACAATACAATACAATACAGTGCAAGGGGTAGATTACATAATCCAAGCACTGTGTATCTGACAAAAATGTAGAAAATGTATTAGAGGACGACTGCAGAATGACTGACTAACAACATAAGTCTGACTAAGAGCGTAATTAAAACAGTCATACAACTCATTTTTAATTAGCAAAACATCTATTTTGATGCCACCACAGCACTCTGGAGGAATCCATGATACTTGATAGAAATTGGGAAGTTTTCATTCCTGGGGAACTGTGTTTGCATTAAATGATGCAAGGTGTTAGCTTCTGGACCTGTGAGGAGAAAGGGTGTAGTATGAATTTTAATGTTATCACATTATCGAACA
The DNA here is from genome assembly GCA_027410445.1 of Discoglossus pictus. Classification (NCBI taxonomy): domain Eukaryota; kingdom Metazoa; phylum Chordata; class Amphibia; order Anura; family Alytidae; genus Discoglossus; species Discoglossus pictus. Next base: position 229,572,389 of record CM050166.1, read on the forward strand.
AAGACTCTGGACTTCTCTCTGTTTCCTCCTCTGTCATCTGACTCTCCACAAATAGCTACAAACACACACGCTCATGATCCAGCTCTCAAGATATTTTGGTACATACTTTCTTTAACTGCTGTGTGATACTTTAAGTTGTATATATATATATATATATATATATATATCCCACATTTCTAAAAAGATATATCATTTAACACATGTATTGTGATAGAGTCTCATCAAACATTATTTTTACTTTATATCACACTCTGATACAGTGAATATTAAAATTCTACATGTGTATCAAAGCCTTAGTTTGATATAGTATTTCTAATGCCTATTGAGAATATTTTTTTTAGATGAACCGTCATTCTTCCATTGAAATCATCCTAAACCGTGATGTAATTATATAATAACAAATGCAAAACATTGTAGCCATGAGCACGCTGTCATGTGAACTTCTGATGATCTGATAACATCAGAGACAAACTTAGGGCTTCATTCTGTTCCTTTATTATGTGCTATGCTTCATTTTTAGTGTAACTTGAATTTAAATATCAGTGGAAATGATCAGATTATCTCCTCAGGCAAACAGACCTTGAATGTCCTACCCTTGAATTATCTCCTGAGCCAAGGGCATAGAGTAGACCCCACAACTGCCTGATTGAAGGAGACCATCCAATGCCCACACTATGGCATCAGTATCTATAATATATTCAACACTGTACCCCCAACTGTTCATAATGAGGATATTATAAGTCACAAAGAGATCCAAGAACCTAAACAGGGGCAAAATCATTTTATAAGGTCATGGACTTCTTGGTAACACAATTATGTAAGTGCAATGTTTTATTCCTTTAATGCCCAATATCCATAAATGGGATATTAGTGTAAGAATGTGCAAAATTCTACATAGATGAATAAGTTATCACATTTTATAGTGTATGGTGTACTATATGTTACATAGTTACATAGTAATTAAGGTTGAAAAAAGACTTTCAGTCTATCAAGTTCAACCTTTTAAGATCTCCTCTGATCTGCAATATGCGGATTAGTTATAAATTAATTAATTAAATATGTATTCCTTCATATAGTAAATATATCATTATATGCATTTGTTTTACTGTAATAAGGTGGATTGATGTCTCCTTAATAAATAACTGTACAGTTGTGATTTCAGATTTAAACAATTTAATGCTACAATTGTAAGATTTTAAGGATATTATGTAAAATGTACCCCATTACATTTTATGATATATTTGACAGTACATTTTGTACAGTTTTATCTTAAAATACACATTTCATAACAACTGTAACATTTTGAATGTATGTATTTATTTATAGTAAGTTTTAGATTTTTTTCCACTTAAAGATTATGTAGAAAAAACCCTTGGTGTAGCAACACAAAAGTCTGTTTCCGACCCATAAGATATTATTTTTCTTGAACATCTGTAAATGATAATCACCATCCCTGTGTGCACAAGTTATTGGTCATATGTATGCACACTAAATAACATGCCCACCTCTGTATGCACAAGTTATTGGTCATATGCATGCACACTAAATAACACGCCCACCTCTGTGTGCACAAGTTATTGGTCATATGCATGCACACTAAATAACACGCCCACCTCTGTGTGCACAAGTTATTGGCCATATGCATGCACACTAAATAACACGCCCACCTCTGTGTGCACAAGTTATTGGCCATATGCATGCACACTAAATAACACGCCCACCTCTGTGTGCACAAGTTATTGGTCATATGCATGCACACTAAATAACACGCCCACCTCTGTGTGCACAAGTTATTGGTCATATGCATGCACACTAAATAACACGCCCACCTCTGTGTGCACAAGTTATTGGCCATATGCATGCACACTAAATAACATGCCCACCTCTGTGTGCACAAGTTATTGGTCATATGCATGCACACTAAATAACATACCCACCTCTGTGTGCACAAGTTATTGGTCATATGCATGCACACTAAATAACATGCCCACCTCTGTGTGCACAAGTTATTGGTCATATGCATGCACACTAAATAACACGCCCACCTCTGTGTGCACAAGTTATTGGTCATATGCATGCACACTAAATAACACGCCCACCTCTGTGTGCACAAGTTATTGGTCATATGCATGCACACTAAATAACACGCCCACCTCTGTGTGCACAAGTTATTGGTCATATGCATGCACACTAAATAACATGCCCACCTCTGTGTGCACAAGTTATTGGTCATATGCATGCACACTAAATAACATGCCCACCTCTGTGTGCACAAGTTATTGGTCATATGCATGCACACTAAATAACACGCCCACCTCTGTGTGCACAAGTTATTGGTCATATGCATGCACACTAAATAACACGCCCACCTCTGTGTGAACAAGTTATTGGTCATATGCATGCACACTAAATAACATGCCCACCTCTGTGTGCACAAGTTATTGGCCATATGCATGCACACTAAATAACATGCCCACCTCTGTGTGCACAAGTTATTGGTCATATGCATGCACACTAAATAACACGCCCACCTCTGTGTGCACAAGTTATTGGTCATATGCATGCACACTAAATAACACGCCCACCTCTGTGTGAACAAGTTATTGGTCATATGCATGCACACTAAATAACACGCCCACCTCTGTGTGCACAAGTTATTGGCCATATGCATGCACACTAAATAACATGCCCACCTCTGTGTGCACAAGTTATTGGCCATATGCATGCACACTAAATAACATGCCCACCTCTGTGTGCACAAGTTATTGGTCATATGCATGCACACTAAATAACACGCCCACCTCTGTGTGCACAAGTTATTGGTCATATGCATGCACACTAAATAACACGCCCACCTCTGTGTGCACAAGTTATTGGCCATATGCATGCACACTAAATAACACGCCCACCTCTGTGTGCACAAGTTATTGGTCATATGCATGCACACTAAATAACATGCCCACCTCTGTGTGCACAAGTTATTGGTCATATGCATGCACACTAAATAACATGCCCACCTCTGTGTGCACAAGTTATTGGCCATATGCATGCACACTAAATAACATGCCCACCTCTGTGTGCACAAGTTATTGGTCATATGCATGCACACTAAATAACATGCCCACCTCTGTGTGCACAAGTTATTGGTCATATGCATGCACACTAAATAACATGCCCACCTCTGTGTGCACAAGTTATTGGTCATATGCATGCACACTAAATAACATGCCCACCTCTGTGTGCACAAGTTATTGGTCATATGCATGCACACTAAATAACACGCCCACCTCTGTGTGCACAAGTTATTGGTCATATGCATGCACACTAAATAACACGCCCACCTCTGTGTGAACAAGTTATTGGTCATATGCATGCACACTAAATAACATGCCCACCTCTGTGTGCACAAGTTATTGGCCATATGCATGCACACTAAATAACATGCCCACCTCTGTGTGCACAAGTTATTGGTCATATGCATGCACACTAAATAACACGCCCACCTCTGTGTGCACAAGTTATTGGTCATATGCATGCACACTAAATAACACGCCCACCTCTGTGTGAACAAGTTATTGGTCATATGCATGCACACTAAATAACACGCCCACCTCTGTGTGCACAAGTTATTGGCCATATGCATGCACACTAAATAACATGCCCACCTCTGTGTGCACAAGTTATTGGCCATATGCATGCACACTAAATAACATACCCACCTCTGTGTGCACAAGTTATTGGTCATATGCATGCACACTAAATAACATGCCCACCTCTGTGTGCACAAGTTATTGGTCATATGCATGCACACTAAATAACATGCCCACCTCTGTGTGCACAAGTTATTGGTCATATGCATGCACACTAAATAACACGCCCACCTCTGTGTGCACAAGTTATTGGTCATATGCATGCACACTAAATAACACGCCCACCTCTGTGTGCACAAGTTATTGGCCATATGCATGCACACTAAATAACATACCCACCTCTGTGTGCACAAGTTATTGGTCATATGCATGCACACTAAATAACATGCCCACCTCTGTGTGCACAAGTTATTGGCCATATGCATGCACACTAAATAACATGCCCACCTCTGTGTGCACAAGTTATTGGTCATATGCATGCACACTAAATAACATGCCCACCTCTGTGTGCACAAGTTATTGGTCATATGCATGCACACTAAATAACATGCCCACCTCTGTGTGCACAAGTTATTGGTCATATGCATGCACACTAAATAACACGCCCACCTCTGTGTGCACAAGTTATTGGTCATATGCATGCACACTAAATAACATGCCCACCTCTGTGTGCACAAGTTATTGGCCATATGCATGCACACTAAATAACATACCCACCTCTGTGTGCACAAGTTATTGGTCATATGCATGCACACTAAATAACATGCCCACCTCTGTGTGCACAAGTTATTGGTCATATGCATGCACACTAAATAACATGCCCACCTCTGTGTGCACAAGTTATTGGTCATATGCATGCACACTAAATAACATGCCCACCTCTGTATGCACAAGTTATTGGTCATATGTATGCACACTAAATAACATGCCCACCTCTGTTTGCATGCATTATATAAAAAATAAAATAATGGGCAAACAGTTAGCACTATGTGGTTTCCCCACTTTATAAACAGTGAGTAGTGGGTGGTGTCTGGTCTGACACAGCCTCCATACTAACTGCTGTCATGGATCCTAGGGCATAATATAAAAAGGATGATTTGATTTGTATCTGCTAGCTTCTCCTTTACTATTTAATATCAAGGCACATAAAACAGCCAGAAAAGTCTTGGCGCAATATTGTAAATCTCACCATTTCTAGAATACGAAAATGTCACAAAATTTAAATAAATAATCTGAAAGCGCATTGTTATTAGCCTCTGTAGTCGTATGAATATCTCTTAAGACGTACTAAATCCAACTCCACATCAAGTGGAAGTGGAAATAGATAAAGAGCGCTAGATTCACAAAGGTGAGAGCTTTGTTGCATTTAAGAAAAGAGAGATCTCACAAATACTAATGAATAGGTTTTATGGAATAACATAAGAACTGAGGATTTTCCTCATCTTAGTGTACCTAGGGTTATGAGCATCTTTCACTTAACTGATAGGGAACTCAGCAGAGTCACAAGACCTGGGTTATTCCTTTGTTGTTATATGGAGCATAGAACCGAAAGTGTGAAATAAGTCCTCTAACCTGAAAAAGAAACTACATAGAATAACATAGACATTGGAGAGGTCTCATAGCTCTATTGAGAGTCTATTTAGTGGAATTTGCAGCATGTTGTCTAAGATTTTTTTTATGCTTTAATTTTAAAGTGCCCTATCTTGTTTATTCTATTCTTGTTACTGCACATTTTAATGAATAACTCACTACTATGCAATACTGTTATCTCAATCTGGCTACCCACAAATGGCCTAATCTGTCATCTTCTCTTACTTCCTATTTAACAACAAAATAATAATTGCATGTTACACCATATATTAAATCTTCTATAAACGTTTAAATTGCCTTTACTCATCTGGGCTGTACCCACATAACTTATAATCACACCATTTTCATTTCCTGCAATAGACAAAGTAAGTTATTAATTATTGCAGAATTATATGGATGCTAACTTAACCACAAGTGAAAACAGTTGTTTAAATTAGACATAATAATCTAACCCGCAGTAAACTGCTCAACCGAATGAGCTTGTGCCCTGAAATAATAGACAATAATTGGCTAGTTAGTTGTACATTTTATTGAAAAAATGCTGCAGGGGTCAGGACCCATTAAGTCTCTCTTATTGCATGTATCTAATGTTCCACACTTCTTCCATACAGTAAGCCACAAACATTGGCTTGAAAACGGTATAAAGTCGGAGTTGATTCCATTGCACACATGAATCAGCCAAGAGCTATGACACAAGTACGTAATGAATTGTAAAAATTTTTGGTGGTTTTATATATGCACTTTACTGCATAAAACTTTAATGTGAATATAACTAACAAACTATGGCTTTTTTGTTTTTAAATTAAATTAGAACTTGTTTTATTTTTTATAGGAATTTCATTGTGACACACTCTACTTGGCATCAAAATGCACAATGTCTGGCACCTAGTCATTTGTACGTTCTGTCAAAGGAAAGCCAATTACTCACTTTCACTGGTGGCAAGTAAAACATGAAGTATAATGTTAGGTAATGGTAAGCTGTACTCATAAATGTATTCAGTTTGATTTGAAACAAATGTACTATATTTATATTAACTAGTATTTGACAAAGAACTACCCTATTTTGTGAACTGCTTGTAAAGACTAGTTAACATTTTGCTATCCAGAGGCCAGCGTTTAAACAATAATCATAGATATTTATTGGTGAATAATTGCTGCCAGAGTTGCTGTAAACTTTATGTTTCAACAAGTATATATATTTTTATATAAAGCAAATAAAGAATGGGTGATGTAAAGAAAAATGCAACAGTTCTAAATTCTAATCAGTTATTATTTAGATTTTTACTCGTTCCAATAATAAAATGATTTGCCATTGCACACTATTAGAATTAATGACATTGTGAAATAATTCTTAAAGCTATAATAATGGCATGTATGGAAAAAAATTAAATAATAGCATTAGGCTAGATTCACTAAACTTTACAGTGATGAACTGTGAAATATCGTGGCGTATTTTTATTATAGCAACACTCCCCTTCACAATGGCACAAATTGATGTGCAACATAGCTTTGTAAAGGTTGCAGTGATGCAAACAAAAGCATTACTGTCCATTTGCTGCCTTTTCAAAGCCTAGTGCTTCTAGTTTATGGAAAGAAAATATGGTGAAAGTGATGACCACATGCCTCAAAGGGCCAGTGAATGTATGAAAACTTTTTTCTAACTACAGCATTTGATGTTCTACACATTCAAAATAATTGCATGGGCTGAAACAACGTCTGCTGAAGTCATTAATCAAACCACTACTTTAAACACTCTTCTTATTATGGGAATAGATTTCTAAGGCATAACAGCCCATCACCATATTCACAAGTTTTGGTTTCTAATAACTACAAAGCCCAAGGCTAGTCTTTGAGATCTAGATGTTTGATGGACATATTATGGGTATGCTAAGTGTTTGTTGGATGTAAAACACTAACAGTGTTTCTGATCCCTGTTTACTTATCTAATTCCCTGCTCTCCATCTCCATGATGTCGCTAGCCTCCATCACACCCTAAACCCTAGTGGTCTGATAATTCCAAATCATAATTACAATTTGGAATTGTAAATAGTAATTATGTCATCACAACAGGGAAGGAGATACTATGTAAACAAAATGTGTACAGAGAGGTGCAACACCCTTTCGCCAAGCCCACTGTTTTGCACTGTGGTGGGCATTAATAAAAAATAAAGCAGGTGTCCCCAGCCTTCTGTATACACAGGGCAGTCATTGGGTTTGTTGGGGTGGAGGTAATAACAGAAGCAGAGGTTGTGGGGAGCATCAGTCCTCCACTTAGCCAATCAGAGAGAAGAATATATATTTGAATTCTTCAGCATGACTGGCTATGTGTTAAACAATCACAAAATAACAAGATTGCTTGTAATCTTTGTGAGCACAGGTAAATAAGTCATAATATTTCAGGCATTGATTGACCCACCAATACAAAATCAGAAATCTTAAAAATACTGCTTAGTGTGCCACTTAATTCAGCACGATTTGGACCAGATAGATGTGATCTCTTAAAAGCAGGTTGAAACACTGAGAAATCAAATTAAATAAAATCTGTGTTTACATGTGTAACTGACTGCCCACAGACTGATCTACATCTGCTTCAGTACTGCAACCAATCAGGTTGCAGGGTTGTGCCCCCCCATTCAAGTCAATGGTAAGGTTTTTGTCAGACTAGTTACATATCAAACTTGGTACTGGGTCTATTTTTCCTTACGGGCAGAAAATTCAGGTTTCTGCTCTCTTGCCTCTTTGGAATTTGAGCAATGCAGACTAATTCAGGAGGGATAAGTGCTCCAGTGGGGGCTCGGTGCAGGTCCTTGCAGTGATTCTAGCAAACAAAAATCTAACCCTTAGCACACATATCTGTGCAGGCAAGTAATACTGGACTCACCTAGAAGCTAATATTTTTCTTACTTTACAAATCATCTGTTTTCCCCCTAAGCAGAGATGCATGTGCTTTATCAGGAGGTCAGACCACCTGCCTTATTATGGAGCTTGGAAGCAGTCTGAGTCATGATGTTACCCGCCCTGCCATGTGACATCATTATCCCCACGGGCTGCACAGAGGTAACAGCGTTATTGTAACCTGCTTGCAGGTGTTCCATTGGCCACGCCCAGTAACATGAGCCATCATAGCTTCGAGCCTTAACTCAGCATGCTCAGCCTGAAGCAGAATCCAGACTGGTCAGATTTTTTAAAATACAGCTTTCAGACAGAGGTGGCCACACCCACTGATAAGCACATATAGATGGAGAAAAGCAGCTGTACTTGGGGGAAAACTGAGACATTCAATATAGTCTATGCCCAAAAAACAGACATATGACCTTTACTAGTAAATGTGATTTAGTTGTCCTGTAATGTTTTCAAACATATATTTATTTTTTCATTGTGCAGTGGTCCTTTAACTCAGAATAATCTGCACCATTTCCTACTATATCAGGAGATATGTTTTGTATTTTGCAATTTTTAATTAAATCTGTTTGCACCTTCACTGATACAACAATGGTATATGACAATATTTTAGAAAGTAGTGTATAAATAGTGTATAAGCCAGTTAAGTAATACTGCATTAAGGGCATCTGTGTGAGCAAAGCAGCATTCATGCCACATTTGGTACATTATATAGGCTTGCATGAGTGAGATTGGATGTTATATCTGCGTTTTTTTTTTTTCATATTTACAGATTATAGTAAATATACATTGTTGTGCTGATTTATTTATATAATGTATTGACTGAAAAGGCAAGAAAAAAATGCATGACATATCCATATTTGCTCATCTTTGATAACCCATCATACCGTAGCTTATTTTTTTAAGATCACCATGACATCCTATAGACATATAGAAATAATTTCTAGGTTACTGCAAACTGGAAATTCAAATGTGATTCAAATATAAACAAACCAGAAACAAATATGTTATGGTGGTTAGAAAAGTGATTGGAATATCACCCACTGTACATATCTGCAAAGAAAAGCCAATTTGCTCACGCCTACATGTCCAGAAAAGGATAGTAGATCTGCTTTCCCACAGAATTATTCAGTAAATAGTGCAACTAAGGATATTGTCTTGAGGCTCAAGACATACTACCTTTCGATCACTAGCCACTTCAAAGCTGGATCCTTTTGGCAAATGCATATTGTTCACATATCGCCTTTGGTACATACCCGGAAGATCCACTAATATCAAAGGCTGTAATGGCAATTTTCTGTGGGTAAAATTGTCATTGCAACCTTCACTTCACCTAGTGGGTTGTAAGTGTTAGGATCTAAGGAATTTAATTATTATCCTTATGAAGCCAGTGATTATGGGAAATGGGGGATTATATTGATCACTCCCTGGGGGATAGAGTTTATTGGGGGTCCATTGGGACCTCCATAGGGGATTAGGGAATAGTGAGGAGTAGATATGGTGGGTGGGGGTGATGGCCCACCTTAGCCAACATGGGTTGTTAAGGACTAGGGTAGGTAGCACTGTGTATGAGTTAATGAACCCACACCCCAAAGCACAAAGGCATGGGGGAAGGAGGGCCAGATGCCCCTGGATATAGAGAGGACCCAGGTTACCCCAAACATAAATGTATTTAGTAGTGAGGGGATAGGTAGAAGGGTCATAACCCCCACACATTCATTTTTATTTAAGAAATGGCCAGTAATTAGGGCCTTTATATGCCCTCACTAAGATGTTTCAATCACACACAGAATTTTAGCAGTGGTCATGTAGTAGCAATTTTGACAAAACTACATATAAAGCAGGGAGCAGGTTATAGGTAGCAATTACTTGCAAAGTGTTATACGCATGTAATAATAAAGTTATTTTTTACGTCTGCTTTTCATAATTAAAAATTTAGCCAGGGCCATGAAATTCTGGCCTGCTTGGGACCTCTACTCTAGGTACGCACAAAATGATTTTCCTATATATAAACAAGTGAAGTTAAAATAATTGCAGATTTCATTTTGTATTGCTTAAGGAAAAGGTGTGTGCATTTCAATATCATTCGTTTTTTTTTTTTACTTAGGCCTATTTCTTCTCCTCACAGACCAGTAAAATTACATGAAATGCGAACACTCAGACTTGGTATAATGTGCTGCAATTTTGTTAGTTAACAGGCTCAGGAGAAATCAACATTAATACAGTCTTCCAAAATTACTATCGTAAATTGGAAGAACCTTTTTTTTAAAGCAATTGAAATACCTATATTTAACTCAACAAGATATCTGCAGGAAATGTATGCAGATGCAATGGAAAATAAATCCCTAAGTCAAAAGTTGAGACTTACTGTATCACATTTATAATTAGCAGTAGTAATACCCCAAATGCTATTAGTACGAACAGTTAATGACTACTTTGTTGGTTAACAGCTCAATGTGAAGTTGAGGATTGTTAACACTCTATCAAACTCCTTGTTAAGTGTGCTAATTTTTATTTAAACACACTTGGATTGCAGCTGGAAATGTGTTGAAGAAATTGCTTAATCCCTCCCGGCTAATAATTTTTTCCATCAGTCACAACATACGTCGCCTTCTATTATGTTTATATAAGTGCTATTAACTGCAGATGTCTGGTGCCACCATAATGGCATACTCTTATAGAAACTTAATATTGTTCCTCTACTCGTAATATATAAATTATCATTCATAATAATGTGCCATATAGCTTTTCCAAGTATATTTGAACCTTTTATTGTTTTCCATTATTTATAATAAAATGAATAAGCTTGTTTTCCAAATTTTGTTCATCTAAGGCTCAATTATTTTGTAATATTTTGTTTGATTGTTCTACCGTTGGCAAACCCAGTATAGCAGCCTCAGTGATATTGTCATCAAATCAATGACTTAATAAGATATGTATTATATTATAGTAACCACGTTGGAGGTTGGCATTTATGGCAGATTCACAGCAGCTTCAACTTTTCTATCATACATGTAAAAGACCATGTTTTAAACATTGTAATAGTAATGTTTTGTATTAAAATGAATTAGTTGAAGACCATGCCTAGAATATTATGTCCAGGTCTAGGGACTGTACAATTTTAATAAATTCGACAATTCTTAGAAGGAATGTTAAAATGGTACTTGGCCTAAAACACAAAAATTAAAGTCTTATAAAATAGTTTTGTTTTATTTGATTTTTTGCCCATGGCTTACACAGCTACTATTGTTGTTAGTTTGTTACATATTTCACAAATCAGTGCAAAACTTCAGTGGTCCTTTAATATATCTAGATTTGAAAAGAGAAGGGAGAGGGACCATGTGATAGAAACCTTAAAATATAATAATTCAAATATAATAATGTTCTGAAGGGAAATATTTTTCATAAAATAGGAATTTGGTAGGGACAAAAATAATAAAGGAATTCAAGCATGTCTGTAGTAAGCATAATGCCATCTTGAGGATTAACGAAGCCAACACTTTAGGTAGATCGAATAGGCATACAAGTGGGCATTTAGGCTCTCATCTGTTATCAGATATGTTTCTATGTTTAAATTGAATGGATGTAACCATGTTTTACCACCCCTGAACTTCTAAGCATTATCCCCAGATTTTGAAATCACAGCATAATATCAAACTACATATATAACTGATCAATTACTTAGTATTTATATTCAACAATATAGTCACTGTAAGTACTAACGTAATATAAATCACTAAAACCTCAACTAACTGTTTCTACATTCAGCTATGTCATTCCAGTATATGCTTGATGCTGACATTATAGTTTTTCTTTTGTTGAGTGAGTTAAACAATCTTTTATTAAAATACAGTGAACGTTTAAAGTGGAATTTTCCTGTTTGGTATACTTTGGGTTTGTGCTGCTATTTTGTTTATGTATGTATGTATATACAATAATGTAGAAATATCAAAGTGAGAAAAATAGTTGAAATATAATTTTTCTGTAATTGTTGTTCGGTCATTCAGACGAGTCCGACTATCCGTAACCTTACGGAAAGCAGCACACCTTGCACATCTGTCAACCACTGCCTGTCAGAGCTACCTCAAGCTCATGGTCATTGCTTCAATGACCTCATCTATCCATCTCAACCTCTGCTGTCCCCTTTTTCATGTGCCTTCAATCCTTCCCAGCATCAGAATCTTCTCTAGGGATCCTGTCTTCCCATGAAATGGCCAAAATATTTGAGCTTTAGCTTCATAATCAAATCTTCCAGTAAACAGTTTGGCTTGATTTCCTGTAGTATGGATTTATTAGTTCTTCTTGCAGTCCAAGGCCCTCATTCAATTGCGATTTTGCAAATTGAATACGGCTCTAAATAAGCACATAATATATATTTTTTAAAGAAGTTTTTAGTTAGTGAAAACCTTGCTTTTGGATAGATGCTTAATAACTAAAAACTTCTTTAAAAAATATATGTGATGTGCTTATTTAGACCCCTATTCAATTTGCAACATTGCAATTGAATGAGGGCCCAAGGGTCTATAAGCAGTTTTCTCCAGCAACACAATTCAAAGGCACTAATTCTATGGCCTTCTTTATAGTCTAGCTAGTTCTAACTATGCGGACCTTTGTAGATATTGTAATTTTTTTACTTTTTAATAGCTTGTCTAGACATGCCATAGAAGCAAACATTTTTTTTATTTATTTCATCGCTACATTCACTATCTGCAGAGACCTTAGGCCCAGGAAAAAAAAAATCTGTCACTGCCTCCACCTCTTCCCCATCTGTTTGGTGTTTGCCATAACCCTCGTCTTTTTAACTTTGAGAAGCAGGCCAGCTTTTGCACACTCTTCTTTTGCCCTCATCAATAAGCCCTTTAGCTAATTCTCCTTTTTAGCTAGCAGACTAGTATTAGCCATGTATCAGAGGTTCTTGATGTTTCTGCCAGCAATTTTAAATCCGGCTTTGGATTCATCCAGCCCTGCCTTAGACATGATGTACTCTGAGTATAAGTTAAATAAATAAGGTGACATCATATAACCATCACATACTCCTTTTCGATCTTGAACCATTAAGCTGTTCCATTATCAGTATTGACCGTGGCTTCTTGGTACACATAAAGATTTCTCAGGAGGTAGCTGAGATGGTCTGGTATCCCATTTCTTTAAAAACTGCCACATTATGTTATTATCTACACAGTCTATGGGCCTCATTCAATTCGGGGCTGTTACTTGCAAGTAAATTCCCGATTTGCTACTTTGGGCTACTTGCTCCAGTAGCTCTACTTTTACTTACCTATTCAATTGGCCGGGCCGCAAGTTAGTCCCCCTTCTTAATATTCGCAAACCATGCTATTGGCAGTAAGCATTTGCGTGCTTGAACATGATTGCAGCCGCAACTCATGTTTCAAGCTCGCAAACTCGGAGCACTGTAAATGCAAATATAAATTCAATATAGCACTGCCAAGCACTATAAATGATCAGGAACACAATGGGTGACAATTAAATGCACAACATTCTCAAGCTTGCACTTTGCCAAAATATAAAACTTTATTTCATGTTTAATATCCGTCCAAAGTCCTACGGGCTTGAATGACCTCCAAGCCAGTAACCTGTAGGACTTCAATGAAATATGGAGGTTGGATTCCAAAGTCCTACAGGGCTTCGAGGTTGAAGCCCGTAGGACTTTATGACGAAAATTGAACATGAAATAAAGTATTTATTTTTGACCAAACATCACTTTCACTTCTAATAAAAGTGCAGGATTGCTTTTTTATTTGCTTAAGGGCTACGATTTGTAACTAAGACCTTTGCGAGACCTCCGTGGTACTAGTAACCTGTTGTTCGTGTTTAGCCATTTACGGCTTGACGGAAGGGTAAATCGGAGCAATTGAATATCGATTTGTGTTTTTTGCGGCTGCAACTCTTGCGGACGGGAAAGATCCAAGGCTTTGAGGGAAGTTACTTGCGCTTATAAGGTAAGTAAGGGATTGTAGCTTGCAGTAAGTAACCCGCACGGGGCACGCAAGTAGGAGGCATTTGAATAGCAAAGAAACTTGCTATCTCTGCTTGCGGCTCCGGATTTCAAGTAAGTAGCAATTGAATGAAGCCTCATATCTTTAAAATAATATGTGAAACAGAGGTAAATGTTTTTCTGGAACTCTCTTGCTTTTACTTTTATCCAGTGCACAATGGCAATTTGATCTCTTGTGCCTCTGCTTTTGCCACATCTAGTTTGCACATCTGGTAGTTCCTGGTCTATATATTGTTGGAGCTAAGTCTATAGGATTTTAAGCATTACCTTGATGGCAGATGAAATGAGTGCAATTGTTTAATAAATGGTGCACTCTTTGGGACTGTTTTTTTTTTTATTGGGATGTAGACATGTTAGGTCCTGACTCCCTACCATTTTTGTCTTTTATCATGCCCACTTCTGCAATTTTCTTGAAGAGATCTTTTGATTTTCCAATTCTGTCATCTTCTTCTATTTCTTCTTTGTCTCTGAGGCTGTTGGAAGAGGGTGTTTACTACGTTCAGAGAATTATCATGACATAATTCCACTAATCTCTGACGTGCTTCATTTTGTACTCCCAACTTGCCAGTTATTCCAGGTGTCTTTTGGTTCCCTGCTTTAGCATTCCAATCTCCTATGGTGAGACTAACATCTTTTCTTGGTGATATATCTAGGATGTGTTGAATATCCTCATAGATTTGGACAACTTCTGCTTTTTCGTCATCCTTGGTTGAAGCATAGACTTGGTTCACTGTCATCTTAAATCGCTTGCCTTGAATTCAAGTTGAAAGCACTGTTTTTTTTAGAAAAATTAGGATACACCAAAGTGGCAGTCTTGGGAGGCAGAGTTCAATATTGATTATGGTAAGCAAGGATCTGTTATGAAAAAGACACTTTTTTGTCAAGTATGTACCAAACTAACAATATTAGTGGCTGTGTAAGGCATGCAGGAAATATTTTTTTTTTAAATCTCTCTTTTTGAATATGGGAATACATTTTGTTTTTGTAACATCACTGCCGCAGAGCTGAATTATTATTTAATTCCTCCCTCCTCAATTCTGTCCAAGTTGACAAACACAAACACCATAGAGTGCATTATGATATGGCTAACAGTGGAGAGTGGGTGGGGGGGGGAGAAAACAGGGCCTTTGATAAAATAATTGTATACAATTGAAATTGACTCCACACCCCTTCCCCCTCACTTACCCAGAATCAGACTGCTTGCTTCAGGAAATGCAACCATATGTCTCCAGAAATATATAGGCCCACCCACGTACATAACTTCCAAATATGTAAAATGTATTCCTACAGGATCAAGCAGAGACATTAACATTTATTTTCTCTCATTAAACAACAAGTTATATGACATTTTCCTGCTAATGTAAACTCTTAGTTAGATTCAAAGTTTTCAAACAAATATTTTTTTCATTGTACTGTAAAAACAACAACATCTAATTGAATTATTGTTTAGTTTAAAAATGCAGACAACTTTCCCCATATCATTTTCAACCCCATAGCTAATGTCTAACCGTTATGTGACTTTTAAATGGTCAGTGGAAGTATTTTTCAATTAAATAGTTTTTTTTAGTTCACAATTAATGAACATTAAAAATGCATTTGCAAACAGCAGCAGAGAAAGGCTTTAGCAAGAAAATAATTGTTTGAAAGCATAGTTACCCTTAATTATGACCGCAGTTGCACTTCTCACCCACCTTCCTTGTCCTAGACACAGTTGTCCAGATGATCAACACAACCACCATAGATTGCATTAATTACAGTATACATGACAGATTACCTGGAGCATGCTTAGTAGGAAAATAGGATTTATGGCAACACTCCCATAATCGTGCATTTCTAAAGTGAGCGTGTTCCAGATGTTACAATCTGATATGTGTAATTAATGCACTCTATGGTGTTTGTGTTTGTCAACTTGGCAAAGGTGTCCAGGGCAAGGATTGAGGAGGGAGGAGTGAAATAATGACTATGGGCCTCATTCTATTAACGGCCGTAGGAGATGCGTGGCCACAAGGACCGGCCGCAGGCTATTTGCCTATTCTACTCCTTTGCGGCCGAGGGCTCCCGCAGGCTTGCGGCCGGCGCCCTGTTATCCCTTGCGGCCGCACGCGCCTCAGGAAAGCCTTTGATCTTACACGGCCGCAAGAGTTTCGGCCGCAAGAAAGCCACGGTTGCTATTCAATTGCTATGTAAACCGTCTCGTCATGGCCGTAATTATCTAAAACCGAGCCGCAGCTTACTTGCACCAAAAAGGTCCCGCTAGCACCCAATTAAGCACATAATAAAGCCATCCTGCACTTTGATGAGACGATAAAATGATTGGAGGTGTTAGCATTCATAGCACAACATTCCCCAACACTCAAATCTGAAAATCATTTTTATTTTAATTCATGTAAAATGTCCGTGGACAAAGTCCCAAGGGATTGGAGCACCTCAGACCCGCAAAGGCTGCGGGATTAGCCTCCGTCAAGTCCGTAAATGGGTAAAATAGACCTACGGGTCGTAAAGGGCTTACTTACAAGTCGTAGCATAGAAAAGCCATCCTGTACTGTTATTAGAAGTGAAAGTGATGTTTGGTTTTAGAATTAATAGCTCAACATTCCCCTACTCTCATATCCGCAAATAAAGATATTTAACTTCATCTATCATGCAAGCTCGCATGGGCTTGAATAGGGAGCTACGGACTTGATCATTGAAGTCCGTGGGACTTGTACGGATTTTAAAATCAAAGTACAATTTGGCGATGTGCAAGCTTGAGAATGTTTTGCTATTAATCCTCATGCCCCCCCATTATGTTCCCCATCATTTACAGTGCTTTGCAGTGGTGGATTGAATATATATTGGCTTCTACAATGCTTGGTTTGCGGCCCTCCACCTCCGAACCCGTACAGGTTTTAACAAGGACCAGCCCGCGGGACTACGGGACGGAAAGTAAACCGTAAATGATATATCGGATTTGGGCGATGTGCAAGCTTGAGAGGGTGTTGCTATTAATCCTCATGTCCCACATTATGATGCCTAGCATTTACGGAGCTTTACAGTGCCATCTTGAATTTATATTTGCATTTACAGTTTTCTGACTTTGCGGCTGGAAAACAAGATTTACGGGTGCAGGAAAAACGCTTGCGGACGTTTGCATGATGTGCGGCAGGCCGTAAGAGGTATATCCTTGCGGCGCCGTCCATTTGAATAGCAAGGTAGCAGTAGCTCTACACGGGGCCGGAAGATGGCCGCAAGGAATCGCAGCTTTGCGGCCATTTTACGGCCGTTAATAGAATGAGGCCCTATGACTGTGGAGAAATGTGTGTTTTAAATTCCATTTTTGCTAAAGTCAATGTTTCCAGCTGTTTGCACCTGTAATTTAATGCTAATTAATGGTGAAATAAAGAAAAACTTTAGTTTGAAAAATACTTACATTGGTCCTTAAGTCTGTGTAAACAAAGTACAGGCTTCAGAATGGTTTAAAATATATTCATGTCTATTGTTATATTATATTTTTTGTGAAATAAACACACAGCCTGAGTTTATAATGCTAAATTACTTTTATGACATTTAATGTCAGTGATAATTTAATTAAACTATAAAGTGGTCTCCTGGATACCATATTTATCACAAAAGAACAATATTTTGAATACTATTGAATATTAAAGAGAATGTGTATCATTGTAACAAAGCATATACATTGTTATATAAAAGAATAAATAACAAACACAAATAAATTAAAAAGACAGTTACAAGCTTATTCTAAGGAACAGTCTTGGTTTTGTAAAAGTGAAAAAAACATGGAGCTCAAAATGTAGCATTGGATCTGGACATTACATATCCAGCTAAATTGGATTTACCTTTATTACCCATGAGAAATTTCCCTTTGACTGTATTTACACTAGATACACCTGCCAAATAATCTTCAATAAATGATGCATCTGCTCTAGACACCCACCATGGCAACATGACAACTGGCCGATGGACACTTATGGAATTGGATGCCTTCATAGGCAAGAAATACAAAATAGGTTTCTCACTATAAGAAAATGTCATATTCTTCAGTTTTGTGCTAAACCTGCACTGACATATATTGCTTTTTCTCATGATTTCCCTTGCAAAGTACTTGTTTGTGAGTCATTCTCATATTAGAAGACACCGTGTATATATATCCTATCAACAGTTACAATATTATTAAAGAAGAACATTGCAGAAACTATATGGAATAGGCCTTAAAATATGTGTAAAAGTGAAATAATGTGCAGGACGCACCTTGACAAATTGTTGTTGGGTTATCTGATGTGGCTGCTATACATCATCACTAATAACAGCATATCTTGTTCTAAGAGCACTAATTTGTTGTTATGGACCTGTAATGTTGCTTAGTAGTGTTACGAGCTATGATTGGCTAATTGATTGATTGTGTAATTGATTGAATCACCAGCTGATTGATACTAAAACAAAATACTAAAACAAAACTATCAATTATATATATATATATATATATATATATATATATATATATATATATAAAATCTACTCTGCTTAATATTGACATACCATGTCACAAATGTGTGCTTCTTTAATACTGGTAATTTGCCCTTCATAAATGATGGTATCATATAATTGTATCTTCAATTGTCTGTGCTGTTTTTCTCTCATTCTTTCTCTCTCTCTCTCTCTCTCTCCCCTCTCTCTCCTGTCTGTCTGTCTCTCTCTTCTTATATCATGTGTCTGTCTGTCTCTCTCCTGTTTCTCCCTCTCTCCCTACGTCTTTTGTCTGTCGCTCTCTTTCCTGTTTTCTTTCCTATCTATCTATCTATCTATCTATCTATCTATCTATCTATCTATCTATCTATCTATCTATCTCGTGTCTCTCTCTCCTGTCTCTGTCCCTCTCTCTTAATGTCTTGTGTCTGTCTTTCTCTGTCCTGCCTCTCTCTCCTATCTCTCCCTTCCTATTTCTTTTGTCTGTCTCTCTCTTTCCTGTTTTCTTATCTATCTATCTATCTATCTATCTATCTATCTATCTATCTATCTATCTATCTATCTATCTATCTATCTGTGTCTCTCTTTACTGCCCCTCTCTCTCTCTCTCTTCCTCTCCTGTCTCTCTCTCCGTTCTCTCTCCTGCCTCTCTCCCTCTCTAATCTCTCTCCCGCTCTATCTCTCCCTTGCCACACTCACATCCAGTGTAATTACGCGTGACGGCAATGCACACGTAGGACGGCATATCATCACACAATATTTAACAACAAAGTGTGATGCCTGCACAGTGAGCACTGCGCAGCCGTTATACACACATTGTTATATATTATAGTGGATAATATTATTGTTTATCCTTTGTTCAATTCTGTTGTGAAAGAATATATAGTTCCCATACATTTCACACATACATGATTATTGAGAATAATAAACAAGTATATAACCATCCACAAAAATATAAAGACAACCGTTTTAAATACTTTATTTTGGTTATAGTATATTACAATAATAATTAGATTAACGTGACATAAGTTTAAAAAAGTAATATATATCTGCTTTAAGATATTAGCTAACGTTTTTTAAATTAATATAAAGAATCATTTAAATTCTACAACAGCAATATAAATTATGATTATTTTTAATTTTGAGGGCATTGAAAAAACACTATTTATCACAAACAGCATCCTCTGTCAAGCACTGTTGTAATTAGAAGCTTTTGAAATTGAAATGAGATGCAACAAGCTTAACTTGAGTGATGACTTATCTGTCAGATTTATTTCAAACATGGAAAACAAGTAAATAGATTACATTCTTAGTTGGATCTGGAATACATCAATTTGCTACAGGTGGAGGAGCGGAATATTATTATGGTTCAGTTTAGCAGATATCCCTAATCTGTCCTTGTAGGACAGCAGTGGAAGATTTGAAGAATGCTATTTATAAAGAATGTACACTTGTGATAAATGTTCCCTCACAATCAATATTAAGCCAAACAAATCCCATTTAATCAAACCAACAACTTGCTATCAAAAGAATCTACTTCTTTGTAACGTCTGTCATTTTAATCCAGAATTCATTATCATATTAATGCCATGACTCGGCTCCTCTGGACCTCTGAGTTTTGTTTGTTGAAGAGCTTCCTGGGGCGTTTGGAGAAACAAAGAACGCTCTTTGGAACATGAGGCATTCAGAGTGTTGTACAGATGGGCTCTGGCTCTTTGTTTCTCTCTGCCTGGGAGGCTGTTATGGGAAGCAGCCAACCTGCAGTCTGTCACAGTGAACATTGTCAAGTCATTGTGTACTTTTAATTGTTACTATGTACATGGAATCTAAAAGGTCGCTCTGGATATATCGTACAAGTACACAAAGCCCTTTGCCAGACCAAACAGCTGGCCTGTGTTGTCCCTGCATTCAGTTCTAGTCACCTTCTTCTCAATTAAAGAATCTATGTGACACAGATATTAAATCACTTGATTTATTTATTTAAAAAAGGCAAAAAATGTTGTCACATTTTCCTTTAAACTTTTACACACTGCAAATGAGTTATTATTAGCCTGCAAAGATATCTATCCAGATGTGAACTTACAAATACATCTGTCCAAGTGAGAATGGTTCTGTTAAAATTCACATAGAAATTACCTGCAAATGTACACCGATTAAATAGTTTTAGTGTTGTTTTTACGACTACATACTCAATTAATTATTGCTAACCATTGCTAATTACAACCTGGGTGTTTTGACATGTTCAAAATGATTTAATGAAATGGCAACTGAATGATAAATCACTCTAATGCTAAGATAAGATGCCAAGTTTGGGATAAGTACCATAAAGGCTGACTTGCAGAAGACAAATTGCAATGTCCAACATACTGTGTTATTGTAATATATATTTGTTATCATATTTAATTGATAAAATAAATTAATTTTTACCATGTATAGTTTTAAGATATACAATATGCTATACATTTGCAGTGTCCTTTTAATGATCAAGGCTATAAAAGTAGCAACATTCTATTACATTGCAAAGGTGGATCTTAGACTTGAATAAAGAGTTAATATGGAAATGCGTTAAGAATTCAAAATATTAAACTAGAAGCAAAAAGAGAGGAAAAACACGGGCAAGAATGAGTAATCTTGAATAAATAAATACAATACACAAATGGTATTGACAGATATCACAACCGTGAAATAACATGGGATTATGTTATGTCTTCAAATAAAGAACAGGTAATTGGTTCGTTTGAGTCATGCCATCTCTGCAGTAAGTCTACTGCGTTATTACCATTTTCATTGTATTCAAATAAATATGTTTGTTATAGAAATATAAATGATTGCATTTTATATTCTGGAACCAAAAACAATACACTATGTGCAATTATTGTAAATCATTGAAGACACTGAAGGCACGGTAAAGAAATGAAGAAATTTATAATGCATAATTGATATTACTTTACCAGTAGGCACTGAAACAGTATGTGTGGAGACATGAGGTGACATCATTAGCAACTGACAATTAGACAAAATATTATTCACATATTTTACTTATTCAGAAGGGTGAATTTTCACGTACATTTACAGAGGCAAAATATTAAACCCATAAGGAAATTTAATTAACTATTAATAATTATTATGTTTAATACAGTTTATTCATAATTATGATGCTATGGTGCCCTAAGGCTGCATTAAACATGTCTCTATTTATTAATAGTAGGCTGCTAGATTATATGGAACATTAAAATTTACTCTCATCATATTTCCTCATTTTATTTCATATTTCTTAATCCCATAAAGGTTTTATTTGGTAATGACATACTTATGAGGTTTAGCAATGTTTATGCAAATTATGCCTCAAAACGAGCACTTCATACAAAAAGAGCAGTACAATCGGATCTCAAAATCAATTATTTTAATGAAACACACACAAACAGGCTGTAGACAGGAAAACACATATAACCCCAGGCTTTATGGTAACATAAGCATACTCTTTAAAGATTCAGAAATAGTGATTAAAGTGTCCAATCAATGCTGTTACTGAATTGTAATTTCACGAGGGCAGATATCCTGTAATATAGGACTTAATATTTTATATTTGCTGCTACTGTAGCTTGCACCATGTATTACAAAATAAGCAGTACTGTAATATTAACATTATATATTATTTGAATTACATAAATAGATTATTTGGCTTTATATTTTCATATTGATAGTGCATTTGTAAAATAAATCTGATAGACTGGTTGACGCATATAACCAAATAAAGAAAGTTAGAGGTTGGCACCTTAACAGACAAAATTATTGCACTATTATAGAAAGTATTACTTCTAATAAAATAACAAGGCTACAGTTAATTAAAGAACATTAGTATGCAAATCACCAGTAAATATGGACTTATACAAATGTTTTGTCTATAATTATCTTAAAAATAATGTATTGGTTACAATTATATATGGAAAACTAGCTCACTAAAGTGCAATCAGTTTATTATAGCATTTATCACTTATTCTAGAAGTGGTACCCTGCAATTTAACCTTACTGACACTGCCATAAAGGATGTTTACTCTCTCCTATGCCATCCAAATCCCTATTCTTATGCATAATCTGCCAACACATAAATATAAAAAAATAAAAATAAAACAATATTTAGTTACCGTAAACTAAACCATTATTTAGATATATGCTTCTCGCTTGCCACTGTTTGTTAATTAGTTGGTTCAGTATGCTAATTTGTGGCACAGTCTGTTGATTTTTGCTGTGCTGGAAAATGATGTATACCTTTGTTATAAGTCAGTTTAGTCCATTACACACATTAACGAATGTGCCGCACGTTAGCAGACTCAACCTCACATTAGCATATGGACCCACACAATGACATACTTATCTCAAGAAGTACTCTGTTTATAAAAACAAGGCTTGTGCAAAATTGCTTAACATTATCAAGAAACAACCTGACTAATTTTACTACGTTTAGCTAAATCTGTCCTGTCAGGAACATGAATAGTCTCACTAACTAAATAGAAAATCAAAAAATATACCATGTATGAGAAGGCTCTTGCTGTTCATCACTATTGGACAACACAACAAATGCATGATTATTGTTCTAAGATACTGATGATGATGACGCTGAATGTGAGCTGGATAAATATTCTGAACTATGATAGCCTGCATATGCTGAATCTAACATGAAGGTATAATTGATTGTAAAGGTCATTCTCCCTATTTGACTTAAGCCAATGATCTTCTGTTGCTTGAAAAAATAATTCACAAGGGTATTTCTTTTGAAAAATCTTTATATTCTTCAGCTTTCACATCTGAAGTCATAGCTTCATCTGCCCTGCCTCAAAGCAAATATATTGCCCTTTGCTTGGCTTCCCATTAATGTTTGCATAGCTTAAAACATTTTCCTTTTATTCAAGCCAGTTTCAATATCAGTACTAGACTTATAATTTTGTAGTGTCATAACTAGCACCCCCATGATAACAACCACTCCAAAATATGTGTGCTTGTATGAGACTATTTTATACAAGTATTTTTAATAGGTATTTTTTTTTCCAATGAGGACATTCACTAATAGCTCATTAAACACTGTTAGATGTACTAAAGGTCAAAATGGCAGCAAGTGAAGAGATTGCAAGTTTTTTTTTTTGCCTCCTGCATCAGAGAGCATCGTCCTCGGCTCTAAGGTTTCCTAATTTTGATTAGGAAAGTGAATGTCAGTTAATCTCTACAGCTATAGAAGAGCTTATACCTTAAAATATATAGCAATGTTCAACATGTATTGTACAATAAAAATAAAAACATATCATCATTATAATAGAAGCCAAATCTTAATTTTTGTTACCCAAGTATAGTCACGGCTTAATGTATAATTATATTTGCATTGTAGCGTTTCTATTCATATAAAAATCAGTTCTGTTTTTTAGAATAGCTAGACAAGTTTGGATGCCATCTGTGTTTTCAAAGTTTTATTTACTTTTTATTAACTTTTTATCCCAAATACACTTAGCATATAGAAAGGAAAGATTAGCAGTATTTAGACAGTGACACGACAAATATGTATCTTAGAGTCTTGAAGTGTTGTATCTACAGACTTGTAGTTCATAAATAAACCATCTTTTAACAGCACTTGTCATGTTTATACTCAAGTGTCCATCTATTCACTGCACATAAGCCTAGCATAAATACATTTTTCAGCTTACTTTTTTAGAGACAACATTGACAGTATCATGTAAATAGTTTCCAGTTGAACTGAGATCCTCTAACCATACCATATTAAAGGCAAAGTGGCAGTAATAGTCATACTGCGGATATAGGCATGGATGTACCATAAATCAAAGTAATTGTGAGGTTCACTGTTCAGCTATGCTGTGAACTTTGCTGTATGTAATAAGATTTCCTAATTATAATGAGTATATTGAAGGGCAACAAGCATCTCCGGTACTATAGCAATGCAATATCAAACCCACAAAAATATATAATAGAATCTGCCAATGTTCAGTATTGTTTTAATTACATATGATATCTACTACGAGCATAACATTAAATGGAAAATCCTCATTACTGCAGTGACCTCATGTATCCATCTCTGTTATGCCCTTTTTCTTGTACCTTCAATCTTTCCCAGACTCAGGATCATAGTGAGCAGTTTGTCTTGATTTCCCAAAGTACTGATTTATTGGATCTTCTTGCAGTCCAAGGGACTCTAAGTAGTTTTCGCCAACACCACAATTCAAAGGCATCAATTCAACGGCACTCTGCCTTCTTTATGGTCTAGCTCTGACATCCGTATGTTACTACTGGGAATACCATAGTTCTAACTATGCAGACCTTTGCTGATAGTTTAATATCTTTACTTTTTGCTAGCTTGTTCGAGCTTGTCATAATTTTGCTCCACATAAGCAAACATCTTTTAATTTCATGACTACAGTCATCATCTGTAGAGATCTTGGATCTCAGGAAAATAAAATCTGTCACTGCTTCCACTTTTTCCTCATCTATTTGCCAGTAACTGAGATTGTTGTTTCCCATGATCTTTGTCTTTCTAATATTGAGCAGCAGACCAACTTTTGCACTGTTATCAGCATATTGGAGGTTGTTGATATTTCTTCCAGCAATATTGATTCCGGCTTTGGTTTTATTATTTACCTCCACTGCATATTCACAAGGGATATTATTTATTTTGTATTGAGTTGGTCTGATGATTTTACCTTTTTTCTTTAGTTTAGTTTTGAACTTTGCAATAAGAAGCTCATGGTCAGAGCCACAGTCAACTTCAGGTCCTGTTTTTGCTGATTGCATAGAGCACCTCCATCTTTCACTGCAACGTATATAGTCAATCTGATTTCTATGTTGTCCATCTGGTGATGTCCATGTGTAGAGTCCTCTAGGAGGCTGTTGGAAGAGGGTGTTTGCTACGACCAAAGAACTATCTTGATAAAATTCTACTAATCTTTGACCTGCGTCATTTTGAACTTCAAAGCCAAACTTGCCAGTTATTCCAGGTGTCTTTTGGTTCCCTACTTTAGTATTCCAATCGTGTATGATGATAGTAACATCTTTTCTCGGTGTTATATCTATGATGTATTGAATATCTTCACAGAACTGGAAAATTTCAGCTTCTTTAGCATCCATGGTTGGAGCATAGACTTGGATCACTGTGATGTTAAATGGCTTGACTTCAATTCGATTTGAAATCATTCTGTAATTTATTGGGTTGGCCACTCTTTCATTGACTATGAGGGCTACTCCATTTCATCTGCGGGATTCTTGACCACAGTAGAAGATTTGGTGATTGTCTGATGTGAAATGTCCCATTCCAGTTAAATGTGTAATGAAATGTGTATTAAATGTGTAATATGTTGTGAACACATGTAAACAATATTGAAATGTAGGGTTAGGTTGCCATATTGATTTGTTTACACATAGTGCCTTGACATGTATTGACTTCTATTACGTATGACGCGATGACGCAGGCATGACGAGATGACGTATGTACACATCAACGTAATGACGCAATGACATGATGTATAAGGGTGGCTGCGCATTGATGTAATTGTGCAACCACGCAATAACGTAGTGATGAATCATGATAAAAAACGGAAGAACTGGGCTTTATAAGCCCGCAAAATATGTATTATGTTAATCTATGAGGAAGCCCAGTAGTGGGTGAAACGGACCATCAGAATTTTTTGTTAATTGTGCAAAGATGTCTCCCGTTGAGGAGTGGATTTAATTATCCATGTCTGGTCTCATCCAATGAACAAAGTTTTGGGCTGCAAAAACCAAGAAACTGCAAGTATATTACTTTCATGATATTTTGGATTTATAAGCAGCCATAACTGATTGTTGGTATTTGATCAATAGGAATCATATATAACTTGCTAAATAAAGCCCCAGGTTTTAGGGGACAAGCATCTTTGCACTATTTATGTTTTTAGATTTGTTTTTAAACAAGTGCTGTACTCATATAGTAATCCCAGGATTAGCCATTCTGTTGCGTATAAGGATTACTTTAAATTTATCCTAGTGTTTATATTGATATGTAATACTATCATAGAGGTTTAATGGAGATGTCTTGTTTCTATATAGACTAGAATTCTAGTCTTATTAGTATGCTAGGGTAATTATTAGGACCATTATGTTGAGAATTACCGTATATTCTTCATACATTTCAGCACTTTGTTTTAACATCACTTAATCTGCGTTTTTTGGGGAGTTATATGTATATAATAGGTGTAAAGGACCAGGGAATTCTAATTTTGGGCCATATATCATCAATTTATTAAATCAAAAAGAAACTTTTTTATTCTCAAACCCAAGGTACTACCACTCCCTATACTGAACACTGTATATGCACCTATGATTGCAACAGCTACCAGGCACATCCAGGAATTATCAGTGATTAGGAGATAAGGAATGACGGTTTTATTGTTCTCTGGGACATACGGGGGTCCTCTCCAGGTCCTTTTCTTTTTCAACCAATATTTTGGAGCATTCAGAGTTGGGGGGTAGAATTGGCTTTGCTTCACGTTGCCATCCTTCCTGCCGACCTTACTGCAGCAACATGCTGCTAGCACTCATATTTCTGGTCCCGCCCCCTGAATATCCAGACCTGACAAAGACAGTTTTATGTTACAGGCTTTCTGTACAAAAAAAAGTTATTTCTGCATTCCCTTCACTACATCATCCTTTATTATAACCTACCCATGGCATTAGTAATTAATCTTAATATTAATATATCTTATATTATATCCCTTCAGTGATAGCACGTTATTGGAATATTCTACAGTATCACACTCAAGTCATATACGAAGTGGAACATATAATGTGAGAAAGCATTGAATGAAGTGCTCTCTGCAAGCCACAAACACAATGCACAGAGGCTTAAGACAGCTCCATGAAAATATTCTGCACTAGGCCACGTTGTCGGACTAGGCAGAAACACCAACTTGCTCTGTAGTAAATCACAATGCATTATTATATCAACCATTCTTGATTATTACCCCATATATTTGTTCTGGTGATACACAAGGATCAACAATATCTGAAGGGGTTATCACTAAAATCTCATAAAAATTTATAAAATATTAGGTTTATTTCTGATCCTCTATTTTGTAGCAGCCGTGTTTATATTGGGCATATTAACCAATTCTAAACGTTTTTAACAGACTCATTCCTTAGGCATAAGAAGGTTAAGTGTATTGTTGTTGTTGTTTACTCATTCAATGATGTCCACTTTCCGTGACCCTATAGACCACAGCAATTGTTATGTCTCTGGTCATGCCTATCCATAAGGATTTCTTGACAAAGATACTGGAGTGGGTTGCCAGATCCTTTTCCAGTGGACATCTCTTCTATGACATGCATATCTTGGGTGACCCTACATGGTATAGCTCACAACTTCATTGACTACAAGGTAGCGATCGAAAAGGGGAAGAGTATTTTAGAGATCTGTTAAGTATTAATGGGTCCATTATGTTGCACTTCAAGTGTTAAAATTGCCCATCATGGCTTTACAATTGGGACCATACAAACGATAAATTTAATTAATTTTATTTAATTAATTTTGTTTACCATTTTGGTTAAAAAATAGAGGCTCAGATTCATTTCAACCTTCAAAATCCAATTTCAGGCTTGTGAATTGTTAATATAAACTAAAGTTTGTAATATATAACATGGCTATTTCAATCTTATATGTTGTGCAAAATAGCAAAAACATATCTAATTGGCTTTGCGATTAAAAACAAAACTTTGAAAAAATCTATTCTATTCATCTTATCTGAATAAAGTTGATAGACTAAAACCAAATGACACAAATAAAAGGCTGTTCATGTGTAGCGCTTGTCCCTGAGCTATGTCTGCATTGCTGTGAGCATGTTGCACGAGTCAGTTTATTGCCTGAGGAATGTTTGCAGGCTAAATTCGTCTGCACAGCCAGCAAGCTTAAAAGACTGAGATGCAAGTATGGCAAGCAACAACTAAACACCTGCTTGAGGTGGGGACTGACATAACAGTAAGCTGGATGCAGTTCAAAGGAATACCAAAATAATAGTTCATTGATTAACAGCAAAAGTAAATTGTTTAGTTGTAATTACAGCGTCCACGATTAGCATCCTGCAATGGTAACTGTGTTCATGCTATCTTACTCTACTGATAAAGTACACTGGATATTTTAAAATGCCAAAGGGATATTACTGAGCTCAGCTATACAGATATTTTTTTTAAAGCTTCCTTTTCTGCTTAAATCCTATTTTTTCTTTTTCTTCAAAAGTGGAATAAAATGATTCTCACGGATAATGAGTAAGTGCCAGTGGTCAAAATGCCAGCAGTGCATACAATTCAGCGAAATAATGAGAAATATCATTGAGGACTTTTCAAAATGTTATTTGAAAGCAAAGGAGGATATCCATATAAAATGGTTTTCTCAAAAGGTGAAGATTAATGGGGATGTATACTAAGGATATTTTGGAGCAAATGTGACTGAAAAAGTGTCATTTTCATTTTTCTCCAGTGCATGTCAATGTATCAAAGATTTTCAACCAGACTTTGCATGGTCTGGAGATTTGTGGAGTGTTAATTGGAAATGTAGAATATTATCACTTGTGTTAAGGCTTGGATGTCTTTCAGTGACAATTCCAAGGCAGTACAAACCTCCTCATTTAAAAACATGTTATTGCACCATTTTCTTCCAATTTGGCATGTGAAATAACTTGCCGTAAGGGATGAGGACTCGCAAAATTCCAGTGCATGTCAACGGACTTCTAAAAACTCAGTGAGAGACAGGAAAGATGACATTATGTACCAAGTGGCAAAATAATGTAGCAGTATCTGTATGTGCAGGGTGTTTGATACAGATGGTACCTAGTCACAGTAGAATGTCAGTAGTAAATTATATACAGCAGTGATCCACAACCTTTTTGGCACATATATAGTTGTGAGCATTCCGGGCTGTTGCTGATGCTTACGGGCTCGCCCGCCGCAACTGCAGCCCTCATGAAGTGAGGGCAGGAGTTGCAGGCAATGCAACTGGGCTGGCGGAGATGACCGCTGTAGGCACTCATTCCTACGATCCCACACCACTTAGGCTGTGAGCCTGCATGACTTAGGCAGTGAGAACTGAAGGCGTTCATTACGCTGGTGGAGATGAGCACCATAAGCGCTCATCCCTACGACCCACGGGACTACAGATCAACAGAAATCTCAATTATCTAATTCACTATGCGACGTCTGGGATTGAGGTTGCATGCAAATTTAAGCCGAATTTGCAGAGTTTCACTCGAAAATCGCCTAAGCGAGAAAAAAAACAAAAACGAGGCTACACGACCCCTAACCACGCAAAACACCGCCAGGCACGTACGACTTTTACCCAGGAACGTACAAGGTACAACATACACTATTAGGAAGGATGGAAAATGCTTGTGAGCCGCGTAACACATAGACAATCGCCGCCATTTTACAACACTAACTTGCAACTAATAACATTCCCATTCTAAAATGGTGCTTTACCCGACTAAACAAACGGTTTGCAGCCTATTTACACTGCACACTTGGCAAATTGCTGACACTTTCTCCTCAGGTCAGCAACAGTCCAAATGTACATTGGATGCTGCAGGAAATTCAAAAGAGATTGTTAGCTCTTCAGGATATTGATTGCTGGATATATTAATTAGAAACAGGTAAAGTATATTAATTAATTAAATCATTAATTAATGAACTATTCTTAAAAAAATATATATATAAAAAAATAAAAATAGGCTAAATAGCAGATTTTACTTTATCAATACATTAATGGTTCGCACTACCTAATACATTTATTTATTACTAATTCATTATTAACATACATTAATTTAATATTTATTAATTAGTAATGGAAAATAATAATATATAATTACCACTGCACTAAACATTTTTTACATTTTACACTGCACTTATCTATCTGGATTACTGCTCATTGTCTGACAGCGATAGGACTCTCAAAGCAGTTACATATTTAAATAACTTTATTATGCTCTGAGACCTGAAAACATTTTGTAATTTACACTGCACTAAAACAAATGTATATTTAACACTGTACTTATATATATATATGTCTTGCAATGAGCGCCGAAGGTGAACGTTGCAAAGCATGAAACTTGAAGTACACAAGGGTAGAGGCTCACAATGAATGCCGAAGGTGCTCAGAGGAGCAAAAGTACACAAGGGAAGAGATTCTCAATGAGCGCGAGGCTCGAAATGAGCAGCAATGGTACTCAGAAGAGCAAAAGCCTTACATTCTGCATTGCCATGGCTTCAAATTTTATTGCTCTCATTTTTTGATGGGCAAGTCGCTAGTATATATATATATTAGACAGACACCTATTATACATGTATTATATTACATATTACATTAAATATCCCCATAATCTCCCAACAACTAGTATATATATTTAAACTAGCCCCATTCACCCCCAGTAGCACTATTCAGCCACCAGCAGCACCATTTAGCCCCCTCCTCTAACATGTGCACTGAGCTCCGTGGTCCAGTTCCCATTAGTCAGAGGGTGGATATCCTTCCCCTGCTGGCGCTTCATACTGCAGGGCAGGGGAACTGAACCACAGAACTCAATGCACACGTAAGAGGAGGGGGCTGAGGGGACCCTGGGGAGAGACACCAGTGAGAGATCCGCCCATGCTTTACACAGAACACGGCCCAGCTGAACAGAGGCAGCGGACCGATGGTGGTCCACGGCTCGGGTAGTGGGGACGCACAATAAATAGTATCTGTGTACATTATTTATATAACTAGGTATTTGTATACATGACAACATAAATAAATAATCAAGTTAGATGCATAACTGAAAAGGAACACGTTTAAATGCTATAATTTGCACTATGGTTGTTTTGGTTACTCTTTTAGCTTACACAAAGGATCGATCTTCTGAAAGACATTAATCTTTCCAAAAGCAAAGTCCAATATGGCAAGGCTCCACATAACAGAAACACTGACTATGGTAACTTGAATATTTTGGCCTCCTTTGGTGTAGCAAGCAAAGTGCAAGTAATCTCTGTTGATGGAGAGTCCAAATCTCGATTACTTATAACTAAACCTTAAGATCACTTTGCGTTTGTGTGTAGCTTGTTCTATGTGAATTAAGTCCATTCACAATGCAGTTTTATATTATTTTAGCTAGTCTGCATCATATATAATGAGGAAATACATTAGAAACATAGATTTGAAGTAGAAAAGCATCTAAAAGCCCCATATAGCCTGCCAATATATCTATGGTACCTAAATGCTTGACTTTATTAAGCATCACTTTAGCCTTATGTTTATCCCTGCTATGCTTAAATACTTTAACTGTTTTTGAATCTGCCACTTCCACTGGAAGCTTATTCCAAATATCTGTGACCCTTTTTGTAAAGTAGTCCTTCTCACATTCCATCTTCTAAATTGACCTGTGAGCAAACCTTTCATACATACACAATTTGACACATAAATTGTGCATTCACAAAGTGCACTTGACACATAAACATTTGCCTGGATAAAGCATATACACTTTACTAAGCACTTTTTCACCCGAGATGAGGTGATATGAACTGAGATAAGGTGAGAAGGGCTGTATTTTGTCACCAAAAATATTTCTGAGTGAATCAAGAGATGACATGAGAGGTACTTTAGATGCTTAGTAAGGCTAAAGTACACACATTGGAAATACAGTGTGGATTAGTCTAAGCGTATGCACAGGACACAGAAAGCTCTAGATACACACACACAAAGGCAGCTCCATTGTGAATAATTAAAGGGCCAGTTAATTCAGCACAACTTGGAGCACACCATTCCTAAAAACATGTTGAAATACTCTTTGAAATAGGTGCTTTTTCACAGAAAAAAAGTCATAAATTAAGTGTCTGTTTACATGAGACTCTGGCAAGTCCCCTAGGTAGACTGACAGCAAGAGCTGCGTGCAGAGAGCAGAAACACAAATTCATCTGTGCAGGAAAATTACTGCTGGAAACTCCTAAATATGTTACTTGTAAGTTAACTGATGGCTGATTACATCCCTGAATGCAGAGAATAAACATAAATCTTGTGTTCAGGGAAGCTTGCACCGGTCGATGTCAGCATGTGCTGTTAATCATGGAACAGTCAGCAGTGTGTTTGTAAATAGACCCATGACTGCTGATTTTTAGCTGTTATTAGTGTAATTAAAAAAAGAAAAAGATCATTTTAACATAGAATCTTGTGTTCTTCACAACCCTTTTTTAATGGCACTCCTCTATATCTTCCTACCAACTGGAGAGACCAAGTGACATAGGTCTTAGTCCTTGAACTGTGCGCTGAAAACATAGACACATGGTTCTCATACACTGTACTGTTATTTTAGTTAAAGAAGTTAGAGTAAAAGCAAACATTTTGCTAAGCAACTTTTTGTTTTCATAGTTTATTTTTAAAGCTTCACATTATTACATTATCAGTTTTAAAAGTGCTTGTAAAAAAAATCATGATATTCTCATTTCCCCTTTAAACATATCAGTATACATTTCTAGAACCTTTGCAAAGTAGATATAAAAAATAAGTCTTTATACTTCTTTGTTGAATCAGAATATAAAAGCACATTTATTAATTTAGTGTATTACTAGATGTCTCCTGTTGTCTTTTGCAAGAAAAATAAATCAGTTATTCTTTGTTCTTATTAGACTAAAAAGAAAATAATAAGAAATTGCAAACTTCTATATTGATATCTTTCCATCAGTAATAACATTGCACAGAATAAAAAAGCTACAAAGTGAAGAAAAAATACAAAATTAATACTGCATCTATCTTCATGGTTTTATTTATATTATTATGTATAATATTTGCTACCAATACTGCATGAAAAGACCCATTGTTTAATTTTTCTCAGTATATGATTATTATTCCCTTGTCACTTGCTCCAATTTCCTGGCTTACATTTATTTTCATTGAATAGTCAAAGGGAAGTTGCCAGTTTATTTTTGTCCTAGCAACGTTTATTTATTTATTTTTAATAAATATATGAACATAGATAATCTACCTGATTTTTTTACAAACATTGTATTAAGATGCGTACATTGCAGAGGTTAGAGTTGCTTTCTACAAAAAAAATATAATAACTAAGGATGTAGATATCTACTAAAATTAGATTAATTTACCCCACATGACATTTAATTCCTTTGCATAATTTTGTTCAGCTTTGATTAGTCGTTTGTGATAAATAAGTTAAAAAGTGTTTTTAAAATGTATTTATTTATTAATTTATCTATCTATCTTTTATTTGGTGAAACCTCCACTTTTGCATACAAAAACATATTGCCATTAACCAGTTTGCAAATACAAAAACTATAAATAAATGTTTCAATTATAATTGTAATTTAGTTTGACAAAATATCTACCCACCGATATGAAGGTGACTTTGTATTAAAAGATAACATAAAGCCGTGGAGTTATTGTGAATAAGAAACAAAAGTGAAGGGATAGTGGAAATGTGTGATAAATACAGGTCTCCATACTTAAGAACTGGCTCCCAAGGCTTTTTGTATAAGTTTGTTTGAATTAAAAGAAAGAGCACAATAGTTTCTGTAACTTATTATTACAGTACAGGGGTATTATTATTATTACAGAATTACACTGTATTATTACTACATGAGCCATTATAGCATTGTTGTCATTATTATTCATCAGGGATCCGAGTTAAATACAAATCCAACCTAAAGACGTTCTCAGGAACGTATCTCGCCCGTAATCTTTCCAACATAAAAGAAACTTATGATCTGAGATTTGGTGGGCACACCACTCAAACCTTTAAACTAAACCGTACCAATCCTCTCCAGACCTAACTAGCAGGTGGACTAGAAGATGCCCACATTAAAATACTTCATATCCCCTAAAATGACTATGCCCCTCTGTCAGTGTATTCTTTACCTACACAATCACAAAATTATTTTTATACTTAATGGAAACAGAATTGTTGTGGAAAAATGTGGTGATTTTAGCTGGAATATGAATTTTTGAACGTTGCAAATTGGTACTAATACTTGTATATATTTGAGACAATATCTGGATTTTGGCTAATAGGTTTGTCACTTTACATTCCGTGAAGATCTAAGGGGCTCAGAAGTACAATATCTATCTAAGGGACTCTGAAGTAGTCTATCAAGTCTAGCTCTTGAAAATAGCAACATTTTCTTATAATGTTTAAAAAAATTAAAACCAAACGAGGGCCGCAGTTCGGGCCGCAAATGCGGAAGGTGGAGGCACCAACGTCAGCTGCAATGAAGCAAAGACTCAATGCAGGTCGCAAATGCGGACCCTCTCTAAGTGAGGGGCCGCATGTGCGGAGGTGGAGGCTCTACGGCGCCTCACAAGCGCTTACAAGTAGCCACAGAAGTGGGACTTTGGAAAAATAACTATAACAGGCAATGATTAAATACGGTCTTACACAAAAAAAATTCAAACTCGCAAAAATACGACCTTAACAACCGAACCGCGCACAGCGCAAAACATTAAAAAAACATTTAATTAATTAATTAATTATCATGAAAAAATACATCTACACAAAAAAACAAAAAACACAACAGTATCGTAATAAACAACAAAGCCCTTCACTGCGCGCCTCACAAGGAGCGCCAACGGTGCTCATAGGACACAAACTACACCAGGGGAGAGACTTGCAATAAGCGCAATAAGGTGATCAGCGCGGACCTTACAATGAGAGCAAAAGCGCCTCTGATAACAAAAAATACACCAACTGAGAGGCTCGCAATGAGCGCCAAAGGCGCTCAGCGCGAGGCTCGCAATGAGTGCCGAAGGATCTCAGACGACCAATACACTTACTGTCTGTGGCAAACAGCATTACCTGCCTTACAATTTTATTGCCCCATCATTTTTGATGGGCAAGTCACTAGTAAAATAATAAAATCGAATGCCAATACTGTTGTAGTCCATATGGGTGGCCTGATATGTATTAACTCATTAATTCCCAAGTTTGATATAACCCCGAAATGAAACATGAAAATAAATTATTTTTTATTGCCGATTTGCGAGCTTGAGACTGTTAATTCTAATGTCTATCATCGCTTTCCCCATTATTTACAGTGTTGTATTGATTTTTTATGTGCATTTACACTGCTACGGACATGTCTTTAACCCCCTTGCGAGTCTTATCTGCAACCCTTAGGATTTTCTTCTACATTTGCAGTCTACGGGTGTGAAAACATTTGCGGACTGGAGGAATTGTAGCAATTGAATAGCGATTTGCGATTTTAGCGATTTTAACTCTTGCAGATGTGAAAGATCAAATGCTTAGATGGGTTGTAAGTTATGGTTGTAACAAACGCAGGGATTTTCAGCCTGTAACCCGTACATCATTTGCAGCTCGCAAAAATACGACAATTGTATAGCAAATTAGTTTACGGGCTACATTACGGGCTCCAGTAACTTACAATTTCTCAATTGAATGAGGCTCTACGTATGTAAAGAGTCAGTAATGTCTGTCCTCACAATTGCCGTAGTAAAAGAGGAATGGTTATTTTCATTTTTAACTTTCTATTTTCCTATTATGAGTTCTAGCTCTTCATGCTTTAACATAAAGAGTCTTCTGAGGTTGGAAGGTAGATTATGGATATTGTCACTATTTATATTAATAATGTTTACTTTTAAAGTGGCAGTGCTTACAAAGGTATATAAATTGAATAAAGTATATACATAACACATCAAATACAGATATAAAGGCGTACTGTGGTCAAATGTCTTTCAATATATATATTTCTTTTTTTTGTTTTGTTATATCTATATATGGTTATGGACAAAACATTTTTTAAAAGGTAAAATAAAATAATTTAACTCAGCTGTTATATTTTGTAACTTTTAAATGCAATCCATTTTTTATTACATAACTCTATTTTGCTTTATATACGTCTGCTGTCTGTTACTTTCTCAGATATGTCCTTGTAACTAATGAGCTTCTACAGAGAGCAGTGACAGATGTAACTCCCACTATGCAGACAGTCGCTTCCTGTGTATTCAAAGTCTCCTCCCATCTCCAGATGTTGAGCTGTTGAATGGTTGTTGCTGTTCAGTCCTTCAGTCATTTCTGGAGCCTGTAAGTTATTTTTCTATTCAATTGGCACTGACAGGAGAGTTACATTTGCTTAAAATGTAGGAATTTATTAAAGCTGTCAGTCAGCACTGACATGAGAGTTACATTATTTCCTAAGATACTTCATACACTTTGCAAAGCCATTGTTTTTCTCATCTTGGAAGTTTTATGCATATGAATAATCTCAGTGACCACATAGGCACAGCACGCTAAGCACATCTGCATCTTGGGTGACCCTAAATGATATAGCTCACAGCTTCATTGATGTACCACGACGGTAGTGATCCATAAGGGCTGTGGAATGGAAGATAATACTAATTTAGAGGCTCTATACAGAAGATGTTAAGGTCACTACTTTGGAGAGTTTAAAGCATAAGGATTATGGGTACTTAATAATTACCCTTGTGTTATTAATATGGTGCCTGTAAGTTATGTTGCTATTCAATTGGCAACTTTTTGTAGTTATGGGCTCCGGGCTGTGATTCACTGCGATGGTTCAAATCGCAAGTTAATGCCCCTCCAAGCCTTTGATCTTCCATGGCCACAAGAGTTGCGAATGCTAAAAATTGCAAATCGCTATTCAATTGTTCAGATTCTCCCTCGCTAAGCCATCAAGCCCGCAAATGGCAAAAGTCAAACCACAAGTGCCAAGGAGGTCTCGCAAAGAGCTTAATAACATGTCCGGAGCACTTTAAAAGCAAATGCAAAGTCAATACTGTACTTTTATTAAAAGTGAAAGTGATGTTAAGTCTTAGAATTAGTAGCACAACATTCTCAAGTTCGCATATCGGCAATATAAAATACTTTATTTCATGTTTAAATTCCATGCTATATCGATCCCGGCAATCAATGTCTTAATACATATAATGGAACTCGCATGTAATAGAATATCATATTTACGGCTTTATCAATATTTCATTACATCTGAATTGTGGGTCCAAGCATAACATGTATATTCCAGCCCGTAGGACTTCAGGGAAATATGGATGTTCGATTTCATAGCCAAAGGGCTTGAACCACAAGTCCCGATCGGAGCCAGATTCCATTGGCTGTTTCTAAACTAGAGTTACGGCCTTGCGTCAGCAATCATGTTCAAGCTTGTAAATGCTACTTTTGATAGCATGGTTTGCGATGTGCGCTATCTGTCCGGGCTTGCTGTCCTGGCCAATTGAATAGCACCATAAGTTGCGGCGGATGTGGGCCACAGGAGGCCTGCAGACTTACGTCCTATACCTCCAACTCTTGCGCCTCTCAATTGAATGCGGCTCACAGTCTTTAACTCCTCATTTATAATGTGTGAACATATTAAACATTTTACATTATCTCTCATATGCAGTGTCTCATTTTTAGCATTGTTATAAAAGTTGTGTTTTTATAGTCCTGTGAGTATTATTTATTATCTAAATTATCATTTGCATGCCTATACAACTAAAAACATAAAACATATTGTCATAAATGGAAATGAAAACAAATATACATATGTAGTACTGTAGCATACTGTACATAGAGATTACACATCTCAAAAAGTTCTGCCTTGAAATAAATGCAATTGTTTGTTTGTTACATTGAAATCACGAAAATAAAGTCACAAGGCGCTGGTACTGAATCTTGATCAAGGACCTTCCACTTCAAAGACGGTGTCATCACCACTAGAAAATGTCTACTTGATTGATGACGGTGACGTTTTTTGTGAAGACGTTATATTGTGTTATCCTTGCGATGCCTTATTGAAAAAAAAAAACCCACACAAAAAACAGGACAAATGTATGCAGCAACTTTTTTTGTGTTTCTTGGAAGTGGGAAATTTCAATAGAACATAAATATGTCACTATAGTGGAAAACAGTCAAACAAAAGCCATCAATCATAAGATGATGTTATAGAGGTACAGCAGCATTTAAATTATATAGCTCTTCAGCTCTTAAAGTCTGTAGAGAAATCCAGATTTTGAAACAAAACAAAAATCTGTCAACAGAAGAATCTTTGAAGACAACCGACAGTATGAAAGCATAATGCCATGCATGTCTGCTTTCCATAAAACTATGCTTATATATTGAATGTAGCGAGCTATTAATCCAGGTAAAAAGCTCAATTTCTATTTAAGTTTCCATACATTACCATAATAGCTGTTATGTGCAAAGTAGTTGCTTTGTTTTCCATTCTTATTTTATAGCATTGTCCCCAAACTCCATCAATATTCAAGTTAGCACTCTAAAATGAAACTATAAATTTCAATTTGGAGAAAATAAGACCTTATTCGGGCCCATAAGTCTTAAATAATACATTACTATGGGCCACATTAAGTTTGCATTTCTAATGTTATTTTATGCATTTGACAATAGATGTTCCACTCAGCTCTTTAGTGGAAAGCAAATGCATGTGAAATGTAAGTTTGCTTAAAATGTAGGAATTTATTAAAGCTGTCAGTCAGCACTGACAGGAGAGTTAAATTAGTTCCTAAGATACTTCATACACTTTGCAAAGCCATTGTTTTTCTCATCTTGGAAGTTTTATGCATTTGAATAATATCTTCTAAATATCTCTAGTTAATTTATTTGATCTATGCTACATCGCAATGGGAAGTTCACAGCATTTTACCATTTTCTTTCAACATAATATAATAACAGACATTTTCGAAAAGTATCAATAGTGCCCTAGACAATTACATGATATCAGTATTCTCAGGGCTGACAGCACCATTATCTATGACACAACAACTTATCTTAGTATGTGGGTGTATCCTCTCTAATATGGTAGTGCTCTGTTTGGTGCTGCTCCTATTATTTATCTTATCAATGGAACATTGGAATTGTCTTCACCAATTGTGAGTATTATAACAGTAGGACTATGGGCTAGGTTCATTTGATCAATGCCTATTTCGCCTCTTCATGGCAGCTTTTCCTGTCTTTTATAATAATGAGTTTCTCAATACTTTCTCTAACTCCCCACAAACCTTTTTACCAGTAGCAGAGCTTGTGAATAAATTAAATACATCTAAATATATATAAA
Source organism: Discoglossus pictus (assembly GCA_027410445.1). Lineage (NCBI taxonomy): Eukaryota > Metazoa > Chordata > Amphibia > Anura > Alytidae > Discoglossus > Discoglossus pictus. The sequence goes on from CM050166.1 coordinate 229,612,106, forward strand.
TATATATATATATATATATATATATATATATATATATATATATAGTGGACAAAAGAGTGATAGAAGCCTTCCACCGTACAGTACATTACAGTAAATAAATAGTACTGTTGTGTCCACTATTGAACGTCTAAAATAAGTTTGTTTGTTTTTTTATTTCCTGCTCAGAATTTCAAGAAATATAGTTATTGCACTGCATTCTGGGAATCTGAACAGGGGCACGCAAATGAGCCTACAAAGGTTTTGCTCTTTAATACAATACCATTTAAAACATGGCTCCTTTTAAGCCCATACCTGCTGTATTAAACATTGTTAATGCATAGCATTGGATGGATTATGCAGGAATTAGGGGACCTTCCCACAGACAGCTGTTTCAATCTTAAACAGATCTCATCAGTATGGGGCTTGTACATCACTCCTGCTATAGATTTTTGGGAAGGCTATTAACCACATCATCATTTAGCATATAGTGGTCAGGGACTGAGCAAGGACAGGGATACTCAGGGGGGGCGGGGGGGACTGAGGACAGGCAGGGACTGAGGAGAGACAGGTGAACTGAGCAGGGACCGGGAGACGGACCTGCACTTTTTAAGCACAATTTATCTAGTATATATACTGTATATACACTGTGCTCTTCTTAGAGGGGATCCAAGTGCAAATCATTGGTGGTGCAACAGTATACTTCCCTTACCTGCACGTCTTCTCTGCACACAAAAATATTAACTTTTATTTTTTTTAAACTGTATACTGTTTTTAATAGTCTATCCCCAACAATCATAGGAGCATTACTTTTAACTGCATTACAGTTGCTTTTTGACGGTGAAGTTATGAGGAGCTCAGTAGCTGCATTAGTCTACTAGTCCCAAACGGCCCCCAATGTTTCGATGGTGAGAAAGTGGCCAAAAGGCTGATTCAACGGGTGCAAAGCACCAGGGCCCACATAAGACAAATAAGCCCTCTGCTACTGGTAGCTACATGAAGTAAAAAGGGGAATATTAATCCATTAGGGGAGAAGGGCAAATAACATTTGCATAGAAAGGTGTTCTGATCACCAAGCTATATCTGTGGCTTCCTATTGAACCCTGCAGGTACCTGCATTCAATAACGAGAGGAACATTTTTGTACAACTTACTAGATCCCTGCCCAGGTTCCCAGAATGCAGTTGAATAACTGTATTTCTCAGAATTCTGACCAGAAAATAAGTTTTTTAACTTATTTTAGCCATTCAAATTTACTATTTATTTACTATATATATATTATGACATAGACAGAGTAAAATTAATGTTCATTATTTTTTCATTTGAAAAATTTCATGATATGGTTGCCAGACTTACATAAGGGACAAACATGATTAATATGTGGTGCTGATGACAGTGCAAGACATGTTATCATTTTGCCAGGTTTAGTGTTATTATATGGCATTATTCACGTAATGCCAACCATTGTGTCTTTGCTAATCAATATTGCACCTTTAATGGCGCATGTACAGAATCTAAGAACATCCCCATAAAGCACTGAAATTATTTTCATACAACTGCACTTGTGCTGACAGAAACAGGTGAGTTGCAATCATTTGCAATGTGCCATGATAGATTAACACATCTTCTTAGTAAGTTAACCACATGAAATGGTAGATATGTATTTTAAATATAATATACCATAATGCTTTTTTGACTGATCCATCATAAATAAACAAAATATTTCCATAATTGTTAGTAATTTCTAAAATGATTTTGCTAGCAATTTAGTACATTTTATATGAAATACAAGGGTAGAGTGAATTATTGTAGCATAGCAGTATTCCTACAGTAGAGTACAGCAAATATGCCCACAAAGGCTTTGTTCTTGTGATCCAAAACCATTTTAAATATGGCTTCCTTTAAGCAAATGCCTGCTGTATTACACAGCAGAGCGTAATATATTGCGACAGAGTGACACAAGGGGTTTGTACGAGACACAGACTTTTCAAATCTCTCTTTTCCTAGGAGGATCGAGTCACATTATTATGACTTTTGAAGTCAGCAGCGCATAGTCAAATGAATCAGGCACGTGTTGTGAGCTGGCTTGGTGGGTATATAAGGTGACATGTAGGCATTCTGCAAACATATCAACCATCACTGTCATTGGAAATAAGTGTGATTTATCGGACTTTGAAAAGGGGATGATCATTAGCTTTCGAACCAAGGGTGGCAGCGTTTCTGAAACAGCACAGTTTGTGAACTGTTTACGTGCTGTTGTGGTTAAAGTGTGCCGTGACTGGACAAACAACACCATTGCATATGAACGGCATGGAAACTGCAGAGCACTGCGTTCCATTAATGTCAGGTGTGAGCATTGGCTGCAAAGTTATGTGAGGGCTAACCGACAAGCTACAGTTGAGCAACTCACCATCGAAATGAATCAGGGGGCTACCAAACATGTGTCTATAATGAAAGTACATCCAACGGCTGGTTACTGCACCCATGCTGGTGAGGGTTCATCTTCAGAAACGGCTTCAATATGCACGACAGTACCAAAATTGGACCTCTTCTGATTGGCAAAGGGCTGCCATCTCTGGTGAGTAATGTTTTATGCTCCATTAACTGGACGGATGTTGGCGTGTCAGGCGTGAAACCTGCAAGAACAAACACTCTGCAGCCATTGTTGGAAGAAAACAAGCTGGTAGCGGGAGCATTATGGTCTGGGGAATGTTTTCTTGACTTTTTTTCCCTGAAACATATAGGACCTTCCAATAGGATAATGCAAAATGTCATACGACAAGAATTGTGCCGGAGTGTTTGGAGGAGCATTACAAAGACTTCCAAATACTTCCTTGGCCTCCAATTTTCTCAGACTTGAACCACATTGAGCACTTGTGGGATCACCTCGATTGCCAGGCAGGTATGGATCCTCCACCATGCACTCTTCAGCAGCTGTGGATGCACTGCAGTCTGTATGGATCCTGAAACCCTTGCCAACCTTTTAGTATCTTTTTGACTCACTACCACGGTGTTTAGCTGCAGTCTATGCTGCACACAGCTGTTATTCGCTATATTAGCTTTTGATCATAATAATGTGACTCAATCGTGTATATTCAGTGCCTTGCAAAAGTATTCACCCCCTTGGCATTTTTCATGTTTTGTTGCCTTACAACCTGGAATTAACATGGATTGTTTGAGGATTTGCATCATTTAATATACAGCACATGCCCACGACTTTAAAGACGTTTTTTTTTTATTGTGAAGCAAACAACAAATAGGACAAAATAACAGAAAAATTCAATGTGCATAACTATTCACCCACCTAAAGTCAATACTTTGTAGAGCCACACTTTTGCAGCAATCACTGCTCCAAGTTGCTTTGGATAAGTCTCTATGAGCTTGCCACATCTTACCACTGGGATTTTTGCCCTTTCCTCCTTGTATAACTGCTCCAGCTCCTTAAAGTTGGATGGTTTGCGCTTGTGAACAGCAATCTTTAAGTCTGACCACAGATTTTCTATTGATTGAAATCTGGGCTTTGACTAGGCCATTCCAACACATTTACAGGTTTCCCCTTAAACCACTCAAGTGTTGCTTTAGCAGTGTGTTTGGGGTCATTGTCCTGTTGGAAGGTGAACCTCCATCCTAGCCTCAAATTAGGCACAGAATGGTACAGGTTTGGCCTCAAGAATATCCCTGTATTTAGCACCATCCATCTTTTCCTCAACTCTGATCGGTTTCCTAGTCATAGCGTTTTCTTTGATGGCCGAAAATCTCAATTTTAGTCTCATCAGACCAGAGCATCTTCCTCCATACATTTTGGGAGTCTCCCACATGCCTTTTCGCAAACTCAAAACGTGCCATTTTGTTTTTTGCTGAAAGTAATGGCTTTCTTCTGGCCACTCTGCCATGAAGCCCAACTCTATGGAGCATACGGCTTATTGTCGTCCTATGTACAGATACTCCAGTCTCTGCTGTGAAACTCGACAGCTCCTCCAGAGTTACCTTAGGTCTCTGTGCTGCCTCTCTGATTAATGCCCTCCTTGCCCAGTCCGTAAGTTTTGGTGGGCGGCCGTCTCTTGGCAGGTTTGCTGTTGTGCCATGTTCTTTCCATTTGGTTATAATAGACTTGATGGTGCTCCTGGGGATCATCAAAGATGTGGATATGTTTTTATAACCTAACCCTGACTTGTACTTCTCAACAAAATTGTCCCTTACTTGTTTGGAGAGTTTCTTGGTCTTCATGGCAGTGTTTGGTTAGTGGTACCTCTTGCTTAGGGGTTGCAGCCTCTGGGGCCTTTCAAAAAAGGTGTGTATATGTAATGACAGATCATGTGACACTTAGATTGCACACAGGTGGACATCATTTCACTAATTATTTGACTTCTGAAGGTAATTGGTTGCACCAGAGCTATTTATGGGCTTCATAACAAAGGGGGTGAATTGATATGCACATGCCAATTTTCTGTTTTCTATTTCTAAAAAATAATTTTATGCATATATTTTTCTAATTTCACTTCATCAACTTAAACTATTGTTTTCTGATCCATCACATAGAATTCAGATTAACAAAACATTGAACTTAATGCTGTAATGTAACAAAATAGGTAAAAAGTCAAGGGGGTGAATACTTTTGCAAGCCACTGTATATATATATATATATATATATATATATATATATATATACATATCAATATGTGTAGATATATATATATATATATATATATATATATATATACACACTGCCTCTTATTCTTACTCTTACTGCCTCAATATTCTAACTTTCAGGTGCTTGGGTTTCACGCAATTGCATATCTATATAAATAAAAGAAAAAAACAGAAAAAATATTTTCTAAAGGAATATTGTGAAAGATAGGTCCTTTTTTTTTTGGTAGACAGTTTTTATTTTTTCCATTGTATACAAAACATACAAAAATACATCCTTACAGTACATTTAATTTTCTTGGAGAGACATACCGTATATACTTTAGTATAAACCGACCTGAGTATATGTCAAGGCACCTATTTTACCACAAAACACTGGGAAAACTTATTGGCTCGAGTATAAGCAGAGGGTGGGAAATGCGCCGCCCCCGTGTCCCTCTTGTGCCGTCTGTGTGCCCCTCTTGTGTGACCTGTTTCCCCTCCAGTGTCCCCTACTTTTGCCATCTGTGTCCCCCTCTTGTGTTCCCTCTGTGCCCCTCTCTTGTGTCCCCCTCTATAAAGATCTCACCTGTCTCTTCCCCCCCTCTCCCTCCCCTGTGTTTCTTTCCCACCCTCTCCCTTGTGTCTCTTTGCCTCCCCCTCCCTTTCCCCTTAACATCCTCCTCATCCTCCCTCCTCATCCTCCCACCTCATTCTCACTTCTTATCCCTTTCCCCCTCTCCAATTACACCCCCTCTCCCTTTGCCCACTCTTACCTTCATCAGCTGCTCCTGCTGCTCTCTGCACGTCTTCCAGATATTTGAAACCTATTTAAAATGTTTTGAAGAGTGTCCAGAGCTTTCATTTTTACAAATCTTCTATGGTTTTTATTTTGCCATCTTTTCACCTTTTCAAATCAATATAATGGTTTCTATATTGTAATATATCCACCGGGGATAAAAGAGAAGGGTATTTTGCTAAATCCATCCTGTCTCTATTATGATACCAAAACATTAATAAGGATCAAATCCCTTCTTAAGACTAGATTATTCTCCAGCTTTGGTAACCATAGCAGTAAATGTACTGGAAAGCCAATAATATCTGCTTCAAGTTTATACCAGCTATGTTGATTTGTGGATAGATTCCACAACAGTATGTGGTTCAAAATTATAGCTGTATGTATTATTATTATTATTATTATTATCGTTTATTTGTAACGTGCCAACATATTCTGTAGCGATATACATAAGTTAAGTTACAGGCAATGACAAGTTCAAGATACACACATTGCAAACAATGGACGGCCCTGTCTTTGAGCTTGGAATCCAGTTTCCATAGCGCTTTCCCTAAAGCACCTTGCAGGATTGAAACTCGCAGACTTACAATCTAAATCTATGTATATCTAATACAATCTATGTATAGCTATGATGGATGGGGCAGCAAGGCCACCTCTTTCTGCTCTTCTTTTAATGTTGTTCAAACCCAGCCTGGGTTTCTACTTCTATTTAGAAATGTATTTATCACCCTCTGAAACATGGACAGCAAGTACCTAGGCAATACTTGAGGTATCCACCTCAAGATACACATGATTTTTGGGATTATCGTAATTTTCACTAAATTAATTTTACCAAACCAAGAAAGGTAATGCAAATTCCACTCCTTCAAATTCCGTCTAATCTGCTCATATACCGTCATTAAGTTATTTTTCAGAATGGTATTGACTAACGGGCTAAATGTTATTCCCAAATGTTTAATACCATTAATATTCCAATTAAGGCCATAAATATTTTTAATCTAGTGATTTGTTCCCTTGTCAGTCCAATCCTTAAGGTTTTTGATTTGGTATTGTTTATTTTAAAGTATGACAGTTTCCCATAATTCTCGAAAATATTCAGCAAAGCTTGTAGAGATGTTTTGGGTTCAGTCAGTGTAACTACAATATCATTGGCATACATTACGACCTTATATTGCTTATCTCCCACCACTATGACTTTAATCGCCTGTGTAGATCTTATAATTTCGGCAAGTGGTTCTAAGATCAATATAAATATTAGGGGTGACAACGGACATCATTGTCTTGTGCCGTTTGAGATTCCAAATGTCTTTGTTTCATAATCTATTCCGGGACCAAAAGCTCTCAAATTTCTATATAGAGCCTTAATGGCTTTTGACACAAATTCTCCCAGTCCAAACCTGTCCCACACTGCCTCTATGAAACTCCAAATTACCTTGTCAAATACCTTTTCGGCATCAAGTGACAGGGCAAAAAATGGAGCTCCATTCTTTTTAGAGTGGAAAATCAGGTCTAAGACTTTTCTTATATTATCTGGTCCTGTCTATTATGGAGGAACCCCACCTGATCAAGGTTAATTAGTTATATTGGCCTATACTTTTTATAGAGCTCAGGATCTTTATCTTGCTTAAGTATGTTTATAATTCATACCTCAGACTTCTCTAAAGGCATGTATCCTGAGTTTTTAATTTCATTAAACATGTTGGATAGATGTGGACTGAGGATCTGGGAATACTTCTTGTAGTATGTATTTGTAAAGCCATCAACTCCCGGAGCTTTGTTCAAAGTCAGTTCAGCTATAAACATTTTCAAGGATATACTCTTCATTGTTTATCTTATCTTGCCAAATGATATATCTGGAGTCTTCGTCTATCACTTTATGGTGTTCGTTCATTAATAAATTCTTGTTAAACATGATAGCGACTCCTCTTGATTTTTATTTATATAGAGTGTTGACAGGATTATGAAAAACCTTTTTCCAAAATTGGGCATTATTCCTTACCTTCCAATGAGTTTCCTGCCAACATACTACATCTGCCCTTGCCTTGCCAATGTTTGATAGTGATATTCTTCTCTTGAACGGGGTATTTAAGCCCCGGACATTTTGTGAGGTAATCTTAATCCCCATAATTATCCATAATTATATAAGTACTAGCGACTTGCCCGTCAAAAAATGACGGCAATAGGATTGTAAGGGCGGTAAATTTTGTTGCTGTTCCAAGATGCTTCGGCACTCATTGCGAGCCTCGTGATGAGCGCCTTTGGCGCTCATTGCAAGGTTGTTGGTTGTTTGTGTGCTCTGAGCATTGTTTTTTTTTGCTAATGCTAATGAAATAATTAATAAAATAATACATCAATATACTTTACCTATTTTGAAGTAATATATGCAGGAAGCATTGTGCAGAAGAGCTGGCAATCTGTTTTGATGTTGCTGCAGCATAGAATGTGTGTTTTGAGGGCTGTGGAGCTCCTGCGTAAGTGTGAGCAATGTGTGCAGTGTGCAGTGTAAATAGGCTGCGTGCGCGAGCCAAATCCGTTAGGGTAGCTGTGTACTTCCGCATTGTGTAAGTTAAAATGGCGCCTAATGTGTGGTATGCGTCTGTGGCTGATTTGGCGTCCTTGTTCTTGGATGGCGTCCGTCTTTTTCTGAAAATCTGTAGGTGTTTGGTGGTGGTTTGCGTCTTTAGAGTCCTGTAGCCTCGTTTTCGTTTTTTTTCGGCGGCCATTTTTTCTCTCTCTTAGGGGATTTTCGGGTGTCTAAACTCGTGTATTTCGAGTGAAATCAAGGTGTAACTTCAGTTTTCGAGGTACGGGGTGCCCCCCCTTGCTGTAGGTAAGCTTTTTATGTATTTGTTGTGTGTATTTATTGTGTTTTTAATGTTTTCATGTGCGTGGGTTTCGGGCGGTAAGGTCATATTTTTGCGAGGTCGTAATGTTTTTTTTTGTAAGTCCCGCGTCTCGTATTTCTTTCTCGTAAGTCTGTAAATTTTGCGAGGTCCGCAGTTGCTGGCATGGAGGCCAAGCTTTAGTATTAACAAATTCTTGCTCATATTCAACATCCTCCACCCAAAAAAGTCTGTAACTACCTTTTCTTATTCCATTTCAGCTTCCAAAAGTTTTGCGTTTATCCTTTTAGTTTTGATCTTATCTTTCAATTAACTGCTTTGGGGACAGCTTCTAGTATATACAGTAAGACATTTCCCAATATATTCATATTATGTTTTAATATCCGTACATATTATGTATTATACTGATCTTATATGGACTAAAGTGTTCGTATGGTTTGTTTCAATCTATTTTTCTATAGTATACTCTGTGAGACAGAAATAATAATAAAAAAAATACCCCAAAAAAACCACCAGGAATGGATACTATATCTCCTTCCAAATAGTTCATATCCTACAATGTGTATATTAATCTCAGAATAGACTTATATATTGAATTCTAAAATATACCAATTACCGTTTATTTTCCCTCTAGCCTGAGGGTTTGTGCTTTAGAAACAAAAAGGATTTCATCCATTTTATATTTATATCTTCTTCTAATTAACTACTATAAAAGTGCTTTCTAGTATATAAATTAATCATGGGTTTCTTTTGCCATCGTGCTCTTGTACTATCTTTCAATATCTGTACCTTTAATTATACACATCTTATATAAACTAATAAATCCATAGAAACAACTATGTGATGTACTACTCCTACTTCCAAATCATTTTAAATGATTGTGATTGTGTATAAGTGTCGTTCTCAAGTAAGCTTAAGACTCTGAAATATTTTGAATTGCCATATAATTACACTCTATCTTTAAAACAAAATTAAAGCACAGAGAAAAACGTGATTATTATTCCTCAACAACAAAAAAAAGGAGAATAAAAAACAGTTTATAAATGTGCTATAAAATAAAATGTTTTAATTTTTTAGAAACTAGTTGCTATTCGGGAATAGTAATGAGTAATTTGGGTTTTGAAACCAGAATTTCAGCATCTGCCAATTTGATGTTCCATTTTGAGAGAAAATCTTTTCCGTGCTGCACCGTGATTATTTTATGCCATTTTGAATGTTTCCGAACTATCAGTCCAACTGGAGATTTCCATTTGTATGACAGATCATGTTGTCTTAAAGCAAGAGTAATAGAATTAAATTATTTTCTTTTCAGCAATACCTGGGACGGTAGATCAGAAAAGATTTTTAAACATTCATATGGTTTATCAAATGTCATTTTCTTGTAGCTGGCTTCTTTGAATGGCAAAAAATGGATTCTGGTAATACCATCTCTTTGGGTAGATTTATCTATCATAGAAGGGAGAGGAATCCTATGAGAGACTTTTAGTTTACACTCTTCCATAGGCAGGTTAGCCTCCAATGAGAGAAAAAAAACATCCGATATTTGTTCAGTTTTATATCTGGAACTGATTCTGCTATCCCTCTAATACGGAGATTATTTCTCATAGCTCTTCCCTCTAAATAGGAGATTTTGGAATTTAAGTTCTTTATATATTCCTCTAATGTGGAATTATACCCCATTAAGAAGTTATGGTCTATTATAAGCTTGTCTATTTTTTATTCCAACTATGTTTTTGCATTGTAATCCTGTAATTGCTGAAGAGTTCTCACAAATCTTAGTATTTAATTCTAGTGAAAGATTTGTCTGGAATTCTAGAAAAAGGTGCTTTATTTTTGAGTATGTCAATACGTCAGGATCTTGAGAAACTAGACTTATGTTAGCCATTTCTAAGGCCTTCATCAGGCTTTGGTCTAAAGATTGTTCTGAGTTTGAGGTTTCATTATAAGACTCACCGCCTTTTGAGTCTTGACTCTTTCCTGAGAAAAAAATGGAACTCTGGGGGTGATTTTTCTTATCCCTGGCTTTCGTTTTAGAAGCCATTATTCGCTTATATTATTATATATTTACTTATTTTATATCTTTGGAAGTTTTGTTCCTTTTTGCTTTTTGTTACTTTTTTCCCATCTCCTACTTTACCTTCTTTTTAAAATGTAGTTTTATAGAATGTTATACCCTCCAGGAGCTGCACTTGTCAGTGGATGGGACTAAAAATAGTTTTTCTTGAGTTCATATGGGTTTCATAAATCCAATGACCAGTTTTAAATTGTATGGCTCTGACTTAACATAATAGCCAGGTCTTACTGATATAGACTATGTCTAGTCATATTCAGCTATATATAGCCGTACATCAAGATATCTTTATGTATTTATCCTAATGTCTCAATGAGATAAAATGTTTTCAGGTATATTCCCATCTGTACTTTTAGGGTTCAGGGCACCGTCACCCCACAGGTGTCAAGACCAATCTGAACCACTGTCAGTGTCACCCTCCCCACAATGTCTCTCACTCCACTGGAGGTGCCAGGTGCCAGCGTTCTGGGTCTGCTTTGTATGTGGTTCAAATGTGTCCCATAAATCCAGTGGCCAGTTTTAATTGTATAACTCTGAAGTGACTAAGTAGCCAGGTCTTACTAATGTGGGTTGTGTTCAGTCATATTCAGCTATATATTGCTATATATAACCATACATCATGGTATCTATGTCCTGAGGTCTCAATGAAACAGGATTTTTTTCAAGTGTTGCCCAGCTGCACTATTAAGGTTTGGAGCACTATCACCCCATGGGTGTCAAGATAATACTGAGCCAATGTCAATATCACCCTCCCCTCAATGTCTCTCAATCCACTGTAGGGGCCAAGTGCCAGGGACCTGGGAACGCTTTGCCTCACCACTCTCCAGTACCAGGGGATTATAAAAAAAGGCATTCCTCTCTTTAATATTGCTGATGCCAAGTAGCAGCTTTTAGCCTGGGCTATACTGCCCCTCCTCCACTCCCCTAATGCCACAGTTGCTCTGCAGTAATCCCTTTGCCTCTCACCCAGGTACCCTGGGGCTAGATTTAATATCTTCCCGCCGTTGGCGGATATTGGGGAGTAAAAGGGAGGCTTTTATTAGTGCTGGCGTTTGCTTACACCGATGACCCCAGTACTTAGCTTTCAGCTGACAGAAGGCTGCTCCACTCTCCGACGCCATCGCTGATCAGCTGGGCAGACTCTTCATGGCTCACTGCTAATGCTCATGCTCTGACTGGCGTAGAAATTTGGGAGATCTGGAGGTCCTGAGACCTGGGAGAACACAGAGGGTTCAGTCTCCCTCGCACATCGTTACAGCTTGTGTACGTGCGTATCATTTACGGTCACCACACCCGCCACATTGAAAGATAAGTTCTATGATCTCAATGGGTCCTCCTGCCTGGAAGGCTCTCTATTTGATAAGCCTAAGTTTGCTATTTTCACTGACTTAGAAAGAAGGACAAAACTAATTTCAAGCGATACTATTTCTACCCAACAGTCCACTATGAATTAAAGACCTATAAAAATTACACAAATTAATCATGCTCAGGGAAACCTCCATATACTATATACAGTATAATCAAAACGTATAGGCCATAACAGCCAGGAACGAATATTGTCATTATTAGTGCCCTTTTGGAAGCTTTTACAAGTGATTTTATATTGTATATAGAGCCTCTGAAAAAGACAGGAGAGCGGCAAAATGATTGCTAGGCTGTATTGCACAGGGAAATTTATACCTAAGCACATTGAAATATACAATATAGAATCACTTGAATCGCTTAATGTTAATTCGACTCTGATTCCATCCCACTTCTTATACTATAAAAGCAAACATGTTTTTTTTGCTGTAAAAAGAGCTAAAAAGAAGTTTGTTAGTGGAAATAATAAATACAGTGGCAGAGCTACCGCTGGTGCAGGCGGTGCAATGCACCGGGACCCTTTGGTGGAGGGGCCCCAGCCTCATCAACCCCCTCTTACTGCTTACCTTGATCAGGGAGTTGCTTTCTGTTCTTCCATGTCACCCCTGCCTGCATTTTTCTGCAGAGGCATGGACTTTACTGGATGAGGTTGCACACAAGTAATGCCATTCAGGATGTCCCTGCCTCTGCAGAAAAATGCAGGCAAGGGAGACATGGAGGAAGATAAAGCAACTCCCTGATGAAGGTAAGTAGTAGACTGATGAGGCTGGGGGGGGGGGGGGCATGAAGCATATGCTGGGGGGCATGGAGGATAGGTTGGGGAGCCATGAAGCATAGACTGGGGGAGGGGCATTGAACACGGGGTGGAGGGTCTATTGAGCATAAGCTGGCAGGCATGGATGATTGGCATGAGGGCCATTGAGCATAGGCTGGGGAGTGGGCATTGTGCAAAGGCAGGGGGGCCATGGAGGATAGGCTGGGGGGGTCATGGAGGATAGGCTGGGGGGGCATGAAGGATAGGCTGGGGGCATTGGGCATAGGCTGGGGGGGCATGTAGCATAGGCTGGGGGGCCATGGAGGATAGGCTGGGAGGCCATGGAGCATAGGCTGGGAGGCCATGGAGCATAGGCTGGGCGGCATGGAAGATAGGCTGGGTGCCCTACAACAAGAAAAAAATATTTGCACTGGGGACTATAAATATATATATATATATTATATTTATAATTTATTATAATATGTTATATACTATTTATATTATATATATATATATACATTTTGACCTGAGTAAAAAAAATGGGGGGAGGGGCCCCTCCATTCCCTAGCTTCACCACTGAATAAATACATCCTAAATTGTAATATTTAGACCAATGGCATATGTTATTTATATTTTTATATATATATATATATATATATATATATATATATATATATATATATACATATATATATATATATATATATATATATATATATATATATATAAAACAATTCCCTTTACAGGCCAAGGCATTTCACTAAGAAAAATGCTTATAAGGTTCTTGGTGTTATATAATGTTATTTGATGTTGGATGATGCAGGATCAGAGCTCTAAGCCAAGGATTATGAAGTATTCACTGCTAAGATGAGCAGCCAGTGGAAATGATCTATTTATTAAATTGTTCAGGGTGATATGAAATAAACATTTTCATTGTTTTCCAACTTCATAAAAGGGATATCTAAGTGAGCTGGATTAATACATTTCTGTACTCTACCGGCAAAAAGCATCCTATGTGTTTGCAGCACATCTCATAAAACATTTTATTTTTATTAATATCTAGAAATCCCCCTAATGATTATGTTGACACCTCCAGGGGGTGTCTAAACAATGCGCACCGCCAACAGCAGCACACAGTTGTAAAGTGGATGACAAATGGGCGCTGACAATAGTGTGCAAGTGCTATGGCGAAACACCAGGAACCCTTCTAACGCTAACCCTTGGATCCGGCAGCCTAACCCTAACCCTTACACACCGCAGCCTATCCCCAGCCCTTACACACCGCAGCCTAACCCTAAACCTTACACACCACAGCCTAGCCCTTACACACCACAGCCTAACCCTAACTTTTACTCACCGCAGCCTAACCCTAACCCTTACACCCCCCTAGCCTAACCAGAACCCTTAGACCCCTAACCCTAAAACCTGTCAACCTAACACCCCTAAGCCCACCAGCCCACCTTACCTGAACTCCTGTGCAAAGATGTCAGCTATTGATGGGCACGATTTTGTCTGTGCGCATATGCGTCAGCGCGTATTTGTCCCCGCGCATTTGTTAGGCGCGCTAAGGGTGTGCTACCTCTAAACAGGCATCTGATCCCCTCCAATCAACATGCAGCATCTGGGGAGCAATATTAACCCTCTATTTACCTGCTCTTGCTTACTCAGCCAATAGCCTTGCAGCTTCCTTCTTGCAGCTTCCTGTCACATGTCAGTGATACACTACATTTCCCAGCTGCTTTGCTACATATCCCATGCTGCTTTGCACCACAGACAGGAAACAAGAGTTAATTCAAGAGTTTCAGCTCACCTAATTGGCCAAAACAAATCATTCCAAAACAAAATGGATACCATGCTGCCTGTGATTGGTCAAACTGAATATGACTGTTTAGAACAGATTGGCTGGGGGTGTCAACATTGAAAGCCAACTGCCTGCAGCTGACTTCAAGGTTAGTGTTTAAATTTATATTTTGGTATTTTTTCATGCAAATACTTTTTTTTCACACACTACTAATTTTCCTCCATTAGATGCATTCATAATCCAGTAAACTTAGATATCCCTTTAAGTTCATACTTGTTAACTCTTTAAGTAAACATGTTATAAGAGAGAACTAATAGTGCCATTTTCTTTTTGTGACTGAATGCATAATATGCAGGATAAGTAATTCATACTACCCATCATAGTCCCCATCCTTACTTTATACATATATGCAATTAACTTAAGTACTACAGATAGTTTGACTGCTTAGATATTTGAAAAATAATTACCTTCAAAGCTTTCTTACCATATCTTTAACTGTTTACTCATCCCATAAGGTTCCTAGTTTGTCATCAGGAGCTTGAGTCTGCAATACATTGGACAATAGTAAAAAAAGGATAGCATTTAAATGAAAGCAGATTTAAGAAGTGGCGTTAGCAGCACTGGGGATGGGGCAGTTTTTTAGATGATTAAAAACTCTGAAGTATTATTGAACTTCCAGTTTCCAATGGTTTTATTTCTGCCTGATATATTGCCTTTAATAGAGAAAAGACATTCTAGAAGGCCCAAGATATGAATGCCCAAGACAAGATTGCACAAGACATGTGGCCTAACCAAGCCTAAACTTTTAAAAATGTAGAAGAATGGACACAATAAATGTTCCTTGGCTTCAAATCTGTAGTCAAAATATCTTCCAATCCTCAATCTCTCAGTATGGCTTTATTCAACAGATATTTTACATCTATTGATTGGCTGACTTCCGATATCTCGTCCAGTAGCTGAGCTGCAATATCAACACCCCTTGATTTCCAGCTTGATACAAAGAAAACAATAAGACCAACCTTTTCCACCCACCAATCCAGGCACAATATAGAGTTTGATCCATAGAGCACTATCTTCCTAACACCACACACCTTGCAGTCACATGCTGTTGTTTTGGACCTCAACCCTGACAGCAATGATCTCAGAGCTACATCTATCAGTTCCTGGTAAATGTCAGGGAATATGTCACTTAATATTAGATTGACAGCTATTCTTACTGTATTGTCACTACACATATCTTTAATGCATTAGCAACTCATTCCCATGCAGAACATTTGCATTCCTATATTTTAGACTGTCAATTTCATCTGCATTCTTCTTTATCAGGCTATCAGTGGGTTGCACTATTATATATCTATGCTCCATGTTTCTATATTTTTATCTTTAGAAATGAGCAACTGACCACAGTGCACCGTTTAGACGTACTATCAAAGTCAAGGTAATAATCTAAAGTAACGGTGGCCTTGGACCCATGGAATTGATATGTGAGGGCTACAGTTTTCATTATGGGATATGGAAGGTTTAAGGTTGATATCATCAAGGTATTTATTATAATGTCAGAAAGGGATAGAGATGAGAAAAATATTAGGAATATGCACATATTTTGATTATATTTTAGGGATATTCTTGGGATTAAAATTACAGTTTATGATAAGATAATAAGTAGTGATATTATAAAGTGTAAAACTCTCCTAACATATTTTTTTCCTGAACATCAGCAAATACGGTGTCAGGAATAGCCACGGGCCCTAGGACGGGCTGTTGAGAATCACTGTTTTATTTCATCTTTACCTGTACTGCAAAGTGCTGGGACCTGTTTTACCTGAGCCCTTGGGTGCCCCAAACCTCTATACCAACAATGACACAGCTTTAACAATGATAATAATACATAACGTACATAATTACAGCTAGGTTATAGACAAGCAATTACAGATATCTGAAAAATAATTAGATGGAAGTAGACCACAGCTCTGTCAGGTTTCGTCTCACAAAGATGGGGATGTAAATTAATATCCCTTTTGAAGATTGGTTATATATTTACAGTTGAGTTGTCTTCTGGATACCCTAACATGGCCATTAAACTAGAACTGTGTACAAACATATTCCTATAATAGAAGAACTCTGTAAGCTCTACCCAAATCTTACCGAGTCATTGATGTTTTGGTAGTTTTATTTATGTGGAATTCCTAAAATCTTCTGCTTCATATGAAACTTATTTGTTCAGCATCATCTGTTCCATGTAGTTTTTTGGTGCTATTCCATACGTTTTTAAACCAACTCTATATCATATAGTATAAAAAAAAAAGAAAAAAAAGAGAGGGCTTTAACGCCATTAGTTTTTGTTAAAATATATTTGATATGATCCAGACATTAATTTATGTTCTGCTTAAATTATTATGACACTCATGTATAATCTAAAACCTTATAGAGATATAATATACATTTGGAATTTGACAATCAAGCAACACAGAAGACAGCTCAACTGTGAAAACTCTACAAAACTGGTACTTTGATGCAATTGTGTCACTGGATTTCAGAGAAAAGTTGTGGAATTAAAATATTAGCAAATTATAAATATTTAAATGCATTGTATTATGCATTGTATTATTTTTTGTACTTTCTTGTGTTGGGTATTAATTATGTCCCACCAGAATAAAACAGTGTCATGAAACCTTAAGTTATATTAATTAAACAATATAAAATGTGGGGTTATTGGGAGTTAAGTAGAGCTATAAAATAAACTATTCCTACTTTCTTTGTAAATGTGATCCCCATATAATATATAGGCTCAATATAGACATAGAATTTGGATTATTTAGCTCTACATTCCTAACCCTATTTTGTTAATTATATCTTAATATTTATTCTCTATGGTTATATTGAGCAAATTGAGTAAAACGAGAGGTAAAAATGTAAAAAGAAAAACAATTTGAAAAACGCACTTCATTTAACAATGTATAAAATGTAAGTCTACTTGTTTTATACATCCCATGTGTTTTGGCCATAATCAGATAACTGGCATTTTAGTATGTGCCATAGGTCTCTTTACTTGTTACAACAGTCCAATCCTTGGTATAATAATAAGGATGTCAGTTGACTTGTATGTTAATACTCAAAGAAACTCACTCACTAATGCATTTCCCTATCTTTAAAAATGATATGTACACTATTAATTTTTGTTTTGCATTTTGTTTTTCATTGGTAACATAAGCAAAACAGAAATAAACAAATACAAATATTTACACAAAAAATACACTAAACTTTGCAGGGGGTACAATTAGTTTCTCTGAGAATGTGATGGCTGATTTTTACATTAAAGAACATTACAAATTCAGTGACACAGCAACCCACACAAAGCGATGTACTGAACTTTGGCCATTTACTTTGGTTATAAAATAGGGGTTCTTTTGTTCATCTAGTAACTGGTTAGAAATAAATTCAACATAAATCCAATGTAGCTTTTAAAATTTGCATTTGAACTTTGTTGTACAGGAAAAAGTAGAGTTATTCATATCTGCTCCTTTTTAGGTGAGACAGATTGCCCAATTGGTTGTCATACTTTTTGAGCAGTCTAGAGTTTTCTGCTGTGGACATTTTATTAGCTCAAAAAGTTGTCCTGATAGAAGTGTTTATATAGAGATAAAAAGTCCCATCAAGTCATACTCCTGCACAAAATCCTATCCTAATGATCTTGAAGTCTTGTTTTTACTTCTATTTTTTACCAAATGTCTCCTTTCTCTTTTGCCTGCTCTTTTATCTCATGCCTTCACTTTTGGAGGACAGAGCTGACTATACTGTATAAGGAGGAATGAAGAAGAGAAGAGAGAGACATAGATTAGAAGGAAAGATAAAGAGAGATGAGAAATGCAGGAGATGCAAAGTGTAGGTTTAGCTAGGTAAAGGCAGAGGTGGGATAAGGAGTGATACGTTTCTGGAGTGGAGGAGAATATATATGAGGAGGGGAAAGAAGTGAGACAGTTGATGAAGCAGAAAGGTGGGATGAGGAGCAAGGATGGAAGGATTATGTTAAAGTGGATGGAGACAAATGAGAGGAATAGAAATAAGAGAGGGCAATGAAAGGTAAAGAAAAAAGGAATGAGGATAGATGAAACAGCAATACAGAGAGAAGAGAGGATATAGGATGTGACTTGAAGAGGGTGATTTGGAGACGTGAAGAATTCAGGAATGAGGTAGGTGGTGAGGGAATAGTGTTAATGAAAGAACAAAATGAACTAGAGGGATATGGAGGGTGTGATGAAGGTGTCAGTAAAAAAAAAGGTAAGCTTGATAGAAGGAGAGGTGGGAAGTGAAGAGGATAGGAAGAAGGGAGTAAAAAAAAAGGATGCGAAGAGAAAAGAGGACGGAGAGGACATGAAAGATTGGTGAGGGAGAAAATGATGGGGAAGTATGGGGAGGAGTAGAAAGACTGGGAGAGGGTAAGTGAACAAACACGGATGGGAGAGGGAAGAAAGAATGAAGAGGAGGAATTAAGAGGAGTGAAACAGAAGGTGAAAGGAAGAGTCAAAGAGGATGAAAAAGAAAAAGGAAAGGTTGAAAAGAAGAATAACATGGGTGATAGAAGAAATATGGAAGATGGGAGGAAAGAGGAAGTTGAGATAGGATAGGAATGAGGGAGACATTTAAATGAGAAAAGAAGTTAGAGGTAGGAGTGAAATAGAGTAAAAATTAAAAATGAAAAAGAACCCTCCTATTATCCTTCTCCATTATTCCTCTCCCTTGCCCCCTCTCTGGCATATTATTCTCTATAAACCCACTAAACATCATATTTCTGCCCCCAGACACTCACATATTGTACCACAAAAGTACACACATAGTAACACAATCTCACATACAGGCAAATATAGAAATATACATAGCAGTGGGTATTATTTTGAATATGTAAGCTGCACAGAGGATAGTTATTGTGCTGTAACTCACATTTTTCCTCTGCAACATGTTGTTTTTGTGCATCCTTCCTCCTGTTTTCTAACTGCCTAGTGAAATGTTTACTTGGCCATTAAGTCTACTTCTAAATGCACCCTAGAGGCAAACCTGTAAAGTGCAGACTTAGAGAGGTGGGCTACAGACAATAAACACTGTCAGGTGCACAAGTGAGCAGAATACCTTGATATCTCAACTAAGACGATAATATATATATAATGTAAAGTATGATATAATCTGGAGGAGACGTGTCCCCCATATCTCTCCCAGTTCCTACACCCGTGTACATATGTATAACTTTCCTAATATCAATATGGTTGAAAGTTCAGAAAATTCTTTATAGCTTTTTCAAATGTTAAACAAATAAGCTTGGAAACACACAAATAATTTTATTATAAGATAATACAAGTTCAGATTTCAACGTTTCATAATTGTGCAGTTGGCTGCTTTAGTGACCTAATGAAATATTGATAGTGGACAGAGCAGTGAGTAAGTTGTAACTGCACATTCTTGTAGCTGGGGACATCTCTGTCACGGCGGGCTTCACTGAGACAGCTCTGGCCTAATTTCATCTGACTTTGAATGTGTGCAAATCACAGAGAAATGTGAACTGACTACAGACTGAGAAAATCAGCAAAGACAGAAAATCATTGCAAATCACAGCCTTATCAATATTTTACTAAGTCGAGACTAGACGCTTTTCTAAAAAAAAACTCTGCTCTCAGTATTTGGGAAATATATACTTTAAGTATCTTCGAATACATTAGTCCCATTACTAAATCCTATGAATATAAATTAGAATTTATACCTTTTGTAAGTTCATATGAACTCACACTGCATGAAATAATCACAATATGTATCAACACATTGCACACATCTTGCTCAGAAAATGTATCTGCTTAAGTATTACACTTAATGGACATGTTGTGCAGGATAGATTACGCAATTGATGTGACCTTGACCATGAACTCAAAGTCAGAGAGCTTTGTAATTCTATGACACTGTACATGGGTGGTCTTCCTAAAGGAAACACTACTACAGACGTGACTCAAATTTTCTAAGTAGAAGGCCATTGAGATATATATATATACTATATTTATATATATACTATATATATATATATATATATATATATATATATATATATATATAAACACTGTACCAAATTAGTAACAAAATTAATTTTATTGGAAGTGTATCCAAGACAGAAAGGCTACATTTTTGGTTAATACCCTTATAGGGGAGCTTCTCACATGCTACCTTTAAAATGACTGAAAAAACATAATTTTTTACAAAAAAATGTATGTTACTTACCCACTGTAAAAAAAGGTACTTACTTGGTAATATTAAGTAATCAACTTGTTATTAGGCTGAAAAATTATATTTGTTCAGTCGCCAATTAATAAGACGTTATACAAAAATGTATTTTTCCAATTCTTTCCAACTTGTATACCTGCATCCAGAGATGTTAGACTTCACAAACTGATTTCTGATTAGGGTGACCATTCCTAGACTAATCTTTTCAGCTTTTTCATCAAGCTAAAGCCAAACCATCAATACTGTTTTTAGGAGTTTGGGAGGAATTAACAGCACAGTAGTGACTGGCCCATCCGTGTCTAATTTGAGGGTTATGGAACAGCATAATCCTTTCACCGATCTTCTTTGCAGCAGCTATGATGACTAAATTTCTAGTGTCTTATCACACTGTCACAGGCTAAAATTAAGAAGAAGGATTCTTAAGAAATCACAGCATGAAAACTAGATGGGAGATGATCAGATTACCTTCTATTGGATTTGTTCGCGGACCACCAATCTTCCAGGAACAGGCCTGTTTCTAAGGCCCATCAAATCATGATATCTCACCACCATTTGAAGTCGATAACTTACGCCTCTCACCAATTTGCCAGTCGTAGATAGAACGAAGGGTCTATTTTACTGCACATATGTATGATATATCATAAAAAAGTCACTGCTCACATCCCTATAATATATAGAAAAAGAACAATTTAACACAGTGTGTAGTAACTAAATATGGCATGTAGGAAACTTTCATGTAGAATACTTTTTAAACCTGACTAGGAAGACATGTATAAAAAGCAAAGCCCGACTGAATACTTAACAAAGAAAGTTATTGGTTATGAACTGCAGCACTATAGTCAGGAAAGTACAATAAAATGTACAATTACTGTGGTGATTATAAAGATTTAAGTACAAATTCTTACTGCATTTGTGCTACATATGTAGCCGTTACCTTTACTATAACTATTGCAGGTTTTGCCCAGTCTTATTGAAAACAATCAGTCATATATCATTTTAAATAAAAAAAATAATTCATGTTGCAGCGTATTAGAATTTGAATATAAACACCTTTATATATAGGGAATATATAGTGTTCCCTGGTGGTCCAGTGGTTAGGAACTGGTGCTTTCACAGCTGCACCTTTCCACTCAGGAAACCAAGAGGTCTACCAACTATGAAGCCAAGCAGGGCTGGGCCCGGTCAGTACTTGGATGGGAGACCACGTAGGAATAACAGGAGCTGTATGCTGTGGCCCACTGGAATAGGATCTGGCAACCCACTCCAGTATATCTGCCATGAATACCAAGTGGATCAGCATGGTGTGTTGCGGTTCTTGATGTCACAGAGAGTCGGACATGACTGAACGACGCATAAAAAATAAAATATATATATATATATATATATATATGCAGTGCAATAACAGTATTTATTGTTGGAATTCTGAGCAAGTGATACATTTATTACCATATTTTTAGACGTTCAAATGTGAACACAAATGTACTATTTATTTACTGTATATAAATATATACACTTTAATGGCTGTTTCTTTACACTGTCTGCTTTTTTCTAACTATGTCCATGAGCTATACAACTTCTAATGTTGCTAATTTGCTACATAGTACACAAAAACATGAAGATTTTTGGAATTATAGTTGTTGTTTAAATATATAGTTCCATAAATTAATATCATTATTAAGTAATTATTTTCCTACTCCTGTTCTAACATAACTGTAACATTACCACTACCCTATCGCTAACATAAAACTTTGAAATCTCACACCACTAAACATATAATTAATAAACATATGTGGTATATACATTGGCATTAAATATTCTACCTCTCATAAAAGTAAATGACTAGATATGGTTATTTAAGATTGTTTTAGGAAGTAACATATTTTAAATACGGTTATAAAGCCTGACAGCCATATTAAATTGTGATTCGGCCAATTATAAAGGGCTTTATATAAACACATAGCATATATTTTTTACAGAAGTTTTTAGTTAGTGAAGACCTTGCTTTTGGATCGAATTCACTATTTAAAAAATGTAAAAAAATACATGCTATGTGCTTATAGAGCCCTTTTCAATTGGCCAAATCGCAATTTAATAAGGCTGTGAATGTTTAAAATACTTGCTTTGACTGCATTACTTATTTTCTACTAAGGCAATACACGCTAATTGATAAATATATAGCTATAAAGCTAAGGGGAGTTAATTGAAACCAAATAGCTTTTAACAAATAATTAAATTATTTTCTTTAAATGGCCTTTTAAAAGAAATGCTCATTAGCAGCTCAGCACACATTAATAATGACGTTCACCGTTGCATCTTCTTTTTTTTCCCACATAGCATCAGTGAAGCTCAGGCAGCAGAGCCAGAACTATCTACTCAGCAGAATCCAGTGTACATCAATAACTTAATGACTAGAATCAATTGGAAAGGTTTGGGAGAGGTCTTAATTAAAGAAACAGCTGCTGATACAAATTATGTTTCCAATGTATTGATATAGTATGAGGGCGTGCGGTTCGGAAGGGATGAGTGTTGATCAATGTCTTAAATATATAGATTAATTTTCATTGCTAGTTACATTGTTCATAATCATGCTCATAACATGACAACTGCGTAATGCGTTAGGAGTATATTGCTTTAGGATACTGGTTTTAGATGTGAGAGGTTGACGCTGAGGTCTTAATTTAACCTTTCATATTTGTCCATCTGTTCTGAACTTCTTATTAAAACAAATCTAGTGTTATGGTAATAGGATGACCTCAATATGCATGTGATTAATAAAGAAATAACAATTATGGGAAAGTTGCACCGATCCCACAAAGGTTTCATTTCATCCATACAATAGCTAAAGAGGAAGCAGGGAGAAGAAACAGAGACGAAAAGACATTATCCATTGGATCCACGGCTCAAACCTCCAGTCGATATTTAAATTCCCTTAGTGGTTATATCTGAGGCCCAGTTTAAAGAGACATCAATCTGTAATGTCAGCATGAAGACAATGGATCTCTATGAGATCAATATTCAAACTGGTTCTTTTAAATGCCTAAAACCTGCAATACTATATTGTCTTTTGCTGAGTGCAAAGGACCTGTGATGCTTATTCTGTTTTACATGTTCAACTTGTAAATCAGATAAGTCTTTTCCCCCCACTGCTTTGAAAAATGTAAAAGATGTCAGAGGCTAGTATCTAGAAGGTAGTATCTAGAAATGCAATCCATCTTGCTTTCTTGTCAGTTTTGTAATTAGGTTTTTCCAGTATTATGGTGGTGATATAATAATCACATGCTAGAAGTGTAGTTGCTGCTTGAATAAAGATGAAAGCATAATCATTTTAAATGGAAAGTAAACTGAAAATATTCTCTTAATATTTCTATGTGTTAACTATACAAAGCAAGAACTGTTTTAAAGTGATAAATAAATAGTGCATTTGTGTCTAAATTTGAACATCTCATTTAAGTTAAAAATGTATTACCTGCTCAGAATTCAGAGAAATACAGTTATTGCACTGCAGTGGGAACCACGGCAGGGGTATGCAATTGAGCCCACAAATGATTCACTCTTTAATTCAATGCCATTTTAAATATGGCTTCTTTTAAGCATATGCTTGCTGTATTACACAGCTTTAAAGTATGCATACAATGGATTATGCAAGAGTTAGGAGATCTACCCACAGACAGGTGTTTGTTTTAAGATACAATGTAACTAGCGACTTGCCCATCAAAAATGACGGCAATAAAATTTGAAGCCACGGCAATGCTGTTTGCCACACAATGTAAAGCTTTTGCTCCTCTGAGGACCTTCAGCGCCCATTGCGTGCCTCTCCCCTCGTGTACTTCAAGTTGAAAAAATATACAGTGTAAAATATACAATTGTTTTATTACAGTGAATTAATAAATTAATATGAATTAATAAATGAATATACTTAACCTATTTATATTTAATATGCAGCAATCAATATCCTGAAGAGCTAACAATCTCTTTGGATTTTCCTGCAGCATACAATGTACATTTGGACGGTTTATCACCTGAAGAGAAAGTGTCAGCAATGTGCCAAGTGTGCAGTGTAAATAGGCTGCGTGCGCGAGGCCAAACCGTTTGTGTAGGCGGGTAAAGCACCATTTTAGGATTATAATGTTATTCATTGCAAGTTAGTGTTGTAAGATGCGGCTTTTTTCTATGTGTTACTTGGCTCGCGAGCATTTTCCGTCCGTGGTAATGGTATATTTTGTATCTCCTACGTTCCTGGCTAACTCATACATGCCTGGCGGTGATTTGCGCACCTCTGTCTCCTTTAGCCCCGTTTTCATTTTTTTCGGCCACCATTTTTTTTCTCGCTTGGCCGATTTTTGAGTGCTGAAACTCTGCAAATTTAAGGTTAAATTCGTGTGCAACCTCACTCCCAGGCGTCCTGTCATTCCCCCCGTGCTGTGTGTAAGTGTGTTTTTGTGTCTATTTAATTTTTTTTCTTGTTTTTCGTGTCTTTCGATTTCCACGGTTTGGAAGTTATATTATTTTTTTTGCAAGGTCGTTTTTTTAGCCCCCAAGATTCCGAGGTCATTCCTGGCTAACTCGTACGTGCCTTGCGTTGATTTGTGCACTTCTGTCTCCTTTAGCCTTGTTTTCATTTTTTTCGGATGCCATTTTCTTCTCGCTTAGACGGTTTTCGAATGCCGAAGCTCAGCAAATTTTGCTTAACTTCGCGTGCAATCTCACTCCCAGGCGTCCTGGCATTTCCCCCGTGCTGTGTGTGAGTATTTTGTTTTTGTATTTTTGCGAGGTCGGAATTTTTTTTTCTAAGTCCTGCATTCCTCACCTGCTTGCAGCCTAAGTAAGTCCCGCGTTTCTTAACTGCTTGCAGGCTAAGTCCTGCGTGTTTCTATGCCTAAATGGCTCGCCGTCGTTTGCGAGGCTTGCAGGAGTGCCTTTGGAGCTCATTTCAGTCTAAGTCCAACGTGTTTCAATGCCTCAACTGCTCGCCTCGCTTTGTGAGGCTTGCAGAACAATGAGCGCCTTTGGATCTCATCGCCTAAGTGCTCCGAGCTTGGAAGGCTTCTATGGGTTAACGTCTTGCCTCGCTTTGCGAGGATTGCAGTTGCGGCACCATGGGCCGCAAACGGCTCGCCTCACAATCATGACAACGAATCGTAGTTTGACAACTATTAAATGTGATACAATGTACTTTATGTGAAACAGGCTGTTACATTGGAGATCTCGCCAAAAACTGCACATAAGGATGAATTTACACAGATATTCAATAAGAAAGCATAATAAAGACAATTATTGTTCCCCAGGTGGACACCTTTTTAGCCAGAATGATCACTCCATCCAACACCTAAAAATCAAAATACTTTTACATTTTTTTGAAAAACATCCAAGAGAGAAAAGCATTTGAAATAAAGATGATCGCATTCTTTAACACTAAAAATACAGGACTTAATATGGACTTGGGTTTTCTAACACATTATCACAATTTCTTGTGATGTGTTCTTATTTTACCATAACAGACTTGTCCCTTTTAGAAAGATGTTTGTCCAACAGAAAATATATCACTTTATACTGCAGTGCTCTATTTTTCATGTATACTTTGATGTATATATGTATATAGTATGTGTATATACAGTATCTAACAAAAGTGAGTACACCCCTCGCATTTTTGTAAATATTTTATTATATCTTTTCATGTGACAACACTGATTACACTCTGCTACAATGTAAAGTAATAAGTGTACAGCCTGTAGCACAGTGTAAATTTGCTGTCCTCTCAAAATAACTCAACACACAGCCATTAATGTCTAAACCTTTGGCAGCAAAAGTGAATATACCCCTAAGTGTAAATGTTAAAATTGGGCCCAAATAGCCATTTTCCTTCCCCGGTGTCATGCGACTCGTTAGTGTTACAAGGTCTCAGGTTTGAACAGTTTGCTGAAGACAAGCAGACTGAGGACATGGGTTACTGTGGTTTGCTGAGACCAAGATAAACGTATTTTGTTTAGATGGTGTCATGCGTGTGTGGCAGCAACCAGGGTAGGAGTACAAAGACAAGTGTGTCTTGCCTACAGTCAAGCATGGTGGTGAGAGGGTGTCATGGTCTGGACTTGCATGAGTGCTGCCGGCACTGGGAAGCTACAGTTCATTGAGGGAAATGTGAATGCCAACATGTATTGTGACATACTGAAGTAGAGTATGATCCCCTCCCCTCGGAGACTGGGCTGCAGGGCAGTATTCCAATATGATAATGACCCCAAACACACCTCCAACACAACCACTGCCTTGCTAAAGAAACTGAAGGTAATGGACTGGCTAAGCATGTAACCAGACCAAAACCCTATTGAGCATCTGTGAGGCATCCTCAAACGGAAGGTGGGGGAGCGCAAGGTCTCTAACATCCACCAGCTCTGTGATGTCATCATGGAGGAGTGGAAGAGGAATCCAGTGGCAACCTGTGAAGCTCTGGTGAACTCCATGCCGATAAAGGTTAAGGCAGTGCTGTAAAATAATGGTGACCACACAAAATATTGCCATTTTAGGCCCAATTCGGAAATTTCAATTTAGGGTATACTCACTTTTGTTGCCAACGGTTTAGACATTAATGGCTGTGTGTTGAGTTATTTTGAGGGGACAGCAAATTTACACTGTTATACAGGCTGTACACTTATTATTTTACATTGTAGCAGAGTGCCATTTCTTCAGTGTTGTCACATGAAAATATATAATAAAATATTTACAGAAATGTGAGGGGTGTACTCACTTTGTGAGATACTTTATTTTTCCTATACTATATGTATTTACCTGATGATGTCAGATGCTGTTTCCACTCTCTCTGCATCTGCTGTTTTTACTCAAAGTGAGGGTTCCATCTCATGTCAGTTTTGCTTCAGACTTGATAAAGAGAGGTCATACTTCTAGAAAGCTCGTCAATATAAATAAAGTGTTTGCCCAATACAAGAGTATCACAAGATACTGCCATACTCATTATTAATCTAGATTACTGGACATTCATGGTTGCTTCAATCTTCAATTATATAATATATATATATTTTTTTTTTAGACATTTAAATGTGAACACAAATGTACTATTTATATACTGTACTACTATTGCTCTTTTGCCCACCATATATTAAATGATTGTTGTGGTGAACTACCTACTCATAAGATCCACAACACAATCTGGGATCTTGCCTCCATGCTGATGATAGGCAGTAACCTTGAAATGGCTGTACATGGGTAGAATTCCCAGCTTGTGTATAATCCAACCTTGGCTTTGCATAAAAACTGTGTAATACAGCGGGCATACGCTTAAAGGAAGCCATGTTTAAAATGGTTTATGGATTGAAGATCGAAGCATTTGTGGGGACATTTGCATATCCCTGCTTAGCTTCCCAGAATGCAGTGTAATATTGATTTTCTCGGAATTCTGAGCAGGAAACAGGTTTTAGACATTCTTAT
Source organism: Discoglossus pictus (assembly GCA_027410445.1). Lineage (NCBI taxonomy): Eukaryota > Metazoa > Chordata > Amphibia > Anura > Alytidae > Discoglossus > Discoglossus pictus. The sequence continues at coordinate 229,640,032 of CM050166.1, forward strand.
GTGAACGCAAATGTACTATATATATATATATATATATAAATATATATATATATATATATATATATATATATATATATATATATATAAATGAAAAATATGCTAATTACAGAAATGGTAAACATATAATTTGGGACAACTGTAGATGTTAGGATTTTTTAGATTTAATATGTTTTTCAAATATAACTTATTGTCATACAAGACTAAAAATAGTTACCTCCATCAAGTTGAGGTTGGGATCAATGATTGTATATGTTACCACTGGGATACCACTTGCCCTGACTTTGTGCTAGTGACTCAGATTATTTTGCTTGCTTCCTGCCTTGAACTTGTCCGTGTAGCATTCTAGCCACTCATGAAGTTGGAATTATTTTTAATTATTCATCTGCCATTTGGATTTGTACATCCTGTCTATACTCTCTACTTTGTTTTGCTCCTCTTATACAATAGGTAGAGGTTCAAGATAGTTGTCAATCAGACATTTGTACTGTTTGTATAAAGTCACAGAATATATTTGGCACTGTGTTAGTTCATTATTAAGTATTTAGTAATAATAATATTATTAAGCATAATAATATATTGTTGACATGTCATGAAATAAAAATACAGTATAATAATGAAACTTAATATTGAATGGAATGCTTTGAAAGGCATGCATCCATGTCATTAATGCTGACACCATGGTCACTTAGCTTTGAATGTTTTAGCATTATAGCTACATATTTTATTCCGTACAGTAAGTAACAAAAAAGCACTTACATATCACTTCAAATGGGTTGATTACTTGTACAAATAGTTAAGGAAACCCCACTCTCATTATCACAAATAACACTACTACTGGTTTTGGGGGTTACAAATGAATTACACGTTTCTGTTATGTATAGGCTTATAGTAAAGATTTACATTCTAAAAGCATCATGTTAGCTTATTATTACAATGTTACCTTATGCATAATTAAATGGTTAGACATTCCTTTTTTAATTGGGATGGATATCATAAGTTCATTTATATTTCATGATTTGTTTATTGTGTTCTAGAAATCACATTTATAATTGTTAATGCAATGACCATAAATTGGTTCTGATCAGATAGAGAAATGACATAAGAACACAATCAAACATAGCACCATTGTTTGTGAAGATGTACTATGCATTTACCAACCCAACTTCAAATCTTTGCTTACCCTAATCCCAACTATTAGCAAATATCCATATTAATAAATTATTACTAGCACAGTTTGCAATAACATATTCATTATCAAATCTTTATGAATGTATTACAGTTACACAAAATATTAATGCTGAGACAAAACAGCTATTACCTTGAAATACCTTGCAATTCTTATTTTCCAAGTTATTCATTAAAGATCCATTAAAAGGGCCACAATATGATCAAACACAATGTTAATAACAAGTAGTCACTGGGAAATGTCACTGATAACCTTACATTAGGCAGATTATAAAGTTCATTACTACAAATGTTTCATCCCAATATATCTTCATTGTTGCAAAGATGCAGCACATATATGGCCCTTTTATATCGTATTCTGTGGGAATGTATCAATGAATAATTAGTCTAGAATTAAACATTATTACATAAATAAAATAAATAATTACTTCAACCACTAGCAGCTTCCAGTAATAAAGCATTATTATCAAAGTGGATACTAAAATATACCCCCACTTTTTGACTGACAATTATTAGATTATTATTTAATATGGATTGGATAGAAACTCAGGGCCTCATTCAATTGCGATTTGGCCAAGAGCACAAAGCATATTTTTTTACAGAAGTTTTTAGTTAGTGAAGACCTTGCTTTTGGATAGAAGATCACTAACTAAAAACTTCTGTAAAAAAAATATGCTCTGTGTTTATCTAGAGCCCTATTCAATTGGCCAATTTGCAATTGAATGAGGCCCTCGGTCTGAGCATTTGATTCATGGTAAGTGTGCAATTAATGAGTGCTAGATCTGTTTCTGCCATTTACCTGGAATAATGATCTTTGAATTTATACTTCTGGTATTTATTGTCTATACAATACTTTCAGTACCTATGTCTATTAAAACATTTCAGGATGATGTTATGTTATTTAACGAACATTACCTTCTTAAAACGCATGTCCTATTTTATTGACAAATACATTTTAAATTTATCAAATGTATTAAATGTTTTTAAGTAATATATGTTAGTTCTAGTTTATTTTGAAGCAAGAATGAGTAAATATATTTAGAAAAAAAATAATATTATAAGTGTTGTTATTAGAAAGGCCACACTGTAACTTGACAGTTCCATGACCCGTGAAAGGCCCAGTGGGTATGTACGTATGACCCTTTGGGATAACTTCTCCTAGAATAATTTGTTAGGCACAAACACTTCCTAAACCCTCTAATTAAATAATTAGACACAACCACTTTTTTGGGGAGATACTGGCCACAGCGTTTATTGGTAAACCCAAATTCACATAATAACAATACCATTTGTTTAAATATACATAAAGAGAGGGGAGGAGCCTGACGACCGAGACAGTACACTCTGCGCCCTGACCCTCGTCCAGGGCCTACCTTGATGTAGCATCCGTACCCCCGTAGGGTAGGATCACCCCCACTTTACCACTGTCCCGGCGACTCCCCTCACCACCGCCACGCTGTGACAACAACAAATACAAACACATCATAAATCAAACTGAAAATGAAAGCATATACAACTGTTAATGACGTAGACAGATCAAACTAAAATACTTGACCGCTTACTTTATTTTTCATTTTTTTTTTTTTTTTTTTTACACATACTTTCCAATCCTTTTTTTTTTTTTTACATACTTTCCAATCCTTTTTTTTTTTTTTTTTTTTTTACATACTTTCCAATACTTTTTTTTTTTTTTTTAACACATAATTTTCCATTTACAATAGATTAACACCTATGCTCCCAATGTTAGGGATGGGTGGGTGGGATCTAACTTCTTGGCTAGCTGGGGGCATAATGGCCAAATTGGCGCCAATCCCCTAGGTGGCTCTGCCCCCAGCTAGCCCCTCCTACTCTCCCATACTCCCGGGCCTGCACAGGTCACGTGGCCCTCCGACCGAACCCAGTGCCTGGGTAGGTCTCCAGCCCGTCAAGATCCAAGAAAGTAATATAAATTAAAAGCACTTGTTTATAATGCATATACAGTATAAGAATCTAACATTAGCAGATGTGCAAGCCATGGAGAAAAATACATTTCTCGAAGACTGTGTTTAGTAGTAAAAATATCCATCTTGTGTTTGTTACATCACTTCCTGAGAGCTGGATTGTGGGTGTGTGTTTTGTAATTTATCACTGGATGGAGGCATGAGGGAGGAGGAAACAGAGGAGCTTTGACACCACACCACCCAGAAACAGGTTGATACATCAGTAGAGGTAGGCATTGCTCTTCAGAAATGTAACACATAACTTCCATCAGTGTATCATAGAAACATCAAGGATCCAGCAGAGACCTCAATTAAAAAGCGTCTTAATGACTTTTCTGATCTTAAATATGCTTAGTAAACCTCAATGTTTTTAAACGTTTTTTTTATGTTGTATGCTAGTCCTTTAATGTGGCATTTGTTTGAAAGACCTACTATTTTAAGAATACAGAATAAGGAACTATGTAAATATTAAATTATATTGTATCAACCCAACAATATGTGAGTAAGCCCCTCAGTATGGGTACAGTGAGGCTGCTGGCCAGTAGAAGACCAACCTTCAGAACTCATATAGGAACAAGAAGATAACACCAGCTACATGGAGCTTGAGTCAAGACTCTGCATGTCTACATCCTTGAGATATTCCAGGATCATGATTGTGGCCAGAAAACAATAATATAAACAATCAGGGCTGGCAAATTAGTTAATTTTCAAACAAAGCAGGGTTAAGAACAAGAAGTAAGACAGCGGGTATCACTGGTAGAAGTTTAAAATGAGCAAAAGGTGATTGGAATTGCAGAGGTTTGGGATTAAACAGGAAGCAGCTAACTAGGCAGATAGTACTAAAACATGGACATGCACGGGACACATGACTGGATCCTCCTTACATAGGCCTACCAAGCTATAGTTGATCAGTAAGTGTGGCTTCTGGGGAAAAATTAATCAAACTATTGCCTCTGAATTCTGAAGCATTTTGATTTGGTAATACCATATCTATGCTATAAGGAGCAGATTACTTTGCCAGTAGCTTTTGTGAAAGACCAAGTACCAGCACCAGCCACATGCCTCCTAATGAGGTGAATAGCCATATTCCTGTCACTTATTCAACTTTTACGACGTGTGTAATAAATAAAAATAAGTTGTGTGACCTGCACAACCACTGTTATTTAACGGTATAATCAAAGAAATGAGGGGCAAAAGATCCACGGCTTTGCAGATGGAACTATGAGGCAATATTTTCACTCAATGCCGCATGTAGCATTTGCATTAAATTTGTTTTTTTGTTTAGATTTCTTCGTTTCTTCTTTCCCATACAAATTTTCTCTTGTCTATGTTATAGAAGGACAGAATGGCCTAAAAAAAAACTTTACACCTATACAGCCTTAAAGGCATATCTAAATTTCCTGGATTAAGAGTTCATATGATAGAGGAGAATCAGTAGTATATGAAAACATTTTTTTGCATGAAAATATACCAAAATAAACATTTAAACACTTACTTGAAGTTGGCAAAATGTCTTGTAATTCCTGACAGTTGAAAATTAGAATTAACACCCCCTCCAAACCCAGGCTAAATTAGCATACAATTCATAATTAATTTTGGCCAATAAGGAGGAAGCACAGGCAGCTGAAACATGGGAATACAACACTGGGGTTCCTGTTTGTGCTGCAAAGCAGCCTGGGATATGTAGTGTGGTTCATGTTAGCAGGTGCTATGGCAGCAGCACAGCACACAGCACAGACAGGAAGCAGCAGGGCATATCTCAGCAGTGACTTGCGGCTGCCATCAGTGCTCTCATATTGGCTGATGAAGACACAAGATGTGAATAAAAGGTCCCCTAATGCTAAATGCTGATTGGAGGGGATCAGGTGCCAGTGTAGACACCCCCGGGGGTGTCAACATAATAATTAGAGGGATTTTTAGATATTAATAAAAATAAAATGTTTTATGAAATGTACTGTATATACTGGATGACGGATGCTTTTTGCCTAAAGAATGCAAACATTTAATAATCCAGGAAACTTGGATGTGCCTTTAAGTGCATATATACATTATCCTGATCAGTGACTCTTTCCACTTTATTTCTCTTTCCACTTCATGTCTCATAACTCACTGAACTAATTTCCTTAATTTTTCTGTCTCTTGTAAAAAGGCATAAATAAACACTTACAATTCCTTTACATTTAGTGTGTATGAATATTATTATACAAGAGATTAGCCTTTACTAAAATATATATACAGTATATAAAAAAAAGCCTTTGAGTGAAGAAAAAAACATTTGTTAATGTTTTTATATCTTTTTTCTATAATTTAAGTGGTAAAACTGCTGCTCCTTTCCATTCATCTTTAAAGCCTAGAAAATGAGCGACCTTTAAGGTTACCAAGCATGATCTTTTCTTGTCCACACTATTTTATTTTGTTGGATTATGCAGCAAATCAGTTGCTGGTTGTCAGATTTATTTATTCATTTCTAACTATACTACAATATAGATGCATTTTCAACATGTAAGACATACTGTAAATCCTCAGCAGTAATTAGGGAATGCATTATAAAATTGCATACTAATATGCTGGTTTTTATGATCATAAATATTTTACAATGTTGAATACACATCTTTAAAAATGTAAATCTGAAATGTAGCTCCTTTCATGCAAATGTAATTACATGTCTTAATTATACAGCTCATGGTGAAGTTGCTGTCTCATATTCCAGTGAAATGTAATAATTACCAAAGATTTGAATATTATTATTGCTGAAGAAAAATTGACTTGATAATAAAAATAAAAGTATTTAAACTATTCTTATGGTTTTTTTTCACAACTGAAATGAAGTTCACAAAGCCTTATGCCAGAAGCAATCTCAGCCTTTTATAAAGGCTGGAAAATATATTTTAGGCATAGCACAAGTTGCACAGAGAAGACACTTTTGATAAATATGTTATGTTTATATGATATTACCCTATGCAATATTACACTAATAAATCATGAGGCGTGAAGGTCAGAACATTTGAAAGCCGGCTGTATATTTGTGGTCTGTCTTTTTTTAACCTAGTCTGTAATGAAGTTAGAAGTTAATGAAGTGCTGTGACACGCAGAGGACACACACACAACAGGGCAGATGATTAATGCAAATGTACTTTAAGACGTCTCATTCAGTGACTTTATTAATGCAAAGCAGTCCGTAAGATCTAATGCTCCTTACATTGCTAGATTGAGGGGACACAAAGTCATCATAAGTTTATAGATTTAAATATAAGATTCCCATAGACAGGGAAACAACATTTCAACCCTTATAAACTGGCTGAAATGTGATTAGAACCTAGGACATAAATAAGAAAACATTAAAACCCATTCACCCATAATATGGTAGTATTTAGCAAAGAAGGGCCATTTATATGATTCACATTTTTATAAGATCATCATTGCAGGTATATCTCCAATCCATGCTGTTTAAGTCTTAAACAAAAGTTTTTCAAAGGGAAACTTTTTCACAATAATTTCTCGTTTTTTCTTTTAAGGAAAAGTTTACAATTCTTTAGAAATTTCTTTAGTTTAGAATTCTATTACCCAAATTATATATATAAAAAATGTTGGTTGAGTCAAGAAGACGCACTAAGTAAATCACATGTTGTATTTATTTTATCTTAAACAAAGAAAATGTGTCCACATCAAAATGTGGACATGGTGAGCCTATTTGTTGGGTAATCACTAGTAGCTATTCTTCAGTCCTTGCTGATTTACAGGTAGAGCACTATAATTTGGTGACAGCACTGTGGTGAGAGTTATTGGTAGACGGGTTGGGTATGAGAGTTCCTGTGGTTTTAGATTATTGTTATGAGTTGTTAAGTAGAGGTGGGTGTTTTTGGAGGGATATCTATGGATTAGCTCCTAGAAGCAGTTAATACAGCAGAAGAAGAAGAAGAACAGAGATGGGTTATCTCCAGTATATTGCTCTGTTTTTGCTGCCAAGGACACTCTTAATTTGCCATAGACTGAAAGAGTTACCGATTTGCCTTAAGGAACTCCCTGATCTTTAGCAGTATTGAATCACACAGTGTGCAATTTTATATTTTATACAATTGAAATGTGTAAATCTTTGTGGAGTGTATTTTGACCACTTCAAGCTTTCATACAAGTGGATTAGATAACAGTGGTTGAACATCATAGACATCACTGTTTCTTGTAAACATCAAGGTTAAAAAGGAATATGGGGTAACCATTTTTGTCTTAAGCATATTCCATCCTGTTTCTCCCTTCTGCATTACATGACAAATGCTGATTTTTGTTTTTGGTGCATAACAAAAAACTGTAATAATAATGATAATTATTATTATACTAGAGAATTGCCCGTCAAAAAATGAAATTGTAAGGTAGCTAATGCTGTTTGGTGTATAATAATGAAATAAATAATACATTAATAAATTAATATACTTTACCTGTTTTGAAGCATTGTGTTGAAGAGCTGCAATCTGTTTTGATGTTGCTGCAGCATTAGTGGTGTGGAGCTGCTGTGTAAGCGTGCTGAATGTGTGCAGTGTAATAGTGTGCGTGCGCGAGACCAAACCGTTAGCGTAGCTGTGTACTTCTGCATTGTTCTAAAATGGCGTCAAGTGTGTGGTATGCGTCTGTAGCGGAATATCCGTAGGTGTTTTGTGTTTTTTTGCGTGTTTCTTGTGGTATTTTGCGTGTTTAGAGTCCTGTAGCCTCGTTTTCATTTTGTTCGGCGGCCATTTTTTCTCTCGCTTAGAGAATTTTTTAGTGTTTAAACTCTTTTATTTTGAGTTAAATGAAGGTGTAACTTCATTTTTTGAGGTCCTGGATGCCCCCTCTTGCTGTAGGTAAGCATTTTATGTATGTGTTGTGTGTATGTATTGTGTTTTTCATTTTTTCATGTCCGCGGGTTGCGGTCGATTTTTGCAAGGTCGTAATGGGTAGTAACGTGTCTCGTATGTTGTTTGTGTTACGACGTAAAGTTTGCGAGGGTCGCTGGCAAGGAGCAACAACTCGTATGCTCACAACTATATATGTGATGATCTGTTTAATGGATGGATCTGTTTAGAGGGAATAAATAGACTTGCATAATTGCAGAATGAAGGAACAAATGATCAACCAAAGCTACTTCTGTTGTTATATTGTATGTAAGACTGCACTAAACAAGAGAGCAGGAATTATATATTTAGGGTTAACAGGGGGTTACATTTATTATGGGAGAATGCATCTTCAAACCTTAAGTCAGTATTCATGTATCTTCATATCATTCGAGAAAACATTCATAAGATAATTAATCTAAGTGGGAACATTGGTCTTTTGATGCCTCTTGCCTCTATGATTGTTAAGTATCCTCCCATTATTGCATAAGCTTCCTTTCAGTCGATGCCAAACCACAGACAGTGTCATCACATGTAAAGGCTTTTGCTATAAGAGCTGTTAAGCAGACCTATGCCTCTGCATGGACTGTTCATTTTATTATTCTTACACCAAGACAAGCATCCATACAATGATGCAGTTTATATTGAGTCACAAATCACTGATTTTTTACTAGACCAATATGGGGTCTATGTATACTAATTGTTCTACTAGTATAAAGTATAAAGGGGTTATGTTAGAAATTGTTGGGCTCCGCTAGACTGATCTACCTTACACAATGCTTAGTGTCTGCAGTACCTCTCTGTCAGTCACTCCAATTCCTTCACATAGACTCCAGAATAAAAAAAATGTAATCATGACCCTAATGTATAAAACCCTCAGCAACAGTGTACCTTCTTATATCTCTGCTCTTAAAATACTCCCCCAAATGCCCGCTTTGCTCTGCTAATGACCTGCTTCTTTCCTTCTCGCTTATCACCTCCTCACTCCCGCCTTCAGGACTTTTCTTGTTCTTGACATGCTCCACTAGACTATCGTCTTGCCTCAAAAACTTCAAAACCCACTAAAAAGGCATCTGTATAAAAAAGCTTATCACCTTCAGCCTTAATGTGCAAAACTGCATACAGCATAATATCACTCACACCCACAATCTACAGTGCAATACACAAACTCTTCCACTTACCTGAGCCTACTGCCTTACATCCCCACTGCCTTCTTGCATTGTTCACCCTATGTATTACACCAAATTCCGTTAAGTTGTAAGTTTGGAAGTTTTCAGCCTTGTAAGGTGCTTTGGGGAAAAAGCACTGTGTATGTCAAAGACAGGGCACTCCATTTTTTTTTTGCAATTTTTTTTTTGCCTTGTACTTAACCCCTGTATAGCACTACAGAATATAAGAGCGACCGAAACCCTGTCCCTCCAAACTTATTGTAATGTGGGGACCTTGCATCAAAGCTTTCTGACCACAGCACTGATAGTGCTCCAGTCCCCACTCACCACTGCTAAGAAGCTACATAGTCTGCAGAACAGTCCTGAAAAGTCAAAATATCTTCTCTCCTCCCATAAATTCCATGGCAGGGGATTTAGAACCTCTCTGACCATCCTCCCACGTGGTTGTGAAAGAAATCCCCAGGGATTACCTCCTCCCAGACAGTGAAGGGAAATCCTGGAATTCCCATGCCCACTCATGCCCGATCCCCACTAAGTATAGCTATGGGGGTCTACTGACACCTTCATGGCACCTACAAATTAACCCCATTCCATGGAGATTCTTAAAGGACCTCTGTGGCACCAAAATGTTAAGCCCCACTAGGGAGGTCCATAACAGAACCCTATGGCACATACACAAAAGCCCTATGTCACTACCTAGCCATGAATGCCCTTGCAAAACCTCTATGTCATATATTAACTAGGATCTATGCCATGGAAGTCCTTGCAGAACCTCTGTGGCATCTAAAAATGTACCTTGTACCATCGTGTTATCTATGAATCCCTATATCATGGGCTTCCTTTAAGGAATCCCATGGTATTACTTATTAACCTTGAACTACCATCAGGGTCTATATAGAGCCCCATGGTAAACTACAATTAACCATACAATTTCCTAAATAAAAAAAAACACTAAGTACAAAACACAAATAACACTAATTACAGAAAACAACACCCTCTAAATTACAAAGAATAACCCCCCCAAAAAAACAAACAAAAAAGCAATATGCCATGCTCACCTCAAACCCCTTCCTGGGATTATTTCAGTGTCCAGCTCAGACTCAAAGGAAAACTCAGGAAAGCACAATATCAAGATCACAGGTGCAGCCAAAGTTCAGTTTAGGATACAAAAGGTTCCAGGCTTTTCCTAGCCCTTACTGGCTTGTTAAAATAATAAAATCCTTTCTTCTCCTGCCTATTCCCTTGTACTTAGTATCAAGAAGGAGAACACACCATTGATTAGTGTACAGACAGAGACTTTACTTTATTCTTCTTACACAGATATTTAACAATACCAAAACCATCCCACAGTATAGTCAAACTTTCCCAGGCAAGCAGAGCTTTGTCCGATTGCTAATAACTTGTTTTACCCCCCTCCCCCCCCACACACACACCTAATTTTGATTAACAGGTCTTTTTTTCAAATAGTTTTTATGTTTCATGAGTCTGTGGGAAGTTAACTGTGAGGGTAGGCTGGGGTACTTTTATGACCCATTTGGGAGAACATTCTCTTGTTATCTGATATATCCTGCTCTTTCTAGAGCCATTGGAGTTAAAAGATCACTCATTCTCTAACTTTCTACTAACCAAGATGGGAGTCAGTTTAACCAGCATGGATTAACAAATACAAATATGTGCATATCTTAGCATATTCTGAACACACATACATTCTTCATACATTACACATAAATGAAAGACAAATTGTCACAGTCCTTAAAACACATCTTATGATCATTTGAATAGCCTACATGGGCTAGGGTCCCAAATAACAGAGTTCAGGAGTTTAGGGGGGTCCTACCCTGGCATAAAATCTGTCATGACACAGTACATTAGAAAAATTAAAAAACAAGAAAACAAAAAATAGAATCACATGAAAATAAAAAATAGAAAAACAATAAAAAATATTGCAATAAAATAAATAGAAATAAAATATAAAAATTAAACCTGTAAAATAAAATATTTACAACACTTACCTACCTTAATGACCCTTGAGCAATGATCAAAGAAGCCCTTGTCCTCATTCTTCTGCACTGTACTAATCGGACTATCAATGTTGATTGTAGAAATTCACATACTCTCTGTCTTAATTGAAGCCATTGTGCCCATGTGCTGCGCCAAGAAATGTGCATCCAAAAAAAAAAACCACACTCTGAAAAGAAAAGAAAACTAACAGATCTCGTTCTGCAAGGAACTCCCTCTCCGCAAATAGCTTTTGCAGTGCTTTTGAGGCTTAAATACTAATTGCCCATCATATTTTAGCCGATCAGAATACTTTTTCAAATTTCACACAGCTTTTTTAGCGTGGGACATTTAATTTAATTAATCAATCTCAATAGACACCCATGGTGATATTTAATATTGGGGACAGGTGTAAGTGGGGGAGGGAATCCCCAGCGATTCTCTATACTGTGTAGGAAGTGGAAACCCCTGAGGTTCCCTCCAGCATGGGAAGTAGGAATCCTTGGGGTTCCCCTATTTACAGTACTATAAATGGGGAATCCTGGGGACTCTAGGCTCATATGGTTTTATGGGAGGGGTTTGTGTGTTTTTAGCTGCACTAGTAACCCCTTTATTGTATTGGATAAAAGGAATCAAGCCTCATATCCGACTCACTTGAGGGGTTATGGTGTTTTCAGTTTCAGATTTGATGCTTGATTCATTTTCAGGGGCATTTTTCTGCCTCTATGTTTGGGTCTGCATGTACTTTTGGTTGGAAAAAAGGGCTTGTGCATGGTAAGTTAATTGAGATAAATAAAAAAGCAATTTTGATCACTTGAATGGAAATATGAATGTGACAGGCACCATAACTTAGTAAAATTGAGCACTTTTGCCAATTCAGCTCAGCTTTTGGGCAGCTCTGAACAAAAGGTTCAATCTGTCTCGAGTAAATTCGGTTTGGGTCAAAGAAACATTAATATTTTTTGGACTAGCTGATGAGTTGGTCTGAGGCATCATCTTGGTGATGGTATTACCTCTAAACTCTGTATGACTTGTATTTCCACAAATCATGACCATCGTATGAACAATATGCTCCCACATTTCATTCAGGTAGGCAAGTGAAGTGTGGCGTTGCTCAAGTAGTGTCTACCCGGATTTTGTTTTTTTTAAACAAAATATTGATTTACAGGAGATAGAACAGATTTGTAATTTCATATTTTCTTTTTAAAATTTGCGGTTGTTTAGTCGTTCAGTCGCATTCGACTCATTGTGACCCTATGGACAGTAGCTCACCAGGCACATCTTATGTTTTTCATGGCAAACATACTGGACTGGATTGCCAGTTCCGTCTCCAGATGGCCGCGATTTGTCTGACCCTTCTGCTATGACCTGCCAAACTTGGTTCACCAAGTGAGGTATAGCCCACAGCTTCATTGAGGTACACAACAAGGTAGTGATCCAGAAGGGGTCTTTATATTTAATTAATTGGAAATTTTCCTGAAGAAAAATGAACACAGTTTTAGTACAAACACTGAATATGAATCTATTAAACTTTGTTACTAGCCATTTTGAAATACGGTGTGATTGGATATGTTATCTGACACTTTTGATTGGATCCCATATTTTTCTAGAGCACCCACAAACCTAAGTTTTATAACCTAAGTGTTTCTACCACAAGGACAGATAATTGTATATAATTTTGCACTGAACAGATCATACAGTGAGACACTTCACTAGTAGTAGTACTACAGAGTCTATGTCTTCATAACCTGCAAAGGGCAGACCTAAGGAGGCACTATTTGTATGAAAGATCAGATTTCCTTTAAAATATTTTTATTTCCATGATTTATAAAGCTACTAATGTTGTTAGTTTGGTACACAGGTGACATGCAAATGCATTTTTATTTAATCTGCAGTGTGTTTTAAATATTAAAATAAAACACCATTACCATAAAAATATCACACACTTTGCTATAGTGCATAGGAAATCTGGCCCTTACTAGTATATTAATTTTAAATAAATACATATTGTAATGAAAACACCTTTATTGTACAAATATATCACATGCCTAAGCCAGGTAAAAAAAATATTTTCAGTACTAAATTTCAAAAGCTTGCAATAAAATATTATAATACAAAGCATCAAGTGCTATGGATGATAATTTAGATTTTGGTATACAGAAAAAGATATAATGCTTTTGTTTATGCAGCTTATGAGAGAAATATATCAATGTAATGATCTCAGTGACAACTATTTAGAATATTTGAAATAATAATACATTATTGCAAATAACCATTGAAGAGTGATATGTTATCCAAAACCACTTAAATGCTTAGCATGAGCAGGTCATTAATATAATATTTCCACAACTGTTCTCATTTATAACTACTAATAAACCCCCTATAAAACATACCTATCTGCTTTTCTCAAATTCATTACTATGAGTGACAAAATGACAATATGATTAGCAGTTAATAAGGTCTTGGTTTTAAAAGATTGACTGACATTGCATTACTCATTTAATTTCCGTTTCTTCTAGTTTTTTTTCTTCCAACACCCAGGGAATTAATATTATCACATCAAAGGACTCTGTTTAAAGGAGGAGAAAAATAATTTAACAGGACACAGACTGTGATTATTCAAACTAGGTTATTTGCACCTTGTGTATATATAACAATATCATGGTACAGCTTAATTTTGTTCCAATTGTTGTCAGTCACTAATAGAAGAAATGTGCTTTCATTTTAGAAAATCCTTAGTAAGTAGTCAAAGGGGGGAGGGATGCATTTGCAATAAAAAGATAAGAAGAATATGCACATGATGCTGGTAAATCAGAGAATGAGACAAGCCTAATGCAATGAATAATATTAATATGTATCCTTTGTTTTTTTTCTGCTTTTCATTAAAGCAGAGCTGTGGTCAAACATTTAATATAACCCCTTTTGAAGAACAACACTTGAAAAGAGGCAACATAATATATCATTTTTAAATGCATTAATGTTGTTGTTGCATCTGCCATTTTAGTTTCCAGTTCCTGAGGTGGGAGAAGACGTTGAAGTTTTTATCTGCACAATGTGTATGTGACATCAAAAACTGTCAGTGCATTCATTTGCTGTAATGGAATGTTCATTAGATTATAAGCACACATCCTGTTGAGAAAAATGCAGCAATAAATAAGTATTAATGAAATAAAGAAGGAGTAAAGAAAGAGGAAACATTGAGCAAATAATTATTGCATATGAGAGTGAAAAATGTAAAGTTTGTGTATATTTTGTTTTATTTTCTAACAACATTTTTCCCCATTATCATTTGTTTTTGTTCAAAAGACCATATAGATAAAATGGTCCATGGTGATCATTTAAATAAGACTGTAAGCAATACATTAACTGGCTATACTGGAAGAAGGTCCAATAAAATAATCCTGCTTTTATATCCTCTCTTGTCAAAGTCTACTCTTCAAGCAAGCATGATTTAGCACCTAAAGAGGTATATTAAATTTTATAAAATTGTTGCAACATTAAGAAAAATTTGCCCGACCTGTGGCCAGAAATTTATCACACTTTTGCTCTGCAGCATTTTCATTTGTGACTGAGGCATGCATGGTAAGCAGGCAGCTCATCATATATTTATCTTTGGCCTTAAAATAAGACATCTAAAATTGTCTGTGGGAGTAAGAGAGAATGGCAGCTAAGATTCAAGTAAAGACATTCCTCCATATGAAAAATGAAAGCTAAGTCAGTGACTTTGGAGAGGCAGAATGTCTTGGTTATGCAGACTCCAGAAGGATTACTGAATATATTCTGGGAAGCTAGAAAGAAAAGCCATAAAATAAAGGAACAGAATGCTCTTATGTCAAAAGGTTTGAAGACCAGCCTTGTTAATTCAGTAAACTGCAGCGTTAAATTAGTCCAGGCCCTTGTGAAAAGTGGTGTTACATATTGTCCAGCCGAGATAAATTTTCACTCACACTCTCCAACAGACAAGTCAGTGACAGGTGACTGCTGTGAGTGGTTTATTAAAATGGCCACCTCATGGGAGATTTTCAAAATCTTTAATGCTTCTCATTGATAACGGGGTCAGCGACAGTGGGAGTGAGAACAAAAGCGAGAAACTAACCCACGGAATCATGAGCTAATCACTTACTGACGCAGGTCAGCATGTATTAAATAAAATTCATGACATGTTTTGTGTATTGGTGAAATAGCCTAGCTGCACATATTTGAGGTGAAGGGAAAATGTCAGAATAAATATTTTGTGCTTAGCATACCGTTATTGTTTAATCAAACAATTCAGAAAAATCTCACTTTGTGGCTAGGTTTTAAAATGAGTAAAAATGAAAATACTTCACATAATCTAGCTGTTATTAATATACCATATTAAATCTGAGGCTAATGCATGATATATCGATCATTCGTGCTTTATTATTATGAACTCAATAACTGCAAGAAATGTCTTCAATCTAAATTGAAGTCTATGAGAGATACTGACAAGTGAGGAATCCCGGGCTCTTCAGAACATTCTGCTGCATATTGTGACATATGAGAAATATCTACCTCAGGCGAAGGAAAAATCATAAAACTGCAAAAGCTGCATGTGCATGGCATACATGTTAAAATGGCCTGGATAATAATGGAAACAGTAAATTAATGATATAGAGATATAGGTAAAATTAGAAAATGCACGGAATAATATGCCAGATTTTTCAATGCTAAGAATGATAGCATACATATCAATCTACAAATATGGCAAAATTACTGAAATATCACTGATACAGTTCACTTCAGTAGGAAATTGTGTGTTATAATTAGTTTAATAGAGGTCCATACTCGGAAACTGTTGTCATCTAATACTGAATGCGTCATATAAAACATTGTTTTATAATGGACATAATATAAAAGGAGCAATGTAATACCCTAACAACAGGAGCTGGATGTCTTAATTAAGCATTCATTTTTTAATAAAAATCTTATTCAGTTGTTTGGAAGATCAATATTCCTTGCTAACCTTGCTTACTTTCAAACATCAATTTGTAAACCTCTAGTTGAGCTGTTTCTCACTACTACTTATTAGGCCATCATATGATGAGAGGTAGTCCTAAATGATCAGATACACATTTATATCCTTGCTCAGGTAAACCAATTTAATGTATATACTCGAGTATAAGCCACGTTTTTCAGCTCTTTTTTTAAGGCTGAAAAAGGCCCCCTCGGTTTATACTCGATTCACCCTGTGTCTCTTCCCCCCCCCCCCCCCGCCGTGTCTCTCCACCCCGGTGTCTCTTCCCCTGTCTCCCTCCCCTGTGTCTCTTTAACACCCTCTCCCTTGTGTCTCTTTCCCTTACTTTCCCTTATCACCCTCCCCATCCTCCCTCCTCAACCGCCCTCCTCAACCTCCTCCTCATCCTCAACCACCCTCCTCAACCCCCCTCCTCATCTTCAATCCCCTCCTCATCCTTAACTCCCCTCCTCATCCCCCCTCCTCACTTTACCCCTCTCTAATTACCTCCCCCTCTCCCTTTCTCCTCACTTACCTTCCATCAGCAGGTGCTCCTCCTCTCCTTCGCGAGTCTTCTGGCTGTGTCGGGAATCGGCATATGCTAATAAAGTGACGTCACCTGCGCGTCACGTCATTAGCATTGGCTGGGTCCCGACAGAGCCGGAAGACGCGCAGAGGAGCGGAGGAGCAGCTGCTGATGGAAGGTAAGTGAGGGGAAAGGGAGAGGGGGAGGTAATTAGACAGAGGTAAAGCGAGGAGGGGGGTTGAGGAGGGAGGATGTGGAGAGAGGTTGAGGTTGAGAAGGGGAGTTGAGGAGGGAGGATGAGGGTTGAGGAGGGAGGATGAGGAGGAGGTTGAGGAGGGGGGTTGAGGATGAGGAGGGGGGTTGAGGAGGGGGGTTGAGGATGAGGAGGGGGGTTGAGGAGAGAGGTTGAGGATGGGGGTTGAGGATGTAGAGGGGGGTTGGAGAGGGAGGTTGAAGAGGGGGGTTGAGGATGAGGAGGGTGTTGAGGAGGGGGGTTGAGCTGGGAGGTTGAGGAGGGGGGATGAGGAGGGAGGATGAGGAGAGGGGTTGAGGAGGGGGGTTGAGGAGAGAGGATGAGGAGGGAGGATGAGGGTGAGAAGGGAGGATGAGGAGGGCTGGTGAGGAGGGGGGTTAAGGAGGGAGGATGAGGAGGATGATAAGGGAGGGGGAGGGAAAGAGACATGAGGGAGAGGGGGGAAAGAGACACAGGGAAGGGGAGGAGACGACACCGGGGAGGGAGGGGGAAGAGACACAGGGGAGGGAGAGGAAGAGAGACACAGGGGAGGGAGAGGAGGGGAAGAGACACAGGGGAGGGAGAGGGGGGGAGAGACACAGGGGAGGGAGAGGGGGGAAGAGACACAGGGAGGAGAGAGGGGGGACACAAGAAAGGGGCACAGAGGGCACACAAGAAGGGGACACAGAGGGCACAAGAGGGACACAGGGGGCAGAACATTTCCCACCCTCGGCTTATACTCGAGACACTAGGTTTTCCCAGGATTTTGTGGTAAAATAGGTGCCTCGGCTTATACTCGGGTCGGCTTATACTCGAGTATATACGGTAACTCACCTCCAGTCAATGAAATATAAGCATATGTCTGACTATAATGACTTTTCTTCCAGTAAGAGTTGCTTCCACCCCTTGATGACCTCTTAAGGGGTGGAGGCCAGCAGCTCAACTGAGGGTTTATGTTGCCACTCATAATGCTCAGTAAAGGGGCAGCCATTCTGCCCCTCACATTCTCCTTCCATGAAATCTTCCTCAATTTTTACTAGTTGCAGCTTACAACAGAATATGCAACGGTGATGTTACTATTGGGAGTGGGGCCCTCCATACAACTGGGCAGGCTCCACTTACAACATGGCAGGGGGAGCCATTCTACAGCTGCTGATTCACCGCGTAACTGGAAAGGAACAATGTATTAAAAATAATGTGTAAAACTTAATATTGTACAGCACAGAAAACTCACCCACTAATAACAGTAATTATACTTACATAATTCAAATAAATAAATAGATGGATTCAAACTGTATATAATATATATACATTATATGTGCCAGCTATTTACATGTATACATCTACCCAAATACCCAAGACTGAGACCATAAAATAGATTTAGACATAGGGATATAAACTTAGGGTAAAAGAAGGTTTAGAGTAATTATGTAGAGATAGGGTTTTAGGTTTTGGTTTGGAATACTGAATTCATCTAAAGAATCCTTTTTTATGTATCAAGCATTGATACTATACTTTGTTTAAAATAATTATATTTAGAGCAGTTTATTTGCTATTGGATATAAAACATTAAGTAATTACATATAGATTAGCTTGCTAAATAAATAGTTAAATCAGAGGGATCTTTTAGGTTTATATTATTTTCCGGCATGTTATGCCTTTAATAATAGGATGTTGAAGTCAGGTTATGGGGCTATATGCCTTCCAGTAAGGAGGGTCCCTTTAAGGTACATAGGTATTTATCTTTATATAGGCATCTCTATTAGTGGTATTACAAAAAAAGATCCCTCTAATCTAGCCTTGATGATAGGTATTACCCAGTAGTGCATTGGCAAGCAGCATTGTTTTATGTTTTAGCTATAACTAGTAACGTTTCAATCTATGCATTTTTGATATTTGAACAAGTGTTAACCATTGGAATATTGTTGAGGCTATTGTAAATTTTTTCTATATTTTTTTTAATCAAACTGTTCAAATGTATAACGTGTTACCAACTCTAAAATGTTTATAACTGAGAAAGCGAAACCACAATCTTTACAAAATTTGCAATATATGCTCCAAATATTAATCTAACAGCCAAAATATATTTGAAAATACATCTCTCATTGTTGAGAAAGATTACATGGGTGTAGGAACTGGGGGGAACAAATCCCCTTCCCAGATTTTTCAATGTGTGTGTTTATGTGTAGAGAAGCAGTTGTGTGGTATTTTAATATATCCCCCCCAAAATTTTCTTTGGCTCCTACACCCATGGAACATAAATTACATAAAAACTAAAATAGTGCCATAAACATGCCATCCCTTGTATAGGAATCCCTCATTATACAAGAAGAATTTGTTCCATGAACACTGCTTGTAAAGTGAAAACTTATGTAACGAAGATTAAATCTCTCTTTGGTTCCCATGTTATAATCTGTCACCTTTTCTTGTAAGAGTGAACATTTGCTACTGTAATATATAAATAGATTTCTAAATTCAGTTTTTCATATAATTGAAAAATTGTATTTTGGTTGGTCTCATAACAAGGTATTACTGTATTACTTGTTTTGATTTGTATTTTACCAGAATTTAAAAAAATAAGTAAATATATATTTTGAATGTAAATACGGTAGTCAAAGTGATAACATTTTAATATACAATTATCCAAAACACTTTGGCCCTCATTCAATTGCAGTTTGGCCAATTGAATAGGGGTCTAAATAAGCACATAACATATATTTTTTAAATACGTTTTTAGTTAATGAAAACACTGCTTTTGGATAGATGCTTACTAACTAAAAACTTATTTAAAAAAAAATGTTATGTGCTTATTTAGACCCCTATTCAATTGGCCAAATTGCAATTGAATGAGGACCTTTGTATATTTAATATACCAATGACATCAAAGCAGAATAATCAAAATGGAGATTTCCGTATAATGAGGGCATAGAAAAAATATGTTTAAATAAAGCAATACCTTGGAATCTCCACAAATGTAATGGGTATATTATAATAGCCCTGTTACAAGAAAAAAATAGTGAGTGATATTTTAATCCATATTATTCCATGCAAAATGACTGGTTTAAATTCTATATTTTCTCTTAGCCTAGGGCTTCCCAAGTAGAATCTTCACCCATCACCAATTTCTAATGATGCATTAAAATGCCATCGAGCCATATAATTCAATAAAAATGGTGAGTAAAGGTGTTCTATACTTTTAGATGATGTTTTTGCTAACCTTGCTAGTAAATCTATGATATTTAGTTTCTGATACCCAGTTAGGGTTACAGGTTTACATATTGATGTTTAAACATTCAGCGCTTCAGTAAAGGGGTATGTACTGGGAATTACATTACTTACAAAATGATGAAAGGCAATAGATATAATTAATGATAATATGAGGAAATGAAATATACCAGATTATACAAGCTGTTTATGGCAAGTTGTTAAAAAAAACAATCAGTTAATTAAAACATAATTCAACTGGACATAGCTGTTTTTTTTTAGTAAATACGTTATTCTGGGTGGAGATACAATGCTCTCAATATGGGGAAATTTACTAAAGTATTGCGGGTGCGTACAATGGCACCATAGCCCACAGGAATCATGAAATTTACTAAAGGCTTTTTCTGTGCTAACATCAATACATATGTGGGTCATTACGAGTAAAAGTGAACGGAGTGTTTAATGGGTGTGTTAAGGGATGTCACGTGCGGCTTACTGTGAAAATCTTGCAATTAACAACCCCACAATAGCAGTATATTTTCTATTTAAATAAAATTATATTAACAATATACAGCCACTAACATACGACATAAGAGGCTAAATATAACAGGAAAATTATATCAACAACACTGACGATTACAGTATTGTAAAATAATCTAAAATATTAATACAGTTTATGAATTCCATTTTATTTTATAATATACATTTCTTTATATATATATATATATATATATATATATATATTTATTTATTTATATATATATATATATATATATATATATATATATATATATATATATATATAGATAGATGGATAGATAGATAGATAGATAGATATGTGTATTTATTTTTATATATTTAAAAAATGAAATACAAATATCCAGAAAATGATACTCCCATTAGTGTTTAACACTACTACTAGCAGATCTTAATATCTGCTTATTGGTGAACAAAAATTAAATGTTTTTATTTCATTATACAGCAATGATGATAACAATTAAACAATAAATTGATAAATACAATATGTGATAACTACTTTGGCATATGTAATTATTTTTCTAACTTATTATTTCACACATAATTAAGTACTCTTATACCCTCAAATTGTATAGGTATATCTCAATCCCAATATTATCAGAGTACAATAATCTGTCAGTTATACATGTCCAACACTTTTAGGAGTACCAAAATTGAATAATATCAACTGATTGTCTTTTCTAATGTAAAGCACTCTGTAGCTATGAAGCGACCCATCCAACATTGAGTTAATAGTTGGGGGGAATACTGAATAATGACCTCTATTCTATTAATTCTTAATAAAATTTTATTGTGACCCACATGTTATTTACTCATGATGAACCATTTCCAATTTAGTTTTTTTTGTGGTGTATTTTTAATATACCCACATTGTTATTATATCCTGAATTAGGATATAAGAAAGAGTATCCATTGTGAGTATTGTCAGTGGGATATGATTGCCATTTGTTAATATAAAGCAAATAGCACCAATGTGATAACTGGAGAGAGTACTGAGTAATAACCTCTATACTTTAATTGTATTCAATGGATTTTATTAGAATTATACGTTTCCATGATTATGCTATTTTTAAAAATGCATCTGCATTTCAGTGCTCCTTTAAAAATATGCTTTGGGTTATAATGCAGATGAACTTCCTGTTCATTTTTTACTATTATTTATTTTGATTGTTGATGTAAATTGGAGTTTGTAATTTTTTTCTTTTCTCTCAGTCCACCTTTATAATCCTTCTACCAAGCCTTTGCTTTTATCTTTATATTAAATTGTAGCCATTGCTCCTTGTGAGTTGCTCATGCTTAGATATGATATAGGCAAAATAGCAACTGAAATGCTGGGCAGTGTTCTAAGGCTGATTGACAGATAAAATATAAGGCTCAATATAGGTTATCTGTAAGAAAATATATTTTGTTTGTAATATACAATTAATAATGTAATTGTTATTAACTCATTTTTTTAAATGATATCATATTTGAAACGTGTGTTGTGTCCCTTAAGCTTAGAATAATATATTGTAATACTTAAGTATCAATATCATAACATGTCTTTTTTTATTATACACACTAAGAAATTGCCCGTCAAAACTGACAAGAATGACATTTTAAGGCTGGCAATGCTGGTTGCCACATTGAGTCTCCTTTTCCACCCCTCTCCCTCTCTTGTATCTTATTTCCCCACTCTCCCCTTCCCTGTGTCACCTTTATCCCCATCTCCCTCCCTGTGTCTCCTTTCCCCCCTCTCTCCCTCTCCTGTTCCTCCTTCACCCCTCTCCCTTTCCCCCTGTCTACTTTCCCCTCTCCCTTTTCCCAATGTCTCCTTTCCCCCTCTCCCTTTCCCCATGTCTCCTTTCTCCCCCATGTCTCCTTTCCCCTCTCCCTTTTCCCCCATGTCTCCTTTCGCCCCCTCTCCCTTTCTCTGTGTCTCCTTTCCCTCTCATATCTCATTTCCCCCTCTCCCTTTCCCCCTCGTGTCTCCTTTCCCCCCTCGTGTCTCCTTCCCCCCTCCTCCCTCTGTTGTGACTTCATCCCCCCCTCTCCCTCCTTTGTCTCTTCGTTCCCCCTCCTCTACCTTCTTTGTCTCTCCGTTCCCCCTCCTCTCCTTCCCTTGTCTCTCCATTCCCTCTCCTCTCCCACCCTTGTGCCTCTGTTCCCCCTCCTCCCTCCCTTGTGTCTCTTACCTGGTTCCAAACCCTGCCAGTAGCTCGCTCCCAGTACTCACAGTTTTCTCCTCCTCTTCCGCTCCCGTCCTTTGGCCTGAACTACTTTCTGGATCAATTTGTGCATTGCGTATGCGCATACCAACTGCGCGATGTGTGGCTTGATTCAGAAAGTAGTTCCAGCTGAAGGACGGGAGCCGCAGAGGAGGAGACGGTGGTGAGTATGGGCAGCAAGCCACTGGCAGGGTTTGAGACCAGGTATGGCCAAGCTACTGGCAGGGTTTCTAGGTAAGCTGGGGCACCGGGGGAGGCAGAGGGGGAGATAAGAAATGGCCAGAGGGGGAGATGAGAGAGAGACAGAGGGGGAGATGAGAGAGAGGCCTAAGTCACGTGGGCCTTGCAGTTGCGGCAAGTAACGGCGGGAGAGGTGGAGATGAGAGAGAGCTTGAGGGGGATGAGAGAGGCCGGCCCTGCCGGCGATGAGCGCCTGTAGCGCTCATTGCGAGGCCTGCAATGAGCACCTTTGGCGCTCATTGCAACTTAAGTCCCACGGGTTCGCAGTCGACGGCTCGACCAACAAGCCGCAAGAGCGTTACCAACATTGGAAGCATTACGAACAGCCCCTCAGATCCACAACTACTGTATATATGTGATCATGGGCCTTCTTGCATATATATTTAAGATTCATGCAATAGAACTTTGATTAATATTATAGTACAGTGCATGTGTATGGATCTAATGTTAGTCATCATTACTTGATAGTTTGCAATCACTCCAGTGTTTAATGAAAGCAGAGAAAGGGTTCAGTGACACTGTTTTAAATACAAACATGCCTACAAAGTGCCACAATAGGAAACAATAGAAAACGGCTATGAGAAAATGGAAAATATAGATTAATAAATACAGAGAGGTTCTTTTCTCCAGACTTTTCCAAATTTGCTGTCATTGCACAGTGGTTCACAGTAAACATGCAATTGTGTGCACTCAGTCAGAAGAAGCAGTCACCAGCACACTGAACTTATGTACCGAACTTTGAAAATGTAGACTTGCAACACAATGGTGGCGCACATTCAGAAGTGTAACTGGACTGGCTGCAGATTGTTGGTTTTCCAAGTAGTATAGGGGCAGGTGCAACCTCTATTGATTATTCATCCATGATAAAATTGATTACTATCACGTATGTAATCAATAGGAATATGTATATAAATATATATATAATGGGTCAGATATGCTGAGATGAGTAGGAGGTCTTGACAAATCTTTGGAAATCACATCTTCTTAACAATTTTTTTCAGGATAATCTGCTACTGGCAATGTTCTCCAAGATTTCTCTAAGCTTTAGAGCTGAGTACATTTAACTCAGTCACTTCAAATCTCATATTGCTTGATATTTGACCTCAGCTATATAAATATTGACACAAATCAGCATAAATTTTACATAGAAAATAAAAAAAAATTGATTATTATCATGCCAAAATGTAAAATGCACTTATTGTGTAGAATAGAATAAATGTGCTCAAAACCTGTTACTGTTTTATCTAAATAGAGAATTATTTACAAAAGTAAAATAATTATATTACAGTTATGTACAGTAGTTGTAACCCTCAGTCCATTAGTTTTATTCATTCAGTGGGCCAGGTACAACTGTTCTGCAAGCAAAAAACATCTATTTAATAAATAGACACTGGGTAATTTAGACCCTTCTGGATTGCTACCTTGTTGTGGTGAAGGGGCTTGTGTACTTAGATGAGGCTATGAGCTATACCATGTAGGGTCAGCCAAGATGAGCAGGTCATGTCAGAGAGGTCAGACAAATCACGGTCCACTGGAGAAGGAACTGGCAACTCACTACAGTAACTTTGCTCAGACACTTTATGGACAGGCACAACCAGAGACATAACAATATGTCACTGGAACATGAGCCCCTCAGGTCAGATGGTGCCTACCTCATTACTGAGGAAGAGCAGAGGGCAAGTACAAGTAACACCAGATGTTATGAAGTGGTTGGGCCAAAGCTGAGAGAACACCTAGCTGAGGATGGATCTGGAGGTGAAGTCAACTGCTGCAAAGACCAATTCAGAATAGGAACTATGAACCATGGCAAACTAGATGTGGTCAAGAATAAAATAACAAGGTTAAACATTGATATCCTGGGAATTGGTGAACTTAAATGGACTGGAATAGGACATTGCACATCAGACAACCTGGAATGTTAGAACTATGAACCAAGGCAAACTAGATGTGGTCAAGAATGAAATGACAAAGTTAAACATTGATATCCTGGAAATTGGTGAACTTAAATGGACTGGAATGGGACTTTTCACATTAGATAAACCCACCAGATCTTCCACTGTGTTCAAGAATCTCGCAGAAGAAATGGAGTAACAATCCTAGTCAATCAAAGATTGGCCAAAGCAGTGTTTGGTGACAACCCAATAAATTACAGAATAATTTCAATTTGAATTCAAGGCAAGCCATTTAATATCACAGTGAGTCTATGCTCCAACCACGGGTGCTGAAGAGGCTGACGTTGTCCAGTTCTACAAAGACTTTCAACACATCATAGATATAACACCTATCTATCACTATCATCATAAGAGAATGGAATGCTAAAGTGGGGAACCAAAAGACACCTGGAATAACTGGCAAATTTGGCCTAGGAATACAAAATTAAGCAGGTCAGAGATTAGTAGAATTTTGTCAAGATAATTCTCTGGTCGTAGCTAACACCCTCTTCCAACAGCCTCCGAGACGACTCTACACATGGACATCACCAGATGGACAACATAGAAATCAGATTGACTATATACTTTGCAGCCAAAGATGGAGGAGCTCTATACAGTTAGCAAAAATAAGACCTGCAGCTGACTGCAGCTCAGACCATGATCTTCTTATTACAAAGTTGAAAATGAAACTGACGAAAGCCGGGTTCCGCAGAGGAAGAGGTACAAGAGATCACATTGCCAATGTCTGCTGGATAATAGAGAAAGCAAGAGAGTTCCAAAAAATAATTTACTTCTGCTTCATAGGCTATTCTAAAGCCTTTGACTGTGTGGATCACAAAAAATGTGGCATGTCCTTAAAGAGATGGGAGCACCAGAGCATCTCATCCTCCTCCTAAAGAATCTGTATGTCGATCAGGAAGCCACGGTCAGAACCGAACATGGGACAACAGAATGGTTCAAGATCGGGAAAGGAGTGCGACAAGGTTTTATATTGTCACTGCATTTATTAAACTTGTATGCAGAGTACATCCTGCGTAAGGATGGGCTGGATGAATCCAAAGCCAGAATCAATATAGCTGTAAGGAATATAAAAAAACTCAGATATGCCGATCATACTACCTTGATGTCAGGGACAAGATTGTAGACCTACACAAGGCTGGAACAGGCCACATCATTATCGCCAAGTTGGCATGCAGCTCAACGTTAAAAAGACAAAGATCATGGCAAATGGCAATCTCACTTCCTGGCAAATAGACGGGGAAGAAGTGGAGTCAGTGACAGGTTTTATTTTCCTTGGATCCAAGATCTCTGCAGATGGTGACTGTAGTCATGAAGTTAAAAAAACATTTGCTTCTGGAGAGCAAAGCTATGGCAAGCTTGGAGAAGCTAGTAAAAAGTAAAGACATTAAACTATCAATAAAGGTCAGCATAGTTCAAACTATGGTATTCCCAGTAGTAACATATGGATGTGAGAGCTGGATCATAAAGAAGTCTGAGCACCGTAGAATTGATGACTTTGAATTGTGGTGTTGGAAAAGACTGCTTGGACTGCTTTGGACTGCACAGAGATCCAATAAATCAATACTTCAGGAAATCAAGATAAACTGTTCAATAAAAGGTATGATCATAAGGCTAATGCTCAAATATTTTGGCCATATCATGAGACGGCATGGTTCCCTAGAAAATACTCTGATGCTGGAAAGGATTGAAGGCACAAGAAGAAGGGACGACGGAGGCGGAGATGGATAGATGCGGTCACTGAAGAAACGAACATAAACTTGGAGCTCAGAGAGGCATGATTGAGAGATGCACCTGGAGTGCTGTGATCCATAGAGTCACGGAGAGTCGAACGCGACAAAATGCTGCATTAGTTTAGTACTATTGGAAATTTCAAATCTTATACACCACAGGTTAATACAGGAATGAAGAGGTACTTTGAGACATTTCCTAAACTTCAGTTTCTAGTACATCTGGTCCATGGGTTAATTTTTGCTTCCTACTAAGTATGAGTCCAATTCAATTAGAAGCCTGCATCTCACGGAATATAGGCCGTATGTCTGCGGCCCTGCTGCGGGCTTGAACTCTGCTACAATTCTGGTGCTAGTCAATTGAACAAGCCTGCAAGTTAAGGCCCAAACGCTGAAACCGTAAATGCACTTGTATGTAGCACATCAGTGCGGGAGCATGATCATCTAAGCAAGGCTGTAACTACCCATTTTAAAACAGCCAATAGAAAATGAGAGCGCCATCATTACGTCAGTAACACATAGAGGTTACATGTCAATAAATTAGCATTTGGGGGTCCGATATGCGATCGGACTTGCAAAACCGCGAAATACAAAATAATAAAAATGAATGCCAATACTGTTCTAGTTCATGTGGATGGCCTCATATGTATTAACTCACTGATTCCCAAGATCGATATACTGTAACCCCAAAATGACACATGAAAATATAAAAATGTTATTGCCAATTTGTAAGCTTGAGACTGTTGTGCAATTAATTCTAATGTCTTTCATCGCTTTCCCCATCATTTACAGTGGAGTATTGATTTTTTATTTGCATGTACAGTTCTACAAACAGGGGTTAAACTCCCTTGCAGGTCCTTTCTAGTAGTCATAGGATTTTTTCCTACATTTGCCGTTTATGGGTGTGAAAACATTTGCGGGCTCGGGAATTGTTGCAACTGAATAGTGATTTTAGCGCTCGTAACTCTTGCTGATGGGAATGATCAGAGGCTTCGGGAGCAGGGGTTTAGGAACCAAAATAATTCTGGCGGGGATACAGCTCACAGAACACTTAACGGCTTCTACAGTGAGGGGTAAAATATTTGATCCCCTGCTGATTTTAAAAGTTTATCCACTGACAAAGAAATGACCAGTCTATAATTTTAATGGCAGGTGTATTTTGACAGTGAGAGACAGAATAACAAAAAAAAAAAGAAAAATGCATGTAAAAAAAGTTATAAATTAATTTGTAGGTCAATGAGGGAAATAAGTATTTGATCCCCTATCAATCAGCAAGATTTCTGGCTCCCAGGTGTCTTTTATACAGGTAACAAGCTGAGAATAGGAGCACTCTCTTAAAGGGAGTGATCCTAATCTCAGCTTTTTACCAGTATAAAAGACACCTGTCCACAAAAACAATTAATCAATCAGATTCCAAACTCTCCACCATGGCCAAGACCAAAGAGCTGTCCAAGGATGTCAGGGACAAGATTGCAGACCTACACAAGGCTGGAATGGGCTACATGGCCATCGCCAAGCAGCTTGGTGAGAAAGTGACAACAGTTGGTATGATTATTTGCAAATGGAAGAAACACAAAAAAACTGCCAGTCTCCCTCTGTCTGATGCTCCATGAAAAATCTAACCTCATGGAGTTTCAATGATCATGAGAACGGTGAGGAATCAGCCCAGAACTACATGGAGGGTCTTGTTAAGTATCTCAAGGCCGCTGGGACCATAGTCAACAAGAAAACAATTGGTAACATACTACGACGTGAAGGACTGAAATCCTGCAGTGCCCGCGAGGCCCCTAGCTCAAGAAAGCACATGTACAGGCCCGTCTGCAGTTTGCCAATGAACATCTGAATGATTCAGAGGAGAACTGGGTGAAAGTGTAGTGGTCAGATGAGACCAAAATCGAGCTCTTTGGCATCAACTCAACTCGTGTTTGGAGGAGCAGGAATGCTGCCTATAACCCCAAGAACACCATCTTAACTGTCAAATATGGACGTGGAACATTTTGCTTTGGGGGTGTTTTTTTCTGCTAAGGGGACAGGACAACTGCACTGCATAAAATGGACGATGGGCGGGGCCATGTACAGTCAAATCTTGAGTGAGAACCTCCTTCCCTCAGCCAGTGCATTGAAAATGGGTCATGGATGGGTATTCTAGCAAAACACACAGCCAAGGAAACAAACAAGTGGCTCAAGAAGAAGCTCATTAAGGTCCTGGAGTGGCCTAGCCAGTCTCCAGACCCTAATCCCATAGAAAATCTGTGGAGGAAGCTGAAGGTTCGAGTCACCAAACATCAGCCTTGAAACCTTAATGACTTGGAGAGGACCTACAAAGAGGAGTGGGAAAAAATCCCTCCTAAAATGTGTGCAAACCTTGTGGCCAACTACAAGAAATGTCTGACCTTTGTGATTGCCAACAAGGGTTTTGCCACCAAGTCAAAGTGGTCAAATACTTATTTCCCTCATTGACCTGCAAATCAATTTATAACTTTTTTGACATGTCTTTTTCTTTTCTTTTTGTTATTCTGTCTCTCACTGTTAAAATACCTCTACCATTAAAATTATAGACTGATCATATGTTTGTCAGTGGACAAACGTTTAAAATCAGCTGGGGATCAAATACTTTTCCCCCCCACTGTATACGCATACATCCAATGAGAAATATTGGGGGGTTGTCACCCTCATCCCCCCCCCCCCCCCGAGTTCCTACACCCATGTTCGGGAGGCTGTAAGTTCCGGGTTTAACAACCACAAAGTTTTCAAAGCTGTAGATAAATGAATTGACGCCAATTAAATTGCAAATTTACTTATGGCCTCACTTACGTGCTCTAGTAACTTACAATTGCTCAATTGAATCGGGCTCTAAGTGGCTTTATAGTGATGGATCCTGAGTAAACCAAGGTATTTGGGTATATCTATGTAGAGATAAAAGTAGGAATAGGTAGAGTAAGAGGAGTTCAGAAGAGTTAAAACATAATAAATCTCCATTTCCTTTTTTTTCTATGGTATTTATTTAGGATTCGAGAATGAACTTTAATTATGTTTGATAAACAGCAGGACATAGTGTTGTGGGTTTTGAGGGTTTTTGAGGGTAAAAAGAATACCAAACCCATCTATTGTTTACATTATATGGTTGTCTATTGGTTTTGCTACTACCACTGTAAACACTGACACATTTATGGTATACTGTTCTAACCTGTGGGGTTAAACAATTTTCCTTTGTACAAATTAAATTTCTGAGTCTATTAAACAAATCAAATCAAAACATGGAAAGGCTAAGTTTTAATATTTTCACATGGGTAAGAAAGACTCCTCAAGATGAAACATGTGAAGGTCTCAAGATAGTGTGTTCTAAGACATACGCATCTCACTTCAATACCCTATTGTCCGAAATAAATATTATCAAGCAGGTGTTAAGATAAACGCATAAGGGAGTCTAGTTTGATCAAAAATACTTGGCAGACAATATGGGACAGAGGTCATACATATTAATATTAATCCAGTTTAATATTTTGTACCAGAGCGCTCTCAAGCAGATAGAAACAGATATACACAACATATTTATCAATACATTCTAATTTATACATATACATGCAAACAGGGAATAACTATGTGTGATTGATGGAAACCAACCTTGTGATGATGAAGAAGAAATAGTTATCTAATAGAGAGAGAGAAGTTTTGGCGTTTTTTGCCGCATCCTGGTCTTTTCCTGCTTTTACCTGGAGTCTTTTCTTCTGTACTGTATTCTGGCTTATCTACAGTCCTGTCTGTGGACATACCTGACTGTCATCCTTGGGCATAAACCTATGCCCCCTTCTTATCTTCCCTAAGATATCTTACTATATCTGTCTATCCAAATTCTATTCTATCTCCACAACTGTTCCTAACAAACCAATAACACAAAGAGGGATTACTTCAGGCTATCTTGAGAAGAGATCCTAAAAATGAGACAGGCATTATCCTAAAATTCTATACATGGTATGTATAAACTGGTTTAACTTTATAATTTGTAGTAAAGTTACAATTAGCCCAATATACAACAAACCTTCTGTTACCCTTTTGGGAGTGGTCACAGAACCAAGATTTATTAGCACCTTCATTCCCGACTGTAGGTGTAAATCAATATATTTCAATCTGTGCCCATATTGCCTAAAACAGACTGATTGACTTTATTCAATAATGTAACCATTTAACTCTGTTACAAAACCAATTATTAAAAACATCTATACAGCAAACCATACTTAGAAATACTCAAAATATATATTCTTGTATCACACAATCTACAAAATTGTCTTACATCATTACTAATTGAATGCTGACAGACTGTTAACCAAACTTTATAAGATTATATATACTGTTTATATATTTCTATATTGAGCTAGCCAAATATAGATTGTATTAAAATAAATTGTTAATCCACATTTGATACGTTTGTATACACTGCTTATTGATTTCTGTATTAATCTGACCAAATATAAAGTGTGTTAAGATTAATTATTATCCAATCATCCAAAAGAGATTGTAATAGACATCAGGTAGATTGTATATTGTGATCTAACTAAATATCAAAACTTACAATTGTAAACACTTATAATTGTTTATCCTTGATATTCACTGCTCTACTAAAAAAAGCAATTTCTGCACACATCGTATAGTTGTCGATAAATTGATCCTCAAGCTCAATTAATCTATACACTGTAATATTTTAAGAAACTATATTAATCTATACAGTGTAATATTTATGTCATATCAATTGCAATACAATAGGAGGTGGGCAATTTTACTCCGATTTTTAACCCTAAATTGATAAATATACCCAATTTCATCAAGCCTTCAGAAGGGGCGGCAATTACCCATAAACAGTGTTGCAGCCTCTGAAAAGTTTTTTGAATCTTGTTGATTAATCTACAGTGGGATGGATCAATTGGTTATTACTATATATATTTTTTACTAATAATAATTAAATTTGCTTCTTCTAGTTATGATTACAACATTTACTTTCTATTTCCATTTTAACTAAAAATTCAGATGTTTTTTGTACAAAACTACAGAACATGTTTTACTGACATTATTTGTTATTCTCTCTAGAGATGTAGACTTTAAGCAAATTCACTTGATATTCTTTACTGCAAACACCTTAAACAGATCACAACAGCAAGCATTAGGCTACTGGGGTATATTTGTTACTTGGTGCTGGTACTAATGTCATGTGATGTGAGTGATACTGACAGTGACAAAGTACAAGTGATGATGAGTCTGGATGAGTCAGGTCATGATGTTGAATGATTTATTACTGAATGAGTGCTTTTAAACAGTGACACTATGTAGTCCGAGGATGTTCTGCACAATGGGGGCAGTGTTATTTGACCAAATCTTAAATTCCAAAATTGCATTTATCTGAGCAGCAATGGATACTGCATAATGACAATGATATTATCACTTATATATTTTGATTCTTCTTTTATTTGTAGGGGTGTACATTTATAGGAGTACAGTTGGTCCCTAAAGACCTAAAAAGAATCAAAGACAAGAAGATCAACCCAAATCACATATAATACAAGTACCAAATTAAGATTTTATTGGCTTCAACTTGCTACATTTATTTTTAAAAAGATTTGCCAAAATGATGATAATGGAAAAGCATTTACATTATTTGTGTGTCAGTGGCTTATCAGGATGAAGCCTTTTGTGCAACAACCTAAATATCCAAATTACAAAAGGCTAAACTGATGACTTTTCTGAAACTTTAATAGTTATTAGCTCAGCATCAATTTATATGAGACAAAACTGCAATTTGTACAGCGCCTGTATGTCCACTGTATTGTTTTAGATAATATATATTTGTATCAGTAATAACCCTGTATAATTAAGATCACACATCTCTGTGAACTTTTAAAACTTAAAGTAGAGGTCACAAACAATAAGCTTTGCTTCCAATAGCAGTAATGTTTTCTCTTCCTTTCTAAGCCTTTTAAAAATAGTCTAGAATTTTATTATAAATAAATGATTCAATCGATACTTATTAAGCCTCTTTAATCAAATATAACAAATTGGGAAAAAGGTCATTGCAAGAAGGACATGAACTCCTTTATATTTATTTTGCATTAAGGAAGATTAGTTTCTAAATCATAAACTATGAAATAAAACGGAGAGTAAAATAAATACAGAGACTTTATCAAATTAGATTTATTAACACCATCGACTAATGTAAAACACAGATATTGTTCAATATGTTTTTTTATATTTGATGATAGAAACTTACTTTTTTATTATACAGAAAAGAAAAAACAGCAATTGTTTTTTTTTTCTTTCATTTTAATATGGATGGCTACACTATAAACAGAGTAGATTATTACAGTTTAGAATATATTTATTATAGAATACAATATTTAAGAATTTCTCATACTTGTTTGCAGTATATTTTAATTTATAGCCACTGTGATAAAGAAAGGCATGAACAGGAGATCAGATAAGGTAGTAGCTGCTGACTTGGGAATTGCTTGTAGTTGGGATAGCTGACAGCATTTTCTCCCCTTAAGTTTGGCACATATTATCTTGCTCCCTAGAGAAATTAGGATCTCCATCCTTTGTAATATGAGTTGTGGTGTTAATTTGTCGGCTTTGGTTCTGTGTGGGAAAAAGATTACTGTATACATATGAACTGTTATGCTATTTTTGATTGACAACCCACATATATAGAGAATATAAAAATGTAAACACAATAAATGCAATCTCAATAAATATGTTTTTTTTTTTTTCTGAAAGCATCAGCTATTTTAAGTTTCTACCTAGTTTTACATTATATGGAAAAAATACTGTATGTTGTCAGCTGAGGTCATACTTGTTAGCAATGTAATTGTATTTCTTCCTAGACCATTTTGGATTAAAAAAAAACATTTTGGAAATTCATACTCTTCATAATGCAAAAATATGACAATATAATAACTATCATTGCCAAGAATTGCCAAAATTAATAAAGTATTAATTTAACCTTGTGTCCATTTAAGAAGGTTTTATTTGAGCTACTGTACATGTACCAAAATGAGACTTGTTAGATTTCTTGCAGTATGTCTTAATTTCTGTGGTAGATATGTACTAAGATTTGACATTGCAAAGAGATCTCCAACATGTCCCTATTTAGGACATACCCATTCATTAAAGCATACTGTATACTATGTTCAAGTTGCTCAGAAATATAATGTTTTAGATGGGAAGATTGTGTCTGAACCCGTGGATATGACCCTAATGGCTATATATAGAAATTGAGTGTGGTACTGTTACTATTGTGTAGAGTAGGAGTGTGTTATGTGTTTTTGCCTAGGCCAATGAGACCCAAGCCTAGGGGAGCACAAATTCAGGAGGTAGCAGACTTCTGGAAAATGCTGGTATATAGTCATGGAATACTCTGTCAATATACAAAGATATATCTATATATAGTGATATTTCTGTGAGTGTTCCTGACTCTTTCTGACATATGTACACATAATTAAACCTACACCTGTAATCTGGGATATAGCAAGGGCAAAGGAGTAGAACTGTGAAGAGAGGGAGAGCAAATATAAATTTGCTAAAACAGCATAAAATCTAAATATGCCCTAGTGTAGAGGTGTACACCATGATTTTATCTGTCCGATGCAGCACATTTTAGGGGTTACTTGTGTAATAATATAGTGTGCATATACACAGGGTCTATATGCAGTGACATTACTGTCAATAAATATACCTGAAACTTTATGATATATAACATATACCTATACACTTACAGATCTATGTATACTTGACATCCTAAGGAGGAAAGGAGAAGAAGTAACTGGGGTGGAGCCTGGGTTTATCTGAATAGACCTAGAGCAATATAAATCTATAACACCCTAATGGGTGTATACAAATATAAAGTGGTAACCCCAA
Source organism: Discoglossus pictus (assembly GCA_027410445.1). NCBI lineage: Eukaryota > Metazoa > Chordata > Amphibia > Anura > Alytidae > Discoglossus > Discoglossus pictus. Next base: position 229,674,727 of record CM050166.1, read on the forward strand.
TACAAGTCAAATAAGTTATGGCAAAGTTGCTATGAGAACTGGGAAGTATGACATTCTCTGTGATACAGGTGCTTATTGGTGGCCTAATATTATTATTATCTCTCATTTATATAGCGCCAACGTATTTAGTAGAACTGGGCTACAGTAAAACATGGGTATGACAATACATTTTTTGACTGATACAAAAGGAGTTGAAGTCCCTGCCTTTGAGCTAACAATCGTACACATGACACTTTTATACAAAGTGCCTTGCATGACTGAGAGTTTGCAAGCCTATAGAATAAGTGATTAATGAAACAGAAGGTGAAGTAATTAAAAGAGAGAAACAAGGCCTGGCAAATAATTGAAAAAGATTGTAGAGGGTTAATTAGTGACTAAGTCTGTGTAACAGTTATGAAAAGCTGAGGCAATAGTGTAGAAACCTATACTATAAAGTAACACAAATCAAAAGTGGGTGTGGACAGAATATATGGGAGGGCATGTTAGATGAGTTCAGGCGAGGCTCTAGGTCTGGAGAAAATTAAGGTTAATGGACCTTGGAAAGATGTCAGTTGGTGAATGCTTCTGCTCAGGTGGATAGTTTGAGGCCCAGTGCCACTGGACGAGCCCCTGCAGAAGTTAATGCTTCAGTCCTGATGGTGAATGGAACTGTGAAAGATGTCAGTTGGTGAGTGCTTCTGCTCAGGTGGATAGTTTGGGGCCCAGTGCCACTGGACGAGCACCTGCAGAAGTTAATGCTTCAGTCCTGATGGTGAATGGAACTGTGAAAGATGTCAGTTGGTGAGTGCTTCTGCTCAGGTGGATAGTGAGGCCCAGTGTCACTGGCAACAGAAGTGACTGCTTTAGTCCTGATGGTGAATGGAACTACTAACTACTATTTATTCTTGTACCAGTTCATGACGCAGGTTTTGCATCTATTTTAATATATGTTGGCTGGTAACAGGCTTAAAGATAAATGCTCTTTAATAGTGTGTAATGGAGTTGTGGTGCACACAGGCCTCTTATCCTGGAATCACAGAAAGCAAAATGATGTCACTATGTAGTATTAATATCACATATAATAGTTGTCAAACTGTGAGTCGTCATCATCCTTTGCGAGCTCGCGAAGCGCAGCATTTGCGGAGGTGGAGGCTCCAACTTCGTCTGCAATGAGCCAAAGGCTCACTGCAGGCCGCAAATGCAGACCCTCGCAAAGCGAGGGCCCGCATTTGTGGAGGGGGAGGCTCTACGCCGCCTCACTCCCGGTACAAGAAAACCACAGAAAAGCGCGACTTTGAACAAAAAAACAATAACGCAAAACTTAGAAAAAAAAGAAAATACGACCCACGGGCCTTAGAAAAAAAACACTTAGGCGTAAAGACAAAATACGGACTTACACAAAAAAAAATACGACCCGGGGGACTTAGAAAAATAAATAAATACGAGGTCACAAAAATACGAACTTAACGGCCGAAACGCGTACATCAAAAAACACAAAAAACTATGTAAATAAAGATAAAAAAATTACAAAAACTTCACAAACAGCACGGCTGGACAGCCAGGATGTCTGGGTGTAAGGTTGCACATGAATTATAGAAGATTTTAAGCAGTTTCATCACTTGAAAATCGGCTTAGCTGAAAAAAAATGTCGGCCAAAAAAATGAAAACGAGGCTCCACGACCCAGAAGTGCAGAAAACACTGACAAGGACATACAAGGTTTAATTACGACCCTGTGGAACTTAGAAAATAAAAATACGAGGTTGCAAAAATACGAACTTAACGGCCGAAATGCGTATATTCAAAAACAACACAAACAATACAAAATAGAAAAAAAATGTAAACAAAATACTACAATGACCATTGAGAGACAGCCATGACATCTGCCAGTGAGGTTGCACGCTAATTAAAGTCGAATTTAACGAGTTTAGGAAATTGAAAATGCCTAAGCAAGAAAAAAAATGTCATCCGAAAAAAATGAAAACGAGGCTACATGACCCCGAAATGCACAAAACACCACCAGGCACGTACGACTTTTGCGAGGTACAAAAATATACACTTAGGAAGCACGGAAAATGCTTGCGAGCCAAGTAGCACATAGACAAACAACGCCATTTTACAACACTAACACACTACGAATCTAAAATGGCGCTCTACATAACTAAACCAAGGGTTTGCTCTTGCGCACGCAGCATATTTCTAATGCACACTTGGAAAATTGATGACACTTTCTTCTCAGGGCAGCAACGATTCAACTGTACATTGTATGCTGCAGGAAAATAAAAGTAGATACTTAGCTCTTCAGGCTATTCAGTGCCGGATATATCAATTACAAATAGGTAAAGTATATTAATTTAGTAAGTAAATAAGTAATTAATAATTATAGAAAAAAAACATATATATATCTGTCTTTGTCATGAGAGCCGAAGGCGTTCATAGGACCAAAACTACACAAGACGAGCGGCTCGTTATTAGCGCCGAAAGTCCCCACAGTAGAAAAAGATTTACATTGTGTTGCCATGGCTTAACATTTTATTGCCTCGTCATTTTTGACGGGCAAGTCGCTAGTTCCTAAATCATTTGTGCAATACAAGGAGGGGGGTTGAGGAGGGAGGTTGAGGAGGGAGGATGAGGTGGGAGGTAGAGGATGAGGAGGGAGGTTAAGGATGAGGAGGGAGGTTGAGGAGTGGGGTTGAGGAGGGTTATAAGGGAGGGGGGAAGAGACACAGGGAAGGGAGAGGTTGGAAGAGACACAGGGAAGGGAGAGGGGAGAAGAGACACGGAGAGAGAGGGGGACACAGTGGGCACAAGAGGGACACAGGGGGCAGCACATTTCCCACCCTCGGCTTACTCAAGTCACTCATTTTACCCAGTATTTTGTGGTAAAATGGGTGCCTCGGCTTATACTCGGGTTGGCTTATACTCGAGTATATACGGTATAGTAAAATAAAGTATTACTTAAATTGATTTTAAATTAATTTTTTTTACATAATTTAAATTAATTATGTTGGATGTATTTTCTAATAAAATAATTTTACTTTTGTTTACCATTTAAATTCAGTTTCAAATTTTAAATATGTTCATTGAAAAAGTCAGACTCCTGGAAAGTTGTTAGCTTCAAGCTTCACTCACTAAATGTCTGCTTGTATCATGAGTAATGCTAGCCAACAGTATAACTGCGCCAAATCATAGATGTGAAAGAAACAAATTGGATGGCATTAGTTAGTAGACACGCTATATTTGAAGCCAACAATACCCCAAACTGACAGCTTCTTATAGTTAGCTTTTTAATGATTTCCCTTTTAAAACCTTAACATTACATTATCCAAAAAAAAAAAAATAGTTTGTTTGCTTACAAAAATAACACAAAATATTTTTTTATGATTTCCCCCTTAAAAGCATTGAAAACATAGATAAAACATTGTACTAAAGATGTAACATGTTGCGTTAAAAATTATAGCTCCTCCCACCGTAAGTTCTTATTTACATAATGGGCGTATTTAGGTTTTATCCTGCAATAGGCCATTCAGGTTTGTATGTACCCCGCCCCCCCCCCCCCCCCCCATGTCCCACTTGCAGTTACTTCTTTCCCTTTTCTATATTTCAAATCACAAGTATATGTTTGTTTATGTATAAAGATATGGTATGTCTGAAATCGTCAAATACACTCACAGAGAGTAATATTACTGCATGTAGATATTTATCTGCATATACAAAGATATTTCAAAGTACTGTAATGCATTTTGAGGCAGCCAAAAAGAGTGGTGGAGTGACCGGATGGAGGGCACTGGTGCAACGCAAGAAAGTGTTGCCAATTTTTTGTATTGGGCCCCACCTAGGCCCCTATATAATATATATATATATATGATCCCACCATGCCCCCTGAGATCACGGTCTGCCCTGCACCATGCCCCCTGATTTAGGGTCTTCCCCCAAGCACCACCTCAGCCGTGGACTCCCCAGCTTAGTCTCGTACCCCACTGCCTAATATACCTGGCCGGAGCTGTCAGGGACTTCAGGGAAGTCAGCCAATGAGAGTCATGAGACAACAAGGGGACAGGCACAGTCTCTACCTTTTTGAACTGCCAGTCCCTGGCAGCAGAGAGGGGAGACAAGGGGCCGGAGAGAGAAAGAGACTTCTAGGGGAAAAGGAATGCGCCCCCCCCCCAGAAGTGAGGGCCCTAGTGCAATGTACCGCTGTCACCACTGCTATCTCTGCCCCTGGCTGGAATTACACTCCTGATTTACAATGCTTGCTGCATAGGTTTTTGTTTTCCTGATCCACCATGATTGCAAGGAAAATGGTAACAAACTATTGTCATGGTACAGGAGAACTGTAACAAAGAGTTGGCATGATAAACATTTTGTTTTTACGTATTTTAAAAAAGATACTATTCTATAGGAAGGAGATTTACTGTATCAGTGAAGCAAGGGTGGGGAAATTCAGGTACCATGTTGAATTGGATCATATTATGTTATAAATGATTCCTAATTTTTTGAGTTATAATGTATCCCACAGCATCCACTTTCTGAAAGTTGTGTTGGTCTGCTAAAATGTTATAGTTTTGTTGTTCATATTACTTACTTTTGTCCACCCATGTGAATCAATCTTGAGATTGAACATTATTAATAGACTAGCGACTTGCCCCTAAAAATGACGGGCAATACAATTTTAAACCATGGTAATGCTGTTTAAGACATAATTGAAACCGTTTTGTACTGTGAGGACCTTCGGCGCTCATTGCGAGGCTTGCGCTGAGCGCCTTTGGCGCTTATCACATGCCTCTCAATGAGCGCCTTCTGCGCTCATTGCGAGCCTCTCTTGTGGTGTAGTTTTGGTCCTCTGAGAGAGATATCTATTTCTATGTATATGTAGTTAAGTAGTAATTAATGATTTATTAAATAAATTAATATAGTTTAATTATTTGTAATTGATATATGCAGAGAGCAATAGGCTGAAGAGCTAACAATCTGTTTGTATTTTCCGTCTGCATACAATTTACAGTTTGAGTCTTGGTGCCCTGCTTATAAAGTGTAATGAATGTTTAAAGTGTGCATTCTAAATAGGCTGCGTGCGCGAGGTAAAGCCGTTGGTTTATTGTGTAAAGCAGCATTGTATAGTCGTAATGTTATTAATGTGGTACGCGTCTCGTGAGCATTTTCCGGCTTTTGTAATAGTGTATCTTGTAGGTCGTAGTGTGATGTGTAAAGTGGTACGCAGTTTGCATTGGTTTTCGCGGTCCGTGAGCATTTTCCAGCATTTTTTTGGGGGCGGCCATTTTTTTCCTTGATTAGACGATTTTCGAATGGCGAAAATCGTCTAAATTGAATTAAATTCGCTTTCCACCTCACTCACAGACGTCCTGGCTGTTGCCCGATGCTGTCTGTGATGTTTTGCGAATTTTTTGGGGGGTGTTTTTCGTTTTTTTTGTTCGGCCGCTAATCTTGTAAATTTTTGGGTCTTGTATCCTTTTTTTTTCCTAAGTCCCGCGTCTCGTATTTTAACGGCTTGCCTCGCTTCGCAAGGCTCGCATGGGCTAAGTGCTACGGTTTAACAGCTTGCCTCGCTTTGCGAGGCTCGCAGCGATGACCCCCGAGGCTAAGTGCGACGGTTTAACGGCTCGCTTGCGTCGCTCATCGCATAAGTCGTATGCACCTCGCAAAGCGTGACGACGTCTAACAGTTAGACAAATTTTATATGTTATATACTGATTGTTTTAATTAATCAATATGCTTAATATATTCAAATAAGGTCTAAGATGTTAGCAGTACTCTCCAACAACTTCCTTAATGCACCTTTGTTGTGATGGAATAATTTCTAATGAGAATGCCAACAAAAAACTATTTTTCATTGATACTCTAGAACTAGATATTCTCTGCAAGTTATGAATACAATTGTATGGACAGAGTTTTTAGTATACAAGTATAATAGTATATCATACTCATCATTTACTGTCTGATTTCTAATATAATAGGTTAGGCAATAGCTTGCTTTGGAATGAGAAGTTAAAGGTAAAAATCCTTTTGTTTGTATATCAAGATAGTTATGAAGAGGCAGTTTCTATGCACATCCTGAGATGGCTTAATGAATCTACCCCAGTCGTTAAGCTTTATTTAGAATGAAAATACCTCAAAGTAATCATTTGAAATTGTCATGTAAGTGCTTATGAGACAGCAGATAAAGACTTTCCCAGGCTTCTGAAATAGGCAAAGAGTGTAAGGCATGTCATATTCAATTTCAAAAGTGTGCCAATAAGCTGTTTTTGCTCCTGGACTTTCTTTCTTTCTTTTCTCTTTTTTTGTTCACAAGTGAAGCTCTTTATATTTATGTGACAAAGTGACTTCAGGTATTATGCATAATGAGCTAACCCAACAAACTCAAAGATTGTTCAAATTTCTATAGGCAATGATTGCTACAAAAGAAGAAAAGGAGGAAAAGGTCAGCATGCTTAACTTAAAACGCAAAACAATTATTTTACTTTTTTTTTTGCAATATACTAAAAATATTAATTAATAAGTATTTTAACCAAGAGCAAATAAGCAATTTCAGAGAAAATCTTATTATCAACAGATTATTTTTGTGTCTGAAGATTTGCATGTTGGATGAGTACTACACTTCTGGTTTACTTGAAGCCTAATGTTTGCTTTATTGTATCTTTTAACTGAGGGAGGGTGGCAAGGACCCAAGTTACATTTGTAAATTTAGATGACTAAGATAAGCTTTTATCAATTGATACCTACCCCAGGAAGTAAATTTACAATTCTTGCTTGCCTTGCTCTATATTCACCCCTCTTACTTTGAGTAAGTATGTTTACTGTTATAGCAGTTTCCAGGTGTTCCAAAATGGAATCAACTAGATTGGTCAATAAAGAGATCCAACAGGTTAGACCTTTTTTTGGGATCCCCAGGTGTGTCTTCAACACATCAACCAACTTTCAAAGTGATATTGCAGAATTCTTAGCAAATAGAACCTTTACAAGAAAAAGTTACAAATATCTATGCTACAGAGTAATGTAAAATGTTAAAACCACACTAGACCATTTTATTGTACAAAACTGGAGAGCATTTAACAGAGACAGAACAATAGAGGAGTGTGAAAAATAACCAAATCACCCCCGCCCCCCTTTTTGAAAAATAATCAATGGTTGGTTTGCAAACATTGGTGTTTTTGCCGTTTTATCCATAGTTATGGGTTTCAGCCAATGAAAGAAAACCAGACAATTACAGGAATTCCACAATGAGTCTTATTCAATTCAGCAATTGTAGGTTACAGTCGCCCGTAATGGAGCCTGAAGGCCAATTTGCTATCCAATTGGCTTTGTTTTGCCAGCCTCAAACTACCCACTGCAGGCCCGCAGATATGAGGCTTGTATATTGTGAGTTGCGGGCTTCTAATTGAATGATGCTCAATATATGGGAAATAACATGTGGAAAAATTGGCTTGGGCTAGCCTATGTGACCACTGTGATGTGCACATGGTCCTATTATGTCATGTTGCATTGGTTCCATTCTCCATTCTCCACTATGTATGCTAGGACAGCCCCCTCGGCCCTATGGTAACAATAAGTTTGAGTTCTGGAATTAGCAGAGGAAGTTTGCCTGGGCTTGACTTTTATTAGTGTCAGCAATTTTCCCTGTCAACCTAAGATGACCCCAACACTATCCCAATGAATACAAGTATTTGATAGAGAGCCTGGCATACACCAACCATGTTATTACATTGCCCTATACAACAATGTTCCCTGATTGGAAAATGACTTTATTCTTCAGTTGATGAGGTAAGTGAGGTTGACAAGTGGTTGACATGTGTCAGTTGACCTATTCCCTTTCTTCATTGATGTTAGAAGTGGGAAGTAGGGAAATTCCACAGTAGTGAAAGAACCCATTTTGCAAATGGAAAATGCAGCTTTTATGAATGACTCGGTCCATACATGGGGCTCAATTCCAATCTTTCAAATTGATGATTTACAAGTCTAGTTGACCTAACTATACCAGTCCAGAGAAAAAACAGCTCTTCCAGAAGTGCCCAGCAAAATAAGCTAAAAAGTACAAAAAACGCAATCCATGTGTAGCTGCCCCATGCAAATTTCCCCCAAAGCCATTCCATTTAAGAATCAGAGTGAAACACATTACCCTCTGAGTGCACGTAAGTTCCCAGTACAAAAATTCTTTGTGTACTGTGATCTCTCTGAAAAGCAAACAAGCATCAAATGTAATAATATTTTCAGACTATCAGCTTAATTGAGTCAGATATGAGACTAGATTCCTCATATCATTATTATTATTATTATTATTATTATTATTATTATCGTACCACTAATATATCCAACACAATTACAGGGATAATAACGCACACCCAACACCCACTACATAAAGTAACCCCAATAACCCTAAACCCCCTGGAAGCGGAGGGTTTCCCGGATTCCATTCAATACGTCATAAAACCAGGGGAACCCCAGGGATTCCTTTATCCCATGCTGTAATCCCTGTAATATTTTTTTTATTTTCAGTAAGTTCAGTTACTGGTATATATATATATTCATTTTGATTGTAAAATTGGAAAGAAAGAAATCAAGTTCAAATTAAAACAAAAACATTTTATTTGGATGTTTGAACTGAAAATGATCAGTTTAGCTAATACCTACCCAAGTTTCCACTTTAACCCATTATAGAGTACTCTCTCCATTCCCCCTCTATCCCCATCACACTCTCTTCCATTCCTTTCTCTAACGCTAATCTTTCTTTTCCTCCTTTTCACTCCACCTTATCTTCTATCCCCTTTTCTCTTTTCATCCTCCTTGTTTCCACATTCACTCTCTCTTTTAACAAACTTTCATGAAAACTCAGAAAACTAGAGGAGTTTTGTGTAGGTTATGAGTTATAGTCAGAATCAAAGAGATTTGCTTTTCACATCATGGGATCTCATGCTATCACCTTTGCTTCTACATGCTTTTCTGATATTAGCCCTTGAACCCTTTTCCTCTTGTAAATGCTACTTTAGCATAAGTTATAATACACTTATTAACAGAATTACACAGTTGTAATGTCTGAATTGTGAATGTCTATATTGTGAAATGTGGTGATCCAAAAGCAAATAGACAAATCAAAGCAAACATACAGCACCCACTGATTCAAAAACACAGGAAAAATGATAAGCATATACATAGACACAAATAGACACACAAATCCATATGCAGGGATATAAATCCAGATATCAAGACAGATACACTGTTCCAGTGTCAAATAAGACACACAGTGCACACAGATCCGATCACACAGTCAGGTGCAACTATTCAATTGCGGAGATGGAGAAGGTGTCAGCTCCCATACATACCGTTCAGTATGTGGCTACTCATGACAAACAATTATAATTGTATAATGATGAAGTTGTTGCATTTGCAAACATGATATCATCAGGGCTGGATCCTGCATTGCCCTTTATAAGACCACTGTTTTTTTAGGTTTTGTGAAGTCTCACATGTGAGTGAGTCTGGATTAAGGTACGGTGAGACATTAGTTGGGTTAACATTATAATGAGTAAAGAGAGGCTTCAAATTCTATTCTCTAAAACCTATTTAAGTTGTTCAAGACCTTAAAAAACAACTTCCCATCTTAGAATTTAGGTATCAAAAATGTCCTTTTGTGTTCTGATATTGCAGGCATACTTTGAAAAATAACGAGCCACATATATGTGAATGCAAGTATGTGTTTTACTTTCTTCATTTCTGTCTTTTGTTATAACATAGTGAGATTTTATAAATGTAGTGTGCTAGTCATGTTTGGAAGCCAATGTGAAACATGGGACATGAATGCTAAAGATGAGCTTCTGTATTTTCAATAGATGATGAGGTCTAAGTCATGATAGTTTAAAGAAGTGGAGGAATTATAAAACCCAAATCTATCTACAATTTATTTTTTTAATTTTACATACACATCATAAATTGAAAAATATAAATTTGTAAGGACCAATGTGCACCTGTGTAACCTTGAGGCTTTATAATATTTCAAATTCCAAATTCTATTCCTGTCTAACATGGAAGCAAAAATAGCTGATTTGTAGTGGTGAACGCGGCAGTCATTTTTGCTTCACACTGAAACATAGCTGGGAGCCATAGTACCAGCTGGAAATTTTGCTCTGTGGATGATGTTCTAGCATCAGTGTAATTTATCATTCAGTTCAAAAGAATGGTCATCTAAAGGTCTCTGCGGGGTCAACAGTACATCCACTCAATAGTATCTGTACTCTCACATAACCTTTAACCTGAACATCATGGATCATCTTAGGCAATGCTACCTTGTATTGAACGTCAAGTGTTTCATATCCCTTTGCCACTGGGGAAAGCAAAACAGTAGATTGCTTTTGTTGACAACTTGACCACTTTTTTGTTGCTTCAGGTGCTTACAATGTCCCTTTAGTAGTTATGGTCTTTATTTTAAAAAAAAAATATAACAAATATATGAAAAATTGTTGAAATATTGGAAACGCATATTCATTTATTGTTTAGAGTAAAATACATCTTAACAGCTTATTCTTAATGTATGTGTTTATTGATCGAGGGCAGGCAGTGAAGAGACAGTGGACATCATAATGTTAGAACAATTGAACAAGCCCACTTCCAATTAAGACAGGACAGATGTGTATGAGGCCACAAATATGTTAGGTTGGGTTTCACAATGTAATTTTTTTGTATATTTACTGATATATTCATGAAACACAATATTGGACATTAGTATAATGTTTCAGGTTAAGATAAATTTGCTGTCAAACCAATTCTATAATTCATATTCCTCTATTCAACTATGTTTGCCTAGTTTAATACAATAATTATTTGATAGACAAGCAAAAAAGCTTAATGGAACGAGAATTCCACTTTTTATTTCTGTATAACTTACTTACCTTAACGTTTTCATTATAATCCTTTTATGAAGACAACTACAATAACAACTTTTCATTTTTTATATTCTGTCTCTGTTTTTCATCTTAAGGTCAAGCTTCCTATACAGGACACCCTTTGTCTCTAATATAGTTGTTTTCAGCATTCATTATATCACTTCCCAGAGCAAATAACACCCGCCTCTTTGATTGGAAAAAAGACTCTATCTGTGAGTCCTACTGCTCATCTTGGAGAAATTCAAAGCTGCTGAATGATAGGTTATAGTGAATAAAAAGAATGCCTGCAGCAACAGCAAAAAAAAAAAAAAAAAAGGTTTCTGAAGAATGCAAGAAAGATAAATAGAAGCGATACTTTGTTTCATTGTCAGTAGCACTCTAGGGTTATTTTGAAGCACTTATTTATGCACTGTAAGCAGAACAATACTGGAGAAGAAATGATTAAATACCAGCTCTCCGAGCTATAGACATCTCATTGTGGCAGGCCTTGGCTCACCACTGGGTGGTTTTGATAAAGGCAATATGAGTTGATAACTGATACAGTTTGCCAGGGAGTCATCTGGGGCTGGTGACAGCTACTGTGCTTTAATAAAATCATTAGAATGTAAATGTTTTTATTGCAAAATAAAGAGCCTCCAGCAAAGTTGACACTATCAGTTCTCCCTTCACTGAATGAAAGTGGCGATTAGCATTCAAATGATATAATGATAGGCTGGTTATCTTTATTAAAATTTTTCAAATCGAGTCTTCATTTTGCATGATTGAGTTTTAAACAAATGCAATATCCAGTAGGCCGGCGAGTCTGTTGGAACACTCTTGAAACAATTAAAGGGTGGCTTTTATTTTTTTTTTAAACATGTGTTTCATAAGGAGTGAATTGAATTTGCTATTTTAATGTGACAATATCTAGTTAGCTTTGTATAAAAGTGGATATGTTATAGCATAATTATTGGAGGTGTACAACTTTTTAACATATGTTTCATAAAACTGAATTAAATTTTCTGAAATCTGACAATGCAATGCAGTTAGCACAGCAGAATAAGTCAAGGATACCCTTGATTATTACAATAAAAAACCTTTTGTTATATTTGTAATTGATAGCGACTAAAACTGTTCTACTATTTCAAGCGTATATTGCTAGCAATATTTTAATATCAGTTTTGCTCACACAACTTAATGCAATATAAATAACATGTATGAATTTTAGTGACCTCAGTGCAACTATATCAAAACATCTAAACAATAGTGATATTTACTTCTTGCAAAGATAAAAAGATACATTTTTATTCACAATAAATTACTATTTAACATTGTAATTGTATTTATAGTAATGTTATTATAGCTCAACCAGTTTCACCTAATCATTTAGGCCCTCATTCAATTGCAATTTGGCCAATTGAATAGGGGTCTAAATAAGCACATAACATATTTTTTTAAAGAAGTTTTTAGTTCGTAAACATCTATCCAAAAGCAAGGTTTTCACTAACTAAAAACTTATTTAAAAAAATATATGTTATGTGCTTATTTAGAGCCCTATTCAATTGGCCAAATCGCAATTGAATGAGGGCCTTAGTGTATACCACCAATAGGTAATGATGTCTAAGAAAGAAGAGTGTCTCTAATCTAAGACTGTCCAGTTAGTCAGCTCTGATGAGGCCTACCATGGAGTGTAAGACTCCGCCATGGGCAAATAGATCTACTAGTGGTACATGCAATACATGCATAAGTACAAATAATACCTGCTCAATACTTGGTTAGTTTTAAGCAGGTCATCACATTCCTTTATATATGTCATCATACAAATGGTTTACAATTTACAGTGTTTGTAAGTGATTGTTTTTAATGTATTACACTATTATTGTGAACATCCATTTAGCTGATTGTATCTATCCTTTGTACGTTACTATTTGAATGTCTTTTTTATATGGATATTAGATTATATCGGAAAATTCTTAAAAAATCCAAATCTACATAATATTATTTAGATATCAGTTAATCACATGATTATAGGTAGTTCTTTTTCCCAATTATAAAAATATTTGTAACAAGACAGCAAATTTAATAACACTGTACCATCTTATGGGAGCTTGTGCTATAAATATATGATGCTTACAGCTGGCAAGAAAAAAACACAGAATAACAACGTTATTGATTCCAAGTTTAGCTTGATGTAGCATCCAATTGTTCTTAAAGCTTTGATAAACTGGCACACTGTTGAACCCATTGTTTCACAAAATTGTGCAGGACTCTGTATCATCCAATCAATATCGCTACAATTCATTTGATCAACTATGTTTACATTGAACATTCTATTTTGGCATTAACTCATTCACCTCTGACTTTTATACACATGAAGAGTGAGAACTCAATTAGATAATAGGTAAGTTAGGATAAGAGCAGGCATTCCAACAGGAAAATTATTGTATCAAAACCCTGTAAAGCATATATAATAATAATCTCATTTATGTTGTTATTTGTATTTTAAAGAAAATATCCACATGTTAGACATGTTGTCTCTGAAATAAAATATATTGTAGTGTATTGGTGTATTGTTCAATATGATGTTGTAAATAATTATTTCAGTACTAAAGTTGTCACCTGGAATAGTGATTCCAGTGCACAATATTAAATATAAATTGTTCTTAATTCATTAATTGTGGTCCTTCTTATCTGATAGTCACCACTTTAGTTGCAATCTCATTTGTGTTTTAGCTCAGTTGCACCGTTATTGAGACGTCTCCAGAAGCATATTAATGTGATTCAGTCAGTCAATCCCAAAATGCCAAACAAGACTTGCCACATAAGAAGCAACTTTCCAGACATATAGCTCTTTCCCAGTGACCTATTTGTTATCTATCTAGGCAGTCTAGTTGAATTGGTTAGTGCACTTTTTATAAAATAATAATAAATAATTGAATCATGATGTATATATAGGACGTTGGCACAATAATGCCTATTTATAGTAGGTTTGATTTTAGTAAAGTTGAACACAGAAAAAAAGCTGTCATTAACAAACAGAAGCAGAATAAAAATTAGACTGAGAGCAGACAAATATTTTTTATACTCTCTTCATTAAACTTAATACCTAATACCTAAACCTAAACACATCCATGTAATATAAACTGGGCCTTCGTGGTATCAGGTCATCATTTTTATGGAAAAACACTAAAATGTCCATCACAGAGCCTCTAGCAGTGAATGAGAGATTTCATAGAGTAGCAGATATGGTGAATTTGTAAATTTTGTTAAAATTACCACTTCTGTCTCTTCAAGAAGTGATCACATTAATAAACTTGATTTGATGACACTAATAAGTCAAATATAAATAAGTGTAGGTAGCAGAATAGCAAAAAGATTTAAGTAATATTGGAACATCGGAGAGAATTGCAATCATTATAGGACTATTGCATTCACTACAAATGTAGAAGTGTATAATTACTGCAAGGTCACACAGCAAGGTCGTACATCAATATTATGTAAATGGAGTTTGTTATTAAAGAAAAATATGCTAACATGATCTTTTTCTGAATAGGGTATACAATAGGTAACATAGCTACCACATTCAAAAACATATGCGTCGTTATAGAAGTTGCATATATCATTGTTTCATCTAACTTTTGATGATTATTCATTTAATTGTGTGGCGTCATTGCCCACACTTTTTCTACACATCATAAAGCATGCCAGGAATATATATTTTTTTCTACAAATTATTATTCCCTGCCATAAATGTAATTTCAGGTAATCCAATCAAACATATATGTAGGGGAAATTTACTAAGCATGTTCTCATCTGAGATGAGTTGAGAAGAGTTGAGATAATGTAAGAAAAACTATTTTTCCCTTTAAGAAATAGAACATAGTAAATCAGGACATAATGTGAGATGCAGTTGAGATTCTTGGCAAATTCTCCCATAACAAAGCACTGTCTTTCTATCATGTCTTTGCATATGTGACAAATACAAATACATATTCCAGTTTAATAGTTATTAGTGCCAATGAGTTATTCTTTTTTCATCCAATTATTTACTTAAAATATTTACCTATCCATTACCAGCTAAATTCTTATGCACCCTACACATCTGTACTATCACACTTTAACACAAGTTACAAACTCTATTATAGGGCAAAAGTAAAAGCTGCACTCAATAAATAAAATAGACAATATAATCAAATTAAAGCATTATTTAAAATACAATAGTTAACTACATATGCTTTAGAAGTTTTACGTATCTACTGACATATACAAATACATTTATTTGGACAAATATCAGCACAGATGAACATGTCATTTACTATACATAAATAAATATATTTAGACATTTTATATACACAAAGTCATTTCATCTCAGTCACTAGCTTCAGGGTGATAAAAACGCCATGAGTACTGATGTAGGAATACCAAATGATGTAGGCATATTTAAATTATCTGTCAAAATGTTAAACTAATATGTACTGAGTTTTTTATCACTGAGTAAACCTATTGCCAGTTGTGTTTAGCATGTATGCAAATTTTAAGCTCAGCTGCATATATGGGAATCTATTTAGTAACTGCATGGTTATCTTTATGAGCAAGGTCAGCCTTCTTACATTTGTTAAATGATGAATACCATCCTTAATTTATATAATGTGCTAATAAAAATAACTGTCAAAATTAACTTCTCTATCTCTTAATTATGTCTGAATAGATCAATGAATATACAAATACTTCACTGTACATACAGAACTGTTAGCCTAAATATGACAGCTTAAAGAGATATTATTACTATAAAATGAATAACAAAAATGCTTTGGTATCAATAATTTAGTTCAGAAATGTGAAAGCTTGATATTCCATCTTTGAAGAATGTTTTCTTAGCTGAAAGGTATCACCTATTAAAACCAATGTAAGTGTCGCTGCAACTCTCCAACACTCTACAGTATGTTGTAGTTATTATTATTACTTTTATTTGTAACGCGCCAACATATTCCGTAGCGCTATACAGAGGAAATGAACAAGGAAAAATATACATTTTAACAAACTGCAAAAAGTGGAGGGCCCTGTTTTGAGCTTAGAATCTTTGTAGAAAGTACTTTTTCCCAAAGCACTCTACAAGATTGAAAACTCTCTACTTACAATCTAAAGGATTCAGTGGTCCCCAGCTTTTTAAGTAAAAAGTTTCTTCTATAAGGCAAATAGTACCAAACCACATCCCATTTGTCCCATCTTAGAAATGAATTTACTAAGCTAGAGGGGATTTACTAGGCATAGAGGAAATTTGCTAAGCATCTCAAGTGCATCTCACAAATTTCCTTGATTTACTATGCACTATTTTCTATTATTTAAACTTCTCACCTCATTTCAGCTGAGAGGGTGTTTAATAAATAACCCCATCTCACGCCAGTTACATCCATATTCTCATATAAAAAAGTTTCAATCTAATTCCACCCTCGCTTGAATTCATCCACCTTGTTTATTTACCTCAGTAAATACATTCCCCGTTTACCCCCGAAACCCATTCTCATATCATGTTCTCCAATTCCATTAACCCCTTCAGTCCATTTCCATTTGCTTCCCTTTTCCCCCACTTTCACTTCTACCCATGTTCACTTCTACCATCCCATTATCCACTCCATTCCTTCTTTAAGGACCACTTTTCTTCAAGGGAAAAAGGCACTTGTTTGTGAAGTATGTAACATACTAACAACATTAGCAGGCGTGTAAGCAAATGAAACAATTTTTTGGATAGAGCTGAATTTTTGTATATTGTATTTGTTATATCACTTCATGAGAGCTGGGTCACTGAGATGAGCTGTGTAATCTTTAAGTGGAGGGAGGACTGGGGAGAAGAGAACAGTGAGAAGTCAGAGGTCTTTGTTCGAAAATTAGATAAGTCTGGACTTGACACCATGCCTTTTCCCCATCACAGGCTCAGAAGCAGGCTTTTGCTTCATTAGATGCATTGCTCCCCAGAAATGTAAACAGTCACAGGCACAACTTAACCCAATCCAATGTATGATTGTACAAACTTAAAACAATATATAAATCAAGTATATTTATGCATGCACTTTTATTTTATAGCCATTCTCTTTATATTACAGTGGTCCTTTCATGTCTTTCCATGCTTGATTATGCTCTTAGTCATACTCAAAGTTTAAAAAAAAATGTTTTAATTATATTGTAGTCTTTTAATCTAATTATAGACTGCATCTCTACATGATTTTAAACTGATTTTATAAATTCAGTTCAAATTCAGTTATATACACATAGCATTAAATATTTTGCAATCAATATAATTACAGCATTATTTAACAATATTGGACTAGATTAAGTTGGGTGAGAGGTCTTGGAATGGTCTTGAAAAAAAGGTGAGAGGTTGTGGTCTGTCTTGAAAAAAATCTCCCTCATAACCTGTCCACTAAATGTGTTTTTCAAGACCTCTCCATGACTTCCTCCTTCTCACCTTAGTTGACGTAAACCCCAATGTTACTAGGTCTCTTGTCATGTCTAAACCCTTATCATGAATTATTTTAAATTACATTCATATTCTGAGCCACCAAAGATTATTATGGAAACTTAAATGAAAATTGTATTAATTTCTCAATGTCTACATATGCTAGACTAACACATAATATAGTAATAATTAGTGCATAAATTATTCATGTTTTAATAGTAGTCAGTTCATAGCTTTGTAATCCAAATTAAATTCATGATTACATTTACAATTCTGACCAAAATGCACTGCTTTGAAAAGTAACATTTTTCTAGTTAATGATAGCATTATGTCAAACTCTACAGAATTTAAGAAATTACACTAATTTATTTATAACTAATAATATGTGTAAAAATCTGCTTTTACAAAATGAGTACTTTGTACTGTCATTAAACTCTGGCTACTTATTAAATGAGGCCTGTCTGGGGCGATATCCTAATTCTCCATTCCCATGTTCTTAAAATGTATCCACAATGCCATTTATTTGAAATATAGTGCCTTCATTTACAATGTGTACGAATGACTTGAATATTTATCATATCACATTTTTCAGTGCATTTAGTGTGATATTAAAATTCTTAAAGGGAATCTGTAACACCAAAAGCAAGTATTTTCTTCACAGTTGATCTACTGCCTGAAAATCTGTCTGTACATTTAAATCATTGCTGCCATAGGACCTCATTCAATTGCGATTTGGCCAATTGAATAGGGCTCTAAATAAGCACATAGCATATATTTTTAAAGAAGTTTTTAGTTAGTGAAAATTTTGCTTTTGGATAGATGCTTACTAACTAAAAACTTCTTTTAAAAAATTATGTTATGTGCTTATTTAGAGCCCTATTCAATTGGCCAAATTGCAATTGAATGAGGGCCATATTCAGCATCCTTTGTGTGCACAAATACTTATTAGTTGCTTTGCTGTGTTAATTAGTGACACACTGATTTTGTAAATACATAAAAAACAAGAGCAACATACCCAACGTATTATTATGATGTGAGATTCTCTCCACCACCGATATAAAGCACAATGAGAGTAAATTGCACATTAGCATAACAGCATGGCACAAACAATGCTGATCATTTTGAGATTATTCACTAAAGATAAAAACAGCTAATATAATGCATAAACAATTTTACTGCTCTTTAAGAAGAAATAAACTTCCTATTAGAGTGACTGTGACCCATTATACTATATAAACACTTTCGGATTAATAATATTAAATAATAAATACAATAAATGAAATGAATATTTCACCAAGCTGTCTGCATTTATATCATTTATAGAAACATTGTTAAATAAACATCAAAAGATAAAAAGTAAACAGGGACTTGATCAAGACAGAGAAATGTGCACATAAATTGGTATAGAAACTGTGTGATATACTTGCTTATATTCTGCTCAAGGGGACTCGAGGGAGCAGCCAATCCATTGAAGAAGAATAGCTCCAGTTAGAGGAGACCCACAAAGATTAATCTCTGCTATGATGCAGATTTAGCGTGTTAGGTGAAAAGATAAATGTATAAAATGCTGTGTCAAAACCCATGGTGCGGCCTACACAGTAATTCAGGGTCAGTAATTGAACTTCACTCTAATTATCCTGGGGAGATAATATTAACTTATAGTAGAGTGTGAAGGAGAGAGTCCATAATTCATCACTCGATGGGGCCGCTCATTGCATTGTGTTATTGAAATATGATGGCTCCATTTTCATCCTGTCATAATGACAACCAATGTGCTTATTTTCTTTTTCTGCGCCTCCGGGAGATGATGAAATAGTAAGCAAACATTCTTTCTGGTGAAAAAGCAGCAGTTTATCACACTGACTTCGGCTTTTTGAAGGCACTTGTACAATCTGAAACAATTCCCACTACCAGTAATGTGCAGCTTCTCCCTGTGATCAAGGTGTGGTATAACAAAATCTAGGAGGAAGATGTAGATTCAGTCTGCTCTTCTGGGACCTGAATATAAATATTGCTGAATATAGATTAATTTATTTATACTGATTTTTAAATTATAATAAAGTAAATTCTAGTATTATTAATTAATAACAAACACATTTTATTCAATACACCCTCATTGTTTACATTTGTTTTACAGCAAATTACATTATAATTAAGAAACTGATTTTGCTAGGAACATTACATTTGCCCTTGTTTACTTAAATAATATATAACTGTGCAGCTGACATGAAAACTTGCAGTCTTATTAAATTAAAATTTGGCAAATTCTAAAGGGCTCTATTTAAGCACACAGCATATTTTTTTACAAAAGTTTTTAGTCAGTGAACTTCTATCCAAAAGCAAGGTCTTCGGTAACTAAAAACCTGGAAAAAAATATGCTGTGTGCTTATGTAGAGCCCTTTAGAATTTGCCGAATTGCAATTTAATAAGGCTGATGATTATTATTTATCAGTTTTATATTTTCAGGATGGGCCTATTTTCCTAGATCATCCAAATGTCTAAAAATGATTTTAAATTCCTGATACAACATTCCCTAACACAAATTTTAGTTTATTCCTGATCAATTTGGAGATTAATATGCATATTCAAGAAGATGCATTCCTTTACAGTGCTGGGAAATTAGACAGTGTGTATAGTGTTAGAGCATTATTATTATTTTTTTTAATATTTGATTTTATTAAAATATTATGTATATACAAAGTCCAAAATAAATTTTAAATTTTTAAATCATCAATAAATAATACATTTTACACAATTTGCTTCTTATTGATTCTTATTAATCTATACTCTGTTCATTTTGACCGGTCACCCTGATTCATATTGTTTCATTTTATACATGATTTTTCCGACTACTTGCTTCACATTTACTTTTATCCATTAGCACAACGATTTCTGGTTATCCATATGTGATATTTAACTATATTTACTAGATACAATTATTTTTCCTTTTCTTTTTCTTGTACTTTGCCTTAGAAACTACCATACGTCACACCTCTATAAGTTAGTTTAAAGGAGGATTTAGACAAACTGATTACTTTTGTCCATATTTCAACTAAAAATGGACATTCAATCCATAAGTGTTCCAGAGTTTCAATTACATTTTTACAATTAGGTTGAGGGCATTCTAGTGTTTTCACCGTTCTTGCCCACCTTATCACTCTTACCGGCAATTTAGCTTGAACTGCCAACTAGGCCACATCCTTTGTGAAACCCTTTAAAGTTTATACTTCCACTCTCTGCCACACCTCAGCACAGGATTATTTATTGAGCAGTGATAGGATATAATTTGGCACAGATTAATGAATAATTCTTTCTGTACAGAATTTCTTTAGACAATTGCAGTTCAATGAATAACCCCAACACATATTCTCAGCTATTTGAAACACTGTATTCTCTCAGTAAATATGGAATCTAACCATGGTATCGGTGCCCTTCATATATACATACAATATAAATGTGCATATTCAATGGACTTTACTAATCATCTTGCATAACCTTCCTATATATATACTAATATATAATGCTAAGACCTTTTTGCAACAACATTTGTCTTATAAATATACATAGGGAATACATCTTCAACCAATGGTCAGTAGAATGAAGCAAACAACATACTGAGGGAATTTACTAATCATCTCAAGGTCATCTCTTAATTTACTATTTACTATCAGGAAAAACAGCCCTTCTCATCCCTTCTTAGGTTAGACTTAGTAAATTTCCCCAACATTTCAAAGTTTCACTGAATTTACTCTCCTACTATAACAAGGATAGCGAGCCTCACCAGAACAGTTTCTAAGGAATAAAAATTATTGGGAAAATGCTTTTTTCGAAGTTTATATACATGGCTACAAAGTCTTCAAGAAGTTACAGAAATGTTTTAACTTAAAAACAATCTTAGTACACTCCTATCATAAAGCAGGATGCTTGAAAAAGCTAAACGCACATATTGAGATTAGTTACACACATATAAAACAAATCACATGCTCTCAGGGTCTTCTTTATATAGGGCTCTATACACCAGTACCCCCTGTACTTCCTTGATGTGACCCTGATTATTGTTAAGGTTTGCATGCACAACAACAAAAAAAGGTTTGTCTGGCTTGTTCATTGTTACTCCATTGTTTAGAGGATATGTTGAATAGGATCAGTGGTTACTTTGAACATACAAACATACTTATAAAATACCTACAATGACAGAACTGATATAGTACAAAGTGGATAACGCAGACTATTTAATAGAGAGTTTAATTATTCTATAAACTATGTCACTTCTACCTCTTCATCCCCATTTTGCACGTTAGTGAATATAGCCCTTAGTGTAAATAATCTTAACCGGTCCATTTATATTTAGTTTACATAATGTTATTCAGTGGGCTATTTTGCTATAAAAAAATGCACATTGTTCTTATGATATAAAATACATATTTTAAAAATTACATAATTAATCATCCAAAATATTATTGGTCATTGTGGAGTGGTTTATTTATTTTACTGGTAAGATTTTTTATTTACGAGATGTTTCCATAAGAAATTTCTGATGCTTTTTAGCTATTTAAAAATAGTCTACACAAACTTTATAAAGCAAGTTGCAAAATTTTATAAACCTGTAAATTATTTCTGTGTTCAGACATTTTTCTTCTTCTATTATAATCATAACCGTAAATAACAATAGGAAAGTTTACAATCAGTGGAAACCAATATGTCAACTAAAACAGCGTATTAAGTTAATTAAGTCAGAGAGCTTTACTAGAGGCTATATTCATCATCTGAGTTTCTGGCTGGCTTTTACAAATAAGTAGATGTTTGTTGTGTACTATCCATCTTGGACATTTTCGACATCTTAAAAGCTTTATTGAGTTTTGAAATAAAAGTATGCAGAAGGAAGAAGCAAGCTGCATCTTTCTCCGGTTTAAGGCCTTATGTGATCGTTTTTCTACCACGGAAAAAAATTGTTGCATTTACATTTCCTGACTCCCAGCTACAAAGCAGAATGTCAAGCAATCCATTTGCTCTTTACTAAAACTTGTCATAATGTCCAATTGCTTGATTTATGGACAGTTCTCCTGTCACCTCTGCTGCCTGATTTCTTTCATTTACTGCTGGAGTGCCAAGGCAGGTCATGACATGTACACTAGGTCAGAATAATAATGTTCCTTAAATCACATTGTCTGACAGTAACTTATTTGTCTCATTTAAATAATTAACATGATGTGTGGAAACCGCAGGCTATAACCCTAGTGCATAAAGAAGCATTTTGAAATCTAGATTTGAATACTAAGGAAGAAAATAGCAGTGAACTTTAAAAGCATTGTTATCTACTATATGGTCAATGCTCTTTTTGTAAAACATAAAAATAGAATGAAGGAGATTAGTGTCTTATATGTGTTAAAATGATTAGCAATATTATTCTAGCAGTATAACAACCTTAAACCATTTTTTAAATGTGTAAATAGTAAAAGTATATAAATCAATAACAACATATAGGGCCATATTCTGTTAGCTACTTGCAGATGCCTTGAACTCATACATTTGGCTTTGGGTGTTTTTTTAAATAAATGTTTATATGCATTCTATTGACATAAGAATTCATGAGTGCCAAAAAGTAATATTTTTAGTATCTTTAGATTGCAATGTGTTTTGGGGAAAGCTCTATGCACACTGGATTTTAAGCTCAAAGACAGGGCACTCCATCTTTTATTATGTGTTAATATTGTTTTGTTTGATCACAATGTATGTATAGCACTACAGAATATGATGGCGCGTTGCAAATAAACAATAATAATAATAATAAATAATAATAATAATAATAATAATTTAGTGGATAATAGTTTTTTATGTTTTCTGAGTACAATATTTATGGATGTATTAAAATAATCCAAACATGCTTCACCATATATATATTTTTTTTTTTCCTTTTGTCGCCATCTCCTCCAAATTCTTTTTCATCAAGTCGATTTACTCTGCAGGGAGATCTCTCAAAATCTTTGGGACAGCAGCACATATTCATCCATACTTGGACTTGGACTGATACCATTAGAATGTCGGGAGAATCTGTATTGCCTCAAACCACTGCTTCCAGTGGATAGGTACCATTCCTTTGATATTCCAACACGTTTTGCTTATATTGAATAGTACACCACTATTGCATGTAGTTTTTTGTCTAAATAAAATGTATCCCCACCTGATTTTTTTTGGCTTCTACGCCCATGGGTTGAGGTAATCCTTTCCCCTCACTCCCAGATTGCACCCTTCTGTGTTCAAAACCCTACTCCGATCACCCCATCTACACAACCATGGAAGCCTATTGAATCTATCATGGCATCTAAAATGTTAATCCCTATCAGACCCGTGTGGCACCTAAAATGAACCAAAAATACTGCAGGGATCCTACAAGGACCTCTGTGGCATCTAAACTATTAACTCCTGCCACATGGGTCCTTAGAGTATACTCCTATTAACCACTTGGATACCATGGGGGTCTATACAGACTCCCATGGTATCCCCATTATCACCTTCCCACTTAAGTAAAAACACTACAATAATCTACAGTATAACAACACCCCAATACATTTCTAAAAATAAAGAACAGTAATTTATAAAAAAATAACTAAAAGCACCAAAAATAATAAAATTTTGCCCAAAACAGAAATATTACAAATAAAATAAAAAATATTTACATTAAAATAAAAAAATGAAATCCTTTAAATTAAAAGAAATGAAAGATACTTACGTAGCCCAAATGATCATCCAGCAACAATTCTGATCTAAAATATAAGCAATCTGATTGGTCAAAATAATTTAAAAAATCATATTGAGCAGGGTGACAACTGTAAACCCATTCTGATTGGCTGAAATATGATTGACATTTATTTCAGTCAATCAGAATGCTCAAAAGCTCTAAGCTCCGTTAGGTTAGTTCTTTGTTTTCTATATAGAGTGGCAGGATTTTTTTTTAGGGCCCTTTCCTGGCCCAGAAGAAAAGGTTATGGTCTTCAATCGAGAATGAAGAGGACATGAAACTCTTCAATCAACATTGATTGCCTGCATTGTCCAGGGCAGCAGATTGAGGACCAACGAGTTGATGATCATTGCTGGATGATCATTTGGGCTAGGTGAGTATCTTTATTTTCTTTTAATTTACATTTTTTTTTATTGTCTTTTTTGGTAATATGTTATTATTTTTTAAGCTTTGTGTTTTATATTTTTAATAGGTTATTATAATGTAGATAATGTAGATTAGTGTAGGTTAATAGGGGTAAAATGGTGGGTTGTAAAGACCTGCATGGCATGAGGTTATTTAATTAGGTGCTACGGGGGTCCTTTAAGGACTTCTGTGACAGGGGTTTATTAATTAGGTGCCGCGGGGTCCATTCTTTGTGAAAGAAGAAAGTGTTACATTTTCAAATCTGCTTTATGATCAGCTGTAATCCTAAAATGAGGGTGATGCTGGTTTACAGCAGCGTAGCTAAGGATAAACAATGTGAAAATCCGCTGGGCATAATCTGACTGTCAAAATGTAACTTCCCAACAACAACTGCATAATCCGAAGTGGAAGTTTCTTAGCACCCATGACCATCTCAACAGATTCCTTCAAATCAACCACTTTGTCCAGGGATAACCCCTCTTTCCATCAACTTGTTATCTATCTGGATGCCCAAGAAACTAGAATGTGTAGGGCCCTCAGATTTTCAACAGCCAGAGGTATCCAAATCTCCAATGCAATAACTGTGAAAGTGTTAAGCAGATGTGCACAATCCCCAGACCAACAAATTAAAAATAATCTTGGTAAAGCACTTATGATAGTAAAACTTAACTAAATCTGGGACCCAATGTAACAATGAACGAAACTTTTCAAATATGAACATGATATGGAGAAGCCCATCAGCAGGCATAAGTCAACAAAGTACTGTTTTTGCACATGACAATCTAAAATATTGTGAGAAGATGGATGCACTGGTAATAATCAAAAAACAAATTCTATATCCACCTTGATTGAATGAAGCATATGTGACTGGTGAAAGTTATTTATTGATTACATCATTAACAGAAAAACCCTTGGGGGTAACATAAGTGGTGGAGTACTGTAAGTGAAAATTGCCTGATTTCTTTTTAGGTACTAAGCCCAAGACAGATACCCACAAATTAGGAAGAGGCACCTGTTCAAATTGACTCGCCATCCTTTCCTTCTCAACTTCTCCCATCAGTTTTTCAAGGATCAACAAAGGAAAATCTCTAGCCGACTTCAAATTAGTAGAATCAGAAATACAAGGAGGTATATGAAATCCCTTGGAGAAACCTAAGCTCATCCTATGTGCATCTGCCGCCCTTGCCTGTACCCTAGTTTACTCCTGCCATGGCTATGTTGATCCCTTCCATCCCTAGGAGGGTGACACTGGTCCAGGGTGAAAATGACAAGCTAGAGTGTTCATGCAGGTTTACTTCCACCTGATCCCTTTCTAAATATATGTTATCCTCCATTCCCTGCTGCCCCACTACTTGGCCCCCATGTTGCACTCCTTGTTGGGACCTTTTTTGCTGAGTCCCATCATGGTCTTTATTAGTGATTTTGGCCCTTTCAGATACCTTGATATGATTCAGCAGAACTTCAGACATCAGATCAGTGGTTTCCCTGCACTCGCCTAATCCTCTGCTTCTTCTTCTGACCTCCAGAGATGCTGCTGCCACCCATTGGGAGCTCTTTTGTGGATTGATCCTCTTGCAGACGCAGCACCACTAGACTCTTTGTGTGGTACTGTATGCGATCCAGATGACAGGTGATCTACATATGAAGCAGACCTCCTGGCCTTGGGTTCCTGTGTTCTGCAGCAATGACAAACATCTTGCCCAGTGGAGGTAAGGGCAGCATCAGAGGAGGCAGCAAACTGACCCAGGGCAGCAGCAGGGGAGGCAGCAGGAACATGGGGAGCAGTAGCATCTTGAGTAAAATAGCAACAGGGGAGGCAGTGAGTAGATCCATAGCTGCAGCATCATTGGCAGCAGCAGCAGGGTAGGCAGTTTGTAGATCAAGATAGCAGCATCACAGGTAGAAGTAGCAGGGGAGGCAGCAGGTAGATGCAGAGCAGCAAAGTCACGGTCAGCAGCAGGTAGATCCAGATCAGCAACATTCACGGGCAGCAGCAGGGAGACATCATGTAGACCCAGGGCATCAGAAGCTCCAAAACCCTTCCTTAATGATCTTCAAACAGGAGCTGCCCCTTAACACCTGTAGCTGTGGCTTTTTGAACACTGGAGCTACTTCTTCATTTCCAAGGGGTAGGAGAGGTAAGGCTAAGATTCACTAGTGGCCTTGCATGACTGACATAATGGACGGCCAGAATCAGATGTCATAATGGAATTAGAAATAGAGTGAACTAATTGTTGAAGCCAATTCACTGCATGCTTGCTCCCTCAATTGGCTGACAAGCTTGAACACAATAGGGCAAGACATATTTCAGCATGTGCTCCTGCCTGTCTAAATGACAGGAGCTGTTTTATTATATCAGAACTCCTCTCCCCAACTCAAATTATCCAATTACTCACCTGGTGAAAAGTCCCCTACCCCATGCTGCATTCAGGGGATTCTGTTCCTTGTTAGATATTGAACCCAAATTCCATACTAATAAAAACAGAATCTAAGTTTAATCTCTTATTAACTAAAACATTTTCTTTTTTTTCTTTTTTTTTTTGTCACATCGTGAGGTTCTGTCGCCTAGGCCTGAATTTTGAACACTGAAGTTCAACTTCACCCTCCCCCTCCTGGAGGGGCGCAAAGTTTTGCCTCCCCTAGACAGGGAGAGGAGTAATGATTCACCAGTAAGAATGTGTATGAATGGAGTGTTGGAACACTGCAAAAATAGAAATGTAATTAATGGAATTGACTATGTACATAAGGGGATCGTGTAGCTGGCTAGGGATTGCCAATGGTGCGGGGGAGTCGAGGTTGGTCCGTGGGAGTGGAGGGAAGGAAGAAGAAGTAAAAATTACATCTTTAAATATCACTAGCCAGAATGTCCAGGGGCTTAACCTGCCGTTTAAAAGACACATAGTTAATAGGAACATTGGCAGAAGACAATTTGATATAGTGTATTTGCAAGAAACCCACTGGATAACTGGAAAGGTTCCGTATTGTGGTATGAAAAGTTTTGAGGAAGGACTTCACGCTACTTATAAAAAAAAAGTAGAGTATCAATTTACTTTAATAAAAACTTAAAATTGAAAGAGGATTTAATCTTAAAAGACCCAGATGGAAGATATATCTGTGAAAAATACACATTAGTGAACACATATGTTCCAAATACTGGTCAAATACTTTTTCTTAATAGACTAATTAAAATAAATAAAATATATAGTAATAACAATATTATAATCTGTGGAGATTTTAACGTATGCCTTGACGCAGAAATGGATAGAAAATCTGAAAAATGTCTGAAACCAGACTCTCAGGTGAAACAAAGTTTAAAAAAAAATCAAGAATTCTTGGTTATTAATGGATTGTTTGATTCATGGAGAACTTACCATTCTAAAGAAAGAGACTGCACCCATTACTCTCATAGACACCAAACTTTTGTTAGAATAGACTATGTGCTAGTTTCAGAAATGATTCTTAAAAAAATAGAGCGATAGCTTCAATTAGTTGGTCAGACCACGGACAAGTGTCGATGAAGACAACAAGAAAAAAAAATCTTTTGATGGTTAGACCCTCTTGGAAGTCTAACACAAAGTTAGCTCAAGACCCAAAAATTAAAGAAAAGCTAAAAAAAGAGGTGGAAATGTTTTTTGACATAAACAAAAACTCTATCCATTTAAAAACAACGATATGGGCTGCTCACAAAGCCTTCGTAAGAGGGTTGTTAATAATAATAAGCTGGCAACAGTTTTGGAGTAAACAAAAAGGAAAATCAATAAAAGAACTATGCATAGAGTTTACTAAATTGGATCAGAAAGTCAATAGTAATTTTGATAAGTCCTCACAAGAACAGCTTAAATTTAGTGATGTCGCGAACATCAAATTTTGGGTTCGCGAATAGTGACCGCAAACTTCATTAAATGTTTGCGAACGGGCGAACATAGGCGAACCGCCATAGACTTCAATGGGCAGGCGAATTTCAAAACCCACAGGGACTCTTTCTGGCCACAATAGTGATGGGAAAGTTGTTTCAAGGGGAATAACACCTGGACTGTGGCATGTCGGAGGGGGATCCATGGCAAAACTCCTACTGAAAATTACATAGTTGATGCAGAGTCTGGTTTTAAGCCATAAAGGGCATAAATCACCTAACATTCCTAAATTGTTTGGAATAACATGCTTTAAAACATCAGGTATGATGTTGTATCGGTAGTGTAAGGGTTACACCCGCTTCACAGTAACAGACCAATCTCCCCGTTTAATGCACCGCAAACAACCGCAAACAGTCCCTTTGCACAACCGCAAACTTCCCATTTGCTCAAGGTTGGATACCAAGCTAGCCATGTCCCGTTCCTTGTCCTCACTGATGTCATTGAAGGTCTCTTCCTCCACCCAGCCACCAAGGGTCCCCTGGGATGCCTGCTGTGTTTGGTCTTCCACCTCCTCAAAGCCACCTTCCTCCTCTGACTCCTCTTCTTCAGACTCCCAGAGTCTTGGGGCTTCCACTGCACAGCATGGAAGATTATACGCGTTGCCTCTGTCTGCGTTATTATAAGGTGTGTACTGTTAAATAGTACTATTCCTATCGGTTTAATCCCTGTTACATCCACTATCAGGGGACGTGTATATGGTATGGATTTTTGTAAGCGGGAGATGGAAAAAGATGCTTGGTCGGTCCTCCCACTTCAAATTTGGGGCACTGCGCGTGCAATCTAAGGTGCCACCAGATATGAGTGTCACTGTGCACTGGCAAAAGTTGGCAGAGTAGATGCAATAGGCCTCACACACACGCCTGTAGGCAGGCAACTGATATTCAATCGATTACAGTCAAAAAAGTGTTGTTTTATGTCACTGTACACTACTGTTGCACCAGATATGACATATCACTGTGCACTGGCAAAAGTTGGCAGAGTAGATGCAATAGGCTTCACACACACGCCTGTAGGCAGGCAACTGATATTCAGTCTATTACAGTCAAAAAAGTGTTGTTTTATTTCTCTGAGCACAATATAAGCTGTTAGGTGTTAGCCTGTCACTCACACACGCTGGCAGGCAGGCATATGCAATTAGATTACACAGAAAAAAAAATTATAAAATAAAATAAATGATGTTCTAGCCCTAAAAAGGGCTTTTTAGGTTGTTGTCCTTCAGATGGAAGGCTCTGGAAGGGAGTGTATGCTGCTGATTGGCTGGAATGTGTCTGCTGACTGTGAGGTGCAGGGTCAAAGTTTCCTCAATGATAAAGAATAGGGGGCGAACCCAAAAGCGCATGTGTTCGCCGTTCGATGCGAACACAAACATGCCAAAATCGACGCGAATAGTCCACGAGGAACTGTTCGGGACATCACTACTTAAATTAACTAAATTAAAGATCAAGAAAATTGATCAAAGGTATTATGATAACTCAAAATGTTGACCCAACAAAAACTGTATCAACTTGGCAATAAAACCGGCTGCACGTTAGCTAATAAACTGAATCTAAAAACGATAAGGATCAAAATAATTTATTTACTTAAAGTTAATTGGTCTCTAATCACTAACAATAAAGACATTTGGGAAAGCTTTGCAAGTATTACCAACAATTATATAATTTAAAAAATACAAATTAATTTGTTAGTCCGACCTTAGAAATTGAAAATTGAAATTGAGTTCCTCATCAGGCCCTGATGTCTTCAGAAACTTATACTACAGAATATGTCAGGAAGAACTGCTTGAGCCCCTGCAAAAGGCCTTCAATCAAATAAAAGAGGAAGGCTTTGCTCTGCCAGAAATGGTGAAGTCAGACATAGTCACCATACCAAAGGAAGATCTACTGTAGGGTATCCGGAATGTAAGAATTTTTGACCCATTTATCTCCTCAACACCGATGTCAAAATCTACGCTAACATATTGGCTAATAGATTGCGCTCTGTGTTGGGGAAACTTGTGTCAATAGAACAAGAGCAGGGATTTTGCCATTATCTTCTTTTAACTCTATGTACTGATTTAATGTTAGAATGGAAAGCAGATCTACAAACTTCCTTTTCCATATCTTTTCATTTATTTACTGGGACACATTTACCCCAATGGGACGATCCTACACAATGTTGGGGCAGACAGTGTTGTATCTGCCACAACCAAAGTGGTGGACCTGATGTTCCCTTACTGATACCTGCTATTTCCTTCTCTACCACAACAATATAATTGTCCTTATATTGTCCCACTACAATGAACCCACGACTGCTCAAAACTCCCATTCTCTCTACCTGCACCTTACTTATTAACTACCTCCTTCAGCATATCTAACAATTGAATCATTGGTGTGTTGCTGTTGTGCATGTTAGTGATGGATTTGTTCAACTCAACGCCAGGTCATGCAGCAAAGATCTCAATCTCAGAATCTGTCATCCTTGTCCACTGCTGATCCGCCTGTTTGACACCCTGCTGGCCACTGGTCAACACTGTGTCATAGTGCTCCTGTCTTTGTCTCGTACGCATACTCCTAGAATGGGATACACTGCTCCTCCTCCCACTGTTAGCAACCCTATTCCTCTCTATGCTGACTCTATCTCTGCTGTCCTCCCTGAGATGCCCCATCTTATCCCGTCGTTATACCCATCATGCCTATCTCTCCTGTCTCTACTAGTGCCTCTGTCTTTTTTGCGGCCCTGGTTACTCCACCTGGCCATACCTGCTCCTCATTCCGGTGATTCTCTGCCCCTGTGAGGTGATCTACTGCTCCTCCAGATACCAAAAACAGGCCGGCCATTCTTCTGATAACCTCCTCTTCTCTGTGCTCCCAGCTGGAGCTGCAGTGCAAAATCTACTCTTATTCCTAGGAGAGGTTATGTCTGTCCCCTCTCTAGGATCCAAATCCCCTATTCTGTACTCATCTCGATTCACATACTCCATACCGTTTACTATCTACTTCTCTTCTTCCACTGTTGCTCTAAGCTCATTTGTATTTACCCTCACCATTATCCTATTGACCTCACTATGGCTGGGATAATACCTGATGCACTCTCTTCTCCTTGCTTTCTCCCTCACCCTCCTTCTTCCCCTAGATACTATATAGGCCACTACTTTGTTCTTCATACATTATGTTACCGCTGTTCCCATCATTCCTGTGCTGGCTCCTATTGATGGCAGCTTCTATTTCACTCCATTGCGTAAAATATGAAGTTTCCATCTCCTCACAATTAGCCATTTGACTACAAGGAGAATATTTATGGTTAAAGCTATTTCGGATTGTTTCATAGATTCCGGAGTCAAATGGCACAAAAACAGCTCTGGAGTGAGTTGCAACTCATATCCCAGAATTGCTGACAATTGTTCTGCACATTTAGACCACATTGTGTGAATGTATTTGAACTCCCACCACATGTGGGTCTGAGTATCTACAATTTTACAGCCTCTCCAGCAATTGGGAGATTTATTTGATGTTGTTTTAAGAGCATAGCTGGGTACGTTGTACCATCTTTGGCAGAGCTTAAAATACATCTCTTTAAGTGAGACACAGCTAACCCATCTATCTGCAGTTGCAAATGCTCTAAACCATTTTTCTTTAGTGTAACTTATACCTAGTTCCTCCTCCCACTTCGTTATATAGATTGTCTTTATCTTTAATATCTCTAATGAGTTTGTAATATTTTGAAATTGGGTGAACTTGATCTATACTGTATATTTTTTCAAAACTAGTCAATTCTCTTGCTTGATATAGAGTAAAGTTAGATTTCTTAATTTCCTGCTTCCAGGATAAAAGAAGAAACCATTTGTCCCGAGGTAAACCATATGTTAACATCATGTCCTCCAGAGATCTAAATCTATCATTCCTATAAAAATCAGCCAAAACCAGACTTCCCATCTGGTGCAGATTATTATGGTGAATCTCAGGCAATTGAGTACTAGTTGCCCTCATAGGCGTGATTGGGGATGGAAAAGGTGCTAAATGCCATCTCTGAGCGCATCTATGCCAGGTCCTAATTGCAGTCTGGACTACCAGTAGGATTCTCTTTATAGCCCGTTTATCCAGGTCTCTTGACCAAATTAGAGTATCAATATTTAATTCTCCAACAAGAGCTCTCTAAAAAATTCCAATATGCCGGCTTCATCTCCTGTGATTGCAAGTTCGTGAAGTGGACTAAGTGTATAGCTTCATAGTAATCAGCTAGGTTTGGTGTGGCTAAACCTCCTCTCTTGAATCCTCTATTTAAGATTTCTTTCCTTATACGATACTTTTTGCCACTCAGCATAAAGGAATCAATTTTCTTTTGAAATAGTCTCAGTATATATTTCAATATGCTGAGTGGTATATTCCTCAACAAATACGTAACTTTGGGTAAGATATTCATCTTAACAGTAGAGATTTTACCCATCCATGTGAGATTCAATTTGTTCCAGGCCTGTATTAAAGAGGAAATCTGTTTATATAATTTGTCAAAATTTACTTTCACAAGTTGCCTTATATTAGGGACAAAATCAATCCTTAAATGAGTGAACCCATTTTGCCTCCAATCACACTTGTAAATGTCTCTTAACTCATTTTTAACTTCTTTTAAACCTAGCATCATGATTTGTGATTTCCTAGTGTTTAATCTATAATACGAAATGTCACTATATTCTTCTATTAAGGGGAGAAGTCTGGCCAGTGATTGAACTGGTTTTGATAACGTTATAACCATGTTGTCAGCAAATAAAGTGACTTTCGTAGTTGTATTTCCTATCTCTATACCCATGATACTTTCATCCAATCTTATGCTTTCCTCAAGGGGTTCTATCATGAGAACGTATATCAGTGGTGACAAAGGACACCCCTTTCTTGTCCCTTTGCTTATTCTAAAATTCTTTGATTTAAATCCTCTACCGGAGACATAGGCATAGCCTTCTGTATAAAAGGCCTTAATCGAGATAGAACCGAATGGCCTAAACCCATACTTCTCCAGCACAAACTCCATATAGTCCCAATTAACCCTATCAAATGTCTTCTCAGCATCTAGCGAGAGGGCAATTGGTGGAATTATTTTGATCTTGCAAATTCCAAAATGTCTATTAATTTCCTAATGTTTTCAGTTGCCTGTCTTTTTTTCATAAAACCGGGGATTTAGTCTGAGTGCCAATACTCTTGCATATATTTTTATGTCAAAATTTAACAATGATATGGGCCTAAAGTTCTTAAAGTCCATTTGGTCTTTGCCTGCTTTGGGTATTAGGACAATGGCTGCTTCCAATGTTTCAATCGGGACTTTCCCTTTAGTTTTAATTTCATTACAAAAGTTTTTTAAATTAACTGTTATCGATGGTGCAAAAATCTTGTAATAAAGACT
Organism: Discoglossus pictus; assembly: GCA_027410445.1. Lineage (NCBI taxonomy): Eukaryota > Metazoa > Chordata > Amphibia > Anura > Alytidae > Discoglossus > Discoglossus pictus. Next base: position 229,708,457 of record CM050166.1, read on the forward strand.
AGGAAAGCCATCAGGACCAGCTGCTTTCTCCGACCAAAGCGAGTCAATGCATTCCTTCACTTCTTTGTCTGTAATCTCTTTTTCCAGAGAACTCAACTAGTCCTCCGATAGCTTAGATAGTTCAAGCCTAGACAAGAAAGTTCTTATCATATATTTTGATGGTTTGTTCAATTTTATATTTTCTTCCAAATTATAAAGTGTACTATAATACTCTTCAAAACATTTACCAATCTCATTAAGGTTAACTTTGACCTTGACCTTTGAGATCTTTTAATTTCTAAATTTTTCCCAGAATATTACTCCTTTTGAACTGATTAGCTAAAAATCTACCTGACCTATTAGCTAAATGATATTGCTTCTGTTGAAAGAACCATAGTTTGTTATCTATTTGATTTTGTAATATTTTGTTTATACTTAACTGTAAAGAGACAACTGCCTCCAGCAATTGTTTAGAAGGGGATATTTTGTTTCTCTTGTGTAAATTGTATTACTTAATATACCTATCTCTTAAAGATTCCCCTCTAGCTCTATTTATTGCTGCCAATCTGGAAATAAGATGCCCTCTGATCACAGCGTTATGTGCGTTCTATAGTACTAGCTTTGATTTTACTGAGTTTATATTTTAGTTAAAAAATGCTTCAATTTCTAGTTTTATTTTTCTAACATCTTGTGGAGATCTAAATAAAGTTGGGTCTATTCTGACCCTCGGAATGGAATGTAGTAGGCTTATTCACAGTCATCTTTATACACGCGTGGTCTGACCAGGTCTGACCAACTGCTTGTTTTATATATTCTATATAAGGTGTTCTGATCTGTCAATAAATAATCAATACGGGTATATGTTTGATGCCTGCTAGAGTAGAATGTGTAGTGCCGTTCTGACAGTTGCAGGACCCTCCATCCATCAAATAGATCATACTGTGTCAAAATCTGGCTAAACTTACATGCCCTCTTCTTAGTTTCACCCTTACAGTTGATGTTCTATCGAGGCCTGAATCATGGCACATGTTCAGATCCCCTGCTATAACAAGATAGCCTTTTTGTATGATGGTAACAGATTTTAGAACTTTCTTAAGAAAATGGATTTGATTCTGATTTGGGGCATAAAGATTAACTAACGTGTATGTTTCGTTATTTATTGTGCCAATACAGATAATGAACCTCCCCTGTGTATCAATCTGAACGAATTCCTCTTTGATAGAAATATTGTTATGAAACATAATTGTCACTCCTCTAGCTTTGGTCTTGTAGGAGGCCGTTATTATCTTACTATAAGCAGATTGAGGTAATCTTGGTTCCCTATTAACTAACCAATGTGTTTCTTGAGCAAAAAAATAAACTAAGCCTTCAAATTTTTGTTAGAGTCTTGATATCCCCAAGTTCATAAATATCCTTTATATATGTCACACTTCATCGCCCCAAATGGTAGAGGTCAGCTCCTAAAACACCGCCGGAGAATGAAGTTCACTGTATATACTTCCTTATTCAAGGATCACTTATTGTAGACATACTACAACCAGGATCTTTACTAGGAAAGGTTAAATAAATAGCTTAATATTATTCCTCAGTATCTCTGTGCCGTTCCAAAGGACAGTTTGTTACTTTTGCTTGGTGACTTAGATTATGTTTCAACAGGGTCCCATATTCTTGTTATTCTCTGGGACTGACGGCACCTAGCCCTTCTCAATGAAAATTGGAAGACGGGGTAGTTTGTCTTAGAGCAAAAAGGTGTTAACTTTGTTTTGTATATGTCTAAAAATAAAAAATCCTGGTCTCTCTCTATTTTTTTAAGTCTTTTTTCAAACTTTGTAAATAAGGCCTTCAAAGAGACATTGAAGAAGGAGGGTATGGGTGAAAATATAGAGTGTGAGGGGAAATATTATGGAATATGATTGGAAGACGCAAAATAACGCAAAATAAGAGATTTTCATATGGCTGGACTTATCAAATCAGGCTCTCAAATGCATGCTCAATCCATGTTTGTCTATTGGAGTATTTGATAGATAAGATTATGTATGACCACTTCAGATGCATGTTCAGTCTATGTTTCTGTATTGGAGCATCCGGTAATAAGTGTCCACTTCAAAAACAGTTTAGACAACCAAAAGGCTAGAGAAGGCTTGCGGGTGACTATGTAGCGCTCCAAGTTGACATTCTTCTCTGCCTTGAACTGAATATATGTGGCCAGTTACTCCATACGACTCCAACTCATACTGAAAGGACTTATTTCTGAAGGTCTAGACAAACTTTATTGCTCAAAAGGTGCTCAAACTGGCACCCTTAAACATTGCAATCTTGCACATTCAATCAGCCAATAAAGAATTGTTAAAGTCGCATTGTAAGCAGAATACGATCTCATTTAGTTTGTGCAGATCGACAATACAGAGTTTAAAAAAGCAGAAGGGATTGTGAGTGTCCGCTCTTACACCCTCAGTTTTCACTCTTCCCTGCTTGTAATGCTTTTTACTGCTCAGATGTATATTCATCCCAAATCAGGATAGATGTGTGTCCCAGTCAGCAAAGTCTTTTATCGGTAAGGGGAGGATTTATGAGTGTCTAAACACACACTCAGTTGCTACTCTCCCCTGCTATAACAAGTTCTTTAGCTTTTTATTTCTTCATCCATTCTTTCCTTCACCCCCTCTCTCACCTTCTCTCTTCTACTTCTCAGCAAACGTCAGCCATCAGAACATTACTGTACTGCTTCGTTTTTCGGGTGAAGTGCTCTGGACTCACCCTGCTGTTCCCTTCCCCGGTGGCAGCCACTGGACTCCAAGCGGGATTAAATGCATTGCAGAAGGTGCAGCTTAGCGTAAATCCGTTTTGTGGATACTGTGATCCATGTGTCCTCGGCTGCAACTCCCCTTTCCCAAGCAGGCCGGCAGAGAAAAGTTGTGCTGTGCTGTGCACTGTACGTTTTGCGCAATAGGCTTTCCATGAGAGGAACCTACATCACGCCAGACCTGCTGGTGTCGGCATCAGTGTCTTGACCTGCTTTTGCACGTTCAGCTACGCGCCTAGAATCAGAAGTTGACTCAATCTTATATGTTTACAAATTCATCTACCTACCTGAGTTTTGTTTAACACAAGATTTGCCTTGAGCATGGTACATTTAAGGTTTCTCCATCTAGCATTCCATGTAGAGTGTGTAAGTGAAATAAATTGTAATTACAAGGAATGTATTGATGTTATGTTGCTTGTTTGAAGAACATTGAAAGATATACTTTAGGGGTAATGCCTTTGATCTACTACCCTCTTCATCAGCTGTACATAGAGGGCAGTTATGACCTGGTAGGAAGGAAACTGGTAATTAAATAAATTGTATAGAATAATTTGTTCATATGTTATACAATTCATTATATAACCTGTTGAATTTAGCAGAGGTATACTAATCTAATAGACCTCACTAAAATAATTTACCTTGAAAAATCAGCAGGATGTGAACTATTACCACATAAATGTAATACGATATCACCCAGTAATATTAGCATAGTAAAAATCAAAGTATAAATAAATAAAGAGAAATAACTATAAAAGAAAAAAAAAGTTTTTGAGTAGCAATCCTCCCCACCACTACAGTATATACACAAAGAACATGTCTGGCAAAAAGGCAGACATTATAAACTAAGCTCTTAAAATATACCCTAAAGGAAATCATTCCTTAAAATGCCTTAATAATGGGTAATATAGTATGATTAATGCTGTCAGGTTAATTAATAAAATGTAAACTGATGATGGTAACAATGCATGGCATTATTACATAAAAAATACTTTCATAAGTATAGCAATATAGGATGGTCAAAATGTCTCTTGGTCTAAAATAAGGTTAAGCTGCCATCATGGAAAATTCTTCTAGGTGGTATTACGAATACACTATGCTCACCAAAGCAGTTGAGTATATCAGTTCTAGCTTTGGAATATATGCAGTAAAAATAATTAATTGTAGAAATAATTAATTGAGAAACAATAAGAAACAGTGCAAACAAATGTAATGGATGAATACAAGATACAGTGTGTCCCTTGGTACTCTTTTCACGCTTCTTGATGACCAAAAAACTAAATGCTTTGGCACTCAACGCGTCCTTCGTACTCGTCTCACTCGCTAAAACCAAATTACAATGCTCCTTATAGGAGTTTGGTACTTGTCCCTTTCACCACTCGATTTGCCTTCTGGAACCAATTAACGTTGAGTACTAAGGGTCGAGTGTATATAAAGATGACTGAATATTACTTTCCACTATATAGTTAAATACTACATTATCATTTGATACTAAGTTTCATCATTTAATCATTACAGCTCATCCACTTTAATATTCCCCCAGGTTCAAACACTTTACAAATTGTGGGAGAGATTCACTAACCTCACAGGGGCTGAGATGTGTTTCGCAGAAGGTTAATGTGTCTTTTCCAATGGGGAATTGGGTGGAGCATTACAAGCACAGCTCTTCACAGCCCCTGCTGTAGATTGAATACCATCATTTTGTTAAAACCAACATATACTAATTAATTAATGATCTATCATAGCACATTGCACATTTTTGTGACTTATGTCTACACAAGATTTACTAAATCTCATGTATTATAATTAGGTATGCGATCTGGTGTGGTAATGTGCAGTAATGCACAATGTAGCATTATGTATCCACCCCATAGCTTTCCCTTTTCAAACACACACAGTTTTAGAAATCAAGAATGCCCAGTTTAACAGCTGTTTCCATCAGCGCATGCACAATTGTATGTGAAAAATGCAACGCTACATTCACATGTTTAGATTCTGGGCATGAGCCATCAAAGGAGCATTATTGGTTGGCAAAGACGCAATGGCTGACATGTCATCTTAAATTCCAAATAATGACATTAAACCTGGCAAAATGATGTGTCTGTGCTTTTTCATCACCACCAAATATTCACTTTTTGTTTATAATCAGAGTCTGGCAACCATATCATGAAATTATTAAGAACAATTAATTTTAAATAGCTTTTGTCACATTATATATAATTAAAAAAAAAAAAAAAAAAATATATATATATATATATATATATATATATATATATATATATACAGTCAGGTCCATAAATATTGGGACATCGACACAATTCTAATCTTTTTGGCTCTATACACCACCACAATGGATTTAAAATTAAACGAACAAGATGTGCTTTAACTGCAGACTTTCAGCTTTAATTTGAGGGTATTTAAATCAAAATCAGGTGAACGGTGTAGGAATTACAACAGTTTGTATATGTGCCTCCCACTTTTTAAGGGACCAAAAGTAATGGGACAGATTAATGGGACAGTCATAAAACAAACTTTCACTTTTTAATACTTGGTTGCAAATCCTTTGCAGTCAATTACAGCCTGAAGTCTGGAACGCATAGACATCACCAGATGCTGGGTTTCATCCCTGGTGATGCTCTGCCAGGCCTCTACTGCAACTGTCTTCAGTTCCTGCTTGTTCTTGGGGCATTTTCCCTTCAGTTTTGTCTTCAGCAAGTGAAATGCATGCTCAATCGGATTCAGGTCAGGTGATTGACTTGGCCATTGCATAACATTCCACTTCTTTCCCTTAAAAAACTCTTTGGTTGCTTTTGCAGTATGCTTCGGGTCATTGTCCATCTGCACTGTGAAGCCCCGTCCAATGAGTTCTGAAGCATTTGGCCGAATATGAGCAGATAATATTGCCTGAAACACTTCAGAATTCATCCTGCTGCTTTTGTCAGCAGTCACATCATCAATAAATAATAGAGAACCAGTTCCATTGGCAGCCATACATGCCCACGCCATGACACTACCACCACCATGCTTCACTGATGAGGTGGTATGCTTTGGATCATGAGCAGTTCCTTTCCTTCTCCATACTCTTCTCTTCCCATCACTCTGGTATAAGTTGATCTTGGTCTCATCTGTCCATAGGATGTTGTTCCAGAACTGTGAAGGCTTTTTTTAGATGTTGTTTGGCAAACTCTTATCTGGCCTTCCTGTTTTTGAGGCTCACCACTGCTTTACATCTTGTGGTGAACCCTCTATATTCACTCTGGTGAAGTCTTCTCTTGATTGTTGACTTTGACACACATGCACCTTCCTCCTGGGGAGTGTTCTTGATCTGGCCAACTGTTGTGAAGGGTGTTTTCTTCACCAGGGAAAGAATTATTCGGTCATCCACCACAGTTGTTTTCTGTGGTCTTCCGGGTCTTTTGGTGTTGCTGAGCTCCTTGGTGCATTCTTTCTTTTTAAGGATATTCCAAACAGTTGATTTGGTCACACCTAATGTTTTTGCTATCTCTCTGATGGGTTTGTTTTGTTTTTTCAGCCTAATGATGGCTTGCTTCACTGATAGTGACAGCTCTTTGGATCTCATATTGAGGGTTGACAGCAATAGATTCTAAATGCAAATAGCACACTTGAAATTAACTCTGGAGCTTGTATCAGCTCTTTGTAAATGGGATAATGAGGGAATAACACACACCTGGCCATGGAACAGCTGAGCAGACAATTGTCCCATTACTTTTGGTCCCTTAAAAAGTGGGAGGCACATATACAAACTGTTGTAATTCCTACATTGTTCACCTGATTTGGATGTAAATACCCTCAAATTAAAGCTGAAAGTCTGCAGTTAAAGCACATCTGGTTCGTTTCATTTCAAATCCATTGTGGTGGTGTATAGAGCCAAAAAGGTTAGAATTGTGTCCATGTCCCAATATTTATGGACCTGACTGTATATATATATATATATATATATATATATATATATATATGTGTGTGTTTATCTATCTACTGTATGTACGTCTATGGTCAATATTTGCTACTGATACTCCGAATAGTCACAATAGATCACTGTCCATAGTGGCACTTTGGGGCAGCCCTCTTCACAATATTTACAAGTTTACTTTATTCTAAAGAAGCCTATGATACTTGCTCCACTCACTTACTCATTTTACTACTGGTGTTATGGCAGTTATGCATAGACTCATGGCTGGATTACCCATTAGGCCAACTAGGCAACAGCCTAGGGGCACTTCCCAGTAAGGGGCGCAACTTTTTTTTTTAAATGGCTCCTGGCTTAAAGAAAAAATGAAATGCTGCAGTTTATAGACTGGCTACTAGGGGGTAACCACCTAGAATATAGAGTTACAACAGGAAAAGGAACTTACATGCACAGAAACAGCAAAAACAGTTGTGCATATCTTGCATGCTCTCTTGCAGGGGCTCCTCCACTTCACTGTCTAGGGTCTCCAAAAAGGTAGATCTGGCCATGCATGGACTGCAAGCAAAGATGAAGAATAATTGACATATTTCTAACATTTTAAACAACTAATAGCAAACATACAGTTAATATTATTTATATTATTAATATTATTATTATGATTATTTTATATATATATATATATATATATATATATATATATATATATATATATATATATATATATCATGGGAATAAGCACTTTTCATGTTTCACATTATAGTGATGCTTAGTGGCAGTGGGTAGTGAAATGGGAAAACATTTAGAGTGAATATCAAGAAGGTGATTATGACTAGTGTTCAGATAAGAGGTTTAGAGTAAAAATTGCTTAGCAAATACTTTAAGAATGTACAGAAGCTGCAATGTCTGTTTCTGCTGCATTACTGCCCGGGCCCCCCTGCAAAGGTTTAGTAAATCTAGGCCTATGTCTTTACAAATGGTCATAGACAGGTGCAGTTGTTTGCATACCATGGCAGAAGTTTTTAAATGTTTTATTTTGAAAATATGACTGATCATGCACAAAATTGTCTTTTATTGAAGGATAGTGATCATATGAAGCCGTTTATTATCACATAGTTGTTTGGCTCGTTTTTAAATCACAATGATAACAGAAATCACCCAAATGGCCCTGATCAAAAGTTTACATACCCTTGAATGTTTGGCCTTGTTACAGACACACAAGGTGACACACACAGGTTAAAATGGCAATTACATGTTAATTTTCCACACCTGTGGCTTTTTTAATTGCAATTAGTGTCTGTGTATAAATAGTCAATTTGTTTGTTAGCTCTCATGTGGATGCACTGAGCAGGCTAGATATTGAGACATGGGGAGCAGAAAAGAACTGTCAAAATACCTGAGTTACAAGGTAATGGAACTTCATAAACATGGAAAAGGATATAAAAAGATATCCAAAGCCTTGAAATACCAGTCAGTACTGTTACTTATTAAGAAGTGGAAAATTTCAGGATGTCTTGATAGCAAGCCAAGGTCAGGTAGACCAAGAAAGATTTCAGCCACAACTGCCAGAACAATTGTTCGGAATCCAAAGAAAAACACAGGTAACCTCAGGAGAAATACAGGCTGCTCTGGAAAAATATGGAGTGGTTGCTTCAAGGAGCACAATATAAGGATACTTAAAAAAAATTAGCTGCATGGTCGAGTTGCCAGAAAGAAGCCTTTACTGCGCCAATGCCACAAAAAAGCCTGGTTACAATATGCCTGACAACACCTCGGCAGGCCTCACAGCTTCTTGCACACTGTAATTTGGAGTGACGAGACCAAAATAGAGCTTTATGGTCACAACCATGAGCGCTATATTTGGATAGGGGTCAACAAGACCTATCGTGAAAAGAATACCATCCCCGCTGTGAAGTATGGCTCCCTGTTGTTTTGGGGGGTGGGGGTGAGCACTAAGGGCATGGGGAATCTTATGAAAATTGATGGCGAGATGAATGCAGCATGTTATCAGAAAATAACGGCAGACAGTTTGCATTCTTCTGCACAAAGGCTGCGCATGGGACGCTCTTGGACTTTCCAGCATGACAATGACCCCAAGCACAAGGCCAAGTTGACCCTGCAGTGGTTACAGCAGAAAAAGGGGAAGGTTGTGGAGTGGCCATCCCAGTCTCCTGACCTTAATATCATCGAGTCACTCTCGGGAGATTTCAAACGTGTGGTTCATGCAAGACGACCAAAGACTTTGCATGACCAGGAGGCATTTTGCCAAGATGAATGGGCAGCTATGCCACCTGCAAGAACTTGGGGCCTCATACTATTACAATAAACTGAACACTGTCAATGATGCTTAATGTGGCAATACACAGTATTAAGATCTTAGGGTATGGAAACATTTGAACAGGGTAATTAATTTTTTTTCTTTGTTGCCATGTTTGGTTTTATGATTGTGTCATTCTGTTATAACCTACAGTTGAATATGAGAATATATAAGAAGTAAAATAATGTGTTTTGCCTGCTCACTCATGTTTTCTTTAAAAATGGTACATATATTACCAATTCGCCAAGGGTATGCAAACTTTTGAGCTGAACTGTATTAATAACCTTCAAATAGTCTTAGAAAATGTGGAGGCCATAATGGAGACAGCAAAATGCCACTACAGCCAAGACCTTATAAGTTGTCAAACTGTAGGCTTGTTATGACGAGATCCTGCTGAAATTAGTGCCTACATTACTCAAGAAAGGTAATTATCACCAATGATTATGTACTTTCAATTGTAAGGACCTCACTTTCATATAATTCAGCATTACGTAAAGACACTTTCCCGTTCATTATGGGCTTAACTTATCAAATGAATCCAAGAGCATGCCTTATAATGATTCTAATGGTTACTGCATAAAATTATTCTCCACTTTACTTACTAATGCATACTCATGTATAAAAACAAATATGAAAATGTGCTTAACACTTGTCTTGGGTCTTCATATATTATGATTAGAGGGAAAAATAATGTTTTATATGGAATATTTTACTGGAAGAGTTTTCATTTAGCTGTTCTTATTTTTCAATATCTTTAATGTTTAATCAAGAGTAGTGATAATGTGTTCTGTAAAATTATTGTTTATTTGCATATACATTTTTTATTTTATTTTATTTTATTTATACATATCCAATTGCCATGTGACTGCTAGTTAACATTGCTTTTAAATGCGGTGGACCCTCCTATCAATTACATGGTTATCTGTATAAATTATTACTGTTGTCTGCAGGCCACTTCAGTTCACATTGCGCAAAATAGCTTACTTACCAGCCTGGCAAAGAAAAATGGAGAGGAAAGTGTGTAGTAAAGAAAAAAGAGAATGATTAAGAGTGATCATCATTTATCAACGTCTCTGAGCTGTAAAAATATTATGAACAGAAAACAGAACCAAATTTATCAAGAATGAAATACTAATTGAAATCACAGTATTATTAAAATGATAAATGGACCATGTATCAGGTATGTTTGACTACTCATAAGCTTTCAAATATTTACATATATATTCAAGAGTTCAATTTGGCCATAGTCATTTATTATTTTAATGTAAACCTTCTTAAGAATAGTATAGTACCACTGTGTTCACACTGTTTTATTTTTTTACATACTTGACGAAGTCATTTGAAGAACTACACTTGAAAATAGGCAATATGTTTTATAAGGTAAAAATAAAAATACAGCCTCTAATTTATTATCTCTCTCTATTCTGTATATAAACATGCTGCTATGGAATCTACCCTTTTGTCTTCAGCATATCAACTTCCTCAGGTGGGAAGAGGCTTTGAATACATAGGAAGTCTGCACAATGGGAAAATGGCAGCAACAACTGCCAGTGCTTACGTCAGTCAAGAGGGAGGGTCATTAGTTTACAAGGACACATCCACATGAGGCAGCAGCAGGCAAGAAAGCAAACTGGTAGCCAGCTGCAAAGCATAATTGCATATAGATTTGCAAAATTTAACGTTTGTGTCTATTTTTTTGTTGCTTTTATAAACTTTAGCCCATTATGATGTTTTATTATTCAAAACACCATAGAGAAAATATTTGATTGCATTTATCTATTAACAGATAACACATACTGTATACTCATATCCTTAGAGGTAACACATACCCCTAGACTCACTAAACTTAGGAACTATAAAGTACATTGGTGAAGACTGGGTAACTATTTTCGATGGATAAAATTGGTACTGTAGCCTTGGCAAACCATTCACTTAGTGTGTCTAGGGGAGTATGTACCATAGGCATCATGACTGTCATTAACAGTGGTTTTCCAGTTGTTTTTATGAATGTATGCATGTTTCTTTGAGTATATACTGTAGTACCGCCATGTCAACAGATCTTCAGAGTAATACCAAACATCAGTGTAACAAAGGAATATATTCACATTTTAAAAATACTAAGGTTATATATAAACAGTGATATGATCATATACATGTCTATGAGAATTGAGGCTACATTTCTGGGGGGATTTTAAGGAATTATGTTAAGATAAAGGGCTATGCCAAAAATACACTAAAGGGTAGTTGGTAAAGTGAGAGATTGAGATTCCTGTGTCAATGTGCAAGAAATGAAAAGGCTCTAAGCCATTAAAAGGAAACTTGTACATCAAATCAACAGCCAAGAAGCCAAAGAAATGAGAGATGTAAGGAGAAGCATAGACTAGCTATGAAAAGGTCCATCTTAAGCTGGTTCCTTGATATTGGACCCCATGTAAGTTACAGCTATAGAGAAATTGAACACCTGCTTGGGTTGCTTTAAAATTGATAGAATGTCAGTGTAGTTAAAGTTAAGTTGTTTTTCTTTTATATACGTTATAAAACAGAGATACTACAATCATAAGATAGCAGTACTATGCTACGCTGTACATAACACAAGGAAGCTGAAACAAAAGATAATGAAATACTGTCCTAAAGCCCCCTAAAAATAAATATAATCTTTCCCAAGACATGCATGGTTGCTACATTACAGGGTGATCGGTTTCGACCTGTGGCACAATGTTTACAACATTGGTGACACCCTCTTGTATGCTGGTGCCCTGGGCTTTTCACTTCGCCCATAGGGTAGAGTTGGCCCTTGCCTTGAAGACCAGGGAGAGATTTTGTATGTTACAAAATAATGGGATTACAACAGTATCGGCAGAGTTACAGCATTTAGAAACAGGGTTATAGTGGGGAGTTGAATGAGGTACAGGATAGAAGCCAGCGAGTACTTAAACTAGTTGAAATGAGACAGTTTAAGTTTATAAATTACCTTTTTGTAGTGGAATGGCAAAGGTAAGAACATATATGCCCTTTTCTTTCTGAAAATACTGCATGTTTTAGCACCAGATATGTGAACAGAAAGCCATTGAAGTATAAGGCATACCATCAATTACAAAGAGTAGTTAGCTAAAGACAGACAAGTTGTGAAACAGGACAGAGATTTATATAATATCTAAGCAGTAGGTGAAGTTGCTAGAGAAATACTTTCTTAAAATCCTTTTAGAGATATTAGAGAACAGAGAACTTTGTTATGAACACTATAATTAGGATGTCGAGCAAGAATGTAGTCTGCAGTTTCAAATGGCACCCTTGATAAAGTAGTTTGAAAGGAAAGAATAATTAAAAGAGTACAAAATGGAGAAAAAGTAGGAATAAACTCTTAGATTCACTAAAATGAATACGCATCCATACGTATGTAAGCTCTTCTCTGAGGATGCAACAGTACATTTCCAGACAGGAAATAGACATTGCCACCTTCAGTAAAATACTTTGCAGCCTCTGTGAATATTAAAGAGACTTCGAGGATTGTGGATTTTACTAGGTACATAATAGAAATCTCTGTTTAGTTAATTTTATGCATTTAGGTATTAGGAAGTGCTGAAATTATATGTTTAACTGCCTAAAGTTGTATAAATAGGGTCTGTATGGCATGTTGCTGAGACAGAGTTAGCTAGTATGAGACACAGCACCGACAGAACTACAGTCTGTGTGTGCATGTGCTGCAAAGGGCAAACCCGTACAGGGACTGTTTGCTAAATTTTAGACACTTAAACACTTCCTAATAAAATAAAAGTGCCAAAAGGTAAATAAATACAGCGTTATATTATGTATTCAGCAAAATTCAGGATCCCGTCATGTGCCTTTTAGTGAATCCAACCAGTTTTGTGCATTACTTATCTTGATAAACATATAATTTAAATTCAACTTTCAAGGTCTCTCATCTTATTATTATTATTATTATTATTATTATTTCTTATTTATGTAGTCGCAATATAATCTGTAGCGCTGAAAATGAGAAATGTTATACATTTTTGTGGGTATTCTATAATTGATATCCTGAATAAATGGCTGACGTGTTTACTTACTATTTTTGAAAGAAAGGCCACATATCTGTAGTTTGAAATCAGTAATGTTTCTGCGTAGCCCTAGGCAGAGGCCTAGCAGGCAATACAATATGAGTGGACAGCAGCCTGCCTCAAATTGCCAGTACAGGGTTATCAAGAGGTGGATTCTTATGAACAGAAATGTCTTTATCAAGTTATGTTTATGGGAAGAAAAAAACACTCCTTAAAAACTCTCAACCATGATGGCGTAATAAGATGAGGGATTTGTTTAAAAAAAAAAGATAGTGAATACTATGCCTATTTTTAATGCATAGTAGCTCAAAATGACCCTTTGTGACCTGTAAGCAGGCCAATTTGCTGACGCAGTCGAGAATCAATATATGACGCTCCAGTTTGCATATACACCTCTTTGGTTAATATTACTATGGACTTTCAGCTGTGTTTAAAAGGAAATACTGTTACTACATTTTTCATTTCAAAATGTTGCTGCCTCTTATAGGCCAGCAAATACATTCTATATCTAAAAGTAAATTGTGTCTAGTATGATTTACAAAACACATTTACTACAATCTCCTGTAATACCAGATAAGGTATTTTTATGAAACCAGGTAAAATGTGGTTTGATCAATAAGCTTAATTTCAAATAATGGAAGTGGAGATTTTAGTGCCATGTTTTTAAGAACCTTTTTAAAGTCTTTTTTAGCCCATTTGATAAGTATATACAATGACTTTCCACACCGGTGACTAATGAAGGGACACTTAAGTAGTAAGTACTAGTATTGGTGGGACTGATATTTCTTTTACAAAGCAGCATGTTTTGGCATCACTACATTTTTCTGTAGCATAAACAGTTGGCTCTATATGCCAAAGTCTGACCTTTCATCAAGATGCTAAAATGCAAAGAAATGAATGATTCATAACCAAACTGCTGCTTCATATTCTTTTGTTTGGTTTGACAACACCATCTTCAGCTTTGCTTTCCTGAAACTTGAACATCATTCTTGAAATGATCCTAAAGAAAAGATCAGGTGTCAAGCTCTTAAGTTCTGCCTCTATTTAGATGCAAACACACAATCACTCTGTTGACAAAGAATGGCAATTAATGATCATTGCTGTCTGTGCATCAAACATCACCCTGTCACTGTATGAAACCACTTTGTTTATAGTTGATGTAGGTAAAGAGTGGTGCCATGTTAGCTATGGAGAAAGCAAGAAAGGTGATACCTTTAACGCTATCTCATAGAATGTAAACTTTCAAGACCACTTGAGTCTCTACCTTCGGTTAATATCTGCATTTCAAGCAAAAGGAAAAAAAATATTTTGACAGAACCAACTCACCTTGTCCAAAGGCTGTTTTTTTTTTAAATATGGTAATACATATAATAAAAGTGTATTTACGATATTGATGTCTGATTCAATAAATTCTGCACACTGGGGTTTCAGGGTAATATACAGAATTGTTTCACACGCAGCTATATTTTTTTCTTTCATTAAAGCTCAGAACAATCCAACTTGAACCTGAATCCTTGATAAAAATGTTTTTAATTAGAACTAATTAAATAACCTGCCAAATGCTGTGAGAAATGCAAAAATAGTTACCAATGTGCTTATTATTGAATTATATTTGTTACACTGTGCGGATCTACTTCTATTAAAATATGAATCTCTCAGAGTATAATAAATATAATGCTAAATATAATTCAGTAATGAACATTTCCCACATTGAATAACAACATTCTTCTTCATGTTGATTGTGAACCATGATCAACTGCAATCACTACAAAAGTACAAAAGTGTGTGGAGATTTACTAAGGGCATAGAGGACCTCATATGAATATGTTTACTGTGAATGGATCTCCTGCCATACACTGTGATCAACTGAATTCCAATGCAGATCATTACAAAGATTCTTAGTGAATCACCCACATTAAGACATGTAACTGTCTTGAAAAAAAAAGGGAAAAGTTTAGGAAATACAGTCTAATTTTTGTTTAATTATTTTCTGTGGTCTGTACGTAGGATATCATTTATTTGTGATCATGGATTTATGTTTTTTCATACAGGTTTGACATTTTTACAGTTATGTATATACTTGTTTAAAGAACTGTGAAGTCCATTTGACCTAGAGTATATACAGTATAAGCACAAATGGCACTGTGGCACTGTGAGTGTCAATGATCCTTTTAGACTGATGAATTTATTGAGTTGCCTTGGTAAAACAGGACGTTAGTTTTAATCCCCTTATCATTTGAATAAATTATGTTATGCCAGTTAACACCTGTACCTTACACTGGCTCCCTGTGAAAGACTGCATACATTTAAGCTTGGTCTGCTGACATACAAAGTTCTTCTATATGATGAAGGTCCCAGCTATCTGAAGGAGCTCCTCACCCCTATCTGAGCTTAGGGTAGAATGCAGGGTTAGAAGAGAGAGGTGTGTATATCCTTATCTGATGAATAGAAACGTAATCAATAACATTTGGACAGATTTAAAGTATATAAAAAATGTTGTAAAGTTCCCTAAACACATGTTTCTGGGGGGTGGGGCATAATTATTTGTTAATCCCTTTTAGTGACAAACTAGGGGGTGTTTACTTTCTCACATGCCATGAGATGACGTGAAAAGCTCAGATAACATGAGAAGTGCTGTTTTTCCCAATAGAAAATACTACCTAGTAAATTGGGTGATAACATAAGATGCACTTGAGATGCTTAGTAAATTCCCTCCAGTGTGCTGCAAAAAATCCAAAAAACTATTGATACTTCAAAACCGTGGTAACAAAAACACCTCAAAACCCAATATGCAGCATGGTACTTGGTTAGAAAACAGTTAATTTGACTGAAGTATGATTTACTAGAAGCATCAGCTTTGGAAACATTATATTAAATGAAATGAAATGGGTTGAAAATATTGAAGTGTGCATGAAGATGTATTGCATATGAAGCTTATTGGTTTATTAGATTTATGCACAGCTTAAGGAGACAAACAAAAGCTGACTCTGAATATGATGAATAGGGGAATGTCTGAGAGTAACCTGAAGCCATGCAAAGTTGACGGAGACCTATAAATGCTAGAAACAAACTGTCAGAAGGACATTAGGCAATTAGCTTAAGAATGTATCCCTGGTGGTTCTCAGAAGTTCTTTTTGATGATTACTGATTTACTTTCACTCAAAGTGCCAATTCGACTAAAGATTTATATGCTTCCAACAGAGCCAAGAATTTTGACTGTTTTAAAATATGGTAGGAAGGGATTTACACAACACTTAATAATAGCTGGCATTAATATGAAGTCCATCCAAGGCTAGGAAAGAAATCTTAACTTGCCAACAAACCTGAAGAAATATGTTTGCACATTAGTATGTCATTTAGAGAGTAAAGAAAAAATGTGATGTCAATTTGAATTTAGGGAAAGTAAACGATGGTGCAGAACAGAACGATATAATACTACAGTACGCTCTTGACTTTAAGTAATGAAAGTTTAATACATTATATATATTTTACTATAATTTAGAAGCCTATAATTCTGGTGTCTGGGTTTCTAGAAAATACAAACTGCTTTCATAAATAACCTGTCAAAATGTTTACAGGACAACCCAAATATTGATCTTGTAGGAAATCAATTTTGATTAGAATAAATGCAAATACTTACACCTATATGTTAGCTAAATGCAAATTACTTTAATTTTTAATGTTAAATTACTTCTTTAAATCTGGGTGAAAGTGATATTAAAAATGCTGTCCCCCCAGCCGTCCACCGCCCCCCCCCCCCCCCCCCCGACACCAGTTCCAATGTTTTCTATGGTGACTATTTATCAAACAGTTACCATGTTGGGTATCAAATTGGGTTAAGCAGTGATACATTGGGATTAAAAACTAAAATACCCCCATTATTGCATAATTAAAGTGAATTGTACATAGTAATTCATTTTATTGGTATGACTATATATATTCATCTTTCATCAAACTACCCATTGTGAACTGAGACTTGGCTGGAATTTAGGCTTCCCTTGGCGACTCCATTTTAAAACAGTCTCAGTTGGACATTGACACTATAACATTCTCTTTTTTTATTTTTTTGACATGGAAAAGAAGAAAATATAAATCTAATCTGCATGCTTCTGAATTTACAGATATCAAAAAATGCATTATCCAGTTGATTTCAGATCAGTCTAAATATTGGTTTTAGCATGGTTTCATTTGTCCAAACAATACAAGTGGGCTCAACATTAAAATAAATGTTTTAAAAAAGATGTATGGAATGTAATTCATCTAATTAATCCTCAAACATACATATTTTTGTCATGCTTAGTAAAATTGTTTTTGTATGAAAACTATTTTGATGCAGAAAATTTGTATGCAAGAGAAAAAAACATTTACAACCTGTATTTACATAAAAAAATAATATTGGAGCGTTGTATCAAACCTATTTTGAAGGGTTCTCTGATATGAGATGTATGTCCATAGGGTAGATTCACTAAGCCCTTTCTGCAATATACTGTGATATATGACAGCTCTTCACGACCATTCTTTTAGAATCAACGTAACTTATGTATAGTTTGCTGCCATAAGAATTTGCACAAGATACTGTAATGCTGCTGAATACGCTGAATTATTTTTAGTATCTTTCACTTCCAATTGTAAGAACAAGTCTTTTCAGTGCCTTTTTTTGTGAGTAAAAAAAAACTATTGTGCAGATGTGCTGTTTTCCACAGCAACCTTATTTTGCCTTCAAATTGATAAGAAAAAAAATCTAGCCAAATTCTTTTAAAGAATGTATACTGTAAAAGAAGTGAGCATTCTCCTGACATTTTGGTTTTGGCTTTGGTTGTAAAGTTTTTTTATTCTAACTTGCTGTCAGGAAATCTCTGTTTATCAATGAAGCCCGTTGGGCTTTTGCCTATATTATATTGCAGATGATATTATTAAGATAAATATTTTCTCTAGGAAAAATAAATGAAGGATTTCGACATTATCATTCTGGTATGAGGCAATAAAATGAGCTGATTTTTGATTTACATTGTCATGACATCCTGGAAGCCATATGTCAACACAGAATGCCTTCATTTTTAGATTTAATGATAGTGAAATTGAGCTGTTTAAATTAAAATCAGTGTGATTACTTCTTCAAAACATGAGGCAACTGAAGTATAATGATACCTCCTTGTCTATTATTCTTTATTCAGCTGTTATGCGCGGAATTTTTCATTCATTATTTCACTCCATTGTTCACAATGCTGAAATACATTTCACCCTAATGTTCAAATGAGATTTGATATACTTTGCCATCATGAAACAATGTAGAGCATGCAATCTTAAATTATGTTACGCTCGCTCTTTCCTTTCCTTTCAACACTTTTTTCCTGCTTCTTTTTGATGATTTTACCTTTCATTTTCAATATTTTGTCATCTCACACAGTTCATTCACATGTATTACTCTAAGAGAGAGGATAAATCTTTATATTTGGCTGTATTTTCAGGGGAATTTCAATCTCATGTCAGGTGTGTTAAAGAAAAATTCTCTATAATATTTATATATATATATGTATATATATATATATATATATATATATATATATATACTGTATATATTTATTTCATTTTATATATATATATTTATATATATATAAATATATATATATATATATATATATATATATATATATATATATATATATATATACAGCCTTATTAAATTGCGATTTGGCCAAATGAAAAGGGCTCTATTTAAGCACAGAGCATATTTTTTTTACAGAAGTTTTTTAGTTAGTGAATACCTTGCTTCTAGATAGAAGTTCACTAACTAAAAACTTCTGTAAAAAAATATGCTCTGTGCTTAAATAGAGCCCTTTTAATTTGGCCAAATCGCAATTTAATAAGGCTGCTAATCTGCTCTTTCAAATGCTTGAAAAAACAGTTGTGTTCCATATCCCCTTAAGCTTTGAAGATGTTTCTCTATGAGTATCCACTATGACGTTTTTTCTTAAAAACCTGAAGGACACAATAACATTTGTTTAAGATATCTGTGTTTAACAGTTATCTTAATTGGACTACAACTCCCATGATTCTAAAGTAATAAGAGGCCGTTAATACTTCTGTATACTATAAGAAAAGTGAATTAAATCACACTTTGCCAGAGGAGAATCATTTATAATGTTTTTATATTGTTTTTATTTTCTTTTAATTTGTCGTTATTTTGAAATAATAAAATGTGTTGGTCAGTATTTACTTGGTTTAAAGGGGCATGGAACACGTCTTACAAAAGTTTTTTGAAAGGAAAAATCTTCAGTAATCTTCTGTTTAAACTTCATTGAAATTAACAGGAAGTGCAGAGGCATACTTTAGTCTGTGGATCTCATTGGTTGGCAGAGGGAAAACCTGGAAAATGTTTTTCTCTGAGACCTCTCATTTTAAAAAAGAGAATACACTGTGCCACATTATCAAATACACTCTTTCTAATGTAAGAAAGAAAGAAAATACTTTACGCTGTAGCTTAGCTTTTTTTTTTTTTGATTGACACATATTTTGTTAACTGCTTCAGCTCTATCACACTGGATTAATTAAGCTTGGCATGGGCTACAAAATAATGCACTTTCTTTCATTAGTAAAAATTGCAATAGCAGCTCAGCCCATATTTCCTTAAATATATAGGATCAATGTATTTCATAAGAAGCTAATGTAGTATATATATATATATATATATATATATATATATATATATATATATTAGATAGTTATATATATATATATATATATATTATTATTATTATTATCCTTATTTATATCGCGCCAACATATTCCGTAGCGCTGTACAGGGGTTTAGTACATGGCAAAAAACAAACTTAACACCTTATAAAGAATGGAGTGCCCTGTTTTTGAGCATATAATAAAATGTACATAGTGCTTGTTTCCAAGGCACTGACACAAGGTTGAAAACTCGCTAATGTTGAATATAAGGGTGCAAGTCTGTTATATGCAAACCATACACCACCCATATGCTTATGACAAAGTTTTTACGGTGACACAAAACACGGTGATATAATCTAACCTGACTGTCCACCATATCAATGCTGTTTGGGTTGCTGAGCAACTGCAGCACATCAAGACGCCTGGAAGAAGGAATAGGACAGACACGTGATTGACAGTCTTGGAGTGAACAGAGGGGCAAAAAATGGTCTTGTTGTAGATGTGATAAACATGTTTGAATGTTGTGCTTATATTAACAAAGATCATTAAATGAAATTGCTGCACAAGTAGAGACTATTCTTGCGTCTCTTTTTGTTCTAGCTGTCTATGTAAAAACACAAATATAAGCATGTACATTTTTTTATTATTATACATATAATATGATGCAATTGATTAGATATACTGAAGTAACATATAAAACCATCTAAAGTGAAATAAATCAGGATTTTTTTAAATGTATACTTAAAACCAGAAATATTACATCATTTTTTGTTTGTATGCATAATAATATAACTTTTTTTGAAAATGTCACACATCCACCCAGACAATTTTTCCTTCATCTGGACTGTTTTTTATACTACTTGTATGGTTTTCTCAGTAGCACAAGTTTTAACAAAATGTTAAAGCTTAATGGAACTGAAAAGACCATTTTCCAGCGATGTAATCCAAGTCTGAATTGTGAGTATTTCAGTCATTGACCTTGTCTTGTACTGACAAGACTAGAAAGTTTGGGGCTTAAAGCATATGTTTTCAAAGTGTCTATTTTCCTCACCTGCACCATCATTGCACTAGCCTGAGGGAGATCTATTGAGAGCTACCTTTAGGTTATCTTGATAAATAAGACACATGTTTTGTAAATTGTACTTAGTTAGAAATGAATATAAATTGCTAGGAAAGAACTTGAAGACCTCTTTAAACAGTGGCTCCATGGTTTCACTGGATTGTCTGAAACATTCAAAAGTTCTCACTGACAAGAGTCTTGGAAAATTTGAAAATAGGTGAGATAAAGCAGAGAACATTATGTAGATCGGCTAAATTGATCTTGCGAATGCTTCAGAAAAATTGAATAGATATCTTATATTATGTAAAATGCTGTTATAACTCACTAAAAAATGTTTCTTTATCTTGGATTTGAAAAATGACTTAAAAAATGCTAAATTATCAGCTTTATGGTATTGTGCTGATAAAAAGTCATTTTAAACATATGATGAATTAGATATACTTAACAGATATATTTTATATGATGAATTTGATATACTGGGGTTTATATAATTATGGCCATTTATAAATGTATCTACATGGCCAAAGTATCTGTAATTATCTCTTTGTTAGGCAATAGTGATATTTTTTTGTCCATATTATTATTATTTGGAACATGTTTTTGCCTTTAAAATTATTAATTTTCAAAGCAGATGAATTGATTATCATGAGACAAACAAAACGATCCCAGGAGCCAAAGAATGATATAAATTATAAACCTTAGTATATTTTTAAAAAATGCAATTATATGCTGTTTAATTAACAAGCAATTTAGAAATTCTGTATTTTTCATAAGACAATGCAATATTATCATCCTCTTCCTATATTTATACCCTTTGTCAAATATTAGTGAAATGGATACAGTCGTTAGCATATATAGTGAAACTTACCAGGCATTGCAATAACTTTCACCATTTGGGACTCTGTATTCATTAATCTTATATTTCAGCCATCAATGAATTATGGCCCTTTCCATCTTAGTGAATCGACCACTTGACAGGGTCAACCTAACAATTCAAAATGTGTGCTTTGCTGGTATGTGGAAAACTAAGGGACTGACCTCTCAGTCCTTATAATCTTTAAGACAAAGGAGATCAAATCATGATTTATAAATGCAGGTGGAAAACACAGGTACAAAACAATTTTGCCTCAAGCTTAGATTTAATTGCTGGTGATGTAATTGAAACTTCAAGACAGCAAAGGCTTGAGGCTGAAACTAAACAAACAGACACTGCAACATAATATGATCAATGCTTAAAGATTTCTATAAACAAAATAATGCAGGGTTAACTATGCAAAGTTGATGTGGTCTTGTTTTCAGAAACATCCCATTCACTGAATTAAATAACATAGTAGCTCTTGTTCTATCAGGTAATCCTTCACACCTCACAGCTAGGACATTTCTGGAAAAAGAAGGAAAAATCGAACTAAGAGCCCTATTCTATAAAAAGTTTGCAAATGCCTCTAACCCGTAATTTTTGCTGCTGGTGTTTTTTTTCTCTAAATATTTAGATATATTCTTTTGACTTAAGCTCACAATTTACCTCCTTAAACCTAAACACAGAAAACCCTGTCTTTTTAAGTCGGATTTCAGGGGGCAGGATCATATGATCTGACAATATTTAAGCAAGCCATAATTTACTTCTTAGACACAGCCAATAGTAAATTAGAACGTCGTCATGATTTAAGTAAAACATGGAAGATAGACGTAATCTGCAATTGTAGGCTACAAATTAATTAGTGCTAGTAAGTAATATTTGCAGATCAGGCTCACAATCAAGCAATCTAGCACTCTATCAAATGCATTAGATCATCTGTTTTAATCCATGTGGGTTTCATAATATATATAAACCCCATAAGGATTAATATTACACAGAAATAACAATTAAAAATAATATTTCTGAATTGCATATCTGTGGGTTTGAGACTGTTATATTTCCATGGCTTTCCATGCTGTTAAAGTACAGTATTGTGTGTTTAATTGCTGCTACAGCTATAATAAGTGTTTGAAAACGCCCTTACGAGTCCTATTTAGTGCTCATACTATTTTTGACAGAAACAAGATACTTTTTTCAGTTGCAGGTTATACTTTACTTGTGAGCTAGAGGTACACGTTTAATAGAATATCGATTTTGTGTAACTTTGATTAATTAGCACTGATAATATATGAGCTGGGCTAAGACCAATGGAGTTCTAAGGCCAAATTTGCATCCTTGGCTGGCCCGTAGTGATTGTGGGTGGGTAACTTGTAATTGGATTGCGAGTAGCTAATAGAATATGTGGCAAACTTAAGAGTCATTTTAAGTGTGTATAAATTTACGAATTGGGCAATAGAATACCGCCCTTAGTTATTAACGTCTTTCAACATGAAATAAACAAGACACAATTCTTCCTTTCCAAGTTCTATTTAACAAAAATAATTTATGAGCAAATGTGCATGACTCAAACCAGGCCAGAATGCATGTTTATCCACAGAAACCCATGGTTTTATGTACAACACATGTTGTAGGCTTACATTCAGGTTACATTCAGATTTAACCACAAAAAAACAGTATGTAATGTATGATACATTTACAAAAGTTAACTACCTTACTTTTATTTAGCTTTAAGCGTATTAAATTTTATTATATATTAATTGGAAAACATTTACAATAACACAAACTGTCACTTGTAACATGGACATTTTAATTAAAAAACTATTGACATTGTAAAAATGTTTATTTATAATATTAGGTCTAGTCAGGCTTTTATTGCTGTTGATCCAAGCCACTTCTTGCTAGGAACCTAGCAATTTAAAGTTTATAATGTGATGTATTAATTAAATCCGTAAGAAGTCCACTTTGCCAACCTCATTAATCAAACCTAATAGTGTCTCCTATCTGAAAGGACTTAAATATGTTTTTCTCTATTGTCTTTCTTTACAATCCTAAATATCTTCAGAAACTGGGACATTTAGTTGTTCACATATTATGGCCTCGATTCAATTGAGCTATTGTTGTTTACGGCAGCCCGTAAGCTAATTTGCTATTCAATTGTCATCTTTTTGTGAGTCACAAAACATCTACGGGTTACAGGCTGAAAATCCCTGCGGTTGTCAAAATTGTAATTTACACCCCATCTAAGCCTTTGATCTTTGCTATTCAATTGCTTCAATTCCTCAATCCCGCAAATATTTTCACACTCGTAAATGTCAAATGTAGAAGAAAATCCAACTAGTACCAGATAGGAATCGCAAAGGGGTTTAACTCCTGTTTGTAGCACTGTAAATGGAAATACAAAATCAATACTGAACTTTAAAAGATGGGGAAAGCGATAAAAGACATTAGAATTACTTGCTCAACAGTCTCAAGCCCGCAAATCTGCAATATTTTGGTGTTATATCAATCTCGGGAATCAATGAGTTAATACATATCAGGCCACCCACATGGACTAGAATCGTATCATCATTCATTTTTATTATTTTGTACATTGCAGGATTGCAAGTCTGATCACATAACGGACCCCTAAACGCTAATTGATTGACGTGTTACGTCCATGTTTTACTGACTTAATGATAATGGTCTCATTTTCTATTGCCTGTTTCTAAATTGGGTGTTACGGTCTTGCTTTATTGATCATGTTAACGCTCTGAAATGCTACTTTTGATTGCATGGTTTACTGTTTTGGCTTTTGGCCCGTAACTTGCAGACTTGTTCAATTGAATCGCTCTGTAATTGTAGCTAATTTCCAGCCCACGGACATACGGCCTGTACAACATACGGCCTGTATAACGTAATCTGCAGGCTTGCAGTTGAATGAGGCCCTATGTCTAGCCAAATACAATTTCCTACACAAATAAACCCAACATAACAAATATGCATTCAGAAGGATACATTGATAAGTTACATTAAAAGTAGCTTGAAATTAAAAGAAGAGACAGAAAGATATCAAAACATCATGGAGTTAAAAAAACCACGAGTAAAGATTTCAAAGAAAGGAAAATATCAGAACAAGAGATTATACAAACACTAGAACTATGAAAGGTCCTGCTAAGAGAAAAGTTAGATGGTCAATGAAATTATATATTTCTCAAACTATTAGTAATATTCTCAACTTTCTCTTTCAATAGGACGTGTTCTGTCTAGGTAAGAGATCCTTTATGAGTAGCTCAATTGGCCGCAATGGTCAGGTAACCTTGATTAATTAATTGCCAATAGATTGTTTAGAGCGTGGCTTTGATTAATATCCTCAAATGAAGTGGTAACAAGTGTTAAAAATATTGGCTAAAGGGAAATATTCACCCAAAGTTGTCTTCTATACATTTTATAAGAAGGATATTAATAAGTAAATTGACTTTATAAAAACCAACGTGCATGCAGCTAACCTGTTGCCTATAAGTGCTTTCAATTAAGTTGGAAAATGACTTAAATTGCTAACAGTTATCCATTTAATATGCATATAACATGAATTTTAAGTAAAAAAAACAAAAAAAACATGTTACTTACCTTAATCTATTATTCATTTTTTGGTGCCAAACACAAAAATCTTATTTGTAAAATAGATCTTGATTTTGGAAATAGATAATACTATTTTTCATGGTAATATGAATATACGTTTTTGCATTTTTGCATACTTTATTGGCATAACTGAAGTTAGAATGACCTAGTAACCTTGTAAAAGTGATATTAGTCATCAGAACGTTTCCCTATTTGAGATTTTCTTAGCTAAAGCAGATGTGCAAAATAAGGCCAAGAGAATCCATTTACCAGAGCAGCTAAACAAAGTAATTTGAACAGGTTTCCCACATCATTCTGTAAGAAAACAACCGTATTGGGAAAAAAACTTTACACCTGCATCTTAGGACCATTGGGAACAGTCAGTGATTTTATCAATCCAACATAATTATTTGATCATGGTATGATCAAAGAATATCATGAAGGAGTGAACACATATATTCAGAATAGTCAGCTGGGGTTAACAGATGAAACTGTGATGGTGTTCAAAAGTGATTATCTCTAGTAATTTTCATTAGGAGAAACTTTGATCCTTGCATAGTGCCCCCTTAGGTAGTTGTCAGCCAGATCATAAAAACTCAAAGAAGATCTTAGTTCTTAGTCACACAATGTCCAACTGGATTTGGCATTTTATCTCCATTCTCTTAGCTTCACTTTTTTTCAGCACAGCATTAAAATAAATTGCATGTGCTCTAAACCAAAACATCAAGGGAAAATTGTAGTATTTTTTCAGGATGTTTGAATTTAACTCTGAAAGGGATTTGTATATTTCTTAATAATATACATTTTTGAATTCATACTAATATAATACTGATGAGTCGGTATTCTCTCTGGTGCAGTCACTGTAATCATACCGTACTACTGTGATGTCCTGAAACATGAGCTAGATGTTTTAATTAGGCATTGAACATTAATAACATTCATATTTAAACATTAAAGTTTAGACTCACCTGCTGATGATATCGACCCACTAAAAGGACAAATAGGGAGGAGGTGGCTTTGTCTAGCAGGCAGCTGCTAAATCTTCTGACAGAAAGTGTTCCAACAATCTAATCTTCATTGGTTGGAGACTTGTTACATTAAAAAGGTTCCACCTTGGATCAAGCTTTAGCATATGAATAGAAAAATCGACTAATGTATCTTGTGCTGTTTGGATCTGTTGTTTATGAGAATAAAATGAATCAACATTACTAAAAGATGTCATATTTTAAATATATTTCTTACATATAATATTTTATAAATATATTATGATAAATATGGATCCTATTTAGGAATCCTTGAACAACCAACCAAGGTTGTACAGAAACACCTTTTATGCAGCATTTATTTTAATTATTATTGCCACATACTAATTTTTTTTTAAATCAATCTTTATTTGTACATTTAAAATATTGTTAAAAATGCAACAATTAAAAAATTCATGTTAAACCCAAGGGCCCTCATTCAGTTGCAATTTGGCCAATCGAATAGGGCCCTAAATAAGCACATAACATATATTTTTTAAAGAAGTTTTTAGTTAGTAAGCATCTATCCAAAAGCAAGGTTTTCACTAACTAAAAACTACTTTTAAAAAAATATGCTATGTGCTTATTTAGAGCCCTATTCAATTGGCCAAATCGCAATTGAATGAGGCCCAAGGTGTTTAATCCTTTGGGTTTTTTGACATCCAGCAAATTACTAAAGGTTTATTTAGGTTTTATTTTTGTTGTTATTATTTTCTTTGCTTTGATCGCAGCTTTTTTATTTAATTACTGTATTATGCTCCAGTCAATAAAATATTTTGTTTTTCAATTCAACTGTTTTTGTGTATTTTTGGTTATTTTTTCCTTGATGAAATCCTTATCAGGTACCCTGAATTTTAATTTACATAAGATTTTTTTTTAATTAATATGTGGCAATATTAATTAAAATAAAGTCTGCATAAAAGGTGTTTATGTAGAACCTTGGTTGGCTGTTCAAGGATTCCTAAATAGGATCCATAGGACAATTTTTTTGTACGCATCTAAGTAACAACACCTTGGCCTAATAAACAAACTAAGATAATCTTTTGAGCATTATATTATGATAAATAACATCATAAAATTCAGCTTAACCACATAAAGCAGCATTAAAGTAGCTCATACAATGGTGTATTTCACCCTAGGCCAACAATGTCTATTGCCTATGTCAGGTCTATTTTCAGGGGGTAGTAGGCTCCCCCAATTTACCATTGTGGCCGTTATGAAATAGTGCATATGTAGACACAGAAATTCTATAAAAACTGCGGGTGGAGATAGGGGGTATAAATCTAAAAGGACCTCGGGTAATATAAATACGTCTATAAGTGTACTTATTAGAAGTAAGGATTTATAAAAATAGACCATTTCCCCAGGATCCTGTGGTAACAATAGGTATTTGTGATAACTGTAAAAAATAGATGTTGATAGGTATTACCTTCCAAAGAACGTTGTACAAGAAGTCGTCCTGTTCGCAATATCAATATTGTATAGAAAAATAACTTATTTTAATTAAATACAGTACTTAGTATTTTTGACTCCATGCTGAAGAGAAAAATAATATTGAATTGTGTATTTTGATGGAAGATTCCCTTTAAGTGATTAAAACACCAAAATGATTAGAATTCAGTAAAAATGATGCTGATGTTAAATGTTCAAATCAATGTTATATATAACCCTCTCTGAAATGTAATTATATTTGTAGATATAGTGTACTTATCATTTTCTTTAAAAATAGCTAATAGAAACTAACATGTAAATGCATGACCTTTCATTTAACATTGTCCACATTTCTCCAGGGATTTGAATTTCTTCTTAATTTATCACTTATTTTAGGAAATCATATTTTTTTCTACAAAGTCTTTGCCTAAACTTGTATTTTATGAAATGTGTGATTGGACATATTTACAATACAACACTGAGAGCTAACTGACAATACACCACCCTAACGTTTTCTAAAAGATACATATTTTTTTTTTTTAAATGTCAGTCATTTAAAAGTCAAAAATCGTTATTCACCAAAAAAAAGTAGACAGCATTTATCTTGCACTGATTAATGAGAAAAAAGGTGACCTTAGATACAATTGCAGCGATTCAGTTCTCAAGCAGCCAACAAATGCATATGTAACCAAATATTCCAGTTTTAACAGTAGAGCGGCCTGTCAGATACTTCATCTGTCAGCACCTGTTCAGGCCATTAAATGAAGACAGCAGGGCATACTAGCGGTATCTATTTGCTGCAGGATATGTACCAAGGTAAAGCATGACAAGGGGATTTAGATGGAAGCCAAAGCCAATCAGTCATTCTCTCCCTTCATTGATAAGAAAACCAACATAAAAGAGATAGTTGCCTCTCCCAGAGGTAATATCAATAGCTAACTGTTGCCAAATGAGAACAACCAAAACACTGAATGATTCTGCTAATTTAATGCAAATGGGTAAAAGTCACATGAACTAGTAATTTTCAGAAACTTCAATGTCCGTTGAACAAAGGAATCAGTTTGTCTATTATATCATGGCTGATGGCTTCCAAGCTCCAGCAGCAAAGGTCACTGAACCACTCAGAACTCAAATATTATCAAAAGTACCATGCCATATGTTATTTGATAGCTATTATATAAGTTATAAGGTAATACCAGAAGGCAATTGTATATTTGCATATCTGTATCTCCTCCCCTTATGTTAATGGAATTTTATCAGATCCTATATTTTTATTTTATTTTTTAAACCTTGTTTTGATTATGTCCATTTTGTAACCTTTCTACTTTTAGAATTGATAGAACATTTTTATTAGCTTGGTTTGAAGAAAAATATAGGGGTCTGATGGGGACAACACCTAATTTTTTCTTATTTTCACAGGCAATTAATTACATATCTTTACATATGTGGCCTGGAAAATATATAAAAATCTGACTGGCTGTCAGAGCACATATGAAATTTCGAATTTACTCAACTGTATCATCAGTTAACTCCTTTTTTACTATGCTCTCTTTCCTTTGGGGAAAATACCCCTTCTCAAAAATGCTTAGTAAATCCCCCCTGTTTCTTAGCTTAATTAATGTATTTAACATGTAATATCCGTATTAGGATAAAAAAGCAACATAAAAGTATTTTAAACAAAATAAAATATTAACATAAAGTATTCATTTTTCCTTAATGTCTATGCTTTGGGTTAAATAAACCAACTTTATGACATATAAAAATTACATTAATTAACCAATACATCAGTTTAACAGTAATATGAGAGACATAAATAAAATATTTATTAAGCCTTACACATAGAGTAATCACTGAGTTTATGAGTGTTGTATAAACTCGAGTACAGTCTTTTCACATGTATTATAGATTCTTAGTTACATTTCTTGTGCTGTGTTTTCATAAACTGTAGTAAATAAATCACAGTGATATAGCTGTTAAAAAATATGCTCCAAGAAAAATGTTCACTTGTTCAGTGACTCGGCGCTTGCTAGTTTTAGGTTATGCTTTTTCTTACTGTTAGATTTTATATATATATATATATATATATATATATATATATATATATATATATATATATATAGTAGTGTCAGATTCTAGCACAAAAGTTAGGGCAATTATTGTAAATGTTGCTAATGTTCATTAATCAGTTCCCTGTTCTTGTTAATTTACAGTCTATACACTTAGCAATTGTAAATTTAGGAAGAATTGCATGCTATATGCACTTTTACATTCCATTTTTGCTATATGTTCCTAATTTTAACATTTGCTATTTGTTCCTTATTTTGACCTTCTCACTTTGTATTTTTTCTTTATGAGGGGAAGCATAACTTGCCTGCTGAGATCTTATCAGGTAAAAATAAAAGACTTTAGTAATCAGGGAATAATGTGTCTGGTTTCTTTCAAAATGTAATGAAAAACGGGTGTAATATGTTATCAATTGGCCTCAAACTGTACTAAAATTGTTATAATTTTCTTTTATGCCATACTGAATGTATGCTATTATGCAAGACTTCAACATAAAAGGAAAAGTAACTAAGTGTAAACACTTATAACTACTAAGAACTGCAATCCTGTAAGCATATTTCTGGAAGATGTGTGTTATAATGATATTTGACAGACAAGGTACCAGTCCATTGCTTTACACTAAATTAGTGCAGACAAAAAAGTATAATATAGAAAATTGCTTTTAAGGCATTGTTACTATCTATATATAAGAGTAGATTTTTTATACTCATTCACTGGACAAAATTAAAGGATAACCATGGACTAGATTCACTAAGATTCACATGTGGTGGGTCATGCTAGATTATTAGTTGTGGCTTTTCATAACAGTTCCCTTAACATTTTAACATTGATTATTAATATTTTTATATTAAAATAAAAATCAGCATAATGGAGAATATAATCACATATAATAGTTGTGGATCTACGACTTTGTTGCTAACGATCTGGAATGTTGCACGGCACGTACAACTTAGACTGCAATGAGTGCCGCAGGCGCTCATCGCGAGGCCAGCAGGACTTAGGCTGCAATGAACGCCGTAGTCGCTCATTGCAGGGCTTGCGAGGCACACACAACTTTGCTGCAACGAGCTCCGTAGGCCAGCACAACTTTGTGCAAAAAATGTGTCCCTTCATAGCTCTAATTTGCAGAGGACGCTCCACTGATGAAGGATGGAAAGAGATTTAAGTCACCGATAGCGATGCATGCTATCAGCTGCAAAGGAGGGAGCACTTTGTCGCTGATGGCTAGGCACGCAACACAGAAAAAAATAAGAATTTAACAGCTGAGATTTTCTCAAGCACGTCACTCGAAAGACCGACAAAAAAAGAAAAATAATGTAAAAAATAAATTAAAAACCTCACACACAGCTCAGGGTGACACCCAGGGAGCCTGTGAGTGAGGTTGCAAGCTAATTTGACCGGACATTGAAATGAGGCTGAAGCGCGTACGACTTAGACAATCCCCCCGAAGCACGCAATAGTTGGAAAATAAAAACCAGCGAGAGACATGCAACCCACACACGCAGAGGAGGGAAATAAGCAAAAAAAAAAAAAAAAACAGGGCAGGAAGAGGGGGGGGCACATGGAAGGGAGAGGAGGAAAACAGTCACAGGGGTCAGACAGTGGGGAGAGGCATGACACGTGAAAGTGGCGTCTTGGCCGAGGCCTGCAATGAGCGTCGAAGCGGGACTCACGATAAGCACCAAAGGTGCTCATTGCAAGGCATGAAAGTGGTGGGTTGCTCAAGGCCTGCAATGAGTGGCGAAGCTGCTCCTTGCAGGGTTCGCGATGTGCGCAGAGGCCAGTAAAGTAGATGGTCGAGGCCTGCACTGAGCGGCGAAGCCACCCATTGCACGGCTCGCGATGAGCGCCAAAGGTGCTCATGGCGAGGCCCGCAACTTACAGGGCTGAGAGCCTTGCATTATGTGGCAAACAGCATTGCTAGCCTTCAAATTTTCTTGCCGTCATTTTTGATGGGCGAGTCGCTAGTACGGTAATAAACAGTTGCAAATCATTTTATTATAACTGACCATGAATATATATTGTTCTTTCAGGGGGTTATATTGAGTATCTCCTGTGGATTCAGAGAAGAAAACTTCTCATAAAATGCCCCCATGGCAAAGGTATGTTAAGTTAGTATGGTTCTTACTAATTAGGCTGTGAAGACGCTGCATTACTTCTTTCTGAGAATATTAAAGAGCATTACAAAATAGTTTAAATTACAAGGCACTTTCGTAATTGAATATGTATTTGTTTTAATGATATATTCAATTCATATCATTTGCATGTGTTGCAAATTTTCTTTTTTTTTTTTTTAAATTAATTTTTATTATAACAAAACAAGCTTACAACATTAACTTGCTACAATGTCATGATATAACATTAAAACACATTTTTACAAAGATTTACAGACATATATACAGAGAGGAGTGAGGTCTGGAGCAGAAAGAAGGTGGGTTAATTTTTCCAGATCCGGCCAGAGTGAAGGAGTAAAACAATTATATTTTGTAAATTTTCAACTTATGGTTGGGGTATATGGGTTAGTCCAGTTCCAAGTCAATTGATTATTGCAGCAGTAAACATTTCTGTAATTATATATAGTCTAAATTGTTAATTCTATCAAGTGACTATTGTTGAAAAAAAACAAGTAAAGAAATACCCCCAAAATGAATTTCATAAAACTAATTAAAAAGGTATTACTACATAACTCAATAATTAAATACTCAGTTTTTTATATAGATAGCTAGATAGATAAATAGATAGATAGATAATATATTAAACAATACAAATATTTTTGCATAAAAAATGAATTAATGTGGTGAATTTTTGGTGAAAATAAGCAAAATGTTACTCTTCAGAACTCTTGAGGCACAAAATAAACAAATTGCAAGCTTTTAGGAACAATCTGAATTAAGTAAATCAATTTATATATTTGCACATATCTTTCTTTCATTACATAAATACTTATTTCAGATACAAATATGTACAAATAAATAAATTAGTACATGTACAAATAAATGTAAGTACATATATTAAATAAATTATTTAATGTATTGATTCCAATATGCACATACAGGAATACCCCGTTTAGTGCTTCACACGCATTTCTGCATGCAGGAGTGATATGTGAAACAGCGCTAAACAGAGCATTTTAACGCCATAGTGCTCAGACAAAGCTCAGCCGAGTATCTTGCACCCAGTACCCCACATCTCCAGAAGACCCTAGTAACATAATTTATTGGACTCTCTGTGGAAAATGCAGCATTCAAATTACTGGGTACCATCCACAGATTCATAATTGTACATAGCATATTAACAAGTATAACATGGCTCATCACAAACAGGATGGCTGACAGTAAAACATGGCACACAATACACAATATTGATGTCACAGTCCTAGTATCCAGGCTTGGAAGACATCTTAATGGGGAAAGGGACAGCACAGCTAATCCATGTTAGTCCAGGGTCTCCACAAGTTCAATAGTCCAAAACAATCTTAGGGTCTCCCTGGGCATTGCAATAACACAATATCATCTGTAGTAACATTATCCATATTAGGCCAACATGGCAAGCAGAGTCTGAGTATTCTGCTACCAGGTTGCCCTCAGGGCCCACAATAGTCCTTAGTCCCCAAAAGTCCAGTCGGCTCTCCATTAACTGGTGCTCCACCAGCCTCAATCCTGGTGCCGAGGGGGATAAGAAGAGCTGTGCTGTGCATGTGTGGATTAGTCCATAATGCTCCCATTTGGGGGGGGGGGGCTTTCAAATGATAAAGTTCTATTAGTATGGGTGCTGCCCACACTCTAAGGTGTCCTACCCAAAGGGCCTGCTTCAACATCCCATATTTACACAAAAAAACCTAATAAAATACATTCATAATTTGGGTATGTCCTTGTGAACTAGTGAGTTTTCCTGTAGTCCTGCTGAGATTACTGCCAGTTCTTGCTGCCATATTCCCATTGTGCAGACACTTCTATGCGGTTCTGGAGGCTGCCCTAGGAGCGGGTGGGGAGGAATAAGCCATTATATATTTATGTTTTGGCGCCATTTGTACCATTCCTACTCCTCCAAGGTACCAGTTAGAGTTTACAATTTTCCCTATGTCTAGTGTAGACCACGTTATCTTCCTCCTTATTCCCTCCTCTTTTTTGTTGCCCTTTACCCTCTCGTTTCTCTCCCTTCCTCTCCTTTCTTTCACCCAGTGCTCCCCTCCTGCTTTGCCACCTTACTCACTGCTGGCATGGATTCAGAGCCATTGGAGCATCTGGGAGCAGGTCCTGCAGCATGGGGTTCCCTGGCTGGAGGAGCAGCGGCACAGCACCCCATTAAGAGATGATTTGCTTAATGGCTTGCTAGTGATGTTTGCAAAGGAAGTGTTGTTGGGCTCCCGAGTGACAGGTGAAGTTATAAAAGCAGCAGGATATACCAGATACAGCCATATCTAAAAGATCACTCAGGATGGCTACGGTTCCTGTGCCTGTTTTGCCAGTGACAGTTGGAGAGTCCGCTTCGGGTATGGGTGCCAGGTTTCTGCACAATGTGTTCATTAGAGTTTAAGGCTCTGAAGGACCCAGTGGTCTGCTCTTTAGATAAACTGGTTTCACACCTTCATAGTGAGGTAAAAGAGAGTATATGTCTATGGGAACTTGCATAAATATTTTCTTTGCTCCTGCTCACTATAGAAAAGTTAGGGAAATAGACAAGAGTTTGTGGAGGGAATTTGGGGATATCAGTGTATGCTGAAAACTTTAGACAATTGTCTGCAAACTTTTGTGATACTAGCATACATGCAGGTATCCAGAACAGTGATCTTCCATCTACATATCTGGAGGAGATAAGGGTTGCTTACTGCACTCATAGAGGGTTTGCATGTTGGAAGATTTGACTCAAAAATTGGGATATATTCCATCCGAATTCGTGTGGCCACTGAAGCTGCTTAGTTGGGGTTGCCTTAATCAACAGTCCCGAGTATTGGAAGATAGGAGTCTCGTCAATTTAAACTTTATGTGAGGATGCAAATGCTATTATTCTGACTTTTGGCTGCCTCTTTCTTGCAGACAATGCTACAGCTGTGGGTCCCGTTTCCTTTATATGCGAGGTTAGCCATAATGTCAGATGATGTCTTGCAGCTAGGGGTTCCAAGGGACCAATTGGAGGTGTAGTGGTACATTTTGTCAGTGGTTGTTGTTGTGGGCCCAGGTGCTTGGGTTTGTGGTTAGCTGTGCCCACATTTTTGATACTTCATGCCAGGGGGTAAACACCTTGGCATGCCACCCATCTTTATTTCATGTTTAATTTCTGATCAAAGTCATATGGGCTTGAATGACCTAAAAGCCTGTAACTCATTATTCAAGCCCATAGGAGTTTGAACAAAAATGGCGGTTGGATTTTAAAGTCCTAGGGGCTTGGAGGTTGAAGCCGTAGGACTTTGCATGGAAAATAAACATGAAATAAAGTATTTGATTTTGCCAATGTGATTGCATGGAAAATAAACATGAAATAAAGTATTTGATTTTGCCAATGTGTGAGCTTGAGAATGTTGTGCTTTTAATTCTAATATCAACCATTGTGTTCCCCATCATTTACAGTGCTGGATTGCATTTATATTTGCAAGTGCTCCGATTTTTAATTAAGCCCTTTGCGACACCTCCTTGGTCCCAGTAACCTGTGGTTCAATTTTGACAATTTGGGGGCTTGATGGAGTGATTCGCGAAGGAAAATCTGAGCAATTGAATAGCGATTTGCGATTTTAGCGATCATAACTCTCGCTGCAGTGAAAGATCAAAGGCTTTGAGGGAAGTAACTTGCGATTTGACGAATCGCTAGAAATTGCAGCTCATAGCAAGTAACTCGATCGGAGCCCGCAAACGGAAGGCAATTGAATAGCAAAGTAGCTAGCGACCTCCATTTGCGAGCCCGGATCTCAAATTAGTCCCTCCCTAAAGTCGGACGGCTGTTCTGTTTTGTAGCGTTGAACGCGCAATCAAGTGTATGGTATTTGTAGTGATGATGGCTGTCTCCTCCCCTGTTGTCAGCAGCCAGGTTGTAAAATAGAAGACATTAATAAATGCTGCTGCCTCTTTTATACCCAAAATTATTATTTGTGTTTTATTGTCTGTTAAGGGGGCGGTGGGTTATGGTATGAGTGCACTTGCATAGTTACGCTGTGCTTAGGTCAATGTACATTTAGTCTCCTCCCACCACAGGAAGTGATCAGCTAAACACAATATTGCAGATTCCACAGCAGCATAAATGCATATAAAATTTAATAATATGTTGCATATTATTGTAATTCTTTAAAACAGTACATTTTAAAAAATATGACCAGAGTAGTATTTTAAATAGTATATGTTTTAATTACATTGACACTAGCAGGAATTGCCCCTCTGGATATAGCATGCTGTAGTATGTAAGTCTCATTTGCAGACAAGTATGACTAACGTAACTATATCCTTGCACAGTGGCTGACAGGAACAAGACCCCCAGTGCAATCAAACATTTAAATAAGTTAATTTTGCTCTTGGACCACTGCATGAAACATTATCAAATGCCATCGTTCAGAGTAAACTAAGACAAAAGATTAGCTTCCAAAACTTTCCATTGCCCTAACATTTCAGGACTGGCTTGTGCTTTGTGGCAGTGCCAGATATGATATAGGAAATGTCTCCCTTGTAATGATACAGGTGAACTAAAACTGCACCCTGAGTGGGTTCCAATATAGCAAATTATATGCTTACTTAAGGGTACATCTCTCACTATGTTTTCAGCAATAATATAACAAGAAAAAGTCAAGCAATAAGGATATTATCCTAATTACTGATGATAAAAATAATGTGGATTCAGTATTACACTATATATATATATAAATATATATATATATATATATATATATATATATTTAATCCTATGTGTGGGGGGGGGGGGTTCTGTATCCCTATCTATGGAAAAGAAGAAATTAATCTTACGGAGGCAATTACCCCCAAAACGTGAGACTTACTGGAAGTGTCTCTCTGTGCTCAGAGCATACTGTAATACATGATCTCATTGGAGAATGACTAATTTAATATATATTCCTGCACAAAAACAAACTTCTAGAACAATTGTACTTTCAAATCAGTTTATTCCGCTCTGGAACTATCATTTAAAAAAGAAAAGCCACTGTGAAACATTATTGAATACCGCTTTCAGATTCGATAAAGCAAAGAAAATATTTCCATGGTCCTTTAATAACAGAATTTCATTTTGGGATACTTTCAGTTTACAAAGGCATACATATAAAAGGTAACACAAAAGAGTTAGTTGATAGCAATGTTATCATAGTCACTGCTCTTTATCATATGGAATCAATAAAGTCTATTTCCATTCCATTGCCATAAGTCCATTGCCTGACACTCAATACATGACCATATCACATAGCAACTAAACTTGAACCCTACTGGTTCATAGCAAAAAAAAAAAGCTTCATATGCTAAAACAAATTATAGATTGTTCAAATCAAAGAACATTTCATGAGTTTTGCCTCCGGGCTCATATGCTTTGAGCTTTCATTTCATTTACAACATTCTGCTAACCTTAGACATGATGTCATTATATGCAGTGTAAAAACTACTACTGCTTTCTCTGTATATTTGACTTAACTAGTCATCTGGGTACAAAATTAATTACACACACACTAGTTTGCAATGTTGAAATCTAATTAAACTAGTACAGATTCTTATTAATTTATTAAGCAAAGTTTGTTAACTGCGTCTGTAAATTCAGTCCACAAAAATGTACTTAATTCCAAAACCATAAGCCCGGGTCATGATACAATGTACATTTTAAATGTAAAAGCACCTTAAAACTTGTTATGAGCTGGCATTAAATATCCTAAAAACCACAAGCACCCAATCATCAATAAAATGTGCAATTTTACTGAATAGAGGTTGCATTTTAAATGTGCTGTTGAATTTAAATATCACATTGGAATTTAGTGATGTAACAGGGGTTATAGACAGCCTGTTATGTGCTGGAATGTCCGTCTCGGAGCTATAGGGAAATATTCGTTAGTCAAAGATTTCCATTCATATATTGAAAGGTAAAATAATGAAAGCAATGTAGGGTAAAATGTTAGTTACAAAAATATATAAAACAAAACATTTTTTCCTTTGATTTACTTGTAATATATATATTTTTAGATAAGACCAAAAAAATTGGACTACACTTTGCGTCGTTCACGTTCTTGCTGTTAATATTGTCAGTTTTCTTAATGTTTTTATCTGCAGAAAAGAAAAGGTCATGCTTTTAAAAGTTTCAGATTGTTTGGATACAAATCAATATACTGAAGGTCAAGCTATCCACAAAACATATTTGAATGTTTTATTTATTGGACTCAAAGCTTACAAATCACACACTTGGGAGGTACGAAAATTATTAACCCAAGTGTAGGTTTAAAGAAAACATCATATCTACAACAAAAAGAGATAGAAAGCATAAGAAAATAGCAACAGGACTCGAATTTGTACAGTGTCAATTTAATGAAAACATTTTAAAATAACACTTAAAAATGTGTGTTAAACTCGGACGTCATGATAAAAAACATAGATGTAATCCGGCAACTAGTTTGTAATTTCGGTTCTTTTTAACACGTGTTTGTCATTTTAATGTATTTCAGTGTATTCCATTGCAAGTGATTCCTTAGCACATGCTTATTTTTAAGTCTTTGATAGTCACAAGGAAAATGTCATGGAGGTATTTTCAGATTTGCTAAAGGCCACAGCATTCAAAAAGAATCCTTTGCTTTCTGACAGGTATGAGAGCAACACTGAGTTCTAAGTAAAAAATAATGAAATAAGTTACATCCATCGTATTTCTATCACTCCAAGAAAAAGATTGCACATGTGCACCAAATTTCCTGTTCCTTTAATCCAGCTGTTCTGCTTGCCAAGTGGTTTAGCGTTGCCAAAATTGATCGAGCATGTGGATCAACCTATTGCCAACTGATTGCAATTTACGAGTTTACATGCATTGCTTAGAGCATAAGACTTTTTTTTCCAGCAGTTGAACAAATCAGCACATTCAGCAATGGGATTAGGATCAGAGATAGATTATATTAACTCTACTTTAACATGAAGGCTGTTGTTTGTCCCCTGAGAATGAAACCAATCGCCTCCTGTTTTTTAATGCAAACATGCTGTTAAAGAAAAAAACATATCTGCTGGATTCTCCAGTTTTGTACTCCTTAAACTTTACTGTTCAATTACTGTGGAGCTTAAAATGCTCAGTTTCATATAATAAAAAAGCAAAGTAATTACTTGCTTAATATTTGTAAATTGGAATAAAAATTTGATTTTTTTATTTTAATGTGGGAAATAAATTCCTCAAATAAGCTCAAACCATCCATTTTCATTTTTCCTTGAAAATTATTTACGTAAAAAAATAATTTGGAAAAATACTTTTGCAGACAAAATTAATTAAAGTCAAGTATACTTGATATGCCCTTCTGGATCGCTATCTTGTTGTGGTGAAGGGGCTTGTGTATCTCAATGAAGCTGTGAGCTATACCATGTAGGGTCACCAAAGATGAGCAGATCATAGCAGAGAGAATAGACAAATTGCAGCCCACTGGAGAAGCAACTGACAGCCCACTCCAGTATCTTTGGCAAGAAAACCATATGGATAAGCACAACCTGACCCCAGATGTGCCTAGCATGCTGCAGTCCATAGGGTCGCTGAGTGTTGGACACAACTGAACAATAACAATACGTGATGCACAAAAAGACTGATGTGCTCTTTGGTGTAGTAAAGGTAAACTTCCATTGATCAAATTAATTTTGTTATTCTTCACAACACACATAAAAACAGTTAGTTGTCATGCTCTACTCTCACATGGAAACCTATTTTATCTAGAAAGTAAGGACTAGACTGTAAGATGATGTAAGTACAGTGGTACCTTGGTTCTCAACCATAATCCATTCTGGAAGGCAGGTTGAGTACCAAAAAGATTGGGTACCCTACTCCCAGAAGGAATCATGTAAATTGGTTTTAGCAAAGGCGATGAATACCAACGTAGCATTACGAGTACCAAGGTTTTTTTGCTCATCCACAAAGGTTGAATATTGAAAATGTTGACTTCTCAAGGTGTTTGAGAACCAAGGTACCTCTAAAATAAAGGCAATTAGCTCATTACATGCGCCTGACTCTTATGGAATTGAACACCATTGATGTAACCACTGTTGTATATCCTTATAGGTAACTAACAGTAAATTGCCGTGTACTGTAAAGCATTACACTAATGAATATTTCCCTAGTTCACACCTAAGTGATATGGATTATAATAGCAGCTAACAATTTAGAATATTTTACTGAATCAATCTTTAGAAAGAATAATAGCAGCGTGTTGTAAATTAACTTGCACCTTGGTGTTAGGGAATGATAGCGATGTGACAGTGAGTATCACTGTCCCATAGCAGGTATAATTCTAAGCTGAAATAAAATAAATCTTAATAAGTATGGGTTCCTGCAGTAATTCTTTTACGTTAAATATCTATGTTTTATAAGGAGCTTATTTGTCAAGTGGGGATAAAATGTATAAACAACTCTTATAGAAACATTTAAAGTGGCGATATTAGATTTTTTACCTCAGATTGTAACTTCACTTAATAAATAAAATAAATAATTAAAAATGTTGCTTATAAGTATATATATATATATATATATATATATATATATATATATATATATATATATATATATATATATATATGTAATAACTGTATTTCTCGGAATTCTGAGCAGGAAATAGTTTTTTTTATTTGTTTTAGACGTTTAAATGTGAACACAAATGTACTATTTATACAGTGTACAGTGGAGGGCTTCTATCGCTCTTTTGCGCAGCATATATTAAATGATTGTTGTGGTAAACTACCTCCCAACAAAATCTACTACACAAGCTAGGAACTGGCCCCGCGCTGCCTTTGTGGGCACATTTGCATGTCCCTGCCAGAATGCAGAGCAATGACTATATTTCTTGGAATTCTGAGCAGGAAACAAGTTTTCTACCTTGTTTTAGACATTCAAATGTGAACACAAATGTACTATATATATATATATATATATATATATATATATATATATATATATATAATTTATTGTTGTCCTTTATGGGGAATGCACCAACATATTCTGTAGCACTATACAGAATATTAATATACAGAAACTCTTTGAACACATTGGAAAAGAATGGGGGCCTTGTTATTGAGCTTAAAATCAAGCCTACATAGTGCTTTCCCTAAAGCACCAAAAAAGATTGATAACTTGCAAACTTAACATCTAATGGGGTATAAGAATACAATGATCTAGCCGTTTGACATATTATATATTGATTATTGCATTTACCAAGCCTTACCCATTGAATCACTAGTAAAGCTACACAATTTTTTCCCCTGTGTAACCATCAGTGCTTTTCAGCTCCATAAGAAGTTTTAATAAATAAATTATACAAAATATAACTTTCTATAAACTTCACTTATTGGTGTACTTGGTTATTTAACTTCCATAAAAAAAGAGACAGATTGGCATTTGTAGATTTTTTTACCTCATTTGTATATTTAAATCATGCAGTGGTATTGTTCATAAGTGGTATTGCTCATAAGTCTTCTAAAAGTAAAAACAAGCCAAAGTTCAGTTCAGGTTCAGATAAGCTTGATTACCAGTATGGAGTTGGTTAGGATAAATTGTGTCAATATTTCACTTACCCAAAAAAGTATTTTTCTGTTAAATAACACATGTATAGACGTAACTTTATGAAAACTGGCTTTATATAGTAGTAACATTATCCCTGATAATACAACAAATTACTGGAACTTTGTATAGCTGTATTTTTTTCTAACAATAAATCCAATGTATAGTGCTGTTTTGACAGTCTTAACACAGATATTTGCACTGTACATGCGATCTCCTGGTTTTTAAAATGTAACACTGTATTATTTATTACTTTTAAACATTGCTGTCTTTGTGCCAGTGTAGAAACAATAAATCTCTGATCTGGAATGCTTGCTGCCTTCCTCAGGCACATAAACTGCACATTAAACTTTAAGGGGGAATGAACCCATATTTAATTGTACTTCAAAGTTGTAGCACCTCTGTCAATATAGATTTGTTCTAAGATGTATACTAGCTAAATAATACAGTATATGGAATATATCAGGGTAAAATATTTAGGTGTATGAATACAAACATATTTAAAATATTACTTAATTTTTCAAATTTTTTGTTAGTCCCTTTAATATAGTAATATAAATAAAAACACAAAAATCGGTCCGAAATGATTATTATTCATTAATATTATTGTAAGCAAAACTTTTGCAATAGATTTACAATAGAGCATTTAGGCTTCATTACATAGAGAAGTCTTAGATTACCCCTGATTTATAGATATAAAACCTAATCTGGTACAGACAGTATATTAAAGGAAAACACTTTTAGCTCTTTGATTGTTTTTAAAAGGTTATTTTGAAACACTGGCCCAACTAGAGCATATAGACAGATCTAGTTACTATGCTGGATTATTGAAAAGCTTGGTGTATGAAACAATACTTATATAATTACATAAAAGTGAGTGCAACACAGTATAAAAGAGACTTGATTGGATTATAGAGCTAACACATATGCTGGCTTTCTCAAGCCTTCAGAGAAATCTGAAGCAAACATAAAAAAAACCTCCTATAGAAATGCACATCAATTTTCCCACCAATATAGGAATATATGTGTTAGGTTAAGGTTACCCACTATCTTTTTTACATGGAAAATAAAGTGGATGTGATTTCCATCTGCTTTATGTCATAATGATAGGACAATTAAGACTTAGAATTGTGTAATCTGACGTAATTTTTAATGGTGACATCTCCATATTCCCCAGTTTGTGCAGATTAACAAAATGTGAAATGCTAATTATAACATTAATGTGGCATTTTCCTTAAATGATTCAGAGCTCATCAACAAATGATTATGTGTAATCTTTAATTTAATGAAATAACATGATATTTTCAAAATATATTTGATGCAGGTCAGTCTGTTCCACGTTTGATTATATTACCATGAGTTGCTTTATAAATCTGATATGGTTTTGTTCCCTTTTTGGCCTTGCAATTGCAAATAAAGATCGGTACCAGAACAAATATTTATGGAGGCTCATGTTGCTGAACCCATAGGAGAAGTACAGAAGTCATCAATCATGTCATAGATCTGTCCATTCAAGGCGAGTAGTTTGCCATGAGGATGGTTCATCCATGCCTGCTGATTGGTTCATCCATGACCAATCACAGACCTGCTGATGTAGACCTGTTTCTGATTGTCCACCTTCTATTTAAGTGGGGAATTCAAAGCTGCTTTATATA
The DNA here is from genome assembly GCA_027410445.1 of Discoglossus pictus. Taxonomy (NCBI): domain Eukaryota; kingdom Metazoa; phylum Chordata; class Amphibia; order Anura; family Alytidae; genus Discoglossus; species Discoglossus pictus. The sequence continues at coordinate 229,751,596 of CM050166.1, forward strand.
TGCTCCAGTTAATGTTTTACGGTGTACTATTGTTTTACCCCTATAAATATCCACCCCATACTGATATAGTGTAATACTGTCAGGGTCAGAGACTGTCATAGCTGAAGCATGCCAAGACACCAGCTGTGCAATACCTAACAGACTGATGCCCTCAGCCTTATAAGATAGGCTTATTGTGCCAGGGGAAAGGGGCCCACTTGGATGGGTTAACATTGGTGATGTTGGTGATTTATGTGTTATTTCTTGTTATGCCTGTTTAAAGTGACCGGGTGCCACTGGGCCCATACTGTGGTACCCATGTTTATAGTTGGGGTGTGCGTATGAACATGATGGCCATGATGGGATGTATGTCTGTTTTGTGCTTTCGGGGGGCTAGAACTTACAAGGCTAATATTGTATATGCCCAATATTTCATAGTAATGGACTAGCCCCTTATTAACAAGATGAGGGAGATAATTGACCCCTAGGAGTCACGTGACACCAGTATCTCTCTCTATGTATCACCAGCCTGAGACTGGTGTCTCCAGGCCTATTGTGTGTAGTTGCCCCCTACCAAGAATAAAGCAGTGGAAGGGGAAAACAATTGGTGATTGTCTTAGATGGGCAGGCAGGGGTGATAACATGAGCTAGAAGGATTGGGTGTAACCATGGATGCACATTTAAATTGATTGGTCTGTTGTTGCTAGAATGTGGTATAAATGTGTCTGATGGTTTCAGTAATAAAGTTGATATACTGGTTCACAAAATTAAAGTGTGAATTTTGTTATTGATGCTGGGAGTTCTATTTGCTGGAGTAAGTTTTTTTCAAAACGTAGAAAGATCCTTATGCTACACAAGACCACAGACACCTCTCAGGGCTGAAAGTTCTTCCTGCTGTACAGAGGTAAAACAAACCGGTCACACCTGTGGGGAGAGGTTCGGGTAATAGGCTCTTATCATACCTAATTCAACAAACAATTTGTGACAGAGACACTTTTCATTATTTTATGGTAAAACCCTCCTTCACAACCTGATCTTTTTATAGCAAAATGATCTCTTTATAGCAGGCCGAGAAGACCATCCCTGATTAGATCTAAGGACCCCACTGGTTCGTAACTTTGGAAGCGAGCTGGTCCAGCTGGTCCTAGGTTGTGACATACTATTTTCCATAATGTTTACATGTTACATTGTTACATAGTTACATAGGTACATAGGGCCTCATTCTATTATCGGCCGTAAATCGGCCGTAAGGCTGCGATTCCTTGCGAGGGTTCAGTTAACTCGCGATTCTATTATACGGCCCCGCAAGGATCTCCTCTTACGGCCGGCCGCATATCTTGGAACCGGCCGTAAACTGTGAAATATAAAAACTCAAAAATAAATTCAAGCCTGCACTGTACAGCTCTGTAAATGCTAGGGATCATATTGGGGGACATGAGGATTAAAAGGAACCCACTCTCAAGCTTGCACATCTGCCCAAACCCGAGTTCAAATTAACTGTTTATTTGCCGGCTGCGGCGTGGGCGTGTCTGAGGTGCTCCAAGCACTCTGGACTTTTTACATGTATATTTTACGGATATTAAAAATGAAATATTTTACGGATTTGAGTACAGGATAATTATGTGCTATTTTTTCTAACACCTAAAATCCCTTTATAGTCTTCTAAAAGTGCAGGATGGCTTTATTTGAGCTATTTTATGTGCTTAATTGGTGCTAGCGAGACCTTTTTCCTGCAAGTAACTGCGGCTCGTTTTTAGCCTTGCAGAGAGGTTTCCCGGAGCAATTGAATTGCAAATCTCTTGCGGCCGTTTTAGATCAAAGGCTTTCCTCCGGCGCGATCGGCCGCAAGAGATAGCAAGGCACCGGCCGCAAGCCTGCCGGAGCCTACGGCCGTAAGGGAATAGAATAGCAGAATAGCTTGCGGCCGGTCCTTGCGGCCCCGCAGCGGCTGCGGCCGATAATAGAATGAGGCCCATAGTATTTAAGGTTGAAAAAAGACTTTCAGTCCATCAAGTTCAACCTTTTAAGATCTCCTCTGATCTGCAATATGCGGATTAACTATTAATTAATTAGTTGTATATAAAAATAAAAAATAAATAAATAATCAATTCCCTCCTGATCCTAGACACTGGCAACCAGACTTCTCCCTGGATCAATACTGCCTCTCTAATTATCCATGATAACCCTGAACTCCCTTTTTAATTAGTAATAAATCCAGTCCCTTTTTAAAGTTATCTATCGAATCCGCTGTCACCACCTCCTCTGGTAGAGAATTCCACAGATTAACCACCCTTACTGTGAAGAACCCTTTTCTTTCTTTAAGGTGTTTTTTTTTTTACTTCTAACCTCAAGGGATGTCCTCTTGTCAGTTGAAAACCTCTTGGCACAAAAAGCTCCCTTGACAAATCTTTATACTGACCCTGGATGTATTTATATAAGGTAATCATATCTCCTCTTAGACGCCTTTTTTCTAGAGAAAATAAGTTTGATTTGGTTAGTCTTACTTCATAACTTAGCCCCTCCATTCCCCTTATTAGTTTTGATGCCCTCCTCTGTACCTTTTCCAGCTCTAAAATGTCCTTTTTATGAAGTGGTGCCCAAAATTGTACTCCATATTCCAAATGAGGGCGTACTAGAGATTTGTATAGTGGCAGAATTATATTTGCTTCCCTGGCTTCTATACCCTTCTTAATACATGCTAATATTTTATTTGCCTTTGCAGCTGCTGCTTGGCTTTGAGCACTGTTACCTAGGTGGTTGTCCACAAGCACTCCCAAATCCCTTTCAATATCCGATACTCCTAGATTTGCTCCATTAAGATTATAAATTGCATGGCTATTTTTCCTTCCCAGATGCATAACTTTACATTTATTCGTATTAAATCTCATCTGCCATTTAGATGCCCATTCCTCAATTTTATGTAAATCTCTTTGGAGGGAAAGCACATCACTATCTGATTTAATTACCTTGCACAACTTCGTATCATCAGCTAAAATGGAGACACCACACTCCAATCCTACCTCTAAGTCATTAATAAATATGTTAAAAAGGAGAGGACCTAATACTGAACCCTGAGGAACCCCACTTACCACATTAGTCCAATCGGAGTATGTTCCATTTACAACAACCCTTTGCTTCCTGTCTTTTAGCCAGCTCTCAATCCATGAGCAGATATTTACTGTAACTTCTGTATCTCTTAGTTTGCACAATAGTCTCCCATTTGGCACTGTATCAAAAGCCTTTGCAAAATCCAAAAAGACTACATCCACTGAGTTGCCTTGATCCAGGTTCCTACTAACCTCCTCATAGAAACTAATTAGATTTGTTTGACATGACCTATCCCTCATAAATCCATGTTGACTCCTACTTATAATCCTGTTCAAATAGACATATTCTTGTATATTATCCCTTATTAACCCTTCTAAAAGCTTACCCAATACAGAAGTGAGGCTCACTGGTTTATAATTCCCCGGATTTGCTCTTGCTCCTTTTTTAAATATAGGTATCACATCAGCTTTTCTCCAGTCATCTGGTAGAGACCCTGTGTTGAGTGAATCTTGAAAAATTAAATATAATGGTTTGGCTATTAGAGAACCCAGTTCCCTTAGAACCCTTGGATGTATTCCTACGTTCCACTATTACTTCCCATGTTAGTTCAGTGGATATTGCATATTGTTCTCATGGTCACCAGATGGTATTTCAAAGTTGCATCAATATTTTGAGATTATTGCATAAGTGACCAAAAACATATTGTGATTTTAGTGGGTTATACCCCCATAAAGTGGGTAAAACCCCCATATATGTTTTTATTCTTATTGGATTTTATCAGACTGTCCATTTCTGACTTAAGGCTCAATTACTTGACTCCTTTAGGAGTTCTTATGAAAAAAACTCCATGCAAGCCCTAAAGTTGCTATTACGTGCTGTCCGTAACAAACCCAGTTGCTGTTTCCTGCTTTGAGTGTGTTTCTACCTGAAGTAAGATTACATGGCTCTATTAAGAAATCTTATCGAGTCCTGCAAGCTCTGCAAGAGCCTAAACCCTATGCGTAAATTGAACTACCCATAGCACCAGCTAAACCCCACCAAGAACTGTTATGCGATAAGTAACAACCCTCATTACCATTAAAATTGTACCCTTCCTTGCCATGATCATAACAATGAAGGGGTGAAATATTAATAAAAAAGATGAGCTTTATGACTCCTCTGCCTCAGCATCACTACACCATCTATCATAACATGATAGACCCTATCCCCATTGGGGGTTCCTACTGACCCACAATGGCTCTAATGCTATCTCCCATGGGGGTCCTGTCCTGAGACCACTGGAATTCTGACCTCATTATCATCTGCACATATTATTGTCCGTGGTCCCTATCAAGAAATCATCTTTTATGCCACAGAGAACAAGAACCACACAATTCTACTGGGGTTAGGTTTGAACTAGGTTCATGTCAAGTAGATAGTGACATTGATTTTTAACCCCTTTCCTTGCCATGGAAGGAGATTTATATAAATAGGTAGATGCAGGGACTGATCTTTTTTCACTGAAATTCAATATTCTTTATCCTACCCAATGATTGGTTAGTCACTTTACCCACAGCTGAGTACTGTAGTTGATTGGTTGAAGAATAAGGCTTCTACCTTATGTCCCATATCACAGCTTTTTCAGTAGAAAAAATATACACTATTATCATTTTTAATAATGCACATACATCTTATAAATCACTAAAAAATAACATGCCTCCAATTTCACTAGCCATGTACTGCATATGTTTCTTGAATGTGAAGTAAATCACCTCCCTTAATGATAATATAATCCATCACCAAAGGTTACAAATATGTAAAGGGATTAAAAACTTGCTGCAACTGGGTGGTTAAGGGGTTGCACATTCCAATTCACTTTATGTTCTTTTCGAATAAGGAATCCTGGATGGTGCCTTTGGGTACATGGTATACGGATGGATGGTGCCTTTGGGTACATGGTATACAGATTTTAAGGGTATGCCTGTATTTATATACAGCTATATACCCTGCTTATTGCTACCCCTTTTAGCGTTGTTTTGCTTTGTTTTGAGCAATTTATTTTGAACAATAATTTCCTGTTTAACGCACTGCCTCGCTATAACACTGTTTTTGCTGCGAAACCCCTTTTAATGCTCTGATTCTCAAAAATAAAAAACAGAATCCAGGATGAGCCAGAAGCTTCAACATCACAAATTTGAAGTTTATATTCCTGCTAATGTTTAGTTTGTGTTAGTGTTATGTTTGCTGTTTGTTTGAAGTTCATATAAAAAAAAAAAAAAAAGTTTAAATTTCAATTGTAATTGTGTATTTTTTTCACGAGTCCCCCATCCTTATCTTGCCTATGTTAAAATTACCCCATTTAGAGTTATTTCCCTTAGCACTCCTATTGCTTGGAACCTATTTACAGCGTTAAACAACATATATCATTATGCCAATCCTCAATATACTCATTTGACTGCAGTTGAAGGCATCTGTAACCTTGGAGGAAATTAAGAGCCAAACAAAATGGGTTTGATAAAATTTAAATTTGAAGATCTCTACTGAGACACATTTGATTAACCCTTATATATTAACTAAATTTCTACACATGTATGTTGGAGCACTATGTTTTACCCAATTCAACTTTAATTAATATGTGGCAATCACTCTACAGAGGCTTCTGACTTAATCCGCACTCAGGGGAATTTACTAAGCATCTCAAGTGGCTGAGATAAGGACTTAAGGTCTGTGATGACAATTGTTCCCCATAAGAAACAGTGCATAGTAAATATAGGAATGCACATCTCAACCACTTGAAATACTTTGCAAGTTCCCACTCTTCCAGAAAGTTGAAATTGCTATAGTATATTTCAGCCAAGTGATATACCTTATAACTTTGTTAAAAAAAAGTAGTTATTAATGTTACCACTGAACTGTCATATAATATTTTCAGAGCTTTATTTGATAATGGGCAACATGTTTTAAAAAGTTTATAATAAAAAACAATAATTCTATTGCATTTTTCATGCCAAGAAAACAATTTGCGTTTTGCTCCTAACCTGCAGCCCCATTAAATTTGGGCTAGGTTTTAAAAAGTAGCCTGTAACTCCAATTTTATTAAATTAGCCCTGTAACACTGCTGCAGCGGACTTGCAGGATAAGACGCAGAAGGGCAGAGAATAGGCTATGGGTTGAGCAACGTTGAACTTTGCGTAAGTAAATCCTTTGATCCGTCAAGCCTGTAACCGCTATTTTTCCAATTGAGCTATTAAATTGCAAAGAAGTCACTCACAAGCAAGCCCGTAACACACAGATGGGGGGTAAAGTCCAATACGTAGCACTTGTAATGCAAATAAAAACACACTACTGTACTAATATTAAAAGGGAAAGTGATTTTTTCTAATAGCACAACATTATCAAGCCCGCAAATCGGCTCAGAAAAATACTTAATTTCATGTATATTTTTTGTGTTAGATCGATCCCAGCAATCAATGTGTTAATACATATACTGTATTAACATGTGATAGAATATCATATTTGGGGCTTTATTAATATTTCATTAAGACTGGATTGTGGGTTCGCTCGTAGATCGTAATTGAACCCCGTAAGGACTTTGAAATCAATCCTCCATTTTCTTGTGACGCAATGCTGATGATCTCTATTTCCATTGGCTTCATCTTAACCTGTAACTACGGGCTTGCTTAATTGATTACGTTCTAGCCCGCAAATCCGACGGCCGACAACTGATTTACGGTTTTGCTTCTCCAGCTTGTAGCTCGAAGCCTTTCTAAATTAATAGCAGGGTGACTCATGGAAATTTCAAGCTTCAGCTGTTACGAGCTTCACGTTGGAGTTACTGGCTTGGAATTTAATATGCCCCAGACCTCAGATGTAGCCACTTAACAATAAGATTAAGTTGCAGTTCAGGCACCCTCCTACTTTGGATCAGGTCAGCCATCAGATCTAAAGAGGATCATGCTTACAATTAATATTTTATCTGAAAATCAATTTATGCTAATAGTTTATATAGTTACTAATGCTGTTTGTTAATTTTAGACTTCACACATTTGTTAGATATTTACCAAACTAATCTGGTTCTAAAGTAGCCACTAAACTGTATCAAGTGTTTTATTTTAATAATGAAAGTTTTGTCATGATACTCTCCCTGGTAGTCAGTGGGTCAGAAATCAGCTGGTGGGCTGAGGGTTGGACATATTTTAATAGATCAATATAATATTATTCAGCAAAATATAATAAAATGATCCACCAGTTCCCTTACACAATGTCACTTATGAGCTTCTAAACTGGTCCTCACCTCAAGTTAGAGGTGCTCAATCAGAGAACGAACAAGGCCCAATGAAGGTTGGAACGTACATCTGGGTTTGCTACTACAGGATATTTCTCCCTGTGCAGGGCACAAGTGAGCTAAAAGAGGCTGCTCTCAGAGTGGGTTATCATGGCTATAGAACTAACCTATTAAGGTTAGTTCGTTCTCTGATTAAGCGCCTCTGACTTTGTTGTTTTGTTAATTACAGATTTAGGTTCTCTGTTCTTTCTTTCACTGACTATGCAATAGATGATATAAACAGCATGATGAAAACAAAGAGTGCACAGCATACAAAGTATGCCCACAAGTCTAGCCAAGTGGGTTTGTTATGTTATGATTAATCCATTGCAGCCTACTTTGTATTTGGTAGCAAGTCCTAAATAATTAATATATAAAGAAGATGTTGCCTTTTCTACACATAGAGCCCTATTCTATTAGAAGCCAGTAAATTACTTCAAACCATAAATTTGGCTGCAAGCGTTTTTTTCCCCTAAACTTCTAGAAGTATTCTATTATCTCTGACCCGCAATTTAAGTCTCTCCATACGTAAACCATGCCTTTGTAAGTATGATTTCAGGGGGCGTTATTATTTGAGATTACAATATTTAACCAAGCTCTTAATTTATGTCTTAGACACAGCCAATAGAAAATTAAAATATCATCATGATATTAGTAAATATCAGAAGTTAGACGTAACATGCAATTGGAGACTAAGCATTAATGAGAGCCAATAAGTAATGGTTGCCAATTAGGCTAGCCCTCTAGACAACACATTAGAGCATCTGATTTAGTCCTTGTGGGTTTCATGATATGTATTAGCCCCTTGAGTACTGGGATCAATATTACACATAAATAACAGTTACAAATAATATTTTTTAATGTTTTGCAATTAATTCTAATGTCTTTCCATGATTTCCCATGCTTTTAAAGTACAGTAGTGTGTGTTTAATTGCTGCTTTGCAAGTCCTATTTACTACTAGTAATATTTTTGTCAGGAATTTGATACTTTTTCTAGTTGCGGATCTGACTTAAAGGTATATGAAAGTGAGGTGGGTTATTAATGCATCTGATAGCGGAGAATCTATAATGCCTGAAAAAATTGTCTGTGAGAAAAAATTCCAAAGTAAACAGTTAAACTGTTAGCCTGAAGTTTGCTGAATTTCTTGCTTTTGCAAAGAGTTTTCTCACAATGTTGACACCCCCAGGGATAATTAGCATAACTTATACAATGTTTCTTTTTTACCTGGGGATTATGTTGACATGCTCAGTAAACACCTGTAGTCTGCCCTACTGTGGCAAGTCACATGATTTCAGACACTTTCCTTTAGCCAATCAGCATGCACATGTGCTGCACATTGGATATCTCATTAAAAATGAGATATCCAATATGCAAATCTCAGTTGCTGGGCGTGTCTACATCACCCCCAGCACATTTTTTTTGTTTTCTGCAAAAAATGTTTGCATTTTTTCATGCAAACATTTTTTGCTATGTGGGTTATGATGCATTCTACAGGATGCATTCATAACCCACCTCACTTTCATATACCTTTAAGTTGCGAGCTAGATGTAAAGTTCTAAGAGTATATGGATTTGGTGTAACTTTAAGTAAGTTGCACTCGTAATGTTTGAAATCTCCAAAATCACTGGAGAGGCTAGCCCTAAGTTGTGTCTTTGGCTTTTCAGTAGTGATTGTAAGTGTGTAACCTTGCAATCAGGATGTGAGTAGCTAATAGAATATGTGGCAACTTTACTTACCACTTTAACTATGTGTAACATTACAATATGGGCAATAGAATAGTGCCCATTGTTTTTTAGCTATAATATACGTTTACATACCCATTTTCTTCAAAAATATTGTTATGTAAAGGGTCAATGTAAAGGCCAAGTTCTAATTTAAAAGTAGTAAAGGTCAATACAAATATCATTAAAAACTACAATGAAAATAGCTGTTTTTTCCATCACCTATTGGTTTAACCTTCTTCAATCATTTACAAACAGTGTACTACTACTTCTTCTCAGCAGCTACCACATAAAAACAGCGCAGTACAAAATGAATTATACTCGACTAGCAAACATGGAAGGGGCTAAACTCTAAATATGATGGTTCAAACCAGCAATTTTTATGGTAAGGATTCTTACAAAAGTTGTTTAAACTTATGTAAACTACTTACAAATTAAGAAAGTTGGACAGCTGCAAGAACCTTATATTGGACATGAAAAGTTTTCTTCGTTCAGAAGAGGCTAGCACAATTTTTGGCCTAAGAATTTGTGATTGACCTTTGTATGTTATTCAGAAGTCTTATTTCAGTAAACTGCTGTGTAATCTAAAACAATATTAACAAAAAAACAGGACATATTTCATAGCACTATTGCTGAACAAATAAACTTACAAATTAAAAACAGGAAATGCAATATTGTCTTAGAATGTTTCCTACATACATATAAACATAATATAAACCCAATATAATGGAAAGGTCGTGTACAGATGTTTAGTAATGGAAATGTCAATACCACATCCCACAATGAAGCTTAGATGATGCCTTATTTTGGTGTCTTACTAACTGCATGTGGGTTGTACAAATTCCTGACATGGAGGTCTATGCAAGAAAAATCCAAAGAAGTTCAATGATCTGGCAATAAAACTTATTAGCTGTATAAAAAAAAAATCCAACTTAAATAGATGGATTTATATATTTTATATGTCTAGTTCATTCTTTTCATGTTGAGTTTCGAATATTAAACTGGCACGCCGACCTTTGCGCTCTGCAGAACAGTTCTCGGCGCCCTGATGACGCTCTGCGCTCCAGCCTGCATCCCATCTACCCCATCTCATATTTACTGGACCTGCTTGCTGGAGGCTGCCAAGGCTAAGGTAAGGGGCTGACAGTGTGCCATGTGGGACTGGCATGTGTCACTAGGAGCTTATTGTATGTAATGTCACTGTCATTGTGAGCATGTGTCACTAGGAGCATATTGTATGTAATGTCACTTGTATGTAATGTAACATGCTCCTAGTGATACATGCCCACAGTGACATTACATACAAGTGACATTACATACAATATGCTCCTAGTGACACATGCACACAGTGACATTACATACAAGTGACATTATATACAATATGCTCCTAGTGACACATGCACACAATGACAGTGACATTACATACAATATGCTCCTAGTGACACATGCTAGTCCCACATGGCACTCTGTCAGCCCCTTACCGTGGCCTTGGCAGCCTCCAGCAAGCAGGTTCAGTAAATATGAGATGGGGCAGATGGGATGCAGGCTGGAGCGCAGAGCGTTATCAGAGCGCAGTTCTCTGCGTCCTAATGACGGTGCGCTGTTCTCCAGCGTGCAAAAGACGTGCCACAGACTTTTGAATATTAAACTTGTTGTTGACAAACTACTTTTGCAACCAAGTGAGAAACCTCCTTTTGATAAAAAAAAACTCAGTCAGTCTAGGTAATGTACCGTATATACTCGAGTATAAGCCGAGTTTTTCAGCCCTTTTTTTAAGGCAAAAAAGGGCCCCCTCGGCTTATACTCGAGTCACTCTCCCCCCGTGTCTCTTTAACCCCCCCGTGTGTCTCTAACCCCCCCGTGTGTCTCTAACCACCCACGTGTGTCTCTCCTTCCCCCGTGTCTCTTTCCCTCCCCCCTCCTCAACCTAAACCCCCCTCAACCCCCCTCCTCTACCTAAACCCCCCTAAATACCTCCCCCCTCTCCCCTCACTTACCTGCTTGTGCTCCGGCCTCCGCTCCTTGACCCGGCGCCGGCGCGCATGTGATGTCACAAGTGCGCCGCGTCATTAGCATATAGCGGGTGCACCCGGTATATGCTAATGACGAGGCGCACATGTGACGTCACATGCGCGCCGGCGCCGGGTCAAGGAGCGGAGGCCGGAGCACAAGCAGGTAAGTGAGGGGAGAGGGGGGAGGTGTTTAGGTTGAGGAGGGGGGTTGAGGGGGGTTTAAGTTGAGGAGGGGGGTTGAGGAGGGAGGTTGGGGTTGGGGGGGTTGAGGGGGGTTGAGGTTGAGGAGGTGGGTCGGGGTTGAAGGGGGTTGAGGTTGAGTAGGGGGGTTGAGGTTGAGGAGGGAGGTTGAGGATGGGGGCTTGAGGATGGGGGGTTGAGGATGAGGATGGGGGGGGTTGAGGAGGGGGTTGAGGATGGGGGGATTGAGGAGGAAGGTTGAGGAGGGGGTTGAGGATGGGGGGGTTGAGGAGGGAGGTTGAGGAGGGGGGGGTTGTGGTTGAGTTTGAGGAGGGTTGAGGTTGAGGATGGGGTTGTGGATGAGGATGGGGGGGATGAGGAGGGAGGATGAGGATGGGGGGCTTGAGGAGGGAGGTTGGGGAAGGGGTTGAGGATGGGGGGTTGAGGATGGGGCGGTTGAGGATGGGGGGTTGAGGAGGGAGGTTGAGGAGGGAGGTTGAGGATGAGGAGGGAGGTTGAGGAGGGAGGTTGAGGATGAAGAGGGAGGTTGAGGAGGAGGAGGGAGGTTGAGGAGGGAGGTTGAGGATGAGGAGGGAGGTTGAGGATGAGGAGGGAGGTTAAGGATGAGGAGGCTTATACTCGAGTCACTCATTTTACCCAGTATTTTGTGGTAAAATGGGTGCCTCGGCTTATACTCGGGTCGGCTTATACTCGAGTATATACGGTAATCAATTTCTCTGCAGAGCGCCCTAACTTGACCAGTGCACTGTCCTGTCACCTAATTAGGTTTACAGGGTCTTGTTGCAAGCCTGTATTTCCAGCACTGAGCAGCACTGAGTTTTCATGAAATTGCATAATTGTCAGTTTGTGTCCCCTAAACATATTAATATCAATGATATTAGATATAAAAGCTATTTAGGTTACTGATGTACCTAAAAGGAAAATGCCATGCAAACGAGGTACAAGAAAACACACATCTCTTACGCAGGTGTGATAGCCCTCTGTAATCTGCGTTCCAGCATCTCAGGTCATTAAGCGATTTACAAACTGATTTTTCTGCAAGCTCAACACACTTCCTCATAAGTTAACGTGAACATGTTGTATAATAGGCATGTTAAGGCATGTAATTGGGTGTTATGGGCACCCTACTGCAAACCCAAGTTCTCCAAATTTCCTAAAGACAATTCTTGTCTTTAACTAGTGTCAATGCTAATATTCAGCATTGCGTGTTTCAACGTCGTGATAGCAGTATATTTTATAGTTACATAAATTATATTACCAATATTCAGCCATTTACATAAAACATATGCAACTAAATATAACTGGCAAATTCTGTCAACACAACTCATGCTTAAAGTAGTGCAAATAAATAATTATTAATTGCCCGGCTTATGAAATTAGTAAAACTTAATACAAATTGTGAAATATAATTTATTTATATTTAAATATATTTATATGTTTTTATTTATTTTTAATGATATATAATGTGACATAAAATGTGTAAAATTAATGTTTACTGAGTTTTTCTAAATAATTTCATAAAATGGTTGCCGGACTTACATTATAAACAAAAGTGAATAATATGTGGTGCTGATGAAAATGCACTGGCATGTTATCATTTTGTGAGGTTTATTGTTATTATGCAGCATGACAAAATGCCAACCATTGCATTTTAGTCAATTAATATTGCACCTTTGATGGCGCGTGCATAGAATATAATCACATCCACATATAGCATCTCTTTTATTACATTCAATTACACATTTGCTGACGAAAACGTTGCATGCTTGACCCTTGAAACATGTATGCACTACTTTGTAATAACTAAAGGGGTGGATAAGAAACGGATATATAATCCTACATAGCGCATAGCATGACAACCTAGTTATAATACAATAGACTCACATGAGTATACATTTTTTGATGATGGACATGGTTTCTACATAAGCACTTTGAATATTAATGCAGCAAATATTTCTGTATGGGAAGAGGAGGAGATTTAGACCTAAGGTTTCCTACAACCATCCTTGATTAATGTGACAGCATAGTGCTTGCTAGCTGCTATCAATGAACACATGTGCTATGATTACATTTGTCTCATTAATAATATTCTAAAGATCTGTTTTTCTTGAAATGTTTTGTGCACATAGTCATGTTATCTCTTAGTAAAGAAGGTGTTAATTTATGGTAATTATATTTGTTCTTGTTGTATTGTTAAATTTACTAGATAAAGAAACTTTCACTTACATAATTTGTGTCATCTATCAATGAATGCCATACATAGCTATTATTTATGTTGTGGAATATTTGTGATCTGTTTATGGAACATTAAGGATCCAGTCAAAGTATGCATCCTAAAACAAATCAATTTAAGACCTGGGGCCATATTAAATTCCAAACCTGTATCGGCAACGGCACACCCGAGAAGCTTGCGGGCTTGAAATTCTGCTGTGTTACTGAGCTATTACATTCAATCATGCCGCAACCTATGGGCTGTAGACACAAGCCTGTAAACCCTTTACGCTCACGCAAGCTGTTAAGGGGCTGGACGAAAATCTATCGTCCGTTACGATCCAATCGCGGTATAACGTAGGGCGACACAGGTGTTTCAGCCAATAGAAAGTGGTCTAGCTGCAGATGATTGATAGAGGGAGATTATGAATTTGCGTTCCACCTGCCCATGCGTTGACTGTGTTGTATTTTCTGATGAAGTAGCATGTAAGCCGGAGTTGGAGGTTTTTGAGAGAGAGAGAGAGAGAGAGAGAGAGATTCCCCATGATTGCAATACACATAATTTAAAAAACACACATAGAGACACATAGAGCTAGTTAACTCCATACAACCCATATCCCCTATCCCCCAACAGTTAATAATTACACATAAAACAGTACCATTCACTTATTTTTATTTACCATTACCATTTTATTATTTTGGGAATTGAAATGGAGGGGGGAGAGAGGAGGGGAGAGGACTGGAGAGGTGGGGAGGAGGAGAAGAAGAGAGGCGAGGAGGAGATAGAGGTGGCCCTGGGGAGTGGTGGAGGAGAGGAGAAGGAGGTTGGGAGTGGTGAAGGAGAGGAGGAGGTGAGGAGTGGTGGAGGAGAGGAGGAGGTTGAGGAGTGGGAGGAGGGGGAGGAGGAGCAAGTGGACAAGGAGGAGCAGGAGGAGGAGGAGAGTGTAGAGGAGGAGGTTGTGGTGGCAGGGTGGCCCTAGTACCAGGAACACCTAGAAGTAGGACAGAGGGGGATGGCCTGATCCCAGTGGAGTGGTAGTTTGTGGAGGGACAGGTCAGGGAGGTAAGGATTCCCGTCCACAGTCGGGAGGGCAAGAGGCTAAGGGCAAGAACAGGGCCCACAATTACATGCACCGGGAGAATGTGATCATCCTTGGTGCTATCCATGGCCACCCCTGGCAGGGGGGAGAAAGTCAGGTCAGAGCCTAGGGCTCAGACATGGAAGGAGGTAGCGGCTAAGGTTACAGCAGTAGGCACAAGGGATGTGAGGTCCGTCAAGCAGTCCGTCAAGTTTTGATGACATCAGGGCCAAGGTGAGGAGGATGATGGTCAAGGAGGACAAGAACATGACTGTGAGCTTCAGGCCTTGTGGCCCAGCAGGACCCAGCCTCTATGTCAGGTGTATAACACATACACCAACATGCCAACAAATGGACATCACACGCACTAGACGTGTATATTATTAAATTCATGAAGCTGGCAAATAAGTGTCATTCCTGGGCACAACAATAGTAATCAAGCAAAAGAGAGTCCATTTATTGGTGTGCCCACTGCAGCTTATGAAGTTATAGACCGCTGCCGGAATCAAGATAAAGTTAGGCGCCAAGAACGATCAAGACCAAGAACCAAAAAATAGATCATATCTAGCATATGAGTTGAGATTAGGAGAATCATCCAGCTTCAAGCCTAGATGTCAGTTAGTTAGTAGTTAGGAATGCACACAAAACAATGTATTATTCATCATACTAATGACTTATACCTTTGTTTTCTATCTTTCAGCATCAAGGAGGTCTGGGTCGGGGGCGTCAATGGCGTCAGGGGCGTCAGCTTCATCAGAGCAGAAAGCAGAAAGTCGGAGGAGCAAGCCCCCGCCCAGGAGGCACCGGTGCATGAGGAGGAGGTGTAATATGGCTTGAGGGGTCACCATCTATCACCCTTTTCCAGAGACTGAGGCTACCGCCAGGGCCCTCCCACTGGGGTAATGACAGCAGCCAGCAACCACCTCCCAACCCCCCCCCCCCCCCCCCCCACAGCAGTTTGCTGGACTGGCTGCCACCACCTCCATCGTGCCCAACAACACCACCGCCCATTTTGCTACAGACTCCACCCGGGCCCCAGACCCTCCCCACCCACACACCGCCACCTCCTCACCAGGCCACGCCCCAGGGGCGTCCATCCACAACATCAAGCCAGGCTGCGCAGGCGGAGATGCTGGCCATCATGCAGCAGCAGTTGGAGTGTCTCCCGGGGATCCATGCCAGCATCTCCGCCAATCATGCGGAGGTAATGCGCAAGCATGGCCAGGAGCAATAGGGAGGAGAGGAGGCATCATCTGATGGCTGAATCCTACCTGGCTGCTCAAAATTGGGGCGGTCCAGCCCCGCATCCTCCACCCCAGACGCATCCCCCGGCCACCCACAGCCCCTCCTCTCCCACCACCATGCCTCCACCACTGCAGGTGCCGCTGTCTCCCGGAGGGTTGCCACTCCCTGCTGCTCCACCCATGGCTGAATTACCCATTAGGCCAACTAGGCAGCTGTGGGGGGCGCCACTTCTTAAGAAGAATGGCTACTAGGGGTAACCACCTAGAACAAGACAGTTACAACAGGAAAGGGAACATACATGTACATACAAGGAAAAAATGGGTCAGTGGAGGGGCTCCTCCACCTCACTGCCTAAGGTAGATACTGCAAAAAGGTAGATATGGCCCCACCATCACCACAAGGGAGACGCGGCAGGCCACAGGGTATTTGGGCCCTGTGCCTAGGTGAAGGAGGACCAAGGGGCTGCGCATATGTTTGTGCCTTCCCAACAGCACTACTCAGTGACAATCAGTCACAATGTTAACCTAATCTAGCCTGGCTACAGAGTCTTGGATCTTGGCCTATGTGATGGTGATATTTTGTATGCAGATGGCTACCTCCCATTACATGGTCCATAATCCTCTTCTCTGTGGACACATAGGATTCTGCTGAACATGTCACCAACTGATTGTCACTGAGGAATGCTGTTGAGAATAAATGCTGCAGTCCCTAACTTTTTTTAAGGCCTTATTTTGTTGGTGTTATTTTTTTTTTCATTATTTTGTTTTTTTGGGTACAATTCAGGTCCATGAGGGCATCTTCTGCATCTGCAAGCATTGTTAAGGAAATGTATGAGGTGTAAGGTTTTCTCAGGGTATCTCAGGGAGACATTCCTTAAATGACAGTCCCTCCTTAACATGTAGCTCCCACAATCTTAAAGCTATCATATAGCCAGATATCTCAGACATGATTGTTGTTAGCTTAAATGTAGACTAATACCAATATGGCGGTGGACTTGCAAAGTCTCACAATGGCATGTCAATGAAAACCAGCATTGATATATGCACTAGTGAAGTATGTGATCATGACCTCAATATCAGTCTGAGAACAGATCCTTGGCTAAGTAATAGTGAATCTGGCTGCTGGCCTTTGTGTCCCCTCTGTATTAATGGGTATTTTTCCATATTACTGATTATCCAGAGACATAGCTAATAGTTAGTAATGCTTGCAGATGGGAATCAGGTGAGTTGGTATTTTGCACTGTACTGTATATGCATGTTGATTTTTTATTTTTTTTCCTCCTCCGCCTTTTTTTAGTTGACCACTTTTTTTTAGATTTTTGTTTTGTCACCATACTGTATGTGTGAAACTGGATTGGATTAAACAGTCCAGATTTTGAATCATCTGTTTCATTGAGCAGATATAGACAAGTTGTAAGTGCTATGCACATTGATGGTTTCTTCAATTAAATGGAGTGATTTGTGATGATCCTTTTTTTCATCAGATCCCGGTTGCAGTGGTATAGTGACCACATGTGACCCTGGTAGGTGCTATGCATCATGCTTATTCTAGACTATGATAATATCCCCTTTAGGTATTCCCTTTTTCCTACAAGCCTCTTGCTCTCTCTGCATCTGCCCACACCGCACCCATGATAATAATGCACAGTCTTGTCCTTCAGGGATAATCTCTGCTACGCCCATCCTGGAAAGTCCCACGTCTTGCTGGTGGCCATATGCCAAGATGTATACCCATTACCATTTGGGGACCACCCATTATGTTTTGCTATTCATCAATTTACATTAGTGTGGTGTATGTTCCCCTGGTCCCCTTGTGGATTACTAAGTAGTGATGGTGAAGGGGCTTGTGTACCTGAATGAAGCTGTGAGCTATACCATTCCACAGTCCACTAGAGAAGGAACTGGAAACCCACTCCAGTATCTTTGGCATACAAACCTTGTGGAATCTGAATTTTATGTTATGGATCAGAACACAACAGTCTAAGTTGGTGAAGTGAAATGAGAAAAATATATACATTAAACTATTTTTTAGAAATAGAAAACAGAAAATTGTCATGTGCGTATGTATGCACCCCTTATGTTATGAAGCCCATAAAAAGTTCTGGTGCAAACAATTACCTTCAGAAGTCACATAATTAGTGAAATGATGTCCACCTGTGTGCACTCTAAGTGTTACATGATCTGTCATTACATATACACACCTTTTTTAAAAGGCCGGAGAGGCTGCAACACCTAAGCAAGAGGCACCACTAACCAAACACTGCCATGAAGACCAAGGAACTCTCCAAATAAGTATCGGACAATGTTGTTGAGAAGGACAAGTCAGGGTTACGTCATAAAAAAGTATCCAAATCTTTAATGATCCCCAGGAGCACCATCAAATCTATCATAACTAAATGGAAAGAACATGGCACAACAGCAAACCTGCCAAGAGACGGCCGCCCACCAAAACTCACAGACCGGGCAAGGAGGGCATTAATCAGAGAGGCAGCACAGAGAACTAAGGTAACCCTGGAGGAGCTGCAGAGTTCCACAGCAGAGACTGGAGTATATGTACATAGAATGACAATATGCTCCATAGAGTTGGGCTTTATGGCAGAGTGGCCAGAACAAAAGCAATTACTTTTAGCAAAAAACAAAATGGCACGTTTTGAGTTTGCGAAAAGGCATGTGGGAGTCTCCCAAAATGTATGGAGGAAGGTGCTCTGGTCTGATGAGACAAAAAATTTACTTTTTGACCAACAAAGAAAACGCTATGTCTGGCGCAAACTCAACACTTCACATAACCCAAAGAACTCCATCCCCACAGTGAATGGTGGCAGCATCATGCTGTGGGGATGTTTTCAGCAGCTGGGACTAAGTAACTGGTCAGAGTTGAGGGAAAGATGGATGATGCTAAATACAGGGATATTCTTGAGCAAAACCTATACCACTCTGTGCGTGATTTGAGGCTAGGATGGAGGTTCACCTTCCAGCAGGACAATGACCCCAAACACACTGCTAAAGCAACACTTGAGTGGTTTAAGGGGGAACATGTAAATGTGTTGGAATGGCCTATAAAAAAAAAAAAACATCTTCAAAGTTGTGGGCATGTTCTGTAAATTAAATGATGCAAATCCTCAAACAATACATGTTAATTCCAGGTTGTGAGGCAACAAAACACGAAAAATGCCAATGGGGGTGAATACTTTTGCAAGGCACTGTATATATTCCAGGGTCCACATTAGAGACTGTGTGAGTGAGAAAGGGTTTATATGGCATCAGTGTTGTGTTTTTGTGTTGCTATTTAATCAGGTAGTGTGTATTTAATTGCTTTATACATGTTGCTGCATGGCTTTTCATATTGGCATATGTATGCCCATTCCAACATATGATAAAATAAAATATTGTTTAAATGCCTATTTTTTATTGGGGGTTATTGTGCAATAGTAATGCCTTTCCATGCTTTCCAATATTGTAAAGTTCACTGGTGTCTTTATATTGTCTTTTACAGTGTTAAGGACTTGTAAACCTTTTGCGGGTCCTATTTGGAGCCCTTAATTTTTTTGCCTCCATTTGCAGGTTACGGGTTTGAATACCCCGTCTTTGGGGATTCAAAGCAATTTGATAGCGATTTTCAAACTTAACAGTTACAGGCTTGACAGATCAAAGCTTTTGCGGCAACGGGGTTCCGATTTTGACATCCTGTAGGGTTTTTCCGACTGTAACACGCAGCTCGTTTGCGGGTGGCTGAAAGAGGCCAAGTTTTGCAGGCTCCGTTAAGGGCTACGGTTTTACATGTTGGGGAAATTTAATAGGACTGCTGGATTTTTTAATATAATCAACTGCAAGTATGCAAAATATAATTGACTTGGTTCATTACAATGGCGTTTATGAGTATTACTGTTGTTGTTGTTCTTCCTCTTATTATTATTACTAGTAACTTGCCCATCATAAATGACGATATCATGTTATGTTCAATTGTCTGTTCTGTCTATCCGCCCACTCTCTCTGTGAGCCCTATGTCTCTGTGTGCTGTCTCTCTCTGTGTGCTGTTTCTCTTTCAGTGCCCTCTCTCTCTGTGTGCACCCTCTATTTGAGTGTGCACTCTCTCTGTGCCCTCTCTTTCTGTGACCTCTGTCTCTCTCTGTGCCCTCTCTCTGCGCTCTGTGTTCTCTCTGTATCTCTCCCTCTCCTCTCTCTCTCCCTCCCCCCTCTCCCTTTCTCTCTCTCCCTCCCTCATTCTCCCCCTCCCTAGCTCTCTCTCTGCCTACCTCTCTCTCTCCCTCTCCCTCTTTCTCTACTCCCTCTCACTCTCTCTCTCTCTCACTCTCTGCCTCCCTCTCTTTCTCTCTGCCTCACTCCCTCCCTGTCTGCCTTCCTCCCTCCCTCCTGCTTTCTTTTCCCCCTTCCTCTCTCTCGGCCTACCTCTCACTCTCTCTCCCCCTCCATCTCTCTTTCTGCCTCTCTCTATCTACTACCTCTCTCTCCCCCTCCCTCGCTCTCTCCCCCTCCATCCCTCTCTCTCTCTCTACCTCTCTCTCCCCCTCCCCTCTCCATTCCTCTCCCTCTCTCTTGCTACCCCCCATTTGAAAAAAAAAAGAAAATTTATAGTGGTACATTACTAAATACCCTATTTTATATACAGTAAAAAATGATTTCAATTATCGTTAAATTTGTTTATTTGCACTTCAGCAAATATGCTTCTCTTCATCCCAATCAGGTGTTCTGGGTTGTGAGAAAATCTGGCTAGGAGGGTGTCCTTATAGAGGTAGTGATGTCGCGAACATAAAATTTTCGGTTCGCGAACATCAGACGCGAAATTCAATCAAATGTTCGCGAATGGGCGAACTGGGCGAACCGCCATAGACTTCAATGGGCAGGCGAATTTCAAAACCCACAGGGACACTTTCTGGCCACAATAGTGATGGGAAAGTTGTTTCAAGGGGACTAACACCTTAACTGTGGCATGCCGGAGGGGGATCCATGGCAAAACTCCCACGGAAAATTACATAGTTGATGCAGAGTCTGGTTTTAAGCCATAAAGGGCATAAATCACCTAACATTCCTAAATTGTTTGGAATAACATGATTTAAAACATCAGGTATGATGTTGTATCGATCAGGTAGTGTAAGGGTTACACCCGCTTCACAGTAACAGACCAATCTCCCTGTTTAATGCACCGCAAACAACTGCAAACAGGCCCTTTGCACAACCGCAAACTCCCCATTTGCACAAGGTTGGATACCAAGCTAGCCATGTCCCGTTCCTTGTCTTCACTGATGTCATTGAAGGTCTCTTCCTCCACCCAGCCACCAAGGGTCCCCGAAAGGTGACAACAAGCCCCCTGGGACGCCTGCTGTGTTTGGTCTTCCACCTCCTCAAAGCCACCTTCCTCCTCTGACTTCTCTTCTTCAGACTCCTCTCTCTGCTTGCCTTTGTCTGCGTTATTATAAGGTGTGTACTGTTAAGTAGTACTATTCCTATCGGTTTAATCCCTGTTAAGTCCACTATTAGGGGACGTGTATATGGCATTGATTTTTGGAACAGGGAGATGGAAAAAGATGCTTGGTTGGACCTCCTACTTCAAATTTGGGGCACTGCGTGTGCAATCTGAGGTACCACCAGATATGAGTGTCACTGTGCACTGGCAAAAGTTGGCAGAGTAGGCGCTGTAGGCCTCACACACACGCCTGTAGGCAGGCAACTGATATTCAATCTATTACAGTCAAAAAAACGTTGTTTTATGTCACTGTACACTACGGTTGCACCAGATATGAGTGTCACTGTGCACTGGCAAAAGTTGGCAGAGTAGATGCAATAGGCTTCACACACACGCTGGCAGGCAGGCATATGCAATTAGATTACACAGAAAAAAATTATAAAATAAAATAAATGATGTTCTAGCCCTAAAAAGGGCTTTTTGGGTTGCTGTCCTTGCAGCAGATATCAGATGAGTCCTTCAGGTCTGTAGTGGAAGCTAAATACACAGCCTGGCTATCTATTTCCCTATTAAAGCTCCAGCAGCTACACTATCTGTCCTCTCACAACGAATGCAGCTTCAGAATGATTCTAAAATGTATGCTGTCCTTCAGATGGAAGGCCCTGGAAGGGAGTGTATGCTGCTGATTGGCTGGAATGTGTCTGCTGACTGTGAGGTGCAGGGTCAAAGTTTCCTCAATGATAAAGAATAGGGGGCGAACCCAAAAGTGGATGTGTTCGCCGTCCGATGCGAACGTGAACATGCCAAAATCGCTGCAAATAGTCCGTGGGCGAACTGTCTGCGACATCTCTATATGGAGGTTTTTATCTGCCTCCTAGGTAGTACCTCTATTAGTCCCTGGCACAAAAGGTCAAATGTAGGCTCTAAAAGTTGCATTGACATATTTTCTTCAAATATTGATTTAGGAAGATTTAAATAAGTATAATACAGCACAACACTGAATAAAGTATGGCTGGTGTATTGATGATAGAGAGAATATTAGGAAAATAGCTTCATTAATATGATGATACTCTCCTCTTCCTCATTTCACCTCAATTTGGTGACCTCTCTATTTTTTTATAATTATCACAGTATCCATTTCTCATGTTTTATACAGCTGGATATTTTTTTAAGTTTTCATTAATGCTTTGTGACTAATCAGAGAACACCGAGGGGATGTGTGATATTTAGTCTAGTGAAAAATGTAATATAAGAGGAAATTTTAAATAACCGTCAGAAACTGACACTGTCTCATTAGAATAGGTACATTGCTTAGTCAATCTTAAACTTTCCAAATTGCTTTTTTGTAACCCCTGTTTAAAGTTCCTTGTCAAGCCATAATAAATCATAGTTTAATGGTGCTTAGGTCATGATTTATTATGGTCTGACAATGAACTATTCATATAGGGAATTTAAGGCAAAAATGCCTAATGCAAAAAAGTATGATATTAAATTTTACATTGATACATTGATTCCAAAAGCATCAAATTACGGCTTATTTGTCTAATAATAAATATTTTATAAAAAAATATTATTTCTACATCTATAAAAATAGGTTAATATTGGTACATTATTTTAAACCATTAAATGAAAGTGGAAAAAAAATCAGAAATTTCTATATAAACATGCAGAACTGGAAAAGGAGGCTCACTGAAATATGAATGTGTGCTAGCAATAGGAAGACTTTCAGCGTTTCTTATCAGTAGTGTTAAGAAACTTCATGTGCAATGGAAATGATTCTCTTGCACTCTAATGGCAGCCCCTGCTGTCTGATTTTGTGAACAGCACCACCTTATTTTGATGTCTATTCCTATTATTAAAATGTATAAAACCGCAGTTTCTTCTGAGAAATACAATGAAAGTAAGAACATTTACAGATTACTCAATATCATATTTTATTTGTGAATTAAACAAAATACATTTTGCAAAGAATAGCAGTCAGCAACTTAGTAGTATAGTCCATCTTAGAATCTCACAAGTCTAGAAAATCAAAATAAACTTATATTATATCTTAACTTTTGAGAATTTAGTTCTTAATATACATTATTAAAGTTCGATTTTTTTTACTAAGGTATTTAAGCATGTTGGCGAAATTTGTAGAATAGTGTTTTTAGTTTATATTTATTATTTTTAGCTCTTACATCTCAATAAGATTTCACAGACCAAAACAATGGAACAGTATGGTGCATTACAGATGAGGTACTGGACAGGTATGAAGACTCTACTCAAACATCCTTACAACCTAGAGTGTTGCTTTTACTTTTTTGTGGAATTTTTTATGCAACTTGTAATCCCTCTATTAATATTATTAATAATTTATTATCCCTCTTTGACTTACTATGATGATTTAATCTATATTTTCTGGGAATGGTGATGTACGCAATATTCACCTTGAGGTGATCCAACCAAACACTTAGGAAATTTGGAAACATTTGTTTGTGTGAAACATGGAAATATTAGTTAATGGGAAATATGGAAATATTAGTTGATGTTTGCACTATTTCAGCTCTGAATGTAGTTTAACTGAAGTGTATAGGTGATGGCTTGAGTACAATATCACTTTGGCTTCAAAATGAAGTATAATTATTTAGAAGTGTAAGGTTTTCTTTCACAAACAAATTCACATCTGAGAAATGTTTAAGTATATGCTACTATTATTGCATTATATTTAAATGTTAGCAAGCCATATTCAGTATAATCGCCATTAGCACCCATTCACTAATAATTTTTTCAGTTAAAGTTTTAATCAGTAATTCTTAAAAAAAAATCTAAACTGGCAATGTTTTTTTCACAAATTATAAAGCGTTCTTCAAAAAACATATACCTTCAAGAATTGTGGATTCCTGAAATTGAATGTAAATACTATTTTGAAATAATCCGCTTTATATGGCATCTTTTGATCCTATGTGATACTTTTTGAATCCATACCTTAGATCCTAAACAAATCTTCTTTATAATAAAGCTTTTGACACATATCGAATATTTAAAAAAAACTTATTAAATACAAGTGGAGTTCAGTATTTCTAGTGCTTTGATATTCTGGAAATAATAATGGCATTAAAACCAGTATACATGGTTCATATAATTACTAATTAAGTTTGAACTAACTATAGTTGCTAAACTGAACTGACTTAAAAAAGTGATGCCTAAGTGACAAACTCAAGGGTTGTTAAACAAACTCTGTCTCATCATTGGGAATACATCTGTCATTGTTTTTTTGTTTGCTACGATTGAGTTTTGTTACATGTTGCCCCTTATCTAAATCTTCAGAGGTGCACTAACAAACACCTTTTGTGTTAAAACCAGTTCCTGTGGCTCTGCAAATATGAAGACCTTTGTTCAGATTTCTACCACTAGACACTCTTTCATTAGCTGTCAAAAACTTAACAAAGCCCACCTTCCTAAAGTCTTTTTTAAATATTCTTTTAATAACTTAACTAATACCCTTTTCTCTCCCAGAATCCTCTCTTGTGTGTCATTGACAGTGTGACCTTCCTTCTTACTGGCTCATCCATCATACATTGAACTTTTCACTCTTCTCCATACTTGTCTCATCCTGGCAGGGAAACCTTTGTCCAGATCCCTGTTTACCACTCACAGGGGAATCTGTATTTCTATAACTATGTATTGCAAAAGCAAAGAACTATATGAGAGAGATTACCACTTCAGCTCCCTTTGAAACATGGTGCGGATGGTCACCTTTAGAGACCATCTATCATTTTTGTTTTCACCATGTTAGCTAATAAGCGTGGTGGAACATCTGATCAATAGAACATGTCTAGCACATCAGCAACATAGAATAGCTAATCACTCTTTTCTTTAGACTTTCCCATTGGGTAATGTGGGAAAAAAAAGACTAATCAGTTTAGAATAAATAATAAAAACCTAGAAAGCACTGTATAACATGTTTTTATGTTTGCTAACATTGGTTTTTACAGAATTTCTATGGCATCTAGATATTTTCTTCATAAACACTTTGAAGGCACTGCCTCAGCAAATTGTGATTTCATTCTCTGTAGATTATTATTAAGCTGACTTGGTAACAAATCCCTTTACCATTATGACAATTCTACATTTTTACAACAAATAAAAAATAAATAGGTTTTGGTCAATTTGAAATGATAATATATGAATTGTGTGAGAGAACATACTGTAAATAGTACATCTGAGAAGAAAACATTTGCAAAATGCTAGATATAATAATATTTGTTTGCTTTCAGTCGTCACAGAAAATAATCCACTATCCATTATATTATGAGAGATTGCTGCAGGCAATATCATGTATTTTAATTTAAAGG
This sequence comes from Discoglossus pictus, assembly GCA_027410445.1. Classification (NCBI taxonomy): domain Eukaryota; kingdom Metazoa; phylum Chordata; class Amphibia; order Anura; family Alytidae; genus Discoglossus; species Discoglossus pictus. Next base: position 229,777,154 of record CM050166.1, read on the forward strand.
GGAACTGACAGTCGGAGATCTGCTGCTCCTCAAATCCATACATTCATATTAAAAATATTCCAAACCTACATATCCTATTATTTATTGTATTTGATTTATTAATGTTAAAAGTTAACTAATCTTCATCTGATATCTCACAATAGATCAAGATGTTCCTTACTATATGTCAGACACTGACTCTATTTTGAAAGATGGCAGCAATGTTTGGAGCATTATAACTATAACTATAGTGAAAACAAAAACACATTGTAGCATGAGTTACATTCAAATTGCACTTATACTACTATATACTAATTCTATATGAGATTGCTAGAAAGTCTTAATATGAAAATATTTTAAGGCATATATAGTCATGTAGTCCATTTTTCCTTTAACAAATAATAGAGACATGTATCTCTGAAATACACTTTCAAAAATATTGGTCATGTATATACTAGTGGTGGACAACCCGGTCCTATGAAGGCTACCAACAGTCCAGGATTTCAATCTCTCTCTCTGCATGAGCCAAGGTGGATCAGAATAATATTCAGATGCTGAAGAGAAACAGAACACAGGGTGAGATTGAAATCCTGGACAGTTGGCGGCTCTCATCAGACTGGAGTTAACCTTATTAATAAAATAATGTAAGATCTGTTCATTATTTTAAAAAAGTCTTATTCAAATTGTATATCTGGGTGGGACCCACACCAGAGTAATTGCAAAATGCAATTGTTGTTCCACTAAATTCCGTGAAAAAAATCATAAAGGTTTCAATTAATTTAGTAATCCCTAATAATTTCAAAGATAAACATTTCAGTTTAACTGTGTTATTATGAAGCATTTGGTTGTGTGATGTCGCTTACAGTAACATGCACTGACATAAGTTTGATGCTAAAAATCTCCAAATAAACATAACTTATTATTATAACTTATTTATCATTGTTTGCACATTAGGTGAAATAAAGCAAAATAAATTACATATTGTACTTAATAAATAAACATATTGTTTTAATTTTTTTAAATTTACAGTGTGTACAAATTGGTGATAGTGGATCTGTGGATCTTAAAGGGCTGTATATGCAAAATCAATTTCTTCTAAATGGCAGCATAATATGTGTAACTCTTGTTGGATACATAGCAGAATGGTACAATGCATTGTTGTAGACTGAGAGGTGAAATAATGGCTAAAAGATAAGTGGAACTGTTTTACAATTCAAGAGAGACTGATAGGGTAGTTATTGGAGAGAAATGCAGTTTCTTTGGAAGAGCAATATGCTCCTCATGGGCTGTCTAGGATGTTCCTGAAGGTCTGCATAAGGACCTCATTTTGGAAATAGGGGAGATGTCTTTTTTATCACAAATGAGCTATTATGCAGTTATATACAAATACTAGACTATAATGTAACTGTGCTGTTAGTGAACTGCTGGTGGACTCTCATAACTCGGGGTCATTTACAATGTCTGTATGGCAATCCCCATAGTGTGTAGTTGACCTAATTTGGGAATGCAGTAACCAAATGGGTAATAAATGAGAAAGAAAGTGATGCCTATGATAAAGACTGAGTTTTCTGCTATGTTTGTAATTGTTTTCACCAACTTAAAATACTATTCTGAGTAAAAATGTTGTTTCATCATTGAAACTTTTAGTGCCAAAATTTAACTCAGTTCTCACTGTTTTTGGTTGAACAATTAGTAGGGCATCATGAAGTTTGAAATAGTTATTTATATATTTGCTTGAGAACATATATGTAAACTGATAATAGCCTTTCATGCCAGTCTGACTATCATGACATAAAGTGTTTAATGATCTTTCACTGTACTGGAGATGTGCTGTGGCCTACAAGAAATTTCTATTGCTAGTAGGTATACAGTAGTTCGCAAACAAACTATTTCTGCTTTAGCGTCTTATAGTTGGTAACTTATGTTCAAGTCTGTAATCATAACCTATATATTCCTACTAGGGCTTGCCAAACTCTTCAAAGATGGAAAGAAATAATAAGGAAAAAACAGCAAGAGCAGTCTGCAAGTCTTAAAATCCTTAGCTATTAAAACAGATCTGTAATTTGTATGTTTTGGGGTTGGTTTCACACACAAGACTTTGCTTTGCAATGTTTTTACGCTCTTAAAATTTTTAAAATACAGGTACCTAAGCACCTCATTCTTCAGATATTTGTGAGTGATATGTACTGGTATTCTGAGTTTGCCATATTTAATTATATTGTATGAATTTACATATATTCTTAAAAATGAAATGTATGTTTCATGCAATGAGCACATCAGTACCAGGGTACCTAGTAGTGCATGAAGTTTGAAAACAGATGGAAAATATAAGGCATATTTAAGTTCATGGGTTATGAATGCATCTGATAGAGGAGAATCAGCAGTGTATGAAACATTTTTTGCATGAACAAATACCAAAATAAACATTATTATACTTACCCCAAAGTTTGCTAAATCTCGTGCTAAAATTTGCATAAAATTAATAATTTGTTTTAGTTATTGACAGGCAGCTAATACATTGTATCAATCTGTGATAACAGTTTTTTTATTGAGAGGTTCACTGGGCCTACGTAAGCAGCTCTGGGGAGTCGAAAACAAGTTTTTTTTTTCATAAAATAAATCTGTATGTGTATAGACTGACTTAATGTAATGTGTGTTTTTGATAGCATGTGTTAGATTAGAAAAAGGTAACCTTAGATATACCTTTAAGGAGATCCTAATAGCCTAGAGAGCCCAAATAGTACGAGCAGGTGATGTTCAACATCTCACAGTTAAGCCATTTTAGTCTACAATGAGAAAAAAGCAGTGCAATGCTCATGGAGTGAGAGGTGTAGGGTAATACTAGATCATCACAATATAACGGAGGTAATTCAAAAGTAACTTTTGATTTAAGGAAGCTTGGCAGTGGAGGTGGCTCTTGGCAACTGTGTTAGAGGAACAGAGAAAAAGTGATTGCACAACAAAAACCAACCACAGGAAGTCAAGAAAGTGTTTGGTCCTCAGCAGAAATAAGTTTTGAGGTAGCTGGAATGATTCATCAAAGGATGGTTCTGGTGATAACCTAACAATCTCTGAGGTACATCAGAAACACCAAACATGTATATATATTGTATGTTATTTGCACTTATGCATTGTTTTCTGTAGTGTGAAAGGAAACTAATAAAGGTGTTTTCAAATGTTACTCACTTCTTGCAGTGTACACAAATATATTTGTTTTCATCACATTCACAAGTCCATGCTTTATCCCTTCTTTCTCCTTTTTTGCATCCCTTCTTTGGAACATACTCCTACCTCACATTACACAGTCTTCAAACCTGCTCAAACTTCACATCTCCCTACAGACCAATATGCTTTCTATATCTATTTCTGATATAACAAATATCCTATTCATGTTTATTCTCACCTCTGACCAATTGCACCATTTCAGCAACAAACCCAAACTCCACTTTATTATCTCTCTCCATTATGCCCAATCTGCAAAATTGTAATCCCTATATTCCAGAACTAGAACACCATGTAAATCATCTTGAATAAGGTTTCTATATACAAATGTAAAAACATGTAAAGATAGATAGATAGATAGATAGATAGATAGATAGATAGATAGATAGATAGATAGACAGATAGATAGATAAATAGATAGATAGATAGATAGATAGATAGATAGATAGATAGATAGATAGTTCTGCTTTATGTTTGAACTAATCTCTAAACTAGCCTTAGTGCTCCTAATCATATACACAAAAAATGTTTGCGGTACTTACACATATCTATAAATCATACCCACATTCACATGCCAGGGAGTTCATATAAAAATTGGAAAATAATTGCTTCTAAAATGTATAGAATGCTTCAAAACTGCAATGTGTATGAGAGATTCAGTTTACAATTAATATTCTAGAGGTGTTACTATTTTTCTATTTCTACGTCTCTAAAAACTTAAAATTAAATAAATATTACATTTCACAAGCATTACCTTTTTCTTTAAACACATATTTTAGCACTACAGGACTATTTTGCTACTGTTGAAGTATGTAATATTAATGTAGACCCAGTATGAAGAGTGTAGAGGGTTTTTTTTGTAAAGAAATACTAGCTTTTCTTGTTAGAAGTGTGAAATATTCCATGGGGAGAAAAATATCACGTTTACCATTTGCTCCCAATTTCTTGGTCATTGTATCATTTGAGCAGGAAATGTAAGTGGTTGAACTGAATTCCAGAAGAGGCTGTAAGCTAAAATGCACTGTGTTAATAGACATCTCTTTATTCACACACCATTGCAAAGAATGGGCCCTGTTTATGTCAGTGTCTTTACTTTGCCCACGCTCATGAATACAAAATGAATAATGCACAAAGGCAGAAGGTTTTACTGTTTCTGGTGGGAATACTTCAGAAAAAAAGGCTGTCTTTGAGAGTAAAAGGAGACCTTTTGTAGGCTATAAAGCGTTAGTTGCAAACGGTAGGTTGAGTTTATAGTTCTTTTCCATACAATTCTGTCAGGTCCCTCTTTTTTGAAGCAGCCAAGATGTGACCTTGAGTGGGAAAGGTTAGGAGGAGGTCACGCGGAATGGCCTTCTTCAAGCTTCTCAATAGCTTGCCTCCTATTTACAACACCTTTTGACAGTGTTAAGTAGATATCTTTCTAACTGTTCAGTCAGCAAAACAAACTGAACAGAAGACCACCAGGTGTAAAGAATTGCATATGCTGCTCTTTTCACAGAATAATAGACAAAAACCTTATATTCTTTGGCAGTTATAGTCAAGGGCAAAAAAAAAAAACCTTTTGGAAATAGTAACATTCATTTTAGATTAAAAAAAAAAAAAAGATTCATATAAACATGACATTTGATAAATGCATAAAATAAATTAACGTACCTCCCCGTACAATTAAGTCATCACAATGTACATGCTGTTAATTTGCAACTCATGTAAATACATTTACATAAAGACACATTTCTTTCTTGAAAAACTTAAGCTGCTAATGTTTACATGTAATACTTGATAATTACAAATGTTCATGTCAAATCTGTTTTAATAGCTGAAATGCAAAATAATATTATTTGAGGACGCATATATAATGGGCGATATGCAAAAATACATCAGTTTAAATTATTGTTTCGTAATGACTCTATGAAGCAAGATAAAAATGAGCTAATATTCACTGATATTTTATATCGATAACTTAATCACATATATTTAAGCTACTTATAACAGCTTAATATCTTCTGTTTACATTTCTCAATAAGCTGGTTATATGAACTATCAGTCAAAGGTAACACCTATTAAAAGTATTTAATCTTTTCCTTTCTTCCTCTATCACTATGAAACCTCTCCTCCCAAAATTCACCCTTTTTAAACTCACTCCTTCACACTGACTCTGTACTGTACTGTTCTTTCCTCTTTACATATTTCTTCTATAACTTCATTTATTTTCTATACTGCATTTGTCTCTCAACCCAACACTTTTCTTCCGTCATATTCTCTTCTTTTAATTTGGTGAAAACCAGTCACCCCACTCTCCCTTCCACTCAATTTCTTCTCTCAATCTTTCTGTTGTAGTTTGGTTAAAAATCTTCACATGTTTGCGGAGTATGTAACAAAATAACAACATGGCCAGGTATGCAAGACAGGAACGTAAAAGCATATTCTGTAAGGTTATGTCTGTCACAGACACTGCAGTGATGTATTGAAAAAAAGCAAATACATATAGGTTTTTCTCTTTTTTGATTTCCAAACTTAACTAAAATGTCTTGTAACTAAATATGTCATTTTCATGGATGATTTAAAGTTTTTTTTAATTTTGATTGTAGGATTTAGGGGCATCTCACTTTCAGTTAAGCACTGATAAAAGAATCAATACAGCCAAAGCTAATATATTAGACTCAAGCAAAAGAAGCATGCTAGCACTGCCTATGTTAATGCAGGTATCACTTCCTGCCTGAAAGTGAGCTTCCCTTAAATCACAGACGGACATATCACAATCTGAGTGCTTCCACAAGATACATATATATAGTGGATAATATGTGGTGCTGATAACAATTCACAAGCAAGGCATCATTTTGCTGGGTTTATTGTTATTATACAGCATTAATTATGGAATGGAACTATTTGCCAACCAGTATAGTGCCTTTGATGGTGCATGTAGGGAGCCTAAAACATCTGCACATAGCAACACATTTTTACATGCAACTGCACCAAGAGAAACCTATGCTTGATCCCTGTAACATGCATGAGCTCCTCTATTTGTGATGGGGGTGGATACATAATGCTACACTGTGCATTATCCTGCATTACCGCGCTGATCATGGAGCTAATTATAATACATAAGATTTAGTAAATCGCATATAGACTTGAGTCATGATAATCACATGCTGCTGTAGATCTCAGATTTCAACTTGTCCTCTTAGTAAATTCCACCAGCATCTAGCTTACTACTTTTACATACAATTATGCTACTGAGCAATCTACCATTTTAATCTAGTGGTAGATTACTTAGTGGTAGATTACTGAGTAATCTATCTACCACTTCCTGAGGTGGTAGGAAACTTTGAGTGCAAAGAGGAAGCTTCTGTCTGATCAATGGAAATGTGGAAGCTGCAAAAGCCAGGGGTCTCATTAGAACCAATGCAAAGCTAATTGGTTTATAAGAACACATTCCAAACACATCCCATTGAGACAACTGTGAGAAGCAACCTAGTAAAGAAGATGGAAGCCTACAGTAAAGCATAATTTCATATAAAAGTGAAAAAATATATATTTTCTAAAAATATTTTGCTTACTATTTATCATCTATTGTTTATCCATCATTAATGTAGTACTTTTTTCCAAGTCTACAAATTTTATTTTTTAGTTCACATATTTTTTTTTTTGGTTTGCCTACTTAATGCTTGTTTGAAATAATGAGAGAGATTGTCATCTCTTGCTATAAAACTCAGGCAATGTTGAAATTCTTTTTTTTCTATATGATTCTGTCAAGGAAATTATTTGGTCATAACATGGAAGCGACTTTTTAGGATACTACTTGATTCTCTTTGAAATATCCTTATCACTTGCTAAGCCATCTTAAAATTGTAAATTAATTTGTATTTGTGAGTGACTGGTAAGTAATATTACACATTAGCCTTTATCAATCTGACTGAATAAATGTTAACTATCCATAGTTAAAAGCTTTCCTTTTAGATCCACTCAAGTGAAAACAACATTTAAACCAGCATACACACTGGTAAATCATTCAGAAGATTAATGCACTCAAGCCTGCACAAAGACTTTGAGATGTGTATTAGCATTATAGATTTTAATTTGAAATGATGTCCGTATTTTCTTGGTTTCATTGTAGTGCAAAGGCTGCCATCTGCTTATAATAATGAGCCTGACATTCCACGTAAATGTGATTTGCTGCTTCTTTTACTAAGATAATGGCCTGGGTATTGATCCATCTTGAGGTGCAGTTGCTGCCATTTTGTTTATGGCAATGGAAATGATTTGGTGTGAAATGTACAATTTTATATTCTTTTGTTGTGAACCACAAACAAAGAAAGTGTTTGGGGATGGGCAGTTGTCATGCTTCAGGTACTATATATTAGAATGTAATGTTTTTTTAAACTGGTGATTTGTTACTTTGCATTGAACAATGTGGTTGTGATTAGAGAAACATGCTGGAGTTGCTATAAAATGTAAATGATTGCTTGTTACAGAATACAACTGTTCAATAGCATCACAAATTTTGTCCAAGGTGTCCTATGACAAACACCTAGCACATAACAGATGGGGGAATTTACTAAGTTCTAGAGCATCTCGTGGTAATATTTAGGTGCCACAGAGATTCTTTAAGGACCTCCGCAGCACATGCTTAATGTGTAGATGCCATGGGGGTCTTAATAGACATCCATGGTTATAACTTTTATTGGGGATCGGGTGTGAGCGGGGGAGGGAGGTGCCCTTCACTGTGTGGGAGGAGGGAAAACCTGGTTGTTCACAGGGCTTGTAGGTAAGATCAGTGGTGGGGTCTTAAACCCCCCCTGCCATTAACTTATAGATTTAACCACTTCCCTTCCATGGGAAGGCGTTTGTGTAGATGAATGGGGGGTGGTGTTTGAATGTGCTGACACATAGTAGACTTCACAGGAGTGCTGCGTGGGCACCATAGCAGCACCGGGGCTGCTGTCAAACAGCCTTGATACATCGTCCCACTTTATGGTGGGGTTTAATGTGGTTTTGTGGTTAAGAATTCAATTAATACGTTATCTGCACAAATCTGTGCACATACGTTAGGGATTTTTATTAAGGTCTTATCCAACAGGGATAAAATGTAACTCTAATAAATAGAGCCTATCGAAAACATAGGAACTGGGGATATTTAACTTCACCTTTTTTATCCACTTTTTTATCCACTTGATTGATAAATTCCCCTCAATATGTAAAACTGAGCATCTGGGCTAGTTCTACACTTTGAATAACTTATTTTACAAATCATTTACAGTAAGAAATTATTTAGGGGTTATCATTCTAATGTGAGACCATACCAAAACTATATGGAAATGTGCCCAGTGGAAAAGTTACTATTAATTCTAGAATACAAAAAGGAAAAAGAATGGAATGCAAAAGCCTCTAAAATATTATTATTCTGGCATGTTGTTGGGTAACATTGCTTCTGCAATCAAGGGAAAGTTTTAGTATTTTCTAACATAACATTTTTAATGTCATATGTCTGTATTATGATGTTGCTGATTAAATCAAGTAAATCAATATGTTGCTAATTATATACAAAAACAAAATACATTTGTTTTCATGGTTTGTTAAAACTATGAAAATCTATATGTATTTGACATTTTAATAGATATTTTCTTGGTATCATTTTACAGTTCCAGGGGGCATGAGTATCCGAAACATAAAGAAACTATTTGATGTTATGAAACATCAGTTCTGTAAAACAGCAAATAGGTCAACATTCTGAAAGCCCTTAAATACCATTTCATGAAATGATTTATAGCCGAATAAAGCATCAAGACCAATTCACCACATCAGCACTAAATGCATATCTTTTTGTTAGGCTTATGTGTATGGACTCTGTTTATAATTTCTAGAGAAAAATGCTAGCCTGACCCTTATATCAGATTGTTGTCACTCCTGTCAAAAAAACAAAATGGCAGAGCTTTTGTTATTTCTGTAAATGTACCTAGCAAGCAAGTTTAGTTAAGTCTTCTGAATACAAGTATTTTGATGAAGGACTCTATTGGTTTAAACAATATTACACTTCCTCCTAAGACCCATGGGGGAATATAAAGGAAGGATGTTGGGTATAAGACGAAAGACATTCAGAAAGTCACAGTTGGGGGCTGAAATAGGAAACTAAAAGTTTAGCTGCATTGACAAGTTGTGCAGTACAGCAACATATTGACCAAGCAGTGCACTGTTGAAGGTGGTGAATCAGCATTCCACCTCTTTAATATTTTTTTTATTCTATGTCTTGGCCTTGTAGGAATAACAGATCACTATAGATTGGAAAATCTTCATATTTTAGTGACATTTGTAACCCACAGACAGCATTAGCAGCTGTGTAAAGGATTAGGTAAATCTTTATTTTAGCTGACACTGATTATAAATAAAAAGATGCCAGTGTTGAGACTTGCACACTTCCTCTTGGCTTGGAGACTGTGAGTGAGTGTTTTATAATTTATTCAAGAATGGAAGGAGGAAGAAGTGACATTTCTAAAAATATTGAGGAATTCAAGCAACATTTTACCACAGAACACCTTTCCCTTCCCTCATATAGGCGCAGCAGAGGCAATTTGCAAGTATACTTGCAAGACTTGCTCGCCCTTTGTATCTTGAAAAGGAAGTAAGGTTATCTTGGCTGCTTCCATTCACTAATAGAGTGAAGATTTTCTCTGAAAATGGTTTTACACCCATGAATTACATAGCTGCTAATATTGTAAAAATATAAGGTGTATTCTGTAATATATTCTATAATATATCACTATGCCACTGTAAAATGGATAGTTTTAAATGTATGTGTGCATGCCTATGCACAGTGCTTTAGAGAGACAAGGTACAAAGTGCAACCAATAGATTATACAGTCCTCGCCCTGAAGAGTTTTAAATCTAAGTAGTTCAGATATAAAGGAATTATTAAGTAGTAATTTCTTGCTTGGTAGTGTGCTAAACAAGCATGTATACGTAATCTAAAAAAAAAAAAAAAAAAAAAAATTAGAGCAAAAATTAGCTGATCCGAGATGAGGAACTCTTATATAACCTCTGTATAGTAGGAGCAATGGAATTGGTGGAAGAATATAACCTCCATTCATGAGCAGTAGGCATATTTTCTTCAATATCCCACATTTATAGAATAATGCAATCCAAGAAACGTGTTAACATTTCATTTATACAACCATGCACTTTTTAAAACAATCTCTGTGGTCACTAAAGGACCACTGTAGTAACCTAGCGAGAGAAGCAAACTATTATTTATTGTTCATTGATAAAAAATCATATTTAATAATTTTGTAATAGCAATATTTAATATTACATAAATTTTCAGATTAAAGTATTAACCTCCACCCTAATACGGTCATTAAGTGGAGTGTGGGAGTTGAGTCTAATGGGTGATAAAAACAAACATATAAAAATTGAAAAATTAATAAAAATTATTCATAGGCTGTTTTCAACAGAAAAGCTTGTCGTCAAAGGAAGCCACTGTAACACAAATTATCAGCCCATGGAGATCACTATGTTGGTATACTGTATCTGAAAATGTACAGTAGCAGCTGCCGGCTAGACAAGGCCACCTCCTCCCATTGAGTTTTTAGTTGGTTAATATAAGCAATAGCTGAGTCTCAGCTTTGAAAGTTAGTTTATTGTTGAATACTGTTTTTTAAATAACAAAAAAATAATTTTATTAAAAATAATTACAAAATATATCTCATGTTATTAAGGCTCTACAATGGTCCTTTAATGAACACTCTTGTTTATTAGATACTACATGGATGTATATACATCAAGCGAGGATAAAAGTAGGGTTCAAATACTGGAATAAAAATTCCTAATTTCCTATATTTTCTATAGGAACTCTTAATCAAGTTAAAGTTTATTCCTGCTTGATAAATAGCTCCCATAGAAAAATATATTTTAACCATGCTTAACCTGGCTTATCCCCACTTATCCTCACTCATCCCCGCTTATCCCCACTTGATAAATATAACCCATGCTCTCATAAAATGCTACACACCAGCAGCTGAGTTCCTGTTATGGCCCAGTGTTTTACCAATTTTTTTTAAAAGATAGCAGATTGTTTAGGACAGTTTTACATAATCTCAAGTAGAAAAGAGAATATTTCTCACAGGAGCTTATAGTTTTAATGTATTTTGTATAATATGAAATGTAATACAACCAGATGACAATCTGTTAAATTATTTAGCCAAGATAACTTAAACCACTGTTCAAGCAAAGGTGTGCTGTTTATTATATGTCTATAATATGTCTTATTTTGTCTACTATTTTATTTATTATTAATACGTTATTAATATTTTTTTATTTGTAACACCCCAATGTTATGATTACATTGTGACATTGTGACTGTAATTTTACCAGTAATTATGGATATGGCCAAGGGCGCATGATATTGTTGAAATGTAATTAGGACTTGCCTGTACATTGTATCTTGTATCCTAGTTATAATATGTTATAGAGAGAAAATGTGATATGCAGGAGCACAGAAAATATGTGGAAATGGTGAAAATGCTCTGCACAGAAGCTTAACTGCAGAACATTGCATCTGAACACACAAAGGCCTTGAATCTGACGTCACACACCTACACAAAGGTACACAAGGGTGTGGTATGATAGATGTATAAATATGTTAGTTCTATGATTCAATAGATGTTCAGCCCTGTTTCACTTATCCAGAAGTGTGAGGCTGTTTTTTGTTTGTATCCTGAATTGGGGAATGGTCTTGCCGGGGCCACTAGTAACCTGTATCCAGTATTCTCTGTCTGTACCTTTAAACGTTGTCCTCTTCAGATGCCATATTTTGTGACACAGAGAACAAGAACTACACAATTCGGCTGGGGTAGGTTTGAACTAGGTTCATATCAAGCCTCCTTGAAGAAGCAGAATGTTACATTGGCTGGCAGTGGTGGGATCACTGTATAAAGTACAGAAAGATGGCAAGATGTCTGCAACAGAGGAGGAGGAAGTTTCCAGATTGTACCAAAGATGGATAGAGTTAATGCCTGCAGATTTAACCAAGGATCAGAAGAGGGACCTCGGAACACATGAGGTACAAGAGAAGTGGAGGGGGTATGCAACGGCCTTGTCTCAGCTCCTTTGGAGTGAAAATGCTTATCCCCAGTAGAGACAGAGAATTTTGTGGTGACTGGAAAGGACTGTCAAGTAATGGGCCTTCTAAACAAATAAATGGTGTTCCTGGGACTATGGCCAGGTCATGAGCTTATGGAACGGCTAGAAGAATTGGTATGTGAGGAGGTCGCCCTGGAAGAGCAATATTCTGTTTGGTTGGGACCTGTTGGGATACCTCATGGGGGGCCCTGTTTTTCATTGGGACTGGAAAAGGCACTTTGGGACATTTTATATGGGGATTCGTATTGTGGCTTGGGGACAGAGAAAAGACTGCTGTGTTTGTTTGTCAAGCGCTGTCAAATGCTGGGACTGGAGACAGACTCTCAGGTAGCTAATTTACTTTGGCCTCTGATCCAGCAGGAGCTACAGCTGGAGGTGGATTATATAGACTTGGTAGATGAAGCATCCCTGGATGGGTGGTGGCAACCAATTTGGGAGGGTTCATGCCAGCCAGGCATGAAACAGAACCACCTAGCAGAGACTACAGGAACTCAGCTAAATTTTGCCAAGGCTGGGTCAGAAGATAAAGGTATGGACTGTTGGGAGAATTCTGATCTCAGGGATTCTAAAAGTAACAATGATGCCTTCATGCAGTGGGTTGACTGGGAAGAAGAATAACTGGTCCCTATCCTTAGGGGGCTGAGCCTTGCCCAGTTAGAGGCATGAGGACAAAGCCAAACCACAGCAGGGAAGACCTGGGGCAAAGCAACCCTGCTCCTAGAGTTAGAGAAGAACCAAACGAGTACTGGGCCCTAGCAATCGACTGTAAACATAGTGGGGAGGTTCTTTGGATGACCGTTGTCCAGGATCCAGCCACAGACCATGGGGCAGAAGCAGCCCTGCTCTTCAGCCTGCACAAGAGGCAGTAGAAGCTGCTTCTCAAGCGCTGTCTGTATCTGCACACAAGACAGTCTCAGATGTAGAGAGCCGGGAGGTTTCTACATGAGGATCCAGAAACCAAAGAGCAAGAGGCAGGTGAGAACTGTATTCAGACCGTAGTTCCAGCGAAAGGAGAATCGAAGACAGTGAGCTAAGCACAGCCCCAAGGAGTGGAGACCCCAGACATGGCTATCAGGAGGAGTACAGACTGGCAGGTGTGGCAGGTACAGTCCATAGTGGAACTATTGTTTTATGGGATGTCTCAGAAGAATATTTTCTCCAGAGGAGGGGAATGGAAGGGCTATTGGTCCTGGCTTTTGCGAACAGTCACTTGAGCTAGTTATTCCTCTGGAACCACCAGAATTGGGTAAGCCAGAAAGCCCAATAGATCACCCAGGACTCAAACACTTGGCAGGGGAAGGAACAGACAGGGGAAGGGGAAGAATGGTGGCCATTTGTCCCCTAGGCTAAGGGACTATTAGGGAGAGGCCACAGGACTGCACCAGATTGGTTAACCACTGGTTTGACCAGTTTGCCTGGATTGCCACAGAGGGTACACCAGGGTGTGGTTTGTCACCTGACCTCCCTACGTGGACTCCCCTGCAGCTGCCCAAAGACACTGTTTGTGTGCCTTTAACACTGGAAAGGAGGGGGCACTGGCCAAGTTTGTTGGGAGAGGGGTTGGCTACTGACCCACAACAGCTTATGGCAGAACTGCCCATTAATACCAGAACATGTCACTAGCCCATGTTGCAACTCCAGCATCCCAGTTCATTCAGGAGAAAACTTAGCCCTCACAAAGGGAAACTTGTACTCTTCAATTTTACCCATGGGACTGAGTATGATCCAGAATTAGCAGGACAGGAGGTCTCCCTAGCCTGGAAGGAGAGGGATTTGCTGGGTAAGGATCCTCCCAAGTTTATGCTGGACTTACTAGCTGGGATGTATTGTTTGCCCTGGACTACCTTGAAGGGTCCTCCAGGGCACTTGACTTATAAGTTTCCCCAAAGGCTTGGGAAGGTCACTAGGTATTCACCCTGGAGGCAGGGTGCCCAGAGAGCCACTGAGGCTATCATTTGGATGGACTGTCACGTCAAGAGGACCGGTAACCACCTGTATAGATGGAAAGTTATCCGACAGGATAAACTTCCCATGCTATACTAGAAAGGAAAGGGGAAGAAATTGTCATGATTACATTTTTTAGTGGCTGTAATATTACCAGTAAAATATTACCAGTAAACATTGGATATGGCCAGGGTGCATGAAATGTAATTATGAGTTGCCTGTACATTGTTATCTTGTATCCTAGTTATAATATGTTATTGAGAGAAAATGTGATATAGAACAGTATATATGTGGAAATGGTGAAAATGCTCTGCACAGATGCTTAACTGCAGAACATTGCATCTGCACACATACAGACCTTGATTCAAGGCAAATGACTGCTCCTTAGAAGGCCTGAGCAAACACTTGAGATTAACATCAAGTTTTTTTGCCCTAGCTAACTATAGACATCTGTCATGCAGTTTAGACATCTGTTGAGTTTTATCTCAAGGGATTCTATAGCAACCAAGGTTGCAAGGCAGATGTGCTGACATCACACACATACACAAAGTTACACAAGGGTGTGGTATGGGAGGTGTATAAATATGTTGGTTCTATGATTCAATAGATGTTCAGTCCTAGTTTCACTTATTACCAGTGTGAGACTGTTTTTGTCTTTGTATCCTGAATTTGGGAGCGGTCTTGCCGGAAGCCACTAGTAACCTGTATCCAGTATTCTCTGCCTGTACCTTTGGGCGTTCTTCTCTTCAGATGCCATATTTTGTGCCACATAGAACAAGAACTACACAATTCTACTGGGGTAGGTTTGAACTAGGTGCATATCAAGCCCCCTTGAAGAAGCAGATTGTGACACCCAACATATCCTGTAGCGCTATGCAGGGTTAAGTACAAGACAAAAACAATATTAACACATTGCAAAAGAACGGAGGGCCCTGTCTTTGAGCTTA
Source organism: Discoglossus pictus (assembly GCA_027410445.1). Taxonomy (NCBI): domain Eukaryota; kingdom Metazoa; phylum Chordata; class Amphibia; order Anura; family Alytidae; genus Discoglossus; species Discoglossus pictus. The sequence continues at coordinate 229,792,378 of CM050166.1, forward strand.
AAATCAAACATACATTGTGCTTTCCTCAAAGCATCTTACAAAATTTAAAACTCACAAAATTACAATCTGAACGATATTTGTAGATTCTTACATTTGATGAGATACATTTTTTCTCCATTAAAAAGCTTAACTAGAGCAGGGGTGTGTTTAGGTTTTAAGCTGCCCTGGGCCATTCCGATTTGTACGCTTGCAGCTCCTCTTCTCCCCTTTTTATATATGAAATCAAATGTTTATGTATGTGTGTGTATATATATATATATATATATATATATATATATATATATGTATATATATATATATATATATATATATATATATATATATATATATATATAGTAAATAAATAGTACATTTGTGTTCACATTTGAATGTCTAAAACAAGTGAAAAAAAACTTGTTTCGTGCCCAGAATTCCGAGAAATACAGTTATTACACTGCATTCTGGGAATCCTGGCAGGGACATGCAAATGTGCCCACAAAGGCTTTGCTCTTGCAATCCATAACCATATAAAGCACGGCTTCCCTTAAGCATATGCCAGCTGTATCAAACAGCTTTGAGCAAGGCTAGGGTTTGATTATACACAAGCTAGGAATCCCACCCACATACAGCCGTTTCAAGGTTACTGCCTATCAGTGTGGGGTCGATTCCTTAGTCTGTGTAGTGGACATTTTGAGGAGGTAGTTTACCTCAACAATCATTTAATATATGGTTGCAAAAGAGAGACAGAAGCCCTCCAACGCACAGTAGTACAGTAAATAAATGGTACACCTGTGTTCACAATTGAACATATAAAACAAGTTAAAAAACTTGTTTCTGGCGCAGAATTCTGAGAAATACAATTATTACACTGCATTCTGGGAACCCTGGCAGGGATATATATACAGTATATCAAAAACTGCCAAGTACACTTACAGATAGAAATGCTACTGCATACTTATATTTCTGTACATATGCAAAGATATTTCAATGTACTGCACTACATCTTCAGGCAGCCTGCTATACCCTGAAAATCTGATGTCCTTGGCCTGGGTCTAATGGGCCTAGGCAGAAACGACCCCTGACTTAGATATTGTAATCTGGATTTTTTTATGTCTATGTTTTTTGGTCAACTGTTCTAGTGACTTCTAACCAAATATTCAGATATGGCATATATTTATTTCTTCTTCTGTGTAGTGAATTTATAACATTTCAACAGCATTGTGTTTAGTCAATAATTTTGAAGTTCAGGAAACATGGAACAGTTGAACAGAGATCTGCAAAAAATATAATAATATTATGTTATGTTTTGAATAAGAAACCTATGATTTAAACAAAAAAAATGTATGCTTCCTAAGTGTTCATGAATAGAAGGGACATTAGCATTTATGCATCGTATTACTTCTTCATGGTAACATATATAATGAACATCAACTACACTAATCCATGGCCTGTGATTGATTTTAACACTAATTACCTGCATTCATTGTGGCAGTATTCAACATACTCTAAAAACATTTACATATAAGTTTATACACAGTTTACAAAGGACATAAATAGCCCAAATATAACCTTTTAAACATGTCACTGTGATTAGTCTATTTCACGTACACTGCAATACCAGTGTCACCTGACAAATGAGAAAAAATGACCTCATCATGAACCTCCGAAAAATTATTCTTGACACTCACTACATTCATTCTCTATATTGGGGTTTAAATTATTTAAATTATATTTTGATGACAAAATGTTTGCCCATTTTTATGTTGAAGAATGTAACTGACAATTTAGTGGAGTTTAGCTTTGTTATTTAATTTGACCACTAAAGCTTCATATTTACAGTATGCTGTTTCTCTGGACCAATCCACATAGAAAGCACTTTTTTTTAAAATGTATATTATTTATTACAGCATTAATGGGCCAGTGTACTCACTATTAATATTAAATTTATTTTTTAATTAACATAAACAAGACATGTGCAAAAAGCAGTAAAGCAAATATTCAGACAGAAAATATAATCTAAAAACACAGTTTACCTCATTAATGGCTGTTCTGTCCCCCTCCCCACCAATATAATTGTCCTAAAAGATTTTGACTGGGATAACGTTTTTTTAAGTCTTACCAAGATGGTGTTATCTCAGTTGAAATATTCCACTTCCTTTCAGTAGTTGGACAATGAAACAGGTGGGGAGTGCAGCAGTGGTCATAAATGAGGTTAATTGTGTTTTTATTTTATTTTTTTCTGGCTAAAGGTTTGCTTTACTTAGCATTTTTTTCATGTATATTAGGTAATAGCCTCATTGATTCTTAATATGGAACTTGATGTCTATATCTGAATTGTACGAAAACATCTTCAATGCTGCTTCCACAGTCAAGAGAATTGATGGTCCAGAAGATTTTCAGTTTTTATCAATCAATGTAGTTTTAAATTTTTTTGTATTAATGAATATTTAATGGATATTAGTTTGTTTTCCATTCACATACTGTATACATCACTCACTATAATGCTACTTAAAGATCCATGTTTCACATTCAGAAAGGTGCAATTGCAGATTTGCATATATGACCAAATGAAATTGATTTCTATTATATAGGGTCCAATAATGTATGGTAGAAAGTATGCTGGAGTGAAAATAGGCATCGAGAATATGATGCATGATTCAAATGTAGGTGAGCTACTTCTTTTACAGCAGCAGGAAGTGGAATAAAGAATAAAATGTTTAATTATGTATGGATAACCCCTTAGCTTGTGTATTTATTTTTAGCTGCACCAAAGCCTTTGATTGAAGCTATTTCCTATTTTTGTGTTAGATTAGTGTAACATTTGGCCCGCTCTTATCATACAAATTCTCTCTCACCTTCAGCTCATCCTAAGCACTGACCAGGACACCTCACATTTTCCTGTGGGCCTATGTTTTGTGGTGGAACATCTTAGCTACAAAAGGCTACAAAGGTAAATGTCATATAAACAGTAGATGTGCTTTTGATGTTGTGCTGTCTAAGGATAGTGTGACATTTTATAGCCTATCACTACCTTCCTCACCTTTAAAGTTGAATCCTTTCATGATCTGTAGCTCTGAGTCAAGGTATAATAAGAATAAACTGGCAAATGTGTCAGTAAATCCTTAGCTTAAATCACTACCAGTCTACTCTATAAGACACATTAAAATAGTCTATTTCTATACTATTCTACTCTTTTATTAAAGACAAATGGAGTTTGCGAGTTTTTCTCAGTTTATAAATTATTTCACATGGCTATTTAATTATACACTATATTCACTATCAAACAGTTTAATTTAACACTGAGAAACATAATAAACTGCACTAATAAACATGAACAGTCATATACAGTATGTACAATATGCTGTTTTCATGTTAATAGTGGGTAAAATGATAAATACTGTCTTTAATTTATTTATTATATGCAATTATCCTTTACTGTAGGCAGCCATGGACTTGTTTGATCTGGTTTCTCAATAGGCATCGTGAATGAATGACATTTCTACTAGTCCTATTGAAAGCCCTAGCACTAAATAGCAAGTTAGTTATTAAAACGTGTATTATTTTCTCACATATTATAAAAATGGGATTACAGGGGTCCATTTCAGTAGAGAAATAAAATAAACTAGAATGGTATATTATTTTAGTTGTGCTGAGAGCAATAACAAATACAAGGGGGAATTCACTAAGAGAACGCTCATTAATCCACAATCTAGAGCGACACATCGTGTAATAACGCTACTCAGGTCTCCATGTGATTTACTAAATCTTAGGTATTATATGTAGCATTATTATCCATCCCTTATGCACCCTTTTTCACATCACAAAAAGAGTAGTGCATGTATTTTTTAGGGATCAAGCATAAACAATTTAACCACTGTTGGCACAGACACAACTGTATGTAAAAGACACAATGCTTAATTTGGATGTGATTAGATTCCACATATATGCCATCAAAGGCTCAGTAGTGGTTGGCAAAGATGCAATGCTTGGCATTATGTGATTAATTACATATAATAACAACAAACCACAGAAAATGATAGTATGCCTGCACATTGTCATCAGTACCACATATTAATAACTTTTGTTTATAATGTCAGTTTGTCAACCACATTATGAAATTCTTAAAAATAAAAAAATAATAAACATTAATTGTACTCACTTATAAATAATAACACATTATAATTCATAATTTGCATTAATATTTAATATTTCCTTGAAAACCAGAATTAATTTATGCTTTAAACAGGAGACTGAATTTTGGTAATAACATTTAATTTAACTATGAAATATACTGCTATAGCGGGGTTGAAACACATAATGCCGAAGAGTAGCATTGCGGGTGGTTAAAAGCAAGAGTTTTGTTTAGTGAATTCGGAGAACTTGGGTTTTCATCACATGGGTCTTGGAAAAACGTTCATCATAGCATGCCTTAAGATGCCTATTAAACGTAGCGTTCACAATAACTAGTGATAACCCGCATACAGCCGAGCCTGTAGGAAGGCTTTAGGACATCACACAAATACATGAGATGTTAAATCGCCTGTTACAGTGGACTACTGCTCTTCGAAAAGCATCCGCGATACTTTAATAAATTCCCCATTGTATCAAATTATAGAAAGTTTCATGTAATTACAATTATTAATTACCTACTGAAATATAATTATTTTAAAGAATACATATTTTTAAACAATAAAGTTCTGTAATTATTGTAAAACCCCTGGGCATCACTCCACAATACAATTAAAAAACAAATTCTGCTACTGAATCTTAAAAATGATATATTTAGAAAAGATAACTATAGGAGATACTTAAATTCCATAATATATCTTTTCATATACCACACTGTAATGGATCCCTCATTTAAATTAATGTTTTACTTAAAAAGTGTGATAATTATTACTTAGCTTTGATGATATGTAATTATTTGTTTTGGAACAAATTAAATACTAATACATTAGGAAGATATAATTTGCTCAAGATGGGTAAAACAAATAAGGGAAAGAATTTAAGCCTTTCCGTCCATATGGGTTTCATTTGTACTTGATGAAAGTTGATTTCCTCCATCATTTACTTTAGCAAACCAACTAGAAAAATACACACAATTGTAGACAGGGCTGTGTGTCCTGAAATGTGATCTATCCACACTTGGAAATCCATGTTCATTATGTTTGAGTGCAGAAAAGCTTGCAAGAGGTTAACTGTGGGATGAACTGTTCTGTGCAGGGTCATCTATTGTTGACTTCACCCGCATGTTTTAACTTGGAGTTTGCCACTATTCTTTATTTTACACTGATAGATGTTAGCAAACATAGACCTGATGCGCCACCATTGAAAATGTCAAGAACAGAAATGTTTTCTTAGTGTTGTTAGCATTCAGCCTGTACAGCAAATATATTTACCCACTGCAAATTGGGTGTAGCAAACTTTTTTTTTGTATGTAGGTAGATGTCAGGAATTGTGACTGCTGCTGCTGCTTCACTTCTTCCAAGACAATGGCAGGAACTGACACTGTCTATTCAGGCTGTCAAGCAAAGCAAGACAAATGCAATGTCCTTAGTGATTATTTTCTTAGATGCTAAATCAATGAGCTTATTATCACCTCAATTACATTACTAATGTAAACAGATGCTATGTGTAGGCAACCACAAGTTAACAAGTTAAAGAGTACTTATTTAACCTCCATCTCTCTAGAGGAGCCTTGTTTAGCATTAAAATTCACACATGTTATTTGCCACATACCATGCAGTGAAACACATTAATTCAAATGATTCACACAAAAAAATGACAATGCTCAATATTGATGCTTTTGCAATAATGTATTGTTCTACAGTGTACATGACATATTCACAAACTGAATTTTACATGTTTTCTTGCTTAAGTCACTGACACAGACTCTAGACACTTCCTATGACTGTTGAATCTGCCACACTAGATAGTAAAACCTTATAAATAAAATAATCCAAGCTGCTTCAAGAAATTTACCAAGTTTACATTTTAACATGCATTAACATGTAATCATAAGAACAACGTTCATATTTGTCTCAAATCTTCCCAGTTGATGTCTTAAATTATTGCTAACATAAGGAATACACTTGTGTGTTTACTGTTTACTGTTTACCCAATGGGGCTCTAAATCTGTTGCATTCAATGTAAAGCCACATGAGAAAGAAAATATTGGGCATGCGGAAACCCTAGAAAGAAACTAGATGGATTTGATAAATTACTCTGTGAGTTCTGAACATGTCCAGTCTTTTCTTTGCCCAACTAGTTTGAAGACTCAGTCTTTTCTTTGCCCACCTGAGAAGACTCAGTGCTGTTATATTGAAAAAGGGCAGGGTGCACAAAGTACTGTTTGTAATAGCTATATTACTTTTGTCATTTGAATATTTTTTTCTCAATGAAAATTACATAACTACAGTGTAAGGATAAGCTCATCTTTTTTGCTTATTTTCCCAATTTTGGCTGGCACTTTAACTATATGACAAGTGGGCGATTATAACATGTAAAAAATGTACTATATTATTCTTTCCACATTGCTTGCAAAAAAAACATTTTCTTGTACTTAACACAAGTTTTATTCCTGGGGTAGAATATTAACACTTGAGTTTGTTAGGAAAATTTACACATAAATGAGATTACTTCAGTTCTACCTCCTGGGATAAAAAGGTGCATGGAAAGACATGAATTCTAGAGTGATACAAGATAAAAAATTGTATTAAAACCTGTAAGAACTAAATTAAAATGTCAGAAAACATTATTTACAAAATAGGGTGATGGGCTGCTGGTGATTTACCCATTTCTATAGTAATCAAAGCAAAACATTAGGTTTGCCTAGTTGTAATTGGTAAATCAGTTTCAATTCTCTGTTTTGATTGTGCCTTAATTCGATGGATGAATATCTGCACATACCTAAAGCAGATTTTAATTTGATTTTTCTGTTTTATTTTATATGATTGTATATTTAATGCTTTATGATACAGGGGGAATTTACTAAGAGGACTCACATTAATCTGCGGTCTACTGCTGCACTTCACTCATTAGTGCTACTCCTGTTTACATGTGATTTACTAAATCTCAAGTATTATAATGCAGCATGGTGTGGTAATGCCCGATAATGCCCAATGTAGCATTATGTATCCACTTCTATATACCATTTTGGGCATGTGGGTTTTAAGTGTCAAGCATACGCAGTTTAACAGCCGTTTCATCTAGGCATGTATGTATGCATATGTATGTAATAGACCCTTAGGGAATACAGCCCAAATATAATAGAGTAGTAGAAAACTAACAACAAAACTCTTTTTACAATAATGTAGCATCATAAAAATGTACTTTTATTTCAGTCTCTATGTATGCAAAAAGCACAATGTTATATGCGGATATGTTTAGATTCTACTTATGTGCCATCAAAGAGCAACACTGGTTGGCAAAGATGCAATGGTTGGCATTAGGTGAATAATGACGTATAGTAAAAGCAATCCCGGCAAAATGTCCATACATTGTCATCAGTATTTATCACTTTTGTTTATAATGTAAGTCTGGCAAATAGATCATGAAATGATTTAAAAGAAAAAATACAAAAAAATTAAATTGGCATGGACTATGTTATATTATATATGAATATTGGTAATATAATTTTATGTAACTTAAAAATATATCGCTATCACAGGGTTGAAACTGATGCTGATATTCAGCATTTTGGGTAGCTAAAAACAAGATTTGTGTTTAGTAAATTGGGTTTCCAGGGTATGGAAACTGTAACATGCCAATTTATTTCTGTATGAATGTTGTTGTCTGTATAAAAACCTTTTTGTGTGATGGCATTTGTCTTTTTTACATCTCTTTGCATCTGCAAACATTAATAGAGATTGTGATGTGCTCCACAAAGCCTGCAAAATGCTTTGCTGAAGGCAGAGAGGTAACAATTTTCTGTGTTGAAAATTGCCTTTATAGCCCTTCATGGTCACCGAGTTAGTGAATCTAGGTAAATCTATGTGTAAGATAGGACATTTCCAATACATAATGCTATATAATACATATGCCCTGTGCCATTAACTTAAGAATAAATATATGCTGTTTTTTGTGGGGTAAATGAGGGGGACAAATCTAGAATCTTGGTAAATATGTTGTGCTTGGAATGCAGAGGTAGGTGAGTTGCAATATATAATAAGCAGAACATATACTAGAGATGTAGGGGTCATTTTATGTTTTCTTAGCCTAAAAACACACAGGAGGACCACTGAGGATCTATTCTAAGCCCTTGCAAATGTAAAAAAAAAATAAAAAAATAAGCCAGCCATGTATTTTGTATAGTTTATGACAACTCCTCCTTCTCATGCATTTCAATTAAAAAACAATGGAACCTTGAAGCATAGAGCATATCACTGACTGAATTGTACTCACAGCCAAGTCTTTTCACAGTGATGGGAAGTAGTTCCACTTGAGAAGGACATGGCTGGCTTGTTAGTTCCTGACAACAAACTGTGTTTGGTACATGGTGCATTTAGGAGCAATGTAAACCTATTGTTTAGCACCATGCTGCCTCTTTCTTCCACCAGCTTCGGTCTTCTATGGCTGAGCAAGTATCTACACATACCTAACAGAGCAGAAAGAGGCTCCCCCTGTTGTATGATTTCTCACATTTAATTACCTGATTTTCCTTTCCTGGGGTCAGAATGGAAAATGGAATCACACCATGCTCCATGTAGCTTTGGAATAGCATTGATTGTTTCTAATAGAGCCACCGGTGACAGGCACACTAGTTGTATCCTTTGTTTCACATCGGATATTAGACCATTCAAACAAGGGAGAGTGTCCCTGGTCTGAAGATCTTCAAAAGAAAACAATGGGATTAGATTTCTACACTGTCACTCACATCACCACACAAAAAATGTAAATCTTCATTTAGACTCATGAATTTCTCCATCTCTTAGACATCTTCCTAAAGTTACACAAAAAAAGAACTCAGATATTTCCTGCAGGTTTCTTAAAAATGTCAGGAACACAAAGAGTACTATAAATGTGCAAGTTCTGAAAACACGCACACAATGAAACGGGAATTTATTGTGTTACAGCATATTATCAGTCTATTTTTCTTTAGTGAACTGCAAGAATCTATTCTTGAACATCCTTTAGAAATCCATTTTATAGGTTACCAATATTTAGGAGATTTTAGTTTTTTATAATTTCAGTTATTGTGTTTGTTAAAATAAGGTACTCAAAAGCTCGTTGTGTTGGTTTATGGTGCCATAACTCTTAAAAAATCAAGCAAAGTTAGGATTCATTGGAAGACAACTATTAAAGGTATAAACCACACCCTGATATCATTCTAACATTTTCTTGTTTAGCTTCATGTTTAGCTTAATGTAAACAATTGTATGGCACAGTTATAAGGCATTATATATATATATATATATATATATATATATATATTATATATATATATATATATATATATATATATATATATATATATATATATATATATATATAATGCCTCAGATAGTGGTTAGTTTTGAAGGATAGGTGGAAAGCCCATTTGGCAGACCTCCAGTAGTTCAACCAGAGCTACCGCCGGTGTAGGCAGTGCAATGCACCGGGGCCCTCCTCTGGGGGAAGCACATTGTACTCACCCAAGATAGATGTGCAGCAATAAGTGAATATTAAACAATTAACTATTTTAGAAATCATTTTTAAAATACCTATTTCCTAATTTTATAAATGATAAAGAAAGCTTGTAACTTTTTATTTCTTTTTTTAATTATCTACTTTTACTACAGTAGAATAGGGGACATTAAATTACTTAGGAAATTAGCATTTAGCCAGTGATTTGTATTTTAATAAAATGCTTAATGCATTAAAATTAGGGGAAAAGGCCCTCTACTACCAATAAAATAAAGAAGTGCTTGCATTTAATAGACATTATTACAGTACAAAGTCCTAGTTAACCCAATGAAACCTTCTCAAGTGAAGAACAACAATGGTCATATTCCCCACACTTCAATCTTAGTAAATCTGGAACAAATGTATTAAGGTTTATGGAGATGATGATTGTCCTTAATGCCGCAAAAAGTGTCACTAGGGATCTTTGGGGTCATTTTTGAGTTGCATGACATAACACACACACTATCCATGATCCCCTTTACAGAATTCACAGTATTTCAGCATTTGTCCTTCTTGAAATTGACAACAAATCAGCATGAACCTTACCGTGAACCTGTATCTTTGCCACCTACTATAACATAAATCATGGGCAAATGCTATTACTTAAACATATATGCTACTCACACCAAAATTTGGATTATCATAGGAGCTGAGAGGTAAAATATTTGTACTTTATGGATTTGATGTGGGAAGTTACTTAGCATGCAGCGAATATAATTAAATTGTATGCAACTGTAGATAAAATATAAATATACATATTGTTAATTTCACGTCTATCTAAAACTACCATTCAGTGCCCTCTGCTTGTACCGTAATATTTATCCTACCCCTGCGTTTGCCATGGATGTTCATTTGCATACATATATAGTGGTAAACTAAGAGGCATATTTAGTAAAACAGCACAATGGCTGTGATGACTGAGGAACTTTTGTAATGGATTGCGGTGGTTGTAAACATATTAAATACTGTGATGCAGATCGCAGTCACCGGGATCCTTTAAGAAGTTCCCCTCCTCATCACAGCTCCTGTGAAAGCTTAGTAACCTCCCACCCTTAGAAACTGTGTGGAGAGTTAAAGTGACCCCATTGTCACTCTCCAAGGGCCTCATTACAATAAGGCAAGCAAAGTGAGTGCTGTAAAGGTTATTGTTACAGACAGTGTTGAACATTCACAGCCCAGTATTTGTGAATCTAGCCCCCAAAATTAAATGATTTTTATGTTTTTTTTTTATTTATTTTTTCCAAAGAAATCCTTCACAGAAAATCACAATTAAAGTATTTATTTAAAAAAATGATTGGTCGGTAAACACTGTTGCAGAAAATAAACTGCTCTACAAGCATGAACTGTATAGAACCTTTCGAAAGGGAAAGAAAACACGTGAGTAGCAAAAGTGTCACATCCAGCTAACATTCCATTGTTGTTTTGTCATCCAGTCGTGTCCGAGTCTCCATGACCTCATGAACTGTAACCCACCAGGCACATCTTTATGTCCATGGTTATGCTGATCCACTTGGTTTTCATGGCAGATATACTGGAGTGGGTTGCCAGTTCCTTCTCCAGTGGGCCACCGCATACAGCTCCTGGTAATCCTAGGTGGTCTCCCATCCAAGTACTGACCAGGCCCAACACTTCATGGCTTCAGGGTGGTGTGACCTCATGGTTTTCTAACTGGAATCAAACACATATCGCAGTGGTGAAAGCACCGGATCCAACCCACTGGACCACCATGGAATCTTATCTTCCAAAACCAAGATACTATTGCAACCTTGTGTCAGTTCTGTGAAAAGTGAATATCCATTAGTTAGATGTTTCCAAACTTTAAATACAGTCATAGCATAGGTGTTCAATTTCAAATTTGGCAGATTTTTATTTTATTCTTAGAGTTTATTTTTAAAATGATTTCCCTATGGTTTCCTTAACAATACAGTGACATAAATCTAAGCTATATTTAATATTGGTTAAAAAAAATGCATATTTTTTAAGTTATTTTTATTTTACAGAGAAAAATCACATATTGCTGTAAAACTACTCAATAAAACAGACTCACTATAAATGTACATGATAATACAATTTTTTTCTAATGTTTTTCAGAATAATAATACATATTAGTAATAGAAGTGCATATTTTATTAATTATTTTTATTTTACAGAGAAAAATCACATATTGCAGTAAAACGACTTAATAAAAAAAAAGACTAACTATATATGTACATGATAACACTATTTTTTTCTAATGATTTTTAGAATAATGCAATAATAACACATATTTGCAATATTGGTAAAGAAATGTGTATTTTTTAAATTATTTTTATTTAACATGATAACAAAACACCACTCCCAATACCATACATCCAAAAATGTTATATTTGGAAAATATGTTGGGGGGCTATGTGAATTTTAGCAATAACACTTAACTTGTAAAATAAACACATCTTATTGAATTTGAATCTGATCAACCAAGGACATCTCTACAGTAGCCAGTATAAGTACTGCGTCCTGCTAGTTCTAACAGCGATTGTTGGCTGAAATGAAGGGTTACGTTAAATCTACTGTAAAGGGATTGTTTTTTAAGTGGCTTAAATCTAAAATCCTAAGCCACCTTTGTTGTTCAAAAGCTGCAGACATTTTAAAATAAAACCGGCAAAGCCTTAGCCATGTGGTATTTCCTGTTCAAAGACTTTATTTTGCTTTAATCTTAACTCTTTATCTTCACAATCTAAATAGAGAAATCACATAGGCTACAATCAGAGCCCTCTGCTTTGGGAGTACATACATGGGAATTAGAAAATAACTCTCTGCTCATTTGCCAATTGCCTTTGCAAGTCACCTAATTAGGTGATTAAGTCATTAGAGGAATATGTGCATCTGAAAAGCCTCTAGTCAGCTACTGAAATCAGAGGAGATAAAGACAAGACACTTATTTTTATTCTCTTACATTGAAAAGGTAATTAATCCATTTACCTTTTCCTGGCAGTACATTTCTATAGTGAAGAGGAAAATGAAGGAAGATAGTTTTTCCAGAAACTCTTTGAAACATACTAGTATGACAAATGCTCCTTTCATTGGCACATAGTATGGGACAGTCAATTTATCCACAATGGTCAAAATTATTAAGGCTAGTAATCATCAAAACTTAAATAAATGTGACTAAGGAATTTAGATCATTATCTTGAGATAATTGAAATTCCCTAGAAATTGAATATAGTATTTCATGACAAACTACAACTACTAATTTTCTGCATTCTGTAGACATGTCATCAGTGTTCACAATGATAGAAACCTTTATATGATATCTGGTTTCTAGCTCTTTACTGCTTATGAGAATAAATGTGAACGATTCAGTAGATTTATGAGATATCTCAGTTCAATAACAGATAAGAAGGAATGTTGTACATCAAATTTGGAAAACTGCATAATTTAGTTTTTTTATTTTATTTGACACACATTTCAACCAATAGGTTTATTTTATATCAATAAGACCAGGCACATATATTTTAAGGATTATAATCATTATGGTATTAGTTGCAGATAGCAATGCACCCCCATAATCTTATGAGGGTTTCTACACACTGCTTAGAGTAATGCACGAGTGGCAGAATGTTAAAACATTTTGGTAAAAGGACGTTATAGTGGCAAAACTCATTTTGAAGCTTTAAACGTGTAAGTGTCAGCTGAATAATGAAACCCTATTAACCAAGATATATAAATACATAGAGTTATGAAATGTTACTATTTTGAAAATGTTGCTCTGTTTGCCTCTAGAGGGCTGCCATGCTGCCTTCTTCTATCCCTTTAGTGCGAAACTGTCCAACTCCCTCACATAGTGACACAATCTGAGGGCTGCGCTACAAGCTGATGAGGATGGATGGGCAACACGGGAACCCTCAATACACAAGCAAGGGCAAATTAAAACATCAGTAATAATTTATAACTAGTTAATTTGGTTTATAGGTCTTCCATTGTACTGATGTTTTTTTAAATGACCACTATTCAAGGAAAATGTCACTTATTGTGATGGGTGTAACAAACTAACACCAACCAAATAAAAGATGGGTAAGCCATATATGGGGTTCCCTGGTGGTCCAGTGGTTTAGGATTCAGGGCTTTCAGCGATAGGGAACTGAGGGAACTGAGAGGTCACACCACCCTGAAGCCATGCAGGGTGGGGCCTGGTAAGTACTTGGGTGTGAGAATGCCTAGGAATACCAGGAGCTTTATGCTGTGGCCCACTGGAGAAGGAACAGGCAACCCAATGCAGTATCTCCACCATGAATACCAACTGGATCAGCATGGTGTGTTGCGGTCTATGATATCATGGAGAGTCGAATACAACTGAGAGACGCAAACACACACAGCACAAGCCATAGATAAAAAAACATTTTTAGAAAAATGTTCACTGGATAAATCCTTAGCCACAGGTCATGTCGCCGCTGCTGTGTTGTCTCCAGTTCTGAGAGAGAGTCATGCTCATGGCACGGGAGGAGCAGATGTGTAAGGTCTCAGCACAGTGGCAGTCAGGGTCAAGAGAGGCCATGCATTTAAGGCAATAGTAAACATGCAAAAGATTTCCCTGAGGAATTAAACATTGTGATAACTAATGTGTTGTTCGAACTATAATTAGTCTTGCAACTTCTAAGATCTCTAATACCCCAGGAGGACTTTGGGAAATTTGGATTGTGTTAAAATCTGTAGTTCAAAGAAACATTTATTTGATGTTCCCTAATTAATCATGTCTCTGGTATAACTTAGGTGATAAGTAACTGTTTGTAATAACAGGATTGGTTATCTTGGGTGACAATTTTGCTTGTTATATATAACTAATATCAGAATTGGCTGGTCCCTAAGACTGGGACCCTCTCTTATGTGTGAATTAGGGTCAACTACCAATGATGTCTAAACATAAGAACAGGGACAAGAAAGGCGGGAATACATCCACAAATTGTTTTGCTTCAAGCAAGGGTAATAAGACATCTACTATTGCTACCCATAACTCAACAAAGATGGCCGAAAATGTTAAAACAATAACACCAAATTCCTTAAGAGAAACTTCCTTGATTGAGGAAGCAGTAGACCCACAAGATGTAGTGACTCTTACAGCCCTGAAAATGTTGTTTTCAGAATTCCAGAATAATATAAAAGAGGAACTATGTGCAATTGTAGAAAAAAATATGGAACACATTAATTCCATACAAAGACAAACAAATTAATTAGAAGATAGGGTAGAAGACACTTGGCTGGATAATCAGCTTTTTAAAACACAACTAAAAAAAGTAATAGCTGAAGTAAAATTTCTTCAAAAACAGAATGCTATGGCCAGCTTCTTGAGCAGGAAAAATATTAGACTTAGGGGAATAGGGGAAGATATTCCAAATAAAGACTTAAAAACGATATTTGGCATTTTTTGACTTTTTGGTTAAGGATAAATCACAGATACAACCAGAATTTCTGATAGAAAAAGTCTACAGAATTCCTCTCTCAAGAAGTGTTTCTAACTCAGTCACTAGGGACATTATAATAAAACTACACTATGCTCACTACAGATATTCCATTATGAAAGCAGCTAGAGAACTTAAAACATTTGCACCACCTTAAGAGAATATTCTGGTTTTCTCAGACTTATCTAGCACAACACTGGAGAAGAGGAGAGAGTATAGTAATGTTACTAAAGCCTTGAGATTAGCTTACATTAACTATAGATGGGGATACCTAGTCAGGCTAATAGTTACTAAAGATGATAATAAATTCTCCCAGTGAGAGTGAGAACGTATTATCGAGCTGGAACATTCCGTTTGAAATTATTCCATCCACAATAATAGCCACGGGTAAACGAAAATATGACTGGGAGACACTCCCTGCGAGAAAGAAATAGAAGCCTTTTTTTATCGATACTGAGATTAGAGAAGATAGGCGAAACATAATTCCCAAATTATTTTTAATAGAACATTTAATAAAACTGGAAAGTAAAATGGAAAAAGGGGATCAGAAAGGAGTTGGGGCCTGGGTGTCATCTTTGAGGGGAAGACAAGTAAGAACTCAAGAGGGAGTACAGGTATGAAGAAAGGAAGTTATGCATAAAAACTGAGATGGATAAGAGAAACGTATTAGTATCTAATCACCTTTACCACCATTAAAAGCTTTAGTTAAATATTAATTGGATAACTGTGAGAAATGTGACTCACAAGAATTATAGAATAGTAGAAATTCACATTTATAAACAATTGAAAAAAATAATTACATTTAAGCTGGAAAGTTTTCAGTCTTAATCATAATAATTAAGAATTCTACACTGATCATATAGAGTTTTTTTTTTCTTTTTTTTTTTCTTTCACTTTGCACATAAAAAAGATAATATCACACTGTATTCAGATTTTTTTCACATTAAGAAAGCTTAAATGTATTTAGAGAAAAGAAATGCTTCTTTATAATTTACCTTTTTTTTATGAATCGAATTCTTAACTCATGCTTCTAGAATTGCAAACCCAGAGCTTTCCATTGAGAGCGATAAAGGAATTGTTCTCCTCCTCTCTGATCATCTATGGTCTAATGTATTGCTTTTTTTAGCCACTTGAATATTTCATATAACTTTCATTATATACTTCCATTCGGTCTATTGAGGATGGTTGTCGGTTGAGTTAGCCTCTCAGCTCGGTTGATAACAACCCTTAATCTCCAACAGTATATATTGTAGGACCTACTGTCTGGACAGGCATTTGGGAAAACATCTCCCAATACATTATTGTTTTATGTTTGTCTTTTGATTCTGTTATGGTTTTCTGTGTTGTATGTATGGTTTTTCTTCTGCCCCTTTCCCCCTTTTTTTTCTCCCCTGCACTGTCCTCCTTCCTCTCTTACTCCTTCCACCTTCCTTACTATCTATTTATCGACACCACTTTATTTTTTTCAAACCACAAAAATATAAAATCCTAAGCCAGAATGCCAGGGGCCTGAATTCCCTATATAAAAGACAGGTAGCACTGAGGATTGTTTTTAAAAGGAGGGAGCAGATTTGATTTGTATCCAAGAGATTCACTAAACCATCTTTGTGCTCCAGATATTGCCAACACAGTTAAAAAATGGCAGATGTGAGACCAATATAGAGAGTAGCAATGTTTACTTTAAGTCTTGATGATAGGAGAAGTTAAGATTGGGCGAGAGTGAGGAAGGGGAATAGGAGCAAATTCCCTCTCCCCCTTTTTATTTTATTTTTCTTATCTCTCCCTTTCCACCTTTTGTGTGTGTTGTTTGATTTTCTCCTTTCTATGCTTTTTTGATACAGGTATATTATTAACACTATACGAATGATAGCCATATATGATGATCTACAGTATCTAAGCTGAAAGTATGAAGATACCTGAGACAATACATAAGTATTGTCGGTATAGATATGAGACTTATTTTTTTCTGTAAACAGCAAAAGATCTAAAGTACCAGATTACTATCTTCTTTTTACATTATATATATATATAATTGTTTCCTTTGAAGATGTTAAGGATCATCATTTCTGTAAAATAATTTACCAATGTATGTTTTTTTTAAATATTTATGCAAAAATCTAAACTAAAAAAAAAAAAAAAAAAAAGAAGAGAGGCCATGACGTACTCCTTGCAGACTTGCAAGTCGATTTACCTTACAAGTAAAGGCTGATAAATTGCAGAGTGCACTAATTGTGTCCAGGTGAGAAGGCAGAAGTTAATATAAACAGGAGAAGGGGCGAACTTGTGAACTTGCGAACATTTTTAGTATCAAGGGAAATTCTAGTAAAAGCGTAGGAGTTTAAATAAAAGGAGGGACTTCAAAGAAAAGGGAGGGCAGATTTATAGTGCAAAGGAGGAAAACTTTATATAAATATATTATTTTATATTCTTTATTTTTCCCACTGAAATTGTGAAGACAATAATAATAATTGTAAGTCAGTCCAGTGGCAACCTCACTCAGTGTACATCCTGTCATATGTATGCAATACTGGAACATGATCCAGGGTCTATACCTCTGTGAGAGGTGTGAGCATGTTGCCTCTCTGGAAGCTCAAATTGGAGATCTGGAGGGGAGAATTGCAGCACTTAGTGATATTGCTCCACTGGAATAGGGGTTGGTGCTCGCGGAGCATAGTTTAGCTGGGCCTAGCATGGAGGGTGGAGCTGGGATGTGAGGATGTCCAGAGAAGTAGCTGGCTTACAGTTAGAAGGGGAATCAATGGGAACAGGAGGAGGCAGGCCAGTTTGGAGTTGGCAAACACCAACAAATTTTCCAGATTGAGTGAAACTGTTGGGGATGTCCATTCAGGAATGGCAATGCCAGATAGAGCTCTTTCCTCTAACAGCCGGGAGAACAGTTCTACTGGAGGAGTGGGAGGGCAGAATAGGCAGAACAACAGACAGGTTTTGGTGGTAGGGGACTCTATTATTAGGAAGGTAGACAGGGTAATTTTTTACCCAGATCCCAGCAATCAAACAGTTTGCTATCTCCCGGGTGCTCAGGTTCGTCATGTTGTGGATCGGGTAGACAAATTATTGGGCGAGGCTGGAAATGAACCGGCGGTCTTGGTACATATTGGTACCAATGACAAAGTTAGTGGAAGATGGAGTGTCCTAAATAATGATTTTAGAGAACTAGGTAATAAGCTGAAGGCAAGGACCTCCAAGGTAGTATTTTCTGAGATACTACCAGTGCCACGTGCTAGCCCAGGGAGGCAGAAGGAGCTTAGGGAGGTTAATGCATGGCTAAAGATGTGGTGCACTAAGGATGGGTTTGGGTTTTTAGAGCACTGGGCTGACTTCTCACTTCAGTACAATCTCTATAGCAGGGATGGATTGCACCTTAATAATGAGGGAGCTTTTGTGCTAGGGGACAAGATGGTAGAAAGCCTGGAGGAGTTTTTAAACTAGTAGGTGGGGGGGGGGGGGGGGGGACTAGATATAAGTAATGGGGTAGAAAGTGTAGAGGGTATAAGGGATGAATTAACAACTCATAGGGGAAGAGATGGGGGGAGGGTTGTATAGTCAAAAGGGAGGTAGTACTAAGTAACTCAAGTACAGTGGTAGGCACTTCAGAACTACAGACTCATAACATAAGGTGCATGCTTGCTAATGCCAGAAGCTTGCCAGGAAAAATGGGAGAGTTATTAGCAATTAATGAAAAATGGGATTTAATAGGCATTGTCGAAACATGGTGGGATGAATCTCATGACCGGACTGTTAATCTGGATGGTTATAATCTATTTAGTAAAGATAGGGGCAATGGTAAAAGAGGAGGAGGGATTTGTCTGTATGTTAAGCCTGAATTTATGCCTATAGTCAGAGAGGATATTGATGGTGGACCTAGTGATAAAGTTGAATGTTTGTGGGTAGAGTTAAATAGCAGAGCAGCAAATTCCAAAATAACATTAGTAGGAGTATGCTATAAACCCCCAAATATAGCTGATAGTGAGGAAATACAATTATTGTTACAGATTGGAAATGCAGCTAAGCATGGGCAAGTTCTAATAATGGGAGATTTTAATTACCCCGAAATAAACTGGATAAATGAGACCAGCAGTTCAGCTAAGGGGAGCAGGTTCTTGAGTACACTCAGGGATCATTATCTGGCCCATGTTATACAAGAGCCTACTAGAAATGAAGCTATCTTAGATTTAGCCATCACAAATAATATTGATATAGTATCAAATGTTGGAATAGGGCAACCTTTGGGAAACAGTGATCACAACACAGTCTCATTTGAGATTGAATAAAAAAAGCAAAATTTTAAGGGGCCAACAAAAACTCTTAATTTTAAAAGGGCAGATTTTAATGGTCTAAGGGCAGCAATGCAAAGTATAGACTGGGACAGAGAGCTGATAGGTAAAAACACTGAACATAAATGGACAACATTTAAATCCTTACTAAATATACAGTACATACACATCGGCATATACCATGTGGGAATAAAAGTAAAAGGAGTAGACCCCATCCAATGTGGCTTAACAATGATTTAAAGATCAAGATACAGAGTAAAAAACAGGCATTTAAATTATACAAACAAGAGGGGACAGAGACTGGTTTATGGTAGTACAAGGAAATGAACAATGCTTGCAAAAGCGCGATTAGACTGGCTAAAATAGAAAACAAAAAATGTATTGTAAAAGAGAGTAAGACTAACCCTAAAATATTTTTTAAGTATATTAATGGGAAGAAGGCAAATAAGGAAGCTATAGGAACATTACAATGTGACACAGGCCACCCTGAAAATTAGTGACCAGAAAAAGTCAGATGAGCTAAATAGGTTATTTTCTTCGGTAAACACAAGGGAGGTACCAGTGGTTGGGACACTGCAGCATAATGGAGGTACACTACCATTGCCAAATAATTGGTTAACACAGGAAGTAATCCAAAAGAGGTTGGAAAAAATAAATGTTAATAAAGCCCCGGGTACTGATGGAATACGTCCACTAGTACTGAGGGAACTGGGTTCTGTAATAGCCAAACCATTATATTTAATTTTTCAAGATTCACTCAACACAGGGTCTCTACCAGATGACTGGAGGAAAGCAAATGTGATATATATTTACACCTATATTTATACCTATATTTAAAAAGGGAGCAAGAGCAAATCCGGGGAATTATAGACCAGTGAGCCTCACTTCTGTAGTGGGGAAGCTTTTAGAAGAGTTAATAAGGGATAATATACAACAATATGTCTATTTGAACAGGATTATAAGTAGGAGTCAACATGGATTTATGAGGGATAGGCCATGTCAAACAAATCTAATTAGTTTCTTTAAGGAGGTTAGTAGGAACCTGGATCAAGGCAACTCAGTGGATGTAGTTGTTTTGGATTTTGCAAATGCTTTTGATATAGTGCCACATGGGAGACTATTGTGCAAACTAAGAGATACAGAAATTGCAGTAAATACAGTGGCGGCTGGTGACTTTTCAAGTTGGAGGGGCGACAGGGCGAAACATAGCCACTCCCCCTTTTTCAAACCACACCCATTTTTATAACTCCTCCCCCTGACGTCATAATGACCTTTATAAGCCCCGCCCAATGACCTTATACTTGTAAAGCCCATTGAAATACATGATCACCAATGCAGAAATGTCAAGAAGTAAAGTAACAATGTGTTAAATTCATTGGTATACAATATAGATTGAAAAAACTCATGTGACAAGACTACAGCAATATCATAATTGCACCTATACGTATTAACAGAAAAATTAAAGGAGTGACACCTACCATTAGTCGGCTCTTCTTCTCAGGGTATTCATGTTCATTAAGTTGACCAATGAGTAGAAACAAATCTGCAGCCACATAGGGTTTGCACCTGGGGTTGAAAGAAAACAAGCAAATCAATCAGACCATTCAAGAACAAAACCATACTTTCAAAACCTTAAAAGACCAAGTGGAACCATATAGGCCCCAAACATACCTTAGAAGACCAAGTGTGACTATATAGGCCCCAAACATACCTTAGAAGACCAAGTGTGACTATATAGGCCCCAAACATACCTTAGAAGACCAAGTGTGACTATATAAGCCCCAAACATACCTTAGAAGACCAAGTGTGACCATAGGCCCCAAACATACCTTAGAAGACCAAGTGTGACTATATAGGCCCCAAACATACCTTAGAAGACCAAGTGTGACTATATAAGCCCCAAACATACCTTAGAAAACCAAGTGTGACCATAGGCCCCAAACATACCTTAGAAGACCAAGTGGAACTATATAGGCCCCAAACATACCTTAGAAGACCAAGTGTGGCCATATAGGCCTCAAACATACCTTAGAAGACCAAGTGTGACCATAGGCCCCAAACATACCTTAGAAGACCAAGTGGGACCATATAGGCCTCAAACATACCTTAGAAGACCAATCAGCACTGCATAGGCCCAAACCAGTGGATCTTGGGATTCAAGAAAACAACAACATTTCACTTCTGTTTAGACAACACAATAATCAATGTCAAACAAACACGTTGAATTAGCATATGGATAACCATATGAGCAGTAACGCCACGCCAAGGCTTCAACAATTGTTACTGACCATTCACACACCTTTCATAGCTCCTTCAATATGCACACCCACACACCATTCATACTTTACTTACCACTAGTTATTTTTGGTAGTGAGGTGGTGCCATTTCTGAGAACTTTACGTACCCTTGAAGGTGCCTCCAATTCCTTCAAACCAATGCATTTAACCGCTACAGGGCCATGGTGCTTTTTAATTACTTTTTTGATCCTCTTCAATGTGGAGAAGCATCTTTCTGGTTCTTTAGTAGTCTTCGTTGTTGTAAGCAGGATTCCTTATAGCTTCACTCACTCTGTTAGATTATGTAGATTAAATTGATGCTAAAGTTGCTGCAGAGCAACAGCACTTGTACAGACATGGAATTCTTGCTTCCTGTACACAAGTGACAGCTACCCTTGGAAGTGCCTCCAATTCCTTCAAACCACGCCAAGGCTTCAACAATTGTTACTGACCATGCACACACCTTTCATAGCTCCTTCCATATGCACACCCACACACCGTTCATACTTTACTTACCACTAGTTTTGTTTGGTAGTGTGAGGTGGTGCTGCTTAACGCAGTTTATCTTTGCACACCTTGGGGGTATGCATTCTTCTTTGCTTCAATCACTTGTATTTTAATTTTGCACGGCGATCTTTCAAAGAACAAAACTTCTCAATGGTTTTTTCATTGAAGTGTGGGATCTCGGAAATCAGTTGCTTTTCCATTGAGAGCATCGCCAATGCATTCAACCGCTCCAGGGACATGGTGCTTCTTAAAAAGGTTTTTATCCTCTTCAATGTTGAGAAGCATCTTTCTGATTCTGCAGTAGTCATTGGTGTTGTAATCAGGATTCTTAATAATTTTACTGTCTCTGTGAAATCATTCTGCAGATTAAATTGATGGAAAAGTTTGTGCAGAGCAACAGCACTTGTACAAGTATGAAACTCTGTCTTCCCATACAGAAGTGACAGCTCAGTGCGTAATTGTTCCTTCTTCAGTATTGGATATGCTTGCACGGTGTCTTCCAGAGCTTGGGTTGGAAAGCAAGTGCCATGGGTTTTATACAAGTCACTTTGAACAAGTTTGGCACTGACTAGGTGATTTGAAAATGAAAATCGTTCTTTTGCATGAACCACCACTATGTCACATACCTCTCTTGAAAGTTGTCTCAAGGTTGAGATCTCCGCACTCCGTCTGTTGACTGTTAGATCGCTTGGCAAACTTGCTTCTATCTCTTCCACAGAATTACGGATTTTCTGGATGCTGGCGACAAAGTCTTCTGTGACTTTTTTGATATAAACAGTATCCGTGTCTCGCTTCTGAAGCTGACTATAGAGGATGTCTACATGTGGCATTATTAAATGAAATAATTTAAGGAAGTAAAGGAACTCCCTGTCTTCCAGCATTCCAATGAAACCTGCGGCTTCCCGTATAGATGTTGGATCAAAGTTTAGACATGCTTCAATTGTCTGGAAACACTCAAGTAGCGCATCTCTGTTCTCGTAGATCACGTTCACGGTCCTAACATTGAAGTTCCATCGTGTCGGTGCACCTCTTGGAAGTCTTCTACCAACTACCTCATCCAGAACTCCAGTCCTTTTTGGAGAGCGTGAAAAAAAAGATGGTATGCCGCCTATGTTTGAAAAAAAAACTCTAACTCTTCCAATCCTTGAAACTGCTTTCTCCATTATTAGGTTCAGTTGGTGAGCATAGCAATGGACGTAGTGTGCGTTCGGGTAAACGTCTTTTATTTTTCTTTGAACTCCTCCTTGATCTCCACGCATCACACTGGCACCATCATAGCTTTGAGCTATGAGTTTCTTCTTGTCTTCTGGCTCTGGGAGAACAGTATTCAGTGTTTCCAGCACAACAGCAGCAATGGAGTCTGCATCCGTTGATTTCATTTCCGTGAAGCCATCAAATCTTTCCACCACTTGATGCTTCTTGTCAATGTAGCGATAGACTACAACGCACTGTGTCCTAGCGGAAATATCGGTTGTTTCATCCGCTTGGATTGCCACAAACTGGGCTTCCTTAAGCTCTTGGTGAATCACTTCCTTTATAACTTCATGCATGCAGTCCAGTAGCTCATTCTGCACGGTTTTGGAAGTGCCCTTAAACACAGTTGCAGTCTTCAAATGCTGTTCCATTGCACTATCGATACTGCCAACCAAATCCACCAGGCCTCTAAACACTCCTGGATTTAGCGATGTTTCACTCTCGTCGTGTCCTCTTAATGCCAGTTCAAAGGCGCCACAAAAGCGAACACAATCAATTATCTTCGAAAGGATGTACCGGTTCTTAGCCACTTCTTCGTTGTGTTTTTGAATGCTGACTTGGTATCCTTGGTCCAGTTGAACAGCAATGTTCGCCTGTCCAAGCATCTCAAACTTGATCCTGTTATCCAAGTGAGCTTTAGAACTTTTGTGTTTTGCCAATTTGTCAGCTAGATGTTTGACGTCAGTCACTCCAGTTTTGGTCCAAGCAGCGTCACCACCAAATAGGATGCATGGGAAACAATATAAGGACTTCCTAGAAACGCTTCCAGAAAGCCAGTCGTTCTTCTTGTACCATTCAGTATTGAAATTACGGACATATTGCTTCCCTCTATCTCTTGCGATTTGCTGCAGATTTATCTCTGGTTGGTCAGCTCCTAACCGTTTTACTTCCACCTTCTCCTCATAGGTTAGGGTGGCGAAAGGCTTCACAAGTAGAGAGTCAATAGTATTCATTTCTGATATTGATACCAATAAAAGAAAGAGATCACGGTATATTAATTTATATTATGTCACAAAATTACTTAAAAATAACAGTGTGTTGATTTCATTGGTATACATTACAGATTGCAAACCCTCATGTGACAAGACTACATCACCATCAAATTTGCACCTATACACATGGACAGAAAATTAAAGGCAATGATACTCACCAACAGTTGACGCTCCTTCTCGGGGTATTCACGTCCAGTAAGTCAACCAACGAGTCCAAACAAATCTGCTTTCACAGATAGTTTGCACCTGGGGGGTGATAGAAAACAACAAAAAAAACATTAGAAATCTCAAGACCCAAACCGTAACTTTTAAAACCTTAAAAGTCCAAGTGTGACCATATACTCACCAACAGTTGACGCTCCTTCTCGGGGTATTCACGTCCAGTAAGTCAACCAACGAGTCCAAAG
Source organism: Discoglossus pictus (assembly GCA_027410445.1). Lineage (NCBI taxonomy): Eukaryota > Metazoa > Chordata > Amphibia > Anura > Alytidae > Discoglossus > Discoglossus pictus. The sequence goes on from CM050166.1 coordinate 229,817,186, forward strand.
AAATCTGATTCCACAGATAGTTTGCACCTGGGAAGTTATAGAAAACAAAAAAAAAAACATTAGAACGTTTAAGACCCAAACTGTAACGTTTAAAACCTTAAAAGAGCAAGTGTGACCATATAGGCCCCAACCGCACCTTAAAAACCTTAAATAACAAATTGGGACCATATAGGCCCCAACCGTACCTTAAAAACCCTAAATAACAAATTGGGACCATATAGGCCCCAACCGTACCTTAAAAACCCTAAATAACAAATTGGGACCATATAGGCCCCAACCGCACCTTAAAAACCTTAAATAACAAATTGGGACCATATAGGCCCCAACCGTACCTTAAAAACCTTAAATAACAAATTGGGACCATATAGGCCCCAACCGTACCTTAAAAACCCTAAATAACAAATTGGGACCATATAGGCCCCAACCGCACCTTAAAAACCCTAAATAACAAATTGGGACCATATAGGCCCCAACCGCACCTTAAAAACCCTAAATAACAAATTGGGACCATATAGGCCCCAACCGCACCTTAAAAACCCTAAATAACAAATTGGGACCATATAGGCCCCAACCGCACCTTAAAAACCCTAAATAACAAATTGGGACCATATAGGCCCCAACCGCACCTTAAAAACCTTAAATAACAAATTGGGACCATATAGGCCCCAACCGTACCTTAAAAACCCTAAATAACAAATTGGGACCATATAGGCCCCAACCGCACCTTAAAAACCTTAAATAACAAATTGGGACCATATAGGCCCCAACCGCACCTTAAAAACCTTAAATAACAAATTGGGACCATATAGGCCCCAACCGTACCTTAAAAACCCTAAATAACAAATTGGGACCATATAGGCCCCAACCGCACCTTAAAAACCCTAAATAACAAATTGGGACCATATAGGCCCCAACCGCACCTTAAAAACCCTAAATAACAAATTGGGACCATATAGGCCCCAACCGCACCTTAAAAACCCTAAATAACAAATTGGGACCATATAGGCCCCAACCGCACCTTAAAAACCTTAAATAACAAATTGGGACCATATAGGCCCCAACCGCACCTTAAAAACCTTAAATAACAAATTGGGACCATATAGGCCCCAACCGTACCTTAAAAACCTTAAATAACATATAGGCCCAAAAAAAAAATATATATATATATATATATATAAATATATATATATATATATATATATATATATATATATATATATATATATATATATATATATATATATATATATATATATAAAAATTGATATCAATATATCACAATAAATAAATATATATATATATATATATATATATATCAAATTGTTATATATATATATATATATATATATATATATATATATATTTATTTATTGTGATATTTTGATATTAATTTATATATATATATATATATATATATATATATATAAAAAATTACACATAAATATACATAAACATATACATACAACAATATATATTAATTGATATTTATTATTTGATTAATTGATGTTCTTTATTACATGGTATATTATATTGTTCATGCATTTCTATTACACTTTATTTGTTATACATATTACAGTGCTATTTTTTGGCTATACATGTTACAGGATATTATCCTGTAACATGTATATCACATAAAATAGCCCTGTAATATGTATAATACATACAGGGTCAAACAAGTTCACACTAACCTTTTTTACCCTTACAGGCTTCCATACCTGCTTGCTGATTTGCTAATTTTTTAAAGACTCTCATTGGTTGAAATCGATGTCAATCAAAAATTTCAGCCAATCAGAGTCCTTCAAAAATTAGTATATATAGCAGACCGTGGGAAAAAAACAATTAATCGCGGGAGGGGCTCCTTGTAGGAGGAGCTCTTTTTAGTGTGTTGTTTTTTTTTTTTTTAGAGCGTCGGTTTTTTTTTTTGGAGGCCTCTTTCAATGGGCCAGAATGGATGGATGGACAATGGCTTCAATCAAGATTGGATTATTTTTGATCATTGGCTTCAATCAACATGGATTATTTTATTTTTGATCATTGGCTTCAATCAACATGGATTATTTTATTTTTGATCATTGGCTTCAATCAACATGGATTATTTAATTTTTGATCATTGGCTTCAATCAACATGGATTATTTATTTTTCATCATGACTATATCCAGAGAGGACAGAAGGCCAACGCTGGAGGGGTCAATTTTACAGGTAAGTATGTGCTGTTGTTTATTTTATTTTTTATTAATGTTTGTTTAAAGCTGTTTATTTTTGTATACAATGTGTTGTGTTACTAACTGTACTAACAATGTGTGTATGTGCTGTTTATTTTATTTTTTATTAATGTTTGTTTAAAGCTGTTTATTTTTGTATACAATGTGTTGTGTTACTAACTGTACTAACAATGTGTTTGCTTACTGTGTGTTTAATTGTAATAATGTTGTTACTGTATTTTTTTTTTCCCTTCCCTTATTTTTATTTTATCTTTAGAAGTGACATGCATATATACATGCCTGTTACTTCTAAAAATGGAATAAAAATAGGGGGGGGGGGGGGGTTAGGTAGTTGGTTAATGGTTCATCCAGGGTGGGGTCGGTCACGGTCAGGCGCCCATCGGTCGCCCATAGGCCACGACCAGGGGTGGCACAGGCCTCATGGGGGTGAACATCCACCCCCATGTGGCCTGGTCAACCCCGCTCACTGCCCGAATACCCGGGGTAGCATAGGCCGCATCGGGGTGGTGCCGGGGGCCCGGTGGTGATCGGGCCTCGGGCAGGGTGGCATACATGGAGGTCATCAGGGGTGGCACAGGCCTCATCAAGGGGGTGATCCGATCACCCCCATGTGGGCCTGTGCCACCCCGCTCACCACCCGACTACCCCGATCCCGTGATCGGTGTAATCCGGTGGTGGCATGATGGCATAGCTAGGCTAGCATAGGGCAGGCCTGATCGGGGGTGGCACAGGCCACATGGGGGTGATGGCTGGGGGTGGCACTGGCACCAGGCATTGTAGGCCTAGGGTCGTCGGTGGTAGTTGGTGGGTGGCTGGGTAGGTGGCACTGGCAGGCCAGGCAGGCATAGTGGGGGACTGGGGGTAACTGGTCACCCCTAACTTTTATTAGGGGCTACTAGGGGTTTTGGTTTGGCCAGGGGCAGGGGCAGGTGCCAGGCAGAGGCAGGTGTAGACTTACTGTGTTAGGCAGGCAGAGCAGATGAGTAGATTCAGCCAGGGAGGTCTCTCAGTCTCAGCGTGACCAGGGTCAGGAAACAGAAAGGGGGAAGGGACAGGGAACTGGTGGTTTTATTGACTGTATCAGTCAATCAAAATCAAACTCGAGGCTCTATTTGCTGGCGGGCGCTCAGGGCTAACGGTCTGGGTGGGTTTAGATTGATCACTTAGTAACTGGACAGCCTTCCATCATTGATTGGTCAATGATGGAAGACTGTCATTTATTAATTGATACATTTATGACCGCCCATGCATATCGTCACTGTGATGGTGGGCGGCATGCATTAACGGTCAGTGGGCCAGGCCAGGACTCATTGAAGAGAAGAGAAGAGTCTAAAGGTTAGTGTACACAGTGTAACTAATGTAATTTGATCACACAGGGTGCAGGCAGGGGGCGATAGATACACAGCATTAGTTAATGTAGCGCAAGGGTTATTTTAAAGTGACAGTGTCCCTTTTCTAACTTTAATTCATTTTAATACTATTTAGACTTGAAATGATGATGTACACCTTATATTTATTTGTTTTTGGGTTATACTAATACATTGTTGTGTTTTTTTTATTGCAGGGTGAAGAAAATATTTGGGGGGGCGTTTGCCCTGACGCCCCAATGGACGGGCCGCCCCTGAGTAAATATCTGCTCATGGATTTAGAGCTGGCTAAAAGACAGGAAGCAAAGGGTTGTTGTAAATGCAACATACTACGATTGGACTAATGTGGTAAGTTGGGTTCCTCAGGGTTCAGTATTAGGTCCTCTCCTTTTTAACATATTTATTAATGACTTAGAGGTGGGATTGGGGTGTGATGTCTCCATTTTTGCTTATGACACGAAGTTGTGTAAGGTAATTAAATCAGATAATAATGTGCTTTCCATCCAAAGGGATTTACATAAAATTGAGGAATGGACATCTAAATGGCAGATGAGATTTAATATGAATAAATGTAAAGTTATGCATCTGGGAAGGAAAAATAGCCATGCAATTTATAATCTTAATAGAGCAAATCTAGGTGTATCAGATATTGAAAGGGATTTGTGAGTACTTGTGGACAACCACCTAGGTAACAGTGCTCAAAGCCAAGTAGCAGCTGCAAAGGCAAATAAAATATTAGCATGTATTAAGAAGGGTATAGAAGCCAGGGAAGCAAACATAATTCTGCCACTATACAAATCTCTAGTACGCCCTAATTTGGAATATGGATTACAATTTTGGGCACCACTTCATAAAAAGGACATTTTAGAGCTGGAAAAGGTACAGAGGAGGGCAACAATTCTGATAAAGGGAAATGAGGGGCTAAGTTTTGAAGAAAGACTAACCAAATTAAACTTATTTTCTCTAGAAAAAAGGCATCTAAGAGGAGAAATGATTATCTTATATAAATACATCCAGGGTCAATATAAAGATTTGTCAGGGGAGATTTTTGTGCCAAGATGTTTTCAACTGACAAGAGGACATCCCTTGAGGTTAGAAGTAAAACGATTCCACCTTAAAGAAAGAAAAGGGTTCTTCACAAGGGTGGTTAATCAGTGGAATTCTCTACCAGAGGCTGTGGTGACAGCGGATTTGATAGATAACTTTAAAAGGGGATTGGATTTTTTTCTAATTAAAAAGGGAATTCAGGGTTATCATGGATAATTAGAGAGACAGTATTGATCCGGGGAGAAATCTGATCGCCAGTATCTTGGGTCAGTAAGGAATTCTTTTTTTTCCCTTTGAGACGATTGGTTAAGTCTCACTGGGGTTTTCTTTCTGTTTGCCTTGCTCTGGATTAATTAAGAATTTAAAAAATAAATAATGAAACATTAAATAATTGATTAATAATTAATTAACAACTAATTAATTAATATTTAATCCGCATATTGCAGATCAGAGGGGATCTTAAAAGGTTGAACTTGATGGACTGAAAGTCTCTTTTCAACCTTAATTACAATGTAACTATGTAACTATGTAACTAGGATTCAGGTGCAAGACTGATTTTTATCGCTGCACTGAGGCTATTAATAATGAACAAACAAATTTATTTTTATCTAGTCTCAAGCTGTTTTTGGGGTCACACAATATCCATATCAGTAATGTCTGGGTGAATGGGTCCCCAGCTAGGCAGGCAAAGCTTGGGGGAAAACGGTTGTTCAAGACCAAATAGGATCACATGATCCTTCGTCAACAATACATTCGGTCTTGCCAACTACCATGGCTTTGCCAAATCCCATGGGGTCACAGGTGTCATCCTTGGGGGTGGTACCAAAAAGGTTCAACACCTATCCTATCCAAAAGGAAATTCGGTCAATGATGGGATTGATAGGGACTCGTCTTTTGACATGTCACAGAAACTTTTCGGCGGTCAGGGGTTTGGGCACTTATGGCGAAGGTTGATATGGAGTTGGCTTTTTGGCTGCTTCCAGTTAACCCCGCGAGTCACTGGCTTTTGGGATGTCGTTTGCAAAAAAACTTACTAGGTAGATCCTTGCTTATCAATGGTATGCTCGGTTTCCTGTTCATATTTTAAGACCTTCAGCACCTTCCTACAATGGGTTACTGTCAAAGAATTTGGGAACTCGAGTATGGTTCATTAACGCAACTATTTTCTATTCATTGACCCAGCTGGACAGGAGGGGTATGTGTGTACATATTAGCAACTTTCTCAAGAGTAGTGCATTCTTCCGGAGAATAAAATGGAAGGCCCAACCATGATGCTTAATTTTCTGGGTATAACGATAAATGCAATAGAATGTAGTTTGCAGTTTGACAACATGAGTAGCTTGAGGGAGGAATTTAATGCTCTAGTGGGTGCACAGAGGATTACCCTTCGTTGCCTTCCATCCATACTAGTCAAGCTGTGGGTATTTTGGGTGTATTTTAGCATCTATGACGAATGATGTCAGGGTGTGAATTTTCTTGAATCTTTTAATGGCAGTGCTGTTATCCATCCCAGTAAATTAACTAACGTTGACATAGAACTGTATATTGATGCTTCTGATGTACATGGCCTCGGGGCCTTTTTCTGCAGAAAATGGTGTGCGGTGGAGTGGCTCAAAACCTGAGTCACTGTGGGCTTAAAAAATAACTTGGCCTTCTTCAAACTGTTTCCTATTGTGATCTTGGTAATGTTATGGGGAGATGGGTGAGGGATAGACATGTGGTTTCCTTTAAGGATAATATGGCCGTAGTTATCGTCATTAATAACATCACGTCATCTTCCATTCCTGTTATTCGGGTGCTACGTCATTTAGTCTTGGGCTGCCTGCATTTAAATGTGTTGTTTAGAGCCCGTCACCTTCTGGGTGTCAGGAATGGGATTGCTGATGACCCATCCTGTTTTCAGTGAGAGCGCTTCAGGTAGCTGACCCAGGAGGCAAAAGCAGAGGGAGGCAGTTTCCACAAGTGCTCTGGGAACTCAGAGCTGAGAGGGTCATTGATTCGTAGATCCTTGGCTCCATCTTACTCCACTTACAGGAAGGTGTGGAACAAGTGGTCTGATTTAGTTACTACAGCCACTGGTGCGGATTCAGATGAACAAAGATTGTGTAGATGGTCTGTTTCTGCCTGATGGTGTACATCTCACAGAGATTTATCTGGACCTAATCCTGCTTGAAGAGCCAGAGATGCTGTGGCGGACTTGCCCGGGACAGTGGTAAAATGGGTCCGTCCCTAGCCCTAGGAGGGTGTGCTGATGGCACAAAGGTGGGGCTCAGGGTATGGGTTTGCTGCCAATGCCCAGGCTCCTCCTCCCCCAGGTTATCTGAATGTTATGTTTTAATAAAGCGCTGTGGCCAGTTGTACCTCTAACATTTGTCTTGAACAATACACGTACTTACACTTTCATGAAAGTATTGGTTAAAAGGCTATAGTAATATTATACTAAACTAATTATTTACAATGGAATTGGAGATCTTCATAAATATCCCCCTATATACCCATATCATAAACATAATCCTATCTTAATATTAATCTTCCCAAACCACACCTCCACATTTACTCTTGTTTTACTCTCACCATTCTTACAATCTTAATCTGTCTCTGCACTAACTCTATCTTTAAAGGGTTGCTTCAGCAGTCATATAAAGATTATCTAAAGAATAGTTAGGTAGAATTAATAAGCACATTTTTTATTAAAATTTTATTGTAAATAATGAATTACTATTTTTAAATCATGCCTATATAAGCTCCAGAGCTCTTCACCCTCTCAATGATGTAATGTCTCTGGAGTGTGCGCCACCCAGTGTGAAGTACCGAATTGAAAATAACACATGTAACAAGGGCTGCTAACAATGTACACAAATACACTTTTTAGTGGCTCCCACTAACATATTGCAGGTTGTTTCCCACTCCAGTGACAATACTTTATTCAGGGGGTGGAGAGATAAGGAGCTCATATTGCCTAGGGGCATGATTAAAATAGTTATTAATCGATTAATGGACAGAAAATAATTAATAAAGTTTTTTTTTCTTATCAGGCCCTACCTAATTATTCTTTAAAGAACCCCCTATAAGAACAAAAGTGTCCCATTAAGCCGGAGGATACACAGAATGAAAATCTGTAATGAATCAATGTTTCAGTTCAACCATATATCTATGGAATGTGCAATTTGCACTTAGTTATAAGTACAAAATGGAGTGGGAGTATCAAAAAGCTGATTTACAGCCAAAAGCAAAATTCAATGTAAGATTACTGAAAGAAAATACAGTTTTGCAAACATTCCGTTGGTAACAAATTCATTAAAAGGGACTAGGAAATTTACATCAGATGACATAAATGCAGGCCAGCAACATAGCAAAACATTGAGAAAAAAGCAAGTCAGCGGATTGCATAGGTGTTAGTAGCAGAAAGCAAGAGGTAGTAATTGACCTCTCTATATATATGTATGGCATCACAAAGGATATTACATTTATTTCTAGTAACCAAATATCTAGAAAAACAAAGAATAAAACTAATCTTGAAAATGTAAAATGTATAAATTGTGATTTCAAATACATAAAAGGATCTAAAAAAGTAGATGATAAAGGTTTGTTCAGAAGAAGATAGATTGTAGAACAAAAGGTCATGCTCTGAACATACAGAGAGAGGATTAGTAGTGGCAGAAAGTTTATATTGAACAGCATCCCCATGGACTTAGTGATAGCAATTAAAACTTCTGTCATTAAAGGGAAATGGAATCCACCAACACTGACAAGCACCAATAGACTGATATTTGAAAAGCATGTGGAAAAGCAGTTTATATACTTTTCAAATTGATCATGAATTGTAGTGTATATTTGTTAATTTTAATTATTGCTTGTAAATCTTGTGAAGATCACCCCAACAACTGAATAGATAACAAGGATGGAGTCTGTAATTTAAGAGATTAAAATTTCAAATGTTAGTTCGCATTTTTATCCAGTCCATTATAATCCATTATTGCTTTAATAGGTAATTTAGTTTTTATATGTAAGCATTTAATGCATATAGGAGAACATACAGCATAAACTGACACAAGTCTACCAGGATCAGAAGGGCATGCAAATAATCAACAAGATAAAAATGCCATAGGTGTCATTTCATTTCACATTTTGCTTGTGCAGAAAACACAAAGCATTTTTTCTGGTAATACTCAGATTGTGTCTGTTATACCTGGTTACAGACAGTAAATTCTGTGTATGGCTGCTGCAGTAAGTAATAGGCTGAGTCTCTGGTTATGATAATCAATATGCTTTTCTTGGCAAAAATACTGGAGTGGGTTGCCAGTTCCTTCTCCGGGGGACCAGGATTTGTCTACAAATATATACTAGATACTAAAATCCTGCGTTCCTCCAATGAGCTTTAAAACAGGAAGTCAAGAGAGTAAATATTGGGGAAAGCCTAGAAGACGAGGCATAGAAGGATAAAACAAACAGTGAAAAGGTATAAGCCAGTGTTCAACTCCAGCCCTCAGGGACCAACAGCAGTTCACATTTTAGGTATATATATATATCTCTGCTTGTGCACAGGTGAGGTAATCAGAGGGTCAGTAATTCTGTTTAACAACCTGCTGAGCATCTGCTTAGCTCACTTGTGCTCACGCAGGGTTATACCTAAAATGTGAACTGTTGGTGGTCTCTGAGGACTGGAATTGACATAGACTATTATAAGATGTAAACCAATTGTTACTGACTTGTTAAAATAATAAACTCTTTTGCATCCCTTTGGTTTGGATTAGAACATACGAGAAATAGAATCAGACATCCCATTGGAATGGCAGACTGGCAGACTCTGACTATCATTTATTCTCTTCACACAGATATTTAACAAAACTCAAAAAAACATCCTCCAGTATAGGACAGCCCTCCTCTGCAACCAAGCCTTGTTTGATCTCCTCCCCACACACAGTTTCCAGGAGGGGGATCTGGAAAGTTCTCATGTTGAGCCTACATTTCTTATCAACTCTCTTTATTTGTCTGCAATAAAGTGTAATAACTACATGCCTGGTATCTATCCCACATGCCAACCTGGGGGTGGGGAATGAAATTTATAATATCATAATACTTAACATATTATATAAACCATTTTAATAGCTTTTGATATTATCAACCCAATGTGCCAGAATCTCAAATATCAGGGTTGCTTGTGAGGTTCAGGGGAGTCCTAAAATAAGTAATGACTTATGATGTTCTATATTGGTGCTTGCTAAACTTAAGATTGAGTTTTGGGAAAGGATCAGTAGTAACTAGGGCCCTCACTCAATTGCAATTTGGCCAATTAAATAGAGCTCTAAATAAGCACATAACATATTTTTAAAGAAGTTTTTAGTTAATAAACATCTATCCAAAAGCAAGGTTTTCACTAACTAAAAACTTCTTTAAAAAAATATGCTATGTGCTTATTTAGAGCCCTATTCAATTGGCCAAATCACAATTGAATGAGGGCCTAGGTCATTAGGGAGCCCAAATTTGAAAAAAGCCTAGGGCAACATAAAACCTAAATACACTCCTGTATGTGAATAAGGCTGTGCTCCATTTCATGTAAGTCCTTAGTTGGCTGAATTAATTGAAAATGGTTGTAGTGCAGTTTTTCTTTTTTTCACTATAGGCTTTTTGAGAAGAATATAATTTCTTTCATTTTAATTACAGTATAACAGAAGATTAAGTGGATTTTAATCATAAATATTTAGATTTTGATTGTTATAAGAAGTGATTTTTTAAATTATTTAAGGTATTATTTTATGTTATGGTGTATTTGGGATATTGTACATATTTTTTATTAACTTTTCTGCTTAATGTTTTAGTTGTACACTATCAGACTTCAAACTATATTTGTTTTATGAGACTGCATTTATATGTGTTACATCTGAATTTTTGCTTGAATTGCATGTTTAAAAACTTTCATAAAACGGAACTATTTAAATTTATAAGTTGGATGTTAAAATGATTATGAAATACTTTTTCTGTACAGTATATCAAAGATTTGGCCCTTGTAAGTTTGGTCACTGTGTTCCTCTATATTTTTATCTTGTTTTAATTAGATTTTTACTCAAACCCATTCTTTCTCTTTTTCTAAATGTATTTGCTTACCAGTGATATATGCACCACTACTTGTCATTTATACTTTTAGAATTAATAACTAATTCAGGCACAATGACAAGCTAAGCATTAAGTGACTTGTGAATATTTGCTTATGAGATATTATATACTGTAATATATTGAACCATATGTTTGAAAAGGTGAATTACTAAACATGTCACATCTTAGAATGCTACCTAGTCGTGGTAAGAGGGCTTGTGTACCTCAATAAAGATATGAGTGATACAATCTAGGGTCACCCAAGATGAGTAGGTCATTGCAGAGAGGTCAGACAAATCAGGGTCTACAGGGGAAAGACGGGCAGACCACTCCAGTATATTTGTCAAGAAAATCATATGGATATGCACAACCAGAGGCATAATGATACTGCACTGGAAAATGAGCCCCTCGGGTCAGAAAGTGCCTACCACATTACTGGGAAAGAACAGAAGGCGAGAACAAGTGGTTGGGACAAAGTCAAGAGAATGTCCTGCTGCGGAAGTGTGTGGAGGGGATAGGAAAGTCAGCTGATGCAAAATACAATTCAGCCTAGAATTTTCTACTGTTTTCAAGAATTTCATAGGAGATTGGAATGCCAACGTAGGGAACCAAAAAATATCTTGAATAAGTTTGGCCTTGGAGTACAAAATGAAGCAGATTAGAGAATAGTAGAATTCACAATAATTCTCTGGCCATAGTAAATATCCTCTCCCAACAGCCTCAAAGAAAACTCTACACATAGACATCACCAGTTGGGCAATATAGAAAACAGACTTACTATATACTTTGCAGCCAAAGATGGAGGAGCTCTATACAGTCAGCAAAAACAAGACTGCGGTTCAGATCATGAGCACAGTTCAGAATTAAACTAAAGAATAGAGGTAAAATCATCAGACCAAGAAGATACAAAATAAATAATGTTCCCTGTGAATATGCAGAGGAGGTAGAAAATAGATTTTCAGGGACTAGACATGGAAGATAGAATGTCTGAAGAATGTTGGACTGAAGTTTTTGATATTGTACAGAAAACAAAAGAAAAGGGGGTATCTTAACCACACTTCTATGTGGTATTATGGAGTCAATTCACTAAAATAATTTAGATATATCCCAGTTCATAGGGTATATAGATAAGTACTGGTGAGAGCGAAACATGTGCATCAGTCCATACACTTGCACATTCCTCTGTATCGATGTCACAAGTTTAGTGTAGTGAGCTGACAGAGGCACTTGCTGGGCTAGAGACTGAATACGCAGTATCAGACAGCCAGGTATTGGGAGGTTGGACATATGGACAACCCATAGCTTAATTGCTTCCCTCCCCATAACTATTTCATTTTATATAACTCATCTTGGATGATTATGACTAACAGAGCAGTATTTTTCTGTGGTTATAAATACTTATACATTGGTAATGCTCTAATTTATCTTCGAAATACAAATTGCCAACATTAACAAGGGACTATCCTACTTACAATACAAAGTATAGACTGGGACAGAGAACTGATAGGTAAAAACACTGAACATAAATGGACAACATTTAAATCCTTACTAAATATACATACACATCGGCATATACTGTGTGGGAATAAAAGTAAAAGGAGTAAATCCCATCCAATGTGGCGTAACAATGATTTAAAGATCAAGATACGGAGTAAAAAACATGCATTTAAATTATACAAACAAGAGGGGACAGAGACTGCTTTACGGGAATACAAGGAAATCAACAAGGCTTGCAAAAGCGCGATTAGACTGGCTAAAATAGAAAATTAAAAATGTATTGCAAAAAAGAGTAAGGCTAACCCTAAAATATTTTTTAAGTATTTTAATGGGAAGAAGGCGAGGAAGGAAGCTATAGGAACATTAGAATGTGAAACAGGCTGTCTGAAAATTAGTGACCAGGAAAAGGCAGATGAGCTAAGTAGGTTCTTTTCTTCGGTATACACAAGGGAGGTACCAGTGGTTGGGACACGGCAACATAATGGGGCTACACTACCTTTGCCAAATAATTGGTTAACACAGGAAGTAATCCAAAAGAGGTTGGAAAAAATAAATGTTAATAAAGCCCTGGGTCCTGATGGAATACATCAAAGGGTACTAAGGGAACTGGATTCTGTAATAGCCAAAACATTATATTTAATTTTTCAAGATTCACTCAACACAGGGTCTCTACCAGATGACTGGAGAAAAGCTGATGTGATACCTATATTTAAGAAGGGAGCAAGAGCAAATCCGGGGAATTATAGACCAGTTAGCCTCACTTCTGTAGTGGGGAAGCTTTTAGAAGGGTTAATAAGGGATAATATACAAGAATATGTCTATTTGAACAGGATTATAAGTCGGAGTCAACATGGATTTATGAGGGATAGGTCATGTCAAACAAATCTAATTAGTTTCTATGAGGAGGTTAGTAGGAACCTGGATCAAGGCAACTCAGTGGATGTAGTCTTTTTGGATTTTGCAAAGGCTTTTGATACAGTGCCACATGGGAGACTATTGGGCAAACTAAGGGATACAGGAATTGCAGTAATTATCTGCTCATGGATTGAGATCTGGCTAAAAGACAGGAAGCAAAGGGTTGTTGTAAATGGAACATACTCCGATTGGACTAATGTGGTAAGTGGGGTTCCTCAGGGTTCAGTATTAGGTCCTCTCCTTTTTAACATATTTATTAATGACTTAGAGGTAGGATTGGAGTGTGGGGTCTCCATTTTCGCTGATGACACAAAGTTGTGCAAGGTAATTAAATCAGATAATGATGTGCTTTCCCTCCAAGGGGATTTACATAAAATTGAGGAATGGGCATCTAAATGACAGATGAGATTTAATACGAATAAATGTAAGGTTATGCATCTGGGAAAGAAAAATAGCCATGCAATTTATAATCTTAATGGAGCAAATCTAGGTGTATCAGATATTGAAAGGGATTTGGGAGTGCTTGTGGACAACCACCTAGGTAACAGTGCTCAAAGCCAAGTAGCAGCTGCAAAGGCAAATAAAATATTAGCATGTATTAAGAAGGGTATAGAAGCCAGGGAAGCAAACATAATTCTGCCACTATACAAATCTCTCGTACGCCCTCATTTGGAATATGGAGTACAATTTTGGGCACCACTTAATAAAAAGGACATTTTACAGCTGGAAAAAGTACAGAGAAGGGCAACAAAACTAATAAGGGGAATGGAGAGGCTAAGTTATGAAGAAAGACTAACCAAATTAAACTTATTTTCTCTAGAAAAAAGGCGTCTAAGAGGAGATATGATTACCTTATATAAATACATCCAGGGTCAGTATAAAGATTTGTCAGGGGAGCTTTTTGTGCCAAGAGGTTTTCAACTGACAAGAGGACATCCCTTGAGGTTAGAAGTAAAAAGATTCCACCTCAAAGAAAGAAAAGGGTTCTTCACAGTAAGGGTGGTTAATTTGTGGAATTCTCTACCAGAGGAGGTGGTGACAGCGGATTCGATAGATAACTTTAAAAGGGGACTAGATTTATTTCTAATTAAAAAGGGAATTCAGGGTTATCATGGATAATTAGAGAGACAGTATTGATCCAAATTTTTTTACATTTGGCTAAGTCTCGCTTGTGTTTTTCTTTTTTTCTATTTGCCTTCCTTTGGACTAATTATTAATAAAAAAACAAAAAAACATTAAATAATTGATTAATAATTAATTAACAACTAATGAATTAATAGTTAATCCGCATATTGCAGAGCAGAGGAGATCTTAAAAGGTTGAACTTGATGGACTGAAAGTCTTTTTTCAATCTTAAATACTATGTAACTATGTAACTTATATCTCCAGCTATATGCTATATGTATGATACTCACTTAACATGTATTATCTTTTATGTATATATTATGTCTATGTTTTAATTGGTCATGTTTAGATATATTTTAAGGTTTAAATAAATGCATGGATTTTATCCTAATTTATGTCCTACCCAAATTGACAATCAAGAATACGTTGTTTAATAGTGTACTTTTCTCGTCTTCATGCATATAAGTGATTACGTTACCTTTAATGTATATACTTACATTGGTTATGGGAACTACCAGATGTGCAAGCCGGGTTCTGCAGAGGAAGAGGCACAAGAGCTGAAATTGCCAATGTCCGATAACAGAGAAAGCAATAGAGTTCCAGAGAAGCATTTACTTCTGCTTCATAGACTATTCTAAAGCCTTTGACTGTGTGGAATAATAACAAAATGTGGCATGTTCTTAAAGAGATGGGAGTACCAGATCATCTCATCTGCCTCCTGAGGAATCTGTATGTGGACCAAGAACCGAAAATGGGACAACAGAATGGTTCAAGTTTGGAAAATGTGTGTGGCAAGGTTGTATATAGACATCTTATTTATTCAACTTATACTCAGAGTACATCATGTGTAAGGCCGGAGTTCGTTTTTGCATTTGGGATCTACAGTGACATACTTTGCTCTGTGCATCCTCAAAGGCGATAAGAACTCGATGATTATCTCCATCTTATAGTGGACCTGGCATACCGGTACAGAGGATTTGCGTATTTTGAGCCAAGGCAGCAGCAGCTTTCCGCCAGTTCAACTTTCACACCAACTAGTCTGTTCTAGACCACCATCTGTCGCCATTTCACTGGCATGCGGTCGCCAGTTTGCCAGTTCTGCCAATCCCCTCTTCATAACTCTACCCTCTGTCCAAACTTTACTCCACAACCTTATCTCTCCAGTCCAAATCCCTCTGTATCTCCTAGCGAACCACAGCCCCTCATACACCCTTCCAGAGACCATTTAGACCAATCTGTTCACTTATCTAGGTTCTACGCCTATTTGAAACAACTTCAACACTCGTGGGTGTAATTTTTCTGCATGCCTTCTATTACATGTTTGTTCTGTTTGCCACAAGGCGAATGCCAAGCCTATTTGTCCCACAATCACCAACCCCAAATGATAACAAGCCCTTGACATGTCATTATTCACTAGGTACTTTCATGACCACCCATCAAAACATTTCAAAACCTATCTCTTCACCGGACTCACCAGAGGGTTTCACACCTGGGTGCTGGCATTGCCCCAGGTATCCTATACATGCGATAATTTACTCTCCGCAGTGCAGGAACCTGGGGTAGTGAAGGAACTCCTTGCTTCAGAGGTCTCCAACGGCTACATACTAGGATCATTCAATGTGCCACCATTCCCAATATGGAGAATGAATCCTTTAGGAGTCGCTATGAGAAAGTACTCTTTCAAGAAACAATTTGTTATAGACCTTTCAGCTCCTAACGGCCGTCTTATCCCCAGCATCAATTCACTAATCCCATCCAAAGACTACTCACTTCAATATGCCCCATTCGATCACGCCATCACCGCCATTCTAACCTACAGTCCCAAATGCTGGTTATCAAAGACTGATATTAAAGATGCCTTCAAACAACTACCCATCCTTCCCGACCTATTGCACCTTCATGGCATCAAGTGGGACAAGTCATACTACTTTGCAAACAGACCCACATTTGGTTCTAAAAGCAGCCCAAAAATATTCAATATTCAATAGTGTCCAAATGCCATTCACTGTCTCAATGATTTTTTGTTCATCGAGGGGGGGCTCAACGGACTAACAAATAATACATATATATAGATATAAATAGATTTGTTTATAAATTATTATTATATGTTTATATGCAGATCTGTGTATGTGTGTGTATATGTATATATATTAATTGAAGAGTAAAGCAGCCGTGAATGTCCAGTAATCTAGTAATTTAGTAATGATTAATCTATATATATATATATATATATATATATATATATATATATATATAGATTAATAATGAGTATTGCAATATAATTTGATAACTTTTGTATTGGACAAATGTCTTATTTATAATGATGAGCTTTCGAGAGGTTTAACCTCTCTTTATCAAGTCTCAAGCAATACTAACATGAGATGGAACCCTCAGTTTGAATAACAACAGCAGATGCAGATAGAGTGGAAACAGCATCTGACCTCATCAGGTAAATACATATATGGGGAATAAACACAGCATAGCAAAGGAAACATGTATATACACATATTATATATATATATATATATATATATATATACATCAATATATACATGCAAAAGGAGAGCACTGAAGCCCACAGTGATATCTTTCCTTTTGGACATACACCTCACTAAGAGTGCTAAGTCTGTTATGGTATAAGAGGAAAAAAATCACATGAAATTCTGATAATGTGTTAGAAAACCCAAGTCTATATTAAGTCCTGTGTATTTAGTGTTGAAGAATGTGATCATCTTTATTTCAAATGCTTTTCTCTCTTGGATGATTTTGAATATTCCTCTGAGTATTTTGACTTTTAAGTTTTAGATGGAGTTATCATTCTGGCTAAAATGCTGTCCTACTGGGCTACAATAACTGTCTTCATTATGCTTTCTTATTGAATGCCTGTGTAAATTCATCCTTAAATGCATTTTTTGGCCTGTTTCTCCAATGTAACAGCCTGTGTCACATAAACTACATTGTATTATATAAACCACATTAGACGATGTACATGAATATGATCCTTTGATGTTATAGGTTTTGTTGTTATTTGTGGCTGTATCATCATTACAAATGTGTTGGCATAATTTACAGGCACGTTTGTTACAAGGTTTAGTTCCATTTTTTGTATTCAGTTGTTCATTGGCCAATTTTCAGCTGACAAGGTTTTGTTTCAGGTTTGGTGGTTGTTTAAATGCAAGGATGGGAGGTTTTGGGAATATATATTTTAATTCAGTATCTTCAATTAGTAATAGTTGTAAATCTTTGATTATTTTCCGAATTTTCTCTAAAATTGGATGGTATGTGGTCACTAGAGGTATACGTGAAGTAGTTTCTTTTGTTTTGTACTTTAATAGGTGTTCTCGGGGTATGTTGATGGCAGTGGTTATTTTTTGGGTAATAATACAGGGTTTGTAACCCTTTTGTTTGAAAGATTTAGACAGTGTTTTTAAATTTTTATCACGATCTCCAGTGTTTGAGCAATTCCGATGGTATCTAATAGCTTGATTATGGATGATGGCTTGTTTGGTGTGGGAGGGATGGAAACTGGAGCTGTGTAGGTAATTACATCTGTCTGTAGGTTTCCTATATATAGATGAGTGGAAAGTGCCATTGGTGATGGATAAAGTAGTGTCTAGAACGTTTACCTGTTCTGTGGAGAAATCCATTTTAAGTTTTATAGATGAATGGAAGGTGTTGAATGAATTATGAAAGTCTCTGAGTTTGCTTTCTCCTTCTGTCCAGATGATGAACAGATCGTCTATGTAACGGTAGTATTTGTATGGTTTGTAAATGGATACAGATAAGAATGTTTCTTCTAGATTGGCCATAAATAGATTTGCGTATTGTGGAGCCATTTTGGTACCCATGGCAGTCCCCATCATCTGTAGGTAGGTATCTTGGTTAAAAGTAAAATAGTTGTGGGTAAGGATATATTCTATTAGTTTAACAATAATATCAGGGCCATATTTATTGTTTTGCTTGTTTGTTGAAAGAAACTTAAAGCATGCCTCAGTGCCATCTTACATATATATATATATATATGATATATATATATATATATATACTAGTGACTTGCCTGTCAAAAATTATGGCAATAAAATTTTAAGCCATGGCAATGCTGTTTGCCACACAATGTAAGGCTTTTGCTCCTCTGTGGTCCTTCGGCGCTCATTGTGAGCCTATCCCCTTGTGTACTTCAAGTGTCTGTCTTTGCAGCGATCACCTTTTTCGCTCATTGTGAAAACATATATATAAGTACAATGTAAAAAAAATAAAAAATGATTTAATAAAGTAATATGAAAAAATAAATTAATATACTTTACCTATTTATATTTAATATGCAGCAATCAATATTCTGAAGAGCTAATAATCTATTTGGATTTTCCTGCATCTGAAAATGTACAATTGGAGTGTTGATCATCTGAGTAGAAAGTGTCAGCAATGTTGCAAGTGTGCAGTGTAATTAGGCTGCGTGCGCGAGGGCAAACCGTTTTTTTAGGAGGTAAAGCAGCATTTTAGAATCCTAATGTTATAAGTTTGTGTTGTAAAATGGCGGCTTTTTTCTATGTGTTACTTGGCTTGCGAGCATTTTCCGTCTGTTATAATGGTATATTTTGTATCTGCTATGTTCCTGTGTAACTCGTATGTGCGTAAATGCGACTTAAATTGGTATGCAACCTCTCTCCCAGACGTCCTGGCTGTCCCCCCGTGCTGTGTGCGATGCTTGTTGTATGTGGTATTTTTTTGTTGTTGTGCTTTTCGTGTTTGGCGATGTGCGAGGTTCAGCGGTTAACTTAGTATTTTTGCGACCTTGTAATATTTTTTTCTAAGTTCCGCGGGTCGTTATTGTTGTTTTTAAAAGTCGTACATCCTTGTCAGTGTTTTCTGCGCTTCGGGGTTGTGTAGCCTTGTTTTCATATTTTTGTCCGCCATTTTTTTTCTCGCGTAGCTGATTTTCAAGTGGTGAAACTCCTTAAATTCGACTTTAATTTATGTGCAACCTCACCCCCAGATGTCCTGGCTGTCCCCCCGCTGTGTGTGATTTTTTTTATGTTTTGTTTTTAGTTGCCAGTGTTTTGGGAGTTTTTTGATGTAAGCGTTTCGCCCCTTAACTTCATATTTTTGCGACCTCGTGTTTTTTTTTTCTATGTCTCACGGGTCGTAATTTTTTTTGTCTAAGTCCCGACTTCCTCATCCCACGCTATTTTTTTTTCTAAGTCCCGTGGCTCATATATATATTTTTTTAAGTCATGCTTTTCTGAGTTGTTTATTACCGCGCGTGAGGCGGCATAGAGCCTCCACCTCCGCAAATGCGGACACTTCAGCTCATTGCAGTTTATGTCCACCTTCGGAAATGCGGCCCCTAGCTTTTCGAGGGTCCAAATTTGCGGCCTGCAATGAGCCTTTGGCTCATTGTAGCTGACGTGGGATCCTCCACCTCCGCAAATACGGCCAGATCTGCGTCCCTCGCTCCGCTTTGCGAGCTCGCAAAGCGTGACGACAACTCACAGTTTGACAATTATAATATGTGATATAATGTATATTTATATATACTAGATAGATAGATAGATAGATAGATAGATAGATAGATCTATTTCATGATATACAGATCCCTGTCCATATCCCTGGTGTTTCTCTTCCTCCCTCCTTTCCCAGCATTTCCTCAGTAGCTCCCACTCACATCCTCTTCTTTTAGATAGTGAGATACTCGGGTTTCATGGGATCCAGCAAGATCTTGCAAGATTATCTTGTGTGATTTTGTGAGGCCAAGCAGCTAAAAGGAGCAAGCAAATGGGGACCTATATAATTTGAGGGGGGTTTGTCCCCCCCGTCCCCCCGTTTCTTATGCCCCT
Organism: Discoglossus pictus; assembly: GCA_027410445.1. Taxonomy (NCBI): domain Eukaryota; kingdom Metazoa; phylum Chordata; class Amphibia; order Anura; family Alytidae; genus Discoglossus; species Discoglossus pictus. Next base: position 229,837,287 of record CM050166.1, read on the forward strand.
GGAGCAGGTACTGTAATATTCATGTGATACATTTTCAGTAATCTGTCAGTTTGCATGTTAAGTTAAATGCTAAGCTTAAATAACCACTGATGTGCCTTATTTACAATATGTTAATGGTTTGTAAATGGGCAAATATTTTTATAAAGTAAAAAAAAAAAAAATACAGTACTTGATCTTTAAATTCTTATTTAAATTTCTGCTAGACGTTTGCTTTTTCCTAGCAAGATTAGTCATATTTGAAAGACCTCCCCTCAAACTCCAGGAAAACAAGCAGTGTAGATATCCAAAATATAATTTAGCAGAGTCTGTTAAAATTAAGATTAAGATGTGGTTATGCTCATGGTTTACATAGCTGCCAAGATGAAGTTTTACCAAAACTACAGTGCTCCTTTAAGATATGGTAAAAATATTTTTCACTAAATGCCTTCCTTAAAACTATTGTTTACAAGGTTTATAAGGTGGGGTTTTAAATTGGTAAATTGGCTGTTTTTCCCCTATTTTAAATACCAAAGAATCCATTAATCTGAAACTGAAAAATTATCAATGGGATCAATAAGATAAGTGGGTGAGTAGAGGGCAAGGTAGGTGAATCTGGGAATCTTGTTGTCTTGAGCATATGTGGATAAACTCCATCTCTATTGAGGACTAACAAGGGACAAGCCTTATTTACATGAACATGAAACACATCTTCTTTACTCTTATTTGTAACTGATTCTTGTTTTATGTTATATATAATTCTATGTATATGAATATTTTAAATAAAATGGTTTTAGCTGGCTGGGCACATAAAACGTAATCACTCAATCAGGCACCAAAGATTGGATACATTTATATGCAACTCAAAAAATTGTTGACTATTCTCATATTGAGCATCTATTTTGGAGCTCAATATCTGAGGAAATAAAGAGACCTGTTGTCATTAGTTAAGAAAAAATTTACTATTTATTGGAAAAATAAGGATAATTGATAATATGGTTTTAAGATGTAACATACCAACTCATTGTTTTTAATTGGCCTGAGTTATTCAAAACAAACTACTGTTCTTTCATACTAGTACTCTGGTATACTAAACACAAAATGAATTTCAGAACTATGATTTAAATTAGTCTTAATCAATCTTTTTATTATGAATTTTTACAGATTTCTTGCCTATGGAATTATTACACAACAGGTGTTTTCTATTTGTTTGCTATTTTTAACTTGTTGTACATACATTCAATGATTGCTTAGTCACCTATATAATATTTGATTATTCATCTTTTTACTTTACAAGTCTCTGCTAGTGTTATGTTATGGTCCCAATATGAACAAGTGATACTGAAGATTATGAATCACTTTTGAGTTCTGAACTTTACGCATCAAATTTCATAATACAATGTTTGTGTATAGAAATAAAGTTTCACATATTACACTACAACATTTTGGATTATACTAGTGACTAATAATTACAATAACATTCTAGAAGCAAATTAAGAATGTATTATTTTTAGATTAATTTACATTATAATACATTGAACACTTCCATGTATTATTACAGTTTTTTATGACATGCCCGTACATCCTGTCATATGTATGCAATACCGGAACAGATGATACAGGATCCATACCTCTGTGGCAGGTGTGAGCATGTTGCCTGTCTAGAAGCTCAAATTGGAGAACTGGAGAGGAGAATTGCAGCACTTAGCCATATTGCTCCAGTGGAAAGGGAGTTTGTGTTCACTGAGCACAGTTTAGCTAGGCCTAGCATGGAGGGTGGAGCTGGGGCTAGTGAGTATGTCCAGGGAGGTAGCTAGGTTACAGTTAGAAGGGGAATCAGGGGGAACAGGAGGAGGCAGTTCTGAGTTGGCAAGCACCAACAGATTTGCCAGATTGAGTGAAACTGTTGGGGATGTCCATTCAGGAATGGCAATGCCAGATAGAGCTGTTCCCTCTAACAGCCGGGAGAACAGTTCTACTGGAGGAGTGGGAGGGCCGCATAGGCAGAGCAACAGACAGGTTTTGGTGGTAGGGGACTCTATTATTAGGAAGGTAGACAGGGTTATTTGTTACCCAGATCCGAGCAATCAAACAGTTTGCTGTCTCCCTGGTGCTCGGGTTCGTCATGTTGGGAATCGGGTAGACAAATTATTGGGATGGGCTGAAAATGAACCGTCAGTCTTGGTACATATTGGTACCAATGACAAAGTTAGTGGAAGATGGAGTGTCCTAAAGAATGATTTTAGAGAACTAGGTAATAAGCTGAAGGCAAGGACCTCCAAGGTAGTATTTTCTGAGATACTGCCAGTGCCACGTGCTAGCCCAGGGAGGCAGAAGGAGCTTAGGGAGGTTAATGCGTGACTAAAGATGTGGCGCACTAAGGAGCGGTTTGATTTTTAGAGCACTAGGCTGACTTCTCACTTGGGTACAATCTCTATAGCAGGGATGGATTGCACCTTAAGGATGAGAGGATAGGATGGTGGAAAGGCTGGAGGAGTTTTTAAACTAGTAGGTGGGGGGGGGGGGACTAGATATAAGTAATGGGGTAGAAACGTGTAGATGTTATAAGGGATGAATTAACAACTCATAGGGGAGGAGATGGGGGGAGGGGTAGTATAGTCAATAGGGAGGTAGTACTAAGTAACCCAAGTACAGTGTCAGGCACTTCGGAACTACAGACTCATAACATAAGGTGTATGCTTGCTAATGCCAGACACTTGCCAGGAAAAATGGGAGAGTTAGAATTATTAGCAATTCATGACAAATGGGATGTAATAGGAACATTACAATGTGACACAGGAGGAGGTGGTAACAGTGGATTTGATAGATAACTTTAAAAGGGGACTGGATTTATTTCTAATTAAAAAGGGAATGCAGGGTTATCCTGGATAATTAGAGAGAGAGTATTGATCCAGGGAGAAATCCGACCGCCAGTATCTGGGGCCAGGAAGGAATTCATTTTTTCCCCTTTTGAGACGATTGGCTAAGTTTCGTTTGCCTTACTCTGAATTAATTAATAATTAATAAAAAATAAAATAAAAATAAATAATTAAATAGTTGATTAATAATTAATTAACAACTAATTAATTAAGAACTAATCCGCATATTGCAGATCAAAGGAGATCTTAAAAGGTTGAACTTGATGGACTGAAAGTCTTTTTTCAACCTTAATTTCTATGTAACTATGTAACTATGTAATACATCCTCGCACTAGAAGGTAGAAATATAGAGAAGAAATAGCATAATACATCTTACAAAGTATATGCATCTAATGCAGGACAGCAAAGATTACATAGCTAGAAGTTCACTGTTGAAAAAAGGAAATAATACCCCTTATCAGCAATTCATCGTTTGGTGTATCCATTGCATGTCTTGTTAGAGTTATCAATCAGTTACTGAAATGTCCACACTTTTTGGGAACTATCAGATATTCTGTTTTCTGACCACTGTCTAATGAACTAGCTGCATATACTGTATTAACTCTGTTTTTGATGTTTGACCCTATTGGATGGAAATTAATAATATATATTCTATGCTGGGAAAGTAACAGAATCTTTTGCTTGGCATTGGAATTAAGTGAATCTGACACTATCATACCCATCAAATAGTATTTTCCAAGTTTTGTGTAAATACAGTATAGAAGATATATAAATGTTATCATAATATGCATTACATCTTTGTTATGATGTTACTTTTCTAATAAAACAATATTATAATATTATCTTAAACAAATGTATATTATATTAAGCATAATATATGTTTAAAGATTTATTAGAACTATATTTGATTATAAAAATATTGTGATCTTGAAAAAAAGTGGTGACCCTAGACATAATTCATATATACCTCATAGGTACTCAAATCAGTGTTGGAAGAATAAACATTTTGCCAAATATCTAAACACAGGGTTCACAAATTATTTTTTCAAACTCCAAATATCTAAACACAGGGTTCACAAATAATTTTTTCAAACTTTCAAGAATTACAAATACATAAAAACAATATACATAAAAAGCATCAATAAACATCAAGATATTATCTTCTAATAAATGAAAACAACATTTTTACAACATATAACCAAACATACAAACGTACATAGGTGAATCTGAAGGTAAGAGGAGACTTATGAAATGTAGTCAATCTTATATATATATTGATCCCAAAAAGGACCATTTTAATTTTGCTTTATTCTTGCTCACATGAAAAATTCCAAGGTTAAAACAGGTTTGTCTATGGTCTATGGAAATAAAGGTTATAATTAGCCGCAATAGACAAACCTGTTTTAATCTTGGAATTTTTCATGTGCAGCAGAGCTGTCTTCAGTTTTTATGCAAACAGGCTTATAAAGCTACCTACCTAGCATGTGGTCAGTGTGAGACAGTCTGCCTACATGCTACTGAGACTTCTATAAAATATTGAGTGAACAAAATCATTATTACTCAGGGTCATATGTTTATGGCTGCAATTAGTCTCAAGAGGAGATAACAAGATGACTGTCTTGCAATGGTCTATTTCTGTAAATTATAACCTCACCTTGCTGCAGGTAGTAGGTATCAGATACTCCTCCTTCTTGCTAATTAGACTTTCTTTACAATAACAAACAAATAGAATGAGCTAGAGGATGGTGTATGTCTGAATGTCCTGTTAAGATGAGTTTCCAGATCTTCTGGGACAGCGACGTGTGGGATGCACATATGCTGGTTAATGTATGCAAGTGAGTTTGGGCTTGTGTGAGAGAATGCTTGCATCATGTATGACAGAGTGCGAATGCATTAGTGAAAGAACCAGTGATCCCTATTTATCTTACTAGGTGCAAAATAGTAGGGCCGCAATTGCGAGCCTCGCAAAGCGAGGCGAGCCTTTGACCACGCAGGACTTAGGCTGCAATGAGCGCTGAAGGCGCTCATTGCTCTGTGAGCCTCCTGAAGCGAAGCGTGCAGATGAGGCACACAGGACTTATGACCCGTAGGACTTGGGACCAAAACCTGCCCATTTAACGGCTGAACCACAGAAAAGAAAACACATAAAAAAAAAAAAAAAAAATATGTCTCCCATTCACTTACACACTCAAATACAGCACAGGGGGAGAGCCAGGAAGCCTGTGAGTGAGCTTGCAAGTTAATTTGAGCCATATTTGTCGTTTTTTCACGATCGAAAATCGCCTAAGTGAGGAAAAAAATGGCTGCCGGAAAAATGCAACACAACGAAAACAAGGCCGAAGGACGGAAAACTAGCCCGAAGGTCGTAAAACTAACCCGAAGGACATAAAATCGAGCCCTAAGCAGTAACACTTAACGAAAGCCAGTAACACTTCATCCAAGCCACTCACATTTAACACAAGGTAGAAGCACTTTAACCAACCCAGTAACACTTTAACCAAGTCACTAACACAGCAAACACAATAACACGCATTGTGTTGCAAACAACATTGCCAGGCTTACAATTTAACTCTCGTCATTTTTGACGGGCAAGTTCCTAGTGATATATAAAATTCAATCGGGATCACTGGAGAAGGACGTTTTATCAAGTCCCATTTTTTATTAATCCTAAACCAGTCCTTAATTCCTAATTTAATAACTTTAATTGAATCTATTGATTTTATATCCTCATTTCTATACCACAATATATGTTCTATATTCATTTTGGACATTATTGATCTCTCTATATACCACCATTTCACTGGATATTTCATATAAGGAATCTTTAAAATTTGTGATAATCGAATTGTTTTGTAATAATCTGATATATAGTGACATAATGCCACCTCTCGAAAATTCTCTTTTTACTATATTATCATTTATTCTTGGTTTTTGATTTCTATTTATAAATTTGTCCAAAATGATCTGTATCTTTTTCAATGTATATTTTGGTATTTATAAGGGTATCGCTCTCGTCAAGTAAGTAATCATTGGTAATATTATGATTTTAATTGCTGATATCCTTCTGACCCAAGACAGTATTAGATCTTTTCATTGTGCTAAATAATTTTTTATATGATGGCATAGTTTCTCAAAATTATTCCAAAACAAAGTATTTAAGTATGGTGTAAATGTTATTCCCAAATAAGAGATCGTATTTTCATACCATTTATATTGAAATTATTTGCCTAACCTCCTTGGCGGTCTGATTATGTCAGTATTTTTGACATAATCTGGTCCCCCATTCCGATCTCCTCCCATCCCCAGGTCCCCCATTCCGATCCCCCCCCCAGGTCCCCCATCCTGATCCCCCCCCAGGTTCCCCATTCTGATCTCCTTCCCCCCAGGTCCCCCAATCTGATCCCCCCCCACCAAGTCCCCCATTCCGATCTCCTCCCCTCCCCAGGTCCCCAATCCTGATCCCCCCAAATGTTCCCCATTTTGATCTCCTCCCCTTAGGTCCCCCATTCTGATCTCCTTCCCCCCAGGTCCCCCAATCTGATCTCCCACCTCTCCTCCCAGGACCCCAAAGATCCCCCATTTCTCCCGCCAGGACCCCCACTATGATCCCCCATGTCTCGCCCCAGGTCCCCATCCCGATCCCCCACATCTCGCCCTCAGCCCCCCACACATCCACCCCAGGCCTCCCACCTCCCCTCCCGGACCACACCAGATGGCGCCAAGCATGTGTACAACGCTGACATGCACAACGCTGGCCCGATCGTGGCTCGCGGCCACCGCCCCCAAAACTGAAAATCAACCCCGAGCCACACTCGGGATTACCGCTAAGGCAGTTAATAGATCCCGGTCTTGTCTAGAGAAATGTAACCACATTACTTCTGTTTTTTCAATATTAATTTTATAGTAGGAAACCCTACTAAAATTTCCACATTTTTTATGTAGGAATGATAATGCAGTTTTCGGTTTTGTTACTGTCATCAGCAAACAACATTATTTTATTTGTATGTTCTGTAACGTATTCCTTCTATTTCTTTTGATTTCCTAATACTTTCTGTGAAGGGGTTCTATTATCAAAGCAAAAATCAATGGGGAGAGAGGACAACCCTATATGGTTCAGTTTCGTATCTTCAATTTCTGTGTCTCAAATCCCATACCTGTTACATAAGCCCAGGGTTTGCTACACAAAGCACCTAATGCATGAGAGCCAAACCTATTTAAGCCATATTTCTTAAACACAATTTCCATGAATTGCCAGTTGACCCTGTCAAAGGCTTTCTCTGCATCCAATGACAATATATCTATGAATCTTCTGTGTTGTCAAAAATGTTTCTTTTGAGCTAACAATATAGCTTTATCCACTCTCAGCTGGTCTATTTTCCTTATTTGTAATTTAATGGCGGTTTGTTCATTTACATTGGTCTGGCTTGGGGAGATCTTATTAGTTCTTTCAGCTTTAGCTAAATTCACATATAATTCCCTCAGAGTTAATCCTCTTTGTTTTTTTCCATTGTTTGTCCCACTTTATCATCATTCCTCTAACATATGCTTTATGTGTATTCCAGATCAGTGTTCCTGAATCATCCGAATTAGAATTTCTCTCAAAGAAGTCCATATTTTTTCTATAGATTTTAATAAGGCAATATTAATATTCCTGTATTGTCTTTTATAATTGTTTTGTTGTTGATTTCCAATTTGCATTACCACCATTGAATGGTCAGACCAGTTAATAGTCCTTGATAGCTATATTACCAATCAATTCTATTGTTATTGCATCTACCAGGAAGTAATCCAATCTAGAATAGACTTTATGCCTATAAGAAAAATGTGTGTAGTCTCTTTGATTGCCATGGAGAGATCTCCAGGCATCATACATATCAAATCTGCCTAAGGTGCTAAAAAAATTAACTGCCCTATTTTTATTTAATATATGGTATAGGTTTAATTATAGACTTCCTTTCTAAGTCCGGTTCAACAAATTGATTGAACAAATTATCTACAAATTGATCAGGTTGAGAGAATTGTTCTGGTTAAAGAGCTTATTAACTGAATGTCTAATATCAACATTATCTCCTTCAATTTCTAATTCAGCATTATTACCTAATGAGAGCTACTGTATCTCTCATACAATATTATTTTTTCTTTTTTTATCAATCTCTGCTCCCTTCCTCCTCTCCTACACATATTTATAAATTATCGCCATTGGTATTCCACTTCAAAATGGAATAGTATTTATTCTATTCTAACTGAGTGTTTAACATTCTAAATCTATAATATATTCTGTATAAAATATGATATTTATTTAAAGTGCAAAGATGAGAATTCTCCCTTATCCTCTTTAATCTCATAAACTACTTTCAAAAGTGCTACATAAGAACTAATGGTTATATTTTCAAGTATAGATATCATCCATATTCATTTGTGGAACCTCTAAACCTCCCAAATGTACTACTAATCCTTCAAAATATACCTTAATTATATACAACTTGTGAAAATATTATTCTGTTTTATTCTAAACCTATAAAATCTCCTATATATACTATAGTTGTTATACACTGTGCAAATGGGTAGATTCTCCCCTATCCTCTAGATCTCCTAAACTATATCCAGGAGGTTTTACTTAACTGCTAGTACTTGTGTTTTCAAACGTGTATTGCATCCATATTTATCTATGAGATTTCTAAAACTTCCCAAAATTACTAATCCTTTAAATTGTACCTTGGTTATATATTCATTTGTGAGAAAATGTTATTCTATTTTATCTTCTATTTTACCTCTTAAATCCTAAATCTCCTTCAGGGTAGGGGAGTGCTTTATTAAGTAAACCTCTTCTATTATTATCTATTTATTACTTGAAAGATCTGAGAAAATAATCAGATTCTCACGTGGAATGTGAAAGTTTCTCATAGTCCTAGCTGTTCAAAGGATAGCCTCTTTATAGGAATAACAGTGTAGTTTGACTATTACATCCCTCGGGGTACCTTTTGGGAGACCTGCCGGAAGCAGCAGTCTATGTACCTATCTATCCTATCGTCTCCCAAACTATCTGGTTTAACTAATGATAATAAAAAGGATGAGATATATGAAGCCAATTCCTTAGCTGGCACACATTGTGGAACACCTCTTATTCTCAAATTGTTATGCCTTGAATAATCTTCATTCTGAGTCTGTTTAAGTTTAAGAACTCTAAATTCATTTTTCATAGATTTCACATATGTTATCATAGAGAGATGATCGTTAATTAACTTCTAATTTTTTGCTTCTATCTCCGCTATTACTTTTTATAGCGGAAGTATTATTTAGAATTTCTTGTAATAACTCCACCTTAAGGGAAATGTTAAATTCTCTAGATAATTTTTTCAGAGTTGATATAGTTAATGGTTCTTCATCTAACATTACATTTGGAGGTTCTAATGAAGTTCACTCTTTTAAATCTGGACCAGAAAAAGAAAGTTCTGTTTGTGAAGGAGTATAAGGTTGGGAAACATTTATTTTTTCTCTTTCTCCTTAGGATAAAATAATTCATTTGGTGCTCTTGACTTACTTTTTACTGGATTTTGGTCTTCATTCTTGTTCTTTGTTATTATAAATAATTATTTCCAGTAATATTACAATTTAAGATTTCTCTTATTTTTTGTTATTCTGTAAATAATGTATATACCGTACTTTGATTTATAGGGGATTTTTCCTAGATTTTCTTTAATCAATTTTATTAAATCCCGCTTGACTGTATATAGCTGACGGAATGTGATGTAAAGTATGTAATTACAGTGGGGGGGGGGGGGAAGTATTCAATTCCTTCTGATTTTGAACGTTTGTCCTCTGACAAAGAAATTATCAGTGTATAATTTTAATGGTAGGTGTATTTTAAAAGTGAGAAACAGAATAACAAAAAAACAAAACAAGAAAAATGCATGTCAAAAAAATTATAAATTGATTTGCAGGTCAATGAGGGAAATAAGTATTTGACCCCTTCGACTTAGTACTTGGTGGCAAAACCCTTGTTGGCAATCACAGAGGTCAGATATTTCTTGTAGTTGGCCACCAGGTTTGCACACATGTCAGGAGGGATTTTTTGTAGATCCTCTCCAAGTCATTAAGGTTTTGAGGCTGATGTTTGGCAACTCAAACCTTCAGCTCCCTCCACAGATTTTCTATGGGATTAAGGTCTGGAGACTGGCTAGACCACTCCAGGACCTTAACGTGTGTCTTCTTGAGCCACTCCTTTGTTGCCTTGGCTGTGTGTTTTGGGTCATTGTCATGCTGGAATACTCATCCACAACACATTTTCAATGCCCTGGCTGAGGGAAGGAGGTTCTCACCCAAGATTTTATGGTACATGGCCCCGTCTATCGTCCCTTTGATGTGGTGCAGTTGTCCTGTCCCCTTAGCGGCAAAACACCCCCAAAGCATAATGTTTCCACCTCCATGTTTGACAATGGGGATGGTGTTCTTGGGTTTATAGGCAACATTCCTCCTCCTCCAAACATGGCGAGTTGAGTTGATGTCAAGAGCTCGATTTTGGTCTCACCTGATCACTACACTTTCACCCAGTTCTCCTCTGAATCATTCAGATGTTCATTGGCAAACTTTAGAAGGCTTTCTTGAGCAGGGGGACCTTGTGGGCGCTGCAGGATTTCAGTCCTTCATGGCGTAGTGTGTTACCAATTGCTTTCTTTCCCAGCTGCCTTGTAATCATTAACAAGATCCTCCCGTGTAGTTCAGGGTTGATTCCTCAACATTCTTATGATCATTGAAATTCCACGAGGAGAGATCTTGCATGGAGAATCAGACCGAGGGAGACTGGCAGTAATTTTGTGTTTCTTCCATTTGCGAATAATCGCACCAACTGTTGTCACCTTCTCACCAAGCTGCTTGACGATGGTCTTGTAACCCATTCCAGCCTTGTGTAGGTCTACAATCTTGTCTCTGACATTCTTGGACAGCTCTTTGGTCTTGGCCATGGTGGAGAGTTTGGAATATGATTGATTGATTGCTTTTGTGGACAAGTGTCTTTTATACAGGTAACAAACTGAGATTAGGAGCACTCCCTTTAAGAGAGTGCTCCTAATCTCAGCTCGTTACCTGTATAAAAAACACCTGGGAGACAAAAATCTTGCTGATTGATAAGGGATCTAATACTTATTTCCCTCACTGACCTGCAAATCAATTTATAACTTTTGTAACATGCATTTTTTTGTTTTTTTTGTTCTGTCTCTCACTGGTAAAATAGACCTACCATTACAATTATAGACTGATCATTTATTTTCAGTGGACAAACGTTCAAAATCAGCAGGGGACCAAATACTTTCCCTCACCCCACTGTAGTAAATTAGTCTTATAGCAGCTGTAAATAATAATTAACACTCGTCCTACTAAATTCACAACTTGAATCTAGTAACTTTTCCATTGTGCAAACATCTTACACACAATCCAAGCATATATTGAAATAGATAATATCAATTTCTATTTATAATATTATATATTATATATAATATTATATATACATATATATATATATATATATATATATTCATTCATATATATATATATATATATATATAGACCCCCGTGAGACTAAAATTAACCCCCTCAGTCCAATAAGGGTCTACATAGACCCCTATAGGACACTATTAACCTCTAGGTTAAGCCTGTAAGTGCCATGAGGGTCCTCCATTACACTACACTATTAACTCTAACTATACCCCATTAACCCCTTAACCCCAACTATACTCCATTATCCCATACTAAACTATATTTAACCCTAACTGGCCCTATTTAACCCCTTCTAGATCTATTTCATACAAACTGGGCATATTTAAACCCTGCTAGACCTATATAACCCTAAGTGGGCCTATCTAACCCTAACTGGGCCTATTTAACCCCTTCTAGACCTATTTAACACTAACTGGGCCTATTTAATCCTAACTGAACCTAATAACCCTAACTGGGCCTATCTAACCCTAACTGGGCATATTTAACCCCTTCTAGACCTATCTAACCCTAACTGGGCCTATTTAACCCCTTCTAGACCTATTTAACACTAACTGGGCCTATTTAATCCTAACTGAACCTAATAACCCTAACTGGGCCTATCTAACCCTAACTGGGCATATTTAACCCCTTCTAGACCTAGCTAACCCTAACTGGGCCTAGCTAACCCTAACTGGCCCTATTTAACCCCTTGTAGATCTATTTAATCCTAACTGGGACTATTTAAACCCTGCTAGACCTATCTCACCCTATGTGGGCCTATCTAACCCTAACTGGGCATATTTAACCCCTTCTAGACCGAATAACCCTAGTTGGGCCTATCTAACCCTAACTGGGACTATTTAAACCCTGCTAGACCTATCTCACCTTATGTGGGCCTATCTAACCCCTTCTAGACTTATTTAACACTAACTAGGCCTATTTACCCGTAACTGGGCCTACATAACCCTAACGGCACCTAATAACCTTAACTGGGCCTATCTAACCCTAACTGGGCATATGTAACCCCTTCTAGACCTATTTAACCCTAACTGGGCATATTTAACCCAATCTGATCCTAACAACCCTAACTGGGCCTATCTAACCCTAACTGGGTCTATGTAACCTTAACTGGGACTATTTGACCCCTTCTAGACCAATTTAACCATAACTGGGCCGATTTAACCCCATCTCTAATTGGGGTCTATACAGACCCCCAGAAGCCTCCAGTTAACCCCATCAGTCCCATAAGGGTTTATGAAGACCCTCATGGGACAATTAGAACCCTAATATTTACCCCATAAGTGCCATGAGGGTCCTCCAGGACCCTCATGACAGTAGTACAAACACTACACTACACTATTCAGTCTTCCAATAAACCACTAAATCTAAACTAACCCCCCTCTACCCTAACCTATTAACCGCTAACTACCTAAAACTACGTACCTAACCCCCTATTAAACCCCCACCCCACTAATTACACTAAATAAAAAAAACTATGTTACAAAAATAAAAAAAGAACATTACACAAACCCCCCACTACAAAAAAAGATAAAAAAAGAACATTACACAAACCCCCCACTACAAAAAATAAAAAAAAGAATTACGCACCTGCAAAGAAAATACATACACAAATATACATAACATTACAATACAGCAATAAATACATTACAAATATACCCCTAACTACAATACATTACCCCCTATCTACAAAATATTACCCCCTATCTATAAAACATTACCCCCTATCTATAAAATCCTCACCCCCTATCTACATTACATTAAAACCCCTAAATCTAACCTAAAATATAATAAATAAGACCACTTACCTTGCCTAGATGTCCCTTCAGCGATGATAGGTTTCCTGCTGTTCTCACCCCTAGGGAAAAAAGAAACATCCAATTAGTCAAAAATAAACACTACATAAAAAACAATAAATATTCTAAATATTAAACTTACCTTTCCACCATGTCCCTGTCCATCTTCTTGTCTTCTCCGGCTGGGCCCCTGGAATAAATTAAACTTAACATCAGTACACACATAAACACAACATAAAGCACAATAAACATAATATACATTAAAGGTACCTGTCTGCGATGTCCCAGTCCTTCTCCTCTTCTGCCCCGGTTGGGCCCTTGAAAAAACGACGCTCTAAAAAATAATAATAACGGAGCTCCTGCCTGGAGGAGCTCCCCGACGCTAATGAAGACTCTAATGCTTCTTCCAGTAAAAAAAACAGAATGGCACAGTTTCAGCCAATCAGTAGCGGCCAAGATGTGAGTCAATCAGAATGGGTTACACCACTATATTCCATTCTGATTGGCTGATGGACGTGTCAATTAATTTTAAACCGTTCAGAAGGCACTATTTCCTTTAGCCAATCAGAATGGGGTACACCCCCACGGGGTGATTGGCTAAAGGCATCTGCACCTTCTGATTGGCTACTATCTGATTGACAGTGACAACAGCCAATCAGAAGGCGCTATTCCCTTCAGCCAATCAGCCGTGGGGGTGTATTAAAATGTGATTGTCTCCAAGCATCTGCGCCTTTTGATTGGCTGTTGTCACTGTCCTTAAAGGGCCCACAGCAGGAAAGAAATTTAAACCCCAGAATTTTAATTTCAAGCCCGCGGCAGGAAATTTTAGTCTCGTAGATACTGCGGTGGTTTTGTTCGGGACCCTCTGCACCAAGGCAAGGGGTTAATATGGGAGTCCCTAATGGGACCCCTGCAGCAAGGGTTTAATGTTCGGAGCCGGCAGGCATCCCGATCAGACCCCTGCAACAAGGGTTAATGTGTGCACATTGCAGGGGTCACGCCAGTCTGGGCATTTGCCTGGACGTCACTCGCATCTCCTGTTTCCTCTGGCTTGATGTATTTCAAGCCTCGTTTTCACTCAGCATGGAGGAGCGGCTGCCCAGGCTCCGGGTCAGAAGCCCAGCATCGGCGTGTGTCTTCTGGAGCTATTTCATTTTCAAGCCTTGGTCTCGGCAGAGAAAGTGAGGGAACTATACCAGTTATACCAGTTCCAGTTTAGACTGCCGATTCTGTCCCAGGGATCCCATGCACACTGTTCTGAAAAATCAGGAACAATCCCTTGGCATTACTCCCCAAACATCACTAGTTCATGCTAGTCCTCTACTCTAGCCACTTCCTGGGAGGAGCCATCTCCAGCTGGTATTATTAATACTTCGTTAATGTTAAGTAGTACAGATCTAATGTTTAATACAGTAGGACAAGTCTGTTTTGAAAAAATGTTAACAACATTTAATGATTTGAATGTTCTGGTTCTGTTTAACAAATAGTTCTGGCTTATGCAAGTTGTAAATAACCTGCCCAACAAAAATATCACTGTTGGGTTCATGCAGTTTAACATTTCGGACAAAACAAGGAGTTACAGTGTTACAACTGATTGCCAATATTGCTCGATTGAGTATTGTATGAAAATAACAATCTAAGTTTAAATATTTCCAAAGACCAATGGCAAAGAAATGTTTTCTAAATTGTCTCAAACAAATGATAGAATTAAAGAATAGTGAGAAATTCTCACACCAGGGAGTCTTGAGCAATAACCAAGTATGAGGAAATAGTTAACAAATTGTCTGGGAATACTATTTATGAATTCCAAAGAATAAAAATAAGTAACATGAGAATCTGAACAGACAAAAAACTCAATTGGATATTACCCTGGCTTAAATAGACCTTAGTTTCAAATATTTGTAATATATTTATGCAAATTGTGTTTAAACAATAAAGCCGTTAAAATATTAAAATATGATGTGATCAACCTATTAAATGGTGATTTATAATGATAAATATATATGTATATATATATATATATATATATATATATATTTATATATATTTATTTATTGTTTAGTTGTTTAGTCGTTTAGTCGCGTTCAACACTCTGAGACTCTATCGACCACAGCACGCCCCTCTGAGCTCCATCAAGTTCATGTTCATTGCTTCAGTGGCTTCATCTATCCATCTCCACCTCTGTCATCCTCTTCTTCGTGTGCCCTCAATCTTTCCCAGCATGAGAGTCTTTTCTAGGGAGTCCTGCCATCTCCTGACATGGCCAAAATATTTTAGTTTCAGCCTCATGATCATACCTTCTAGTGAACAGTTCATCTTGATTTCCTGAAGTACTGATTTATTGGATATTCTTGTAGCCAACATCACAATTCAACTGCGTCAATTCTAGGGCGCTCAGACTTCTTAATGGTCCAGCTCTCACATCCGTATGTTACTACTGGGAATATCATATTTCAAACTATGTGGATCTTTGTTGATAATTTAATATCTTTACTTTTTTTCTAGCTTGTCCATGCTTGCCATAGCTTTCCTCTCCAGAAGCAAACGTCTTTTAATTTCATGAATACAGTCACCATCTGCAGAGATTTTGGATCCCAGGAAAATACATTCTGTCACTGCCTCCACTTCCTCCCTGTCTATTTGCCAGGAAGTGAGATTGCAGTTTGCCATGATCTTTGTCTTTTTAACGTTGAGCAGCAGGCCAATTGGTCCTTTAGTTCCTCCTCACTTTCAGCCATCAAGGTAGTATCATCAGTGTATCTGAGGTTGTTGATACTTCCTCCAGCAATATTGATTCCGGCTTTGGTTTCATCCAGTCCAGCCTTACACATGAAATACTCTGCATATAAGTTGAATAAATAAGGTGACAATATACAACCTTCTCGCACTCCTTTTCTGATCTTGAACCACTCTGTTGTTTCATGTTCTGTTCTGACTGTGGCTTCTTGGTCCACATACAGATTCTTTAGGGGGAGGATGAGATGATCTGGTACTCCTATCTCTATAAGAACTTGTCACATTTTTTTGGTGAAATGCTTTTGAATAGTCTATGAGGCAGAAGTAAATGTTTTTCTGAACCTCTCTTGCTTTCTGTATTATCCAATGGACATTGCCAATTTGATATCTTGTGCCTCTTCCTCTTTGGAACCCGGCTTGCACATTTGGTAGTTCCTGGTCTATTTATTGTTGGAGTTGAGCTATAATCTTAAGCATTATCTTGCTGGCATGTGAATTAGTGCAATTGTTTGGTCTGAGCTGCAGTCAGCTCCAGGTCTTGTTTTTGCTGATTGTTTAGAACTCCTCCATCTTTGGCTGCAAAGTATATAGTCAATCTGATTTCTATGTTGTCCATCTGGTGACGTCCATGTGTAGAGTTATCTCTGAGTCTGTTGGAAGAGGGTGTTTGCTACGACCATATAATTATCTTGACAAAATTCTACTAATCTCTGGTCTCCTTCATTTTGTACTCCAAGGCCAAACTTGCCAGTTATTCCAGGTGTCTTTTGGTTCCCTATGATGATAGTATAATCTTTTCTAGGTGTTATATCTATGATGTGTTGAATCATTGATAGGCTACCCAACAGCAAAAGGCAAAAGCTTGTTGCAAAGGAAAACTTTTCACAAAACAAGTTTACAGTCAATAGACATCATTGTTTTGGTGTTAAACATTATGCCTGACAATGTAGCAAATTCCTGGTAGACAAAGCCACTGCCCACCATTGTTCTTATATTCAGTAGATACCAGCAGCTGAGTCTGAATTTTGACAGTAAGGTTAGTATTGAATAGTGTTTTTTTTTTATTATTGAATACACATTTTGTTATTGATCAATCCCAAATACAAACATTAAGCTCATGTTGTTAGGTTACTACAAAAATCCCTAATTCATATTGTGTAGAATATATATTCTTTCTTCTAAGGCTACTACAGCAAAACAAGTTTTTATACTTTCATCCTCACATTTTTCTGATCGATCCCTAGTTCTAGGTAACATGCTTATGTATTTATTTCTCGCTGATCCCTCTGCCACCCTGTCGTTTCGGCACTACTGCAAATCATGACATTTCTATATCTACTCTGCATCTCTTGGTCCCTTTCCTTTCTTTTATTTTAGCTCCTCCTGGATATTTTTTACTAGTAACTAATTAATACATGAATATACTTTACCTATTTCTAATCAATATATCCAGCAATCAATATCCTGAAGAGCTAACAATCTCTTTTGATTTTCCTGCAGCATTCAATGTACAGTTGGACTGTTGATCACCTGAGAAGAAAGTGTCAGCAATGTGCCAAGTGTGCAGTATAAACAGGCTGCGTGCGCAAGGCCAAACCGTTTCTTTAGTCGGGTAATGCACCTATTTTAGAGTCGTAATGTTATTAGTTAGTGTTGTAAAATGGCAGCGATTGTCTATGTGTTACGCAGCTTGCAAGCATTTTCCATCTTTCCTAATAGTGTATTTTGTACCTCGTACGATCCTGGGTTAAAGTTGTACGTGCCTGGGGGTGTTTAGCGCAATTAGAGGCTGGGTAGCCTAGTTTTCGTTTCTTTCCCCCAACATTTTTTTTTCTTGCTTAGGCGATTTGCGAGTGGCGAAACTCAACAAATTCGGCTTAAATTCGCGTGCAACCTCGCTCCCAGACGTCCTGGCTGCTCCCCCGTGCAGTGTGTGTGAGTTTTTTTTCTTTTATTTTTTTGTGTTTTTTTATTTGGGCAGTTCGTCCGTTAAATTTGTATTTTTGCGCGGTCCGGATTTTTTCCGAGGTCTGGATGTTTGCAGTGTTACGGCCCGTAATGTTTTTTAACGCAACATTTTCAAACTTTTAGGGGGATCGCACTGTGAATTGGATAACTGAGATTTCTGTTGATCTGCAGTCCCGCAGGGCGTAGGTATGAGAGTATATGACACTCATCTCCACCAGCGCAATGAGTACCTTCGGCGCTCACTGCCTAAGTCGTGAGGGGTTGTAGGGATGAGCGCAATGATTGCCTTTGGCGCTTTGCGAGGGTCACAGTTGCGGCGGGCTCGCTGTGTGAGCCTGCAAGCATTAGCAACAACCTGGAATGCTCACAACTGTATATGTGATTTGGGAGAAGAGAAACAACTCCCGTTTAATAGTGCAATATGTTTTTATATATTGTGTACTTTTTATACTTAACGGTATTGCAAGTAAGAATTATACTCTCAAAATAAAAGCTTGTATATAAAATCACAAAGTGCAGCTATTGTATATTTGAAAAGACCATTTACTGGCCTTAACCATCTTCATCTATACATTGTACTCTGCACCATCAGGGTAATACTGTTTTTGTGGATTAATGTGACATTTCTGATTTTTAATCAAAAATGATAAAAAGCCACCAGACTGTAATTAATACAATTAATAACTAGTTTAACAGAAAATAATTTATTTTGGCCTTGCTCTGTCTATTTTATAAATATTATTTATCTTTTTTGTCAGAGAGAGGATAGCATGAATTAAGTTTGAATGGTGAAACACTGATCAAAGGACTTATTTTGAACCGATCACCCCACAAAGCCCATCCCAAGCCCCACCATAAGTAACTGTCCTTAACATGAACCAAGAAAGACACTAAAAACTCTGGTGGACAGGTACCCCCAATTCCTTCAACCAAGTCTCTTAACAAACATAGACATATTCTTGTAATCCTTGACACCATGTTGCCTATAATGTTTAGCCTTCCAGTACTAATAATTTGTAGTTTTGTTGATAAGTGCAATCTTACATCTTTCTGAATATGATGTTTTCAGTTTGATTCATTCAACTAAACTACATTATACGTTTCATATTGAGTAAAGAAGTCAAGGTAAACACAATTCAATAATTAGTTTTCATTATTTCATCAGTGGAGTTTTTTTTACTCCTTCTGTACCAATGTATAGTTATGTTTTTTTCTTAAATCCCATGTATTCTACATGTGTTGACATTGTAGAAATGTTGGATAATAATATCAGGATAGTAAACATGGCACTAATTCCGTTTTTTGCTTGTTTATATTTGTGCAAATATTAATAGACAACATGGACTTGGTGAATCAAAGTGTACGTTGTAAGTTCTACTGAAAAATAAATAGTCGGGGTACACATTTTTAGCCTGTAAATACCTGATGCCTTGAGGCACAATTATTGTAATGTCTAGTCTTTTTCCTATATATAGTTGTAGCCTGATATCTGTGTCTCGTCATTGGTTTATCCCAAGAACAAGACCAAAGTGAAAAATCATCTGATTCCTGTGTCCAGATCTTCCCTGAAGCTATCCCTCCAGGGTGTATTGGACTAGACCTAACTGTCTATTTTCTGAAAGATTAAATATAATCTCTCTGTCATTGTTGATGATTGTTTTTGCTAGTTAAAGGCAACTTATGTTAGACTTCTGGTAAGAATTAAATGTATAATAGTAACAAATGACTTACTGTCAGGGCAGCAATGAGTCAATGCATTGTTATTTTAATATTATGAGTTGCAGTAGTATGGTGTCTAGCATTGCAGAGAGATGTTTTCCTGGGCATGCTGCTATTGTCTGATATTTATTACAATGTGAAAAGCCAATCCTCACCACATGTTGAAGCATAACCACTAAATATTTGCTTATTATCTTAGCATACTCTATTAAAGATTGCATTGTTTTCCCCTTCAATGTTTACTTAGAAAGAGGCAAGCTATACAGTCAAGAAGAAAGTGTGCTCATTCTGCCATTGTTTCACAGCACAAAACACATTTGACAACTGAGTAAAATGATGTTATTCACATGTTGTAAATCCAGCGCAGAAGGATACTGAAGATCAATCATTTATCCTGGGTACGGATGACAGGCCATAGAAAACATTGTTGTGAGGAAAGTGCTTGCTAAAATGATCAAACTACAGGCAGAAGTTGATACTGGCAAAGAAGTAGCTCACCTGTAGACACATCTATGAGATAGTGAGAAAATCGAAATACATACAGAAAAATCTTCAAAGACACCAATGTGCATTATTCAATCAATGCTCAGCATTCAGAATGTTAGCTATGATGACAAAAGAAAATGAAAACACCAACAAACAGAACTTTGAAATCGTTCACAAATGCAGGTCTCCACACACAATATGCCAGTACTCACATAAAGCTTGTCATCCCTGGCTGGTGATTCTCTTTCAGAGTCTTAACTTAAGCAAACCCTGACAAAACATTGATTTATATCTACACTGCATGTAATCAGTGTTTATCAGGAAATAGATGTTTATTTATGGATGCACTAAGGCTTCTGTTCGGATGTGTGGATCTGGGTTCTGAATTTTAGAGGAGAGGTCAGGGGCAATTTTCACGTACTATTTAAATAATATGAATAAACTGGTTCGAATAAAAAAAAAAAACTTCACAGGATAGTAAACATAAGTAATCCTTGACAGTCATATATTCTGTGTTTGTATTTTTGGGATATATAGTTAATTTACTAGTAATTCAGAGTCTAATGATTGTAATTATTTTCTTAAAAATAAACTGTATGTGTTTAGCGTGTGCTTGTAAAACTGACATTATTTAGTCTGTTGAAGGGAGAAGCATTTCAGCTAAAAACCACATGTAGTTAAAGTCCAACCTCAAATTGATATTTCTTTGTGTATGTTGCTGGTGGAACTCCAAGACTGCAAATGTTCTGAAGTAGAGAATGACCATCAGTAATGTTAGGGCACAGGTTATTAACTCAAATGTATTGCATCATTATATATGTACAGGTAAGCAGACATAGCAGAGTGCTTCAGGGGACCACCATATAAGTTGCCTTGAAACATTATGCCATGTCCTTTGTATGCAATAAATACATTTTATTAAACTGTATAACTTATATACACCCGTTCTCATGCCATAACTATATTTATGGATTGCTTTTGTGAGCTTGCCATTACAGAAAACTGTACTATATGTGTATTCTACTTATTTTTTATAGTACTTTTCATTTTTTCCTAATTTTTAAGCTTTTATGACTATTCTAAACCTTTGTCATTAGATAGTTGATTTGCTATACTTTCAAATACATATTTATCCTTTGATCTCTGTTTTAATTCACTACAATTACAGTCCATAACCGTTTAAAAGGTGCACATAAAGAAGACAAACAATGTTAAGGAGTTGAAGTGACAGAAAGCATGAAGGCCTCGTAACCATTCCGACTTGTCGCAAGCCACATGAATCGGCCAGTGGATTGTCAGTTGGACAAAGTTGAGGATTGGATTATAACACATAACAGAATATACAAAACAGCTCCGTAAATCAACATGTAAAATAATCAATAATGAATCTCGCACATTAAAATAAGAAAATGAAAAACTAAAAGTTAAAGTGGAGGCAGAGGGAAACTATACATGTATCTCAACTCAGCCAGTTGTGATTTTTAGAGAATTGTCTAGTAAAGGAAGACTACACACATTCCAGTTCTTGTGCAGAAAACAGAAGTTTTTTGTTTATAACTTAAATCTAGGTGTATATATGCAAACCTTTCCAATTTTATTTGTAAAATAATATGCAAATCCTTAAGTATGAAATGTATATTTGCAAATAGGATAAGGAATTTTGTTTAATGACCACTTTTCAGACTTTGTGCACCTCAGGGTGTCTCGCTTTACGTCCTCTCACAAACTGAATCACTTTTAGTAATCTGTTCTATACTATATTACATCCCACAGCGTAACACCCCATTGAAGGAGCAGAGTACATAATCCTAGGGCAATGAAAGATAGGGTGCCCTTATCTATATATTTGCATTCTCTAAGTATACCATAATGTGAATATATATATATATATATATATATATATATATATACTAGCAACTTGCCTGTCAAAAATGACGGCAATAATATGTGAATCCTGGCAATGCTGTCTGCCACACAATGGGAGCCTCTCCCCCTCTACTTTACTGGCCTTGCGATGAGTCTCTCCCTCCGTCTACTAGCTCCCTGGTGTCTTATTTCCACCTCCTCTCCCTCCCTTTTGCCTCCTTGTCCCCCTCCTCTCCCTCCCTTGTGTCTCCTTCCCCTCCCTCCCCTGTGTCTCTTTTCCCCCCTGTGTCTCTTTCCCCTGTGTCTCTTTCCCCACTGTGTCTTTTCCTCCCCCTGTGTCTCTCCCCCACTCGTGTCTGTCCCCCCCATTTTTGCTTTAATTAAGCTTTTTTTCTAAATTTTCACCTCTAATGCCCAAAGAGATCTGCTGTAATACCCAGCATTTCAGTCCCCTGGTATCAGAGTTGTGTTTTGATAGAAAATGTCTAGCCACAGATGTTAATTTCTTTCTATTTTGAAGGTCTTAATTACTGTTTCTTACATGTTCCCCCAATCTTTTCTGTATCTCCCGGCCAGTCATACCCACGTATTTCTTGTCATTAGAACTAGGGCACTCAAGGACATAAATTACTGTTATAGAGGTACAGTTGTAAAATTTGTTGATGGAATGATTATTAAATGTATCCAACTCGGAGTAATTGCGTCTTAGGCTTAAAAGCTACCCAAAGGGGATAGCTGTCTTGGTTGACGGTAGATGTGAGATACTAAAATGTGAAATACTATTAGTATCTGTTTCTTTTTGGAACAGGTCCATACAAATGACTCCTTCTTCACCTCTGTATATTGTGACGTCTAAAAATGGGACTTTATCAGGATCGATAGTGTACATCAATCTTAAATTTAGATTGTTAGTATTCAGTTGGTGAATATATTCCTTAGGTCCATCCCATAGGATAACCAGGTCGTATATATATCGCAACCAAATGAGCACATGTTCTTTGCATCTGGTCTGAAAAGGCAATCTCACGCTTCCACCATCCCATATAGAGATTAGCGTAGGTGGGAGTGCAAGATGTACCCATTGCCGTACCTCTCACCTGGAGGAACAAATTATCATCAAAGTTGAAATAATTGTGCGTTAGTATAAAGTGTAGCAGATTTACCACAAATTGATTTTTATCTGCACAATCGCAAGATTCCATTTAAAAAAAGTAGCTGACAGCTCTTTCCCCTATTGAATGTTTGATTGATGTGTAAAGAGATTCCACATCACAGCTAATCACATATATAGTTGTGAGCAGGCGAGCCAGCCAGAGCTGTTGTTTTCACGCTTGCGGGATCGCGCAGCAGACCGCGGCCCTCGCTGCTCGCGTAACGAGCCGCGGCCCTCGCAAAGCGAGGGCCTCAGTTGCTGGCATGGAGCGCCAAAGGCGCTCCTTGCCAGAAACTGCGACCCTCGCAAACTTTACGTTGTAACGCAAACAACACGACACAACAACTGATTACGACCTCGCAAAAATCGTCGGCTACCCGCGAACATGAAAAGCTTACCTACAGCAAGAGGGAGCATCCAGGACCTCAAAAAAGCAACTTACACCTTCATTTAACTCAAAATAAAAGAGTTTAAACACTAAAAAATCAGCGAAGCAAGAGATAAAATGGCTGCCGAAAAAAACGAAAACGAGGCTACAGCACTATAAACACGCAAAACACCACAAGAAACATGCAAAACACCACAAAACACATACAAGACAAGTTACCACCCATTACGACCTCACAAAAAACGCTCGCAACCCGCGGACAGCAAAAAATGAAAAACACAATAAATACACACAACACATACATAAAAAGCTTACCTACAGCAAGCGCCAGCATCCAGCACCTCAAAAAATGAGGTTACACCTTAATTTAACTAAAAATAAAAGACTTTAGACACTCGAAAACTCTCTAAGCGAGAGAAAAAATGACCGCCAAACAAAACAAAAACGAGGCTACAGCACTCTAAACACACAAAACACCACAAGAAACTCGCAAAACACCACAAAAGACCTACGGATATTCTGCTAAGACGCATACCATACATTACCCGCCATTTTACGCCAATGCGGAAGTACACAACTACGCTAACGGTTTGGTCTCGCGCACGCACACTATTACACTGCACACATTCAGCATGCTTACACAGCAGATCCACACCACTAATGCTGCAGCAACATCAAAACAGATTCCCAGCTCTTCAACACAATGCTTCAAAATATGTAAAGTATATTCATTTATTAATGTATTATATATTTCATTATTATACACCAAACACCCTTAGCTCACTTACAATTTCATTGCCGTAATTTTTTGACGGGCAATTCGCTAGTCATATATGTTGATTTGTTGAGGGTTACACCATCCAGTTTGTTAAGATGGTCCATACTATCACGAGTATAAGCCAGTAACAAAAGGTCTTAAACATGTATCTACATATTTGCTGGCTTGTTCGCATAAATTTCCATTACCAAATACTATTGGCCTGCCTGGAGGGATCTTCTTGTGTTTGTGCACCTTCAGTAGAAGATAAAGTGTGGCAGTCCTTGGTTTAGTGACCTCCAAAAATGAAAATTCCTTCTTAGATATCAGGCCATCTTGAAATGCTTTATGCATTATATTCATGTACTGAGTAATAAACTTGGTCGTTGGATCGCCTAAAAGGCGTTTGTAGCAACTTTGATTAGATAGCTGTTTCATTGATTCATTAATATAAGTTTCTACAAGCTTCTACAGGCCACAGGACGATATTTCCACCCTTATCAGAAGTGTTTTATAACCACATCTTGCCAGGTTTTCATATCTTTCAAACATTGACATTCTGCAGATGTAAAATTTGAGGCATACACATTCGGTAAAGACTTTAGATCATTAATGACCAATTTGTTGTATGTATCTATTTGCGGGCATGTTTGAGATGGTGGTACAAATCTAGACTTTTTGCGTAGTTTATTGGTCCATTATTCATCAGCACATATGCAATTTGATTTAATGTGCATATTTTTCTCTGGCGCAGCTGATGGGCTCTTAACAAACATTTATTGGCATGTATGTGGCATGACTAGGTGTGCATGTTTCCCCCTGGCGCGGCTGCAGCTCTCTTGCTGTTGTGCCATGTTCTTTCCATTTTGTTATAATAGGTTTGATAGTGCTCCTGGGGATCATCAAATATTTGAATATTTTTTTATAACCTAACCCTGACTTGTACTTCTTAACAACATTGTCCCTTACTTGTTTGGAGAGCTCTTTGGTCTTCATAGCAGTGTTTGGTTAGTGGTGCCTCGTGCTTAGGTGTTGAAGCCTCTGGGGACTTTAAAAAAAGGTGTGCATATGTAATGACAGATCATGTGACACTTAGATTGCACACAGGTGGACATCATTTCACTAATTATGTGACTTCTGAAGGTATGGGCTTCATAACAAAGGGGGTGAATATATACGCACATGGCAATTTTCTGTTTTCTATTTCTAATAAATAGTTTTATGTTTATATTTTTCTCATTTCATTTCACCAACTTAGATTATTATGTCCTGATCCATCACATAAGATTCAGATGAACAAAACATTGAATTTAAGGCTGTAATGTAACAAAATAGGTAAAAAGTCAAGGGGGGTAAATACTTTTGTAAGACACTGTATATATATATATATATATATATATATATATATATATATATATATATATATATATATATATATATATATATACAGGGGCCGATCTACCTTTGGTGCAGTTGATTTTTTTTTTACATTTCTTTGTGTTTATTTATAAATTCTCCTGGAAGACCCCCACCCCAACCCATCCTAGCTCCCACCGAGCTGGTCGCACCTGCTCCTCATCACATCTGCCAATCAATTACCATTTTAAATACACACATTGGATTATTATTGGACAATTAGTCCCCCATCACCATTTTTTTTTGCACGCCCGTGTATCTCTATATATGTATATAGTAATTTAGTAATTATTAATCTATCTTTAGATTGTAAGTCTGCGAGTTTCAATTCTGCAAGGGGCTTTAGGGAAACCGCTATGGACACTGTGATCCAAGCTCAAAGACAGGGCCGTCCTTTCTTTAGAATGTGTGAATCTTGAACTTGTCATTGCCTGTAACTTAACTTATGTATAGCGCTACGGAATATGTTGGCGCGTTACAAATAAACGATAATAATATATATATATATATAGATTGATAATGAGTATTGCAGTATATTATCATACCTTTTGTATTAAACAAACGTCTTATTTATAGTGACAAGCTTTTGAGACATTTGACCTCTCTTTATCAAGTCTCCAGCAATACTAACATGAGATGGAACACTCACTTTGTATAAAAACAGCAGATGCAGAGAGAGCGGAGACAGCATCTGACATCATCAGGTGAATACATATAGGGGGATTCAACACAACATAGTATAGGAACTATATACACATATACATCAATATATACATGAAAGGATCGTATACATGTACATCCTCCTATGTAGTTTATGTAATACAATGTACTTTATGCAACACAGGCTGTTACATTGGATTGTCAATATAAATAAGTCATATGTCCAATACAAAAGGTATCATAATATACCGCAACACTCATTATTAATCTTTAAAAAAATAGATTAATATTTACTTAATTACTATATACATATATATAGATACACGGGGTGTGCAAAAAAAATGGAGGGGGTTTATTTTGTTTTTGCACCAGTGCCCCCCATGCACTAGCTCTGCCACTGTATATATATATATATATATATATATATATATATATATATATATATACTAGCGACTTGCCCGTCAAAAAAAAATGATGGTCAATAAAAGAAAGTGTTGAAATGCTGTTTGCCACACAATGTGAGTGTACTGTGTGCCTCAACTATATAGACCCCTCTAACACAGTAATGAACGCCTGTAATAACACTATAAGTGCCATGAGGGTCATCCAGGACCCTCATGACCCAAAGTGTAAGCACTACACCATTTCAATACGGTCTCTTATGGTGGTCTATACAGACCCTCATAAGCCTCTATTTAACCCCATTAGTCCCATAAGGGTATTTAAAGACCCTCATGGGAAAGTTAGAAGCCTAACATTACCCCGTAAGTGCTATGAGGGTTCTCCAGTACCCTCATGACACTAAGTATAAACACTACACTGCACTATACCCCCCAATAAACCATTACATGTAAACTAACTCCCCTCTACACTAACCTATTAAGACGTACACTACCTACCTGCACTACCTACCTACAGCCTAATAACCCCCCCCACACTCTAGTTAGAGAAAATCAAACAAAGTAAAGGCACCAAAAAAAAAAATCTACATTACATTACATAAAAAAACCTAAATCAGAAATTTTTTAAAATGTACATTACAGAAAAAAATAAGTACATTACAACCCCCACCCCCCACTACAGAAAAAAAAACAATTACACACCTGAAAAGGAAATACATACAATACATACAATACAAATAAAATAAATAGAATACAATACTCCCCTATCTATGTAACATACAATCAATACTATCTATCTAATATACATCCCCCAATCTATGTAATATACAATAAATACTATCTATGTAAAATACATCCCCCAATCTATGTAATATACAATACATCTAATCTATCTAATATACATCCTGCAATCTATGTAATATTCAATAAATACTATCTATGTAAAATACATCCCCAAATCTATGTAATACACAATTACATTCTATCTATCTAATATACATCTCCCAATCTATGTAATATACAATAAATACTATCTATCAAAAATAAACTACCCTATCTAACATACAATAAATGCTATTTCTATATAAAATACTCTAATTCTAAGCTAAAATAAAATAATTAAGACCACTTACCTTTGCAGATGTCCCTTAAAATTAGCAACCTCTGGTAAAAAAGAAAAAAAACATACTACAACACATTTACATAAAATAAATAAACATTGTAAATATTCTAAATATTCTACTCACCTTTCCAGCATGTCCCTGTCCTTATTTTCTACTTCTCCGGCCCCTGTTGAAAAAAAACATTAACTTAGTTCAACATACACAAACCTCAAAACAAAGTAAAAAAAACATAATATACATTGTACTTACCTCACTGCGATGTCCCCGGCCTCCTCCTCTTCTGCCCCGGATGGGCCCTGGAAGAATCTGCGCTGCAAAATAAAAAATATATTAAAAAAAAATAACAGAGATCCCTACTCGCGGATGTCCCAGACGCTAATGAGCCTCCTACAAAGTTTTCTCAAAGAAAATTGGCAATAGCGGCTTCTGATTGGCTGAAAACGCTGTCTATCAAATTCAGCCAATCAGAAGACGTTAATGTGTTAGCCAATGAGAAAGGGATACACCCCAAAATCCCACTCTGATTGGATAACGCACCTGTCAATCTTTATTTGGACCAATCACAAGGCTTTATTGCCATTAGCCAATCACAATTGGATACACCCCCACGGGGTGATTGACTGAAGACATCTGCGCCTTCTCATTGGCTGTAATACTGATTGACATTGACAACAGCCAATGAGAAGGCGCAAATGCCTTAAGCCAATCAGTACGTGTGGGGGGGGGGGGGTTGCCCATTGTGATTGGCTATTGTCAGTGCAACCAATCAGTATGTGCAGACGCCTCCAGCCAATCACCATGTGGGGGTGTATTCCATTGTGATTGGCTGAAGGCATCTGCGCCTTGTGATTGGTTTAAATAAAGATTGACAGGAGCATTGTCCAATCAGAGTTGTATTTTGGGGTGTATCCCTTTCTGATTGGCTCACCCATTGGCACCTTCTGATTGGCTGAAGTTGATAGACACCGTTTTCAACCAATCAAAAGGCACCATTGCCTATTTTGTTCCGGAAAAGGTCTCCGGAAGGCTCATTAGCGTTATTTTTAGAGCGCGGTTCCTGGGTGGGGCAGAAGAGGAGGAGGCCAGAGACACCGTGGGGAGGTAAGTACAATGTATATTGTGTTTATTGTACTTTGTTTTGATGTTTATGTCTGTTGTATTAATGTAAAGTGTTTTTTTTCAACAGGGGCCACGCCGGCGAAGAAAAGAAGAAGGATGGGGACATGCTGGAAAGGTGAGTAGAATATTTATAATGTTTATAATGTTTATTTATTTTCTGTAAATTTGTTGTACTAATTTTTATTTTTTTTACCCTAGGTTGCTGATCTGAAGGGACATCTGCAAAGGTAAGTGGTCTTAATTATTTTATTTTAGCTTAGAATTAAATTATTTTATATAGAGATAGCATTTATTGTATGTTAGATAGGGGGATGTATTTTATATAGATAGGATGTATTGTATCTTAGATAGATTGGGGGATGTATATTAGATAGATAGGATGTATTTTAGATAGATAGTATTTATTGTATATTAGATAGATTGGGGGATGTATATTAGATAGATATGATGTATTGTATATTAGATAGGGGTGTATTGTATTGTATTTCATTTTATTTGTATTGTATGTATTCTATGTATTTCCTTTTCAGGGCCCTCATTCAATTGCGATTTGGCCAATTGAATAGGGCACTAAATAAGCACATAACATATATTTTTTTAAGAAGTTTTTAGTTAGTAAACATCTATCCAAAAGCAAGGTGTTCACTAACTAAAAACTTCTTTAAAAAAATATGCGGTGTGATTATTTAGAGCCCTATTCAATTGGCCAAATCGCAATTGAATGAGGGCCCAGGTGTGTAATTGTTTTTTTTTCTGTAGTGGGGGGGGGGGGGGGGGTTGTAGTGTATTTTTTGATTTTCTGTAATGTTCCTTTTTTTATTTTATGTGACTTCGTTTTTTTTTTTTATGTAATGTAGATTTTTTATTTTTGGTGACTTCATTTTTTTTATTTTCTGTAATTAGAGGGTTGGGGGGTGTGACGAAGTGCCCTTCGCCACTTTGTCTTGGAGAGGACTGTTTGCCAGCCTCCTGCCCTGCGACTATGGCCCTGGGACATATTGCCCTTCAAACACAGTATTCGGCCATACCAGAGTGTATGTCACTCATTCTGGCCCTTTACATACAGGGGGGTCATTTGGTACTTGCCCTGTGTGAACCATGATACCACAGATAGCTATGCCATGGAGCCCATTCATATAATGAAAGACTATGGGAAAGACTTTAGCTACATGGCAATTGAACTGTGTGAAGAGGATCTGAGCGCTATTCAGTAGTTTTGTGCGCTCAGATCTCAGCTGTAACGGAACCCATCACTGTTTTACCCTGTTTCATTATTTATATTATGGTTAAAATATGATCCTACTATTATACTATATGTATGTTCGTTTATGCTCTGCAGAATATTGGCCCAGACTAGTGCAGACCTTGGCATGGGAGATAATCCTGTTACAGATAAAAAAGTCTATTGTATAAAGTGTTTTCATTCTCAGATATAAGAACAAAGAAGGCTGATCTAATCCATGTCTGATTATATCAAAGTTGCCAGGTAGCCTCAGGGAGGTGTGACTCACCTATTGTCCCTATATGTGTATTGTGTGGCCAACTATGGGGGATATGTGAAATGTCTGTGTGTTATGTGTAAAAGATACTTTTACTAACTTTTGAACCCCTGGTCTGATTCATGCCATTTAATATGTTGTTCCCCTGGGTGAGAGCTATTGAACGGTGCTGGACTTAAAGGTGTACCCCCTGTTGTTGGGGTACATCCAGAATGTGGTTAAAATTGTGTCTGTTTTAATTGTGTTACCTGTTATCTGAGGGGAGGAGACATGGGGGTTGAACCATGTATATAATTGGCTGTTGTGATAATTATGGGGGTGTAGCCCTTCAGAGGGCACCATTGCATAAAAGGAGATCCCCTGTCATTAAAGAGTACTACTTGACCCTTCAAAACGTAGCCTCGTCTCGTTCTTGGAGGGGATGGCTATATCCTACTGGGGATTGCTATGCTTTTGCATACTCCCTTGAGCTGTAACTACTGAACGCTTGTTGCTGATGTGCTATCCTTGGAGGAGAGGTCTTCCCCACACGGTCCTGGATGCTGGAGATTCATACAGTGTGGAAGGAAGACGGCGCGGCTCCAGTTAAGCTACGGCGGTTGTGGAGTCTGTGGTGGTTGTGGTGTCCGGTGCGGTGCTTGTAGGCCTCGGCGCAAGCTAGGACGCGTCCATCAATGGAGGTACCCGGTCGGGGTGCCAGTAGGTCCGTTACAGGGGGGTTTATTAGGGTGGAGTTAGGTAGTGCCGGTAGGTAGTGTAGGTGTTAATAGGTTAGTGTAGAGGGTGTTTAGTTGATATTTAATGTTTTATTGGGGGGGTATAGGGCAGTGTAATGTTTATACTTAGTGTCATGATGGTTCTTGAGGACCGTCATGGTACTTATGTGGTTAATGTTGGGTTGTAACAGGCCCATAAGGGTCATAATATATCCTTATGGAACTGATGGGGTTAAATAGAGGCTTATGAGGGTCTCTATTGACCCCCATGAGTGACAGGGTTAATTATGGGTTTATGGGGGTCTGTATTGACCCCCATGATTGCCGGGGTTATTTAAGTGGTTATAGGGGTCTGTATTGACCCCCATGAGTGTGAGGGTTAATTATATGTATTATGGGGGTCTGTATCGAACCCCATGAGTGACAGGGTTAATGAAGGGCTTATGAGGGTCTGTATTGACCCCCATGAGTGACAGGGTTAATTAAGGGCTTATGGGGGTCTATATTGACCCCCATGAGTGACAGGGTTAATTAAGTGCTTATGGGGGTCTATATTGACCCCCATGATTGACAGGGTTAATTAAGTGCTTATGTGGGCTGTATTGACCCTAATGAGTGACGGGGTTAATTAAGTGCTTATGAAGGTCTGTATTGACCCCCATGAGTGACAGAATTATTAAGGGTTTATGGGGTCTGTATTGACCCCCATGAGTGCCAGGGTTATTTATGGGCTTATGGGGGTCTTTATTGACCCCCATGAGTGACAGGGTTAATTATGGGTTTATGGGGGGCTGTATTGACCTCCATGAGTGCCTGGATTAATTCTAGGTTCATGGCGGTCTGTACTGACCCCCATGAGTGACAGGGTTAATGATGAGTTTATGGGCGTCTGTATTGACCCCCATGAGTGACAGGGTTAATTATATGTATTATGGGCGTCTGTATTGACCTCCATGAGTGACAGGGTTAATTAGGTGTTTATGGGTGTCTGTATTGACCCCCATGAATGAGGGGGTTAATTAAGTGCTTATGGGGGTCTGTATTGACCCCCATGAGTGACAGGGTTAATGAAGGGCTTATGGGGGTCTGTATTGACCCCAGTGAGTGACTGGGTTAATTAAGGGCTTATGGGGGTCTGGATTGACGCAATGAGTGACAGGGTTTTTTAGGGGTTGATGGGGCTCTGTATAGAGCCCCATGCGTGATAGGGGTTTTAAAAATAATGATTTAAGGACCCATAAGGGGGGAATTTTTAATTTTCATTGCAGCGGGGGTCCCCGATCGCGTGCGATCGGGTCCCCCACTGCGAGGGTTAATGTGGGATTAATGCAGATCTCCAAACTTATCTCGGATCCCTTCAAGGGTTAATTAAGGGTTCATGGGGGTCTGGATTGACCCCCATGAGTGACATTGTTATTTAGGGGTTGATGGGGCTCTGTATAGAGCCCCATGAGTGATAGGGTTTTTTTTTTTTATTACGGGTCCTTTAAGGACCTTAATGTGGGGTTAATGTAGGTTTCCGAGATTATCTCGGATCCCGTGGGTTAATGCGGGTTTCCGAACTTATCTCAGATCCCTTCTTGGGTAAGTTGTAAGTGGCTGGGCGATCCGGGTCGTGGAGCCTCGTTTTCGTTTTTTTCGGCAGCCATTTTTTCTCTTAGGGGATTTTCGTGTGTCTAAACTCGGGAATTTGGACTTAAATTGAGGTGTAACTTCACTTGCAGAGGTCCTGGGTGCCCCCCTTGCTGTGGGTAAGCTTTTTATGTTTTTTTTGTGCCAAATGCGCTCATTGCGAGCCACGCGATGAGCGCAGAGGGTGCTCAGCACGGAGCTCGCAATGAGTGCCAAAGGATGTCAGACCACCAAAAAAATTCATGTCTGTGGCAAACAGCATTACCTGCCTTACAATTTTATTGCCCCATAATTTTTGACGGGGCAAGTCGCTAGTTACATATAATTTAAAGTCATATTATGCATAAATTAGCTGAAACATTAACCATCTAAGGTAAAAGCTTTATTAACAGTAATTAAAGGGACACTGAAAGCATTTTTTGCTTTGTTGCATCTGAAGATGGTATTTCATAATATACAACAGTGTGTTTTCTTTTTTCAGGTGATACGCTAAAAGCAGAACAAAAGCTGATTCAAATCTATTAACTGATCTGACTTACGTATGCTCTCTGCATTTTATCTTATTTTCAAAGACATATCAACTGGTTTTACTAATTTTATTTTCACTTATAACCCAACTTCGGTAATGTTTAAAACATGCTCTTTTTAATGCATGATAAAGAGAATTGTGTTCTATGCCCCTTTAATTAAGATTGCTGTTAAGGGTAATACAGAAGAAGAGCATTCCCAGCTGAGAAAAACGATTAACAAAGATGATTAACAAATACAATTGTTTCCGAAGTGTGACATCACTAGTATTTAAAATGAACAATATGATGAGCTTTTGAATATTGGTTAGAACAAATGTCTGTGAAGAATTTTCCAAAAATAAATATGAATTTTCCAAATGAATACAATTTTGTAAATGTAAAATATGTGAAACACCATTCTAAAATGATGTTACTGTTGTTACTGATATTGTAATAATATTCAGTACATACATTTTCCCACTACTGACTGAGTTTCTTGAAAGCCATTGTGAGATTAACATAATCTAGTTTGTAAACTTTATTGTACAATTATTGAATTTAATGTGAGAAATAAAATTGAAAGGTTTGTTTTAATAAAACCAGAAGCAACAAGAAAGAATAAACCGGCACTGCCTTCCAGTTTGGACATTTCTGTGTTCCGGCGTTTCTTCATACACGCATCTTTCCATCCAATTACTGAAAAGACTTAGCGTTACTTTCTATTTACTTGATTAAATATTGACGTAACGTGGTGATCATAAGTAATCATTTTAAAAACACATACACTGCATTAACTGGAGCCAGAAAACAAAAGCTGTTCTGTGTATTGTTTGCTCTAGCAATCCAACTAACCATTAATGTGAAATAATGTTACATCTTGAGAGAGAGAGAGAGCTTCTGAAAGCCAAGTTAGATGATCCTACTCTACTGTGTTGCCGTGAATGCCAACTTCACATAAATTGTGAGCTGCTAACATTGTTATTTTGGTACATACTTTTTACTTGAACTGCAGCGGTCCTTTGAGGGATGCAAGCAATCAGATTGTACTAAACCTTTTTTTAGCAATTTCATAAAAAAAGAGAAATTATCTAAAATAGTTGAGGTATAAGAGAAGAGAGAAGAAATTATAAAAAGAGTAAAAAGGTAGGACAAACAGGAACAAGTGTTTGAAGGAGGATAAGCAGCTAGAATGGAAGTTGAGGAGGGTGGCACAACTGACTGGTTCTAGCATTTCTAGTCCATGTGGGTGGGCTGATATGTATTAACTCATTGATTCCCAAGATTGATATGACACGGAAATGAAACCTAAAAATTTTTTGGGGGGATTGCAAATTTGCGAGCTTGAGACTGTTGTGCAATTATTATTATTATTATTATTATTATTATTATTATTGTTTATTTGTAATGCGCCAACATATGTAGCGCTATACTTAAGTTGTGATCAAGGCAAAACAATATTAACACATTACAAAGATGGAGGGCCCTGTCTTTGAGGTTAGAATCCAGTGTCCATAGTGCTTTCCCCAAAGCACCATGCAAGATTGAAAACTCACAGACTTAGACTTTGGTTATGGGTGTGGTACAGGAGGGTGAGAAATGCAGTGTGCATGTTAAGGAGGGAGGTTATAGGCTTCTTTAAACAGGTGTGTTTTAGTGTGGATTTAAAGGATTTGAAAAAGGACAGTCAAGTGGAGCGAGGCAAGGAGTTCCAGAGAATAGTGGCAGCCCGAGAAAAGTCCTGAAGGCAGGAGTGATTGGAGGTGATGAGAGAGAAGGAAAGAAGAAGGTCATTAGCAGAGCGAAGAGGGCAGGTGGGGGAATATTTGGAGATGAGAGCAGAGATATAAGGGGGTGCAGTGTTCTTGAGGGCTTTGTAAGTTAAGGTCATGATTTTAAATGTTATTGTGGAGGCTACTGGAAGCCAGTGGAGTGATTGAGAGAGAGGTGCTGCAGACACGGAGCGTTTATTACGGTAGATCAGTCTAGCGGAGGCATTCAATATGGACTGAAGCGGGGATAGATGGGTGGTGGGTAGGCCAGCCAGAAGTGAGTGGCAGTAGTCAAGATGGGATATGATAAGAGAATCACGTATATAGTTGTCATACTGCAAGTTGTTGTCACGGTTTGCGAGCCTCACAGAGCGAGGCTTGCAGTTGAGTCACGCTGGACTTAGGCTGCAATGAGCGCTAATCCCGAGACATGCATGACTTAACTGCAATGAGGCCTCATCGCATGGCCCCTGGACTTAGCGACTGACGCAAAATTACGGCCGTATGACTTAGGGCCCAAAGAACGTAGATGGACTGCGGGGCTACCAAAAATACGACTTTAACGGCCGAACCAACAAGCCTGCAAAAACACACAAATATGCCTCAAATGAATTTACACACTCACACACAGCACAGGGGAAGAGCTAGGGAGCCTGTGAGTGAAGTTGCAAGTTAATTTGAGGCATATTTGTCTTTTTTAACGATCAAAAATCGCACAAAACTTGCAGGTTAACAAACCCTGCAATGAGCGGGCCGTACAGTAGGCGGGAGGAAAGGCTCACAATGAGCACCAAAGGTGATCATTGCAAAGCAGGAAAATTGAAGTACACGGGGGGGGGGGGGGGGAGGGAGGCTCACGATGAGCGCCGAAGGTGCTCAGAGGAGCAAAAGCCTCACATTGTGTGGCAAACAGCATTGCCAGCCTTACAATTTTATCCTGGTAATTTTTGACGGGCAATTACCTAGTGTATTAGAATCTTAGTTGTGTCTTGTGTAAGGTAGTGACGTATTTTGGAAATGTTTTTTAAATTGAAAAGACAAGATTTTGTTAGTGACTGTATGTGAGCAATGAAAGAGAATTCTAATGTTTTTCATCGCTTTCCCCGTATTTTAAAGAGCAGTATTGATTTTTTATTTGCATTTACAGTGCTACGAACAGATGTTTAACCCCCTTGCGAGTCCTATCTGGTACCCGTAGAATTCTCTTCTACATTTGCCATTTATAGGTGCAAAAACATTTGCATGCTTGAGGAATTGTAGCAATTGAATAGCTATTTGCGATTGTAACATTTACAGGCTAGAAAGATTTGGAGTTACGATTTTAACAATGGCAGGGATTTTGAGCTTCTAACCCACAAATTGTTTGCAGTTAGCGAAAAGACATCAATTGAATAGCAAATTAGTTTACGGGCTCCAGTAACGTACAATTGCTCATCTTAATAGGGGCCTTGGTGTTAAAGCACCAGGGAAATTGACCTTTCTTGTGCACTCATTGTTAAATGGAATAATTTTTTTCGGATACTGGAATAGTGTCATGGCATATGATAGAAAAATAAACAAAATCAGAATCCCATTGGAGGCACATTAGAAGGAAGAAAATAAATAATATTAAGCAAGACTGAAAGTTATGTATAGGAGACTGAATGTTATATTATTTACACCAACCTGAATATATCAAATTAGTAGAAGTATAGAGTATAATAGTAAAAGAGAATTTTTAATTTGTAATTCTGAATGTGTTGAGTTTAGAAATAAGGATTTGTCTCTTTGTGAGCACTTACAGATCCTTGCAAGAAAACGTAGGATGTTCAGTAACTCTTATGGGAGCCATATAATAGCACTTTGGAGGGAACAATTCATATGTAGTGAATTGTAAGACTTTACTCATAAAGGTTTATAATTATTATGGTTTCTGTCTCACTCTCCCAATCACACATTTTAGATTTTAAGCTCTTCTTTTTAGGCACCTCAACTTTGTTGCATCAAATTGTCTATTTCTGATTGCCTTGCCTCATGCCTGTGTTTCTGTATATTCTACATTAAAAATAGTTTACCATCGTTGGTTACATTGATTTCACCTCCTACACTTCTGTTGGCCCATGGTCCTAGCAGGTAAAGGTTAAAGAGAAGGAATTATGGTGCAAAGCCAATTAGTTGCTTCAGATAGCAACTAAATATTAAATATTGAAGACCATAACTAGCCAAATGGTTATCAATATTTAAGGCAAGCGAAGAATGGTATGCAAACACTGAGTGTCTGTGTGTTTTTAGTTTTAGTGCAAAGTTTATAAATGAAGACGTATTTCCATCTACTGTGTTAGTAATCATTTATTGGGTAATTCCACTTATGATTGACAACTGTGTTCAAAGGTTAATAAATAATTTGTCAAAGAAAATTAGATGAATACAAAAATACACCCTGATTGACATTAACTACAAAACTTAGAAATAAAACATAACCTTTATTGGGGTCGTAAATATATGAAGTTTGGTGGCAGTAGAACGATAACATGGAAGAGACAACAGTCTGACATACATTTTGCAATGTATTATTGACATGGTTCATGCAACACTTAGTAGTAATAATAATAATGGAATAGTAGAAAGGAAATTAGCTAAGGTGCAAGCCCTCAATGCTTATATGGCACAATAACTACTCATGTCAAAAATATTATAATTATATTTAATATAAACATGCAAACACCTTCTATTGGTCAAATACGCCTATGTTTCTGTATATGTGTTCTATTCCAAATACAAATTTAAATATGTATTACATGTGATATGTTAACAGTTATACTAATTTCCAAATATGTACAATGTATAATTATCAGTAACTGAAATTCATATTGCAACAAATAAACAGTGTTATTTAGTCTAAGAGCCATACAATCATTGGTCCATGTGCCTGATCATTTAGACATCAGTAGGATAATTAATAGAGAGTGTAAAACTGTAATGACGGGTGAGTTGCTAGGCATGCTGTTCTGGATTCTAAAATGTTCCTTTAGTTTCATTGCTGAGCTTTCTTCATGTACAATGAAAGATCTCTTTCAAAGTTGGAAGCCTTTAGCAGTGCAACCACTGGAAGTCACTGCATTTTCTGAATGAAATAAATGGCTCATTTTTAATTCCTATAAGACTTGTGTAAACCTCCTCTCAGTCTTGGACCATTAGAATTCTGAGGGAAAGACGCATATATTAAATTATACTGTATCTCCTTTGTGTTCTAAACGTCAGCTCTCATGCTACTGATATGAAGTTTAGGAGCTTAAATAAAGTGTAAGCTTCCTGCTGGGCCAACAGGCTGGGCGGCCAAATGAAATGGCCTTTTTGTTGAGAATTCTCATTTAAATAAACAGCATGATGTAGTTGGTAAATGCAGATGGCTGTAGAGTTGAGTTTTTACATTAGAAAAAGAGGTTTAAATGTGTTACATTATGGAACTCCTTTACAGACTATTTGCTTAGCGTTTACACAAATTAGACACTAAGAGGGTGTTCACAGACTAGTGTTTGCAAAAAATGTTACTTGTGTACATTAACCCTACTTTAATTTGTATATATCTCCCAGTGCCTAACAGGGCCTAATTTAATAAACAAGTCATTTGTAGGCCACAATACACTGCAAGTAGTCCAGGACTGAGTTAGGAGTATTGAGTTCTTTGATTGTTTAATGCATTTTTAGAGCATTTAAACATTTTGAAACATAAATGGGCCAAGTGAAGAGATCCCTACCCAACTGCTTAAAATACAATATAAATTTAACAAAAATAGTTTACTGGCATAATTAAAATAAAGCATGGTATGAGTTATCCAGTTAGAGTAAAGATTAATTCACATTTAAATCTGCTTTAAAATGTTTTAATAAAAGCTAATTTAGTTAGTTACAGATGAATTTAAAGGTTTTTATTTACTCCTGAGACATCTTTTTCTATTTTCCCTCCAGTCTTCTTTCTTACTCTGTTCTTAGATTATCTTTCTTCCTTGGTCTTGTGAACCTTAACTAGTTATCTTTTTTTATTCATAGTGAACAAGCATAAACACAAGGTGGATAAACAAGAACAAAGTTAACTGTTAAGTCATGAGGAAAACCAGTCTAGTGTTCTAGAGCCAACAGAAAACAGAGGCTGGTGGTAAATTGAATTAGATAGTAAAAATAAAATTATACTATTCTACAAGTGAATTATTGACCATTATGGGTAATAATTCACTTGCATTTTATTATTACTATCGACCTGGGTTTATCAACTATTATGGGTAATAAACCCAGGTCAATAAGTAATCCTAAGTTTTATTTAATGAGAAATAAAATAAAATGAAATTGTAAAATTGTTTTAAAAAAATAAAAAAGGGAGGGATAAAGGAATTAAATATCTGATAGCTGGATAAAGAAAGATACAGAACTACATGGTAATTTATGGGGCCAATCTATCTGCAAGTAGTTTACTATATATCTTTAGGACGGTTCTAGTCTTTTAGGTGGTAGCTTTATCCTCTTTAGGTATAAGAGTAAGAAATAATGAGCACATTGAGAGGGAAATGTTCTCCTTTGAAAATTGTGTTACATATCTCTAAAAGTCTGGAACCTAAAATGGGGAAAAAAGTCTTATAATATAAATTTGTGAGGCCATCTGGGCCATGAGTCATGGATGATTTAAGTGTTTGGACTTGTGTGTTTGGACCGTTACTTGTGGTTCTATTAAGGTAAAACCTCGATCTAAAGGGTCAATAGAGGGAAGACTTTATTTATCTAGGGACGCTTGTATGGTGGTTGAAGTGGGTACAGAATTTGAATTGGCTTTTTTGAGTTGAATAAATTAGTATAGTATTGTGGAAACTCTATAGCTGTATGCTCTGGATGACAAGTATTGAAGACATCTGGGTTTTTAATAGCTTTTAAATGTGTTTTTGATTTAATGAATAATCATTTAGATGCTGAAAGTGTATGGCCTTTATTCCCTTTATTATAAAATACTTGTTTCGCCCACAAAAGGGCTTGTTGATTTTGTGTTTGAAGATCTTGGAGTTCTCTATTGGTGTGCTTTATTTGTTTGAGTAACGTAGTAGATGGGTGCGACTTAAGTTCTTGTTGTTGTGAGGTGAGGAAGCAGGCTTTGATATGCTCATTAGAATTTTCTTTTTAAAGGAAGCAATTGAAAAAAAGAACCCTGTACTACAGATTTATGGATTTCCCATATTATCAGTGAAGAGGAAAAAGACCCATCATTTATTTGAAAATAAGGTCTCAATCCATTTATTTTTTATTTTTCTGTAAGCGAAGAGAATCATTTAGCATCTTTGTAAATGTAGGGTGTTGTAATAATTATTTTAGGCTATCGCCTGATCAGGTTATAGGGTGTATCTGTACATCAGACAGGATAGGGATCAATGATATAAAAATACTAGCCAAAAATGACAGCATGACAGATTTATTATAAATTGTGTCTCTCTCCCCCCCTCTCCGTCCCCTGTCTCTCTTCCCCCCCTCCCCTGTGTCTCTTCCCCCTCTCTCCCTCCCCTGTGTATTTTCTCCCCCTCTCCCTCCACTTTGTGTTTTTCCAGCCTCTCCCTCCCCTGTGTCTCGTACCCCCCTCCGATGTTTCTCCTTCCCCCTCTCTCCCTCCTGTGTCTCCTTTCCCCCTCTCCTGTGCCTCCTTTGCCCCTCTCCCTCTCCTGTGTCTCTTTTCACCTACTCTCTCCCCTGTTTCCCTCCCCCTCCCCTGGGTTTGCCCCCCTCCCCATGGTCTTTCCCCACCTTTTCCTTTCCCCTGTGTCTCTTTCCCCTCTCAATGCACACTGTCCGGCAGTGATGAATCGGCTGGCTGGGCTGCCTCACACTGAGCCACACCCGGAAGAGCCTGCATCAGGGCACATCGCTGCAGCAGGCTACTGTCAGCTCCCGTAGCATCTGTAGGATGGGTAGCAGCACAAACTGACCGGCCGGGCCTGGGGTCTGCCGCTCCCTCCTCTTCCTCACCTAGCAGCCCGAGCTCGGGGCACCCGCTCACCAGCGCTGCCTGCAGCTGCCCACACACCACCCAGGCCATCCAGGACAAAGCGCCACCCCAAATGTTGACGTCACCACGCAGGCCTGCCTCTGCGGGTCACAATGACGCTGGCAGAGCTGTACACACAGGTAACACCTCCTGATACGCCCAGCTGAAAGCTACCTAACTCCTACGGGCCTCCAATTATCGAACAATTGCACTAATTTCACATGCCAGCAAGGTAATGCTTAAGATCCTACAAGCTCGGCTCCAACAATATATGGATCAGGGAACTACCAAATGTGCAAGGGGTTTATGAACTCGGAGATTAAAGCAAAGAGTTTATCCGTTGTAAAACTAATTTGCTTGTCGTGATTAATTATGTGGGAAGACAGGTCTTCATGCAGTTGTGTTCAAAAGTTTTTTTTCCCTTGTTTATTCAGGGGATCATCATTTACTTTGTATCCAATTAACATATTCTGATCATTGAACAGTGCATGACTAGTCTCTCTGTTCATGGTCTGAAACAAGCCAAGAACTAAGGTTGTCAGTATTGCAACAAATACAAATTAAACACTTATTTGCATAATGTAAATATGGGTCTAAATGTGGGTCTAATTGTTCACTGAAAAACATGATAAAACATTCCTTCTGTGACTTACACAGTGCTCCATCCAGGAAATACTCATTGAGAAATGGAGTAGCAAAGCTCAACTTTGATGGATGACTTTGATCGAAGGCGCTCATTGCAGCCAGAAACCAGCCTGCTCCAGGCGCTCATTGCAGCCAGCGGCGCAGCACTGTTCAAACACGTAACTCTAAAAACTCCCAAAAAAGAATTAATGTACAAAAAATTATAACACACTCACACAAGCACAGGGGGAGACAAAGGAAGCCTGGGAGTGAGGTTGCAAGTGAATTTCACTCATGTTTGACGTTTTTATCACTCAAGGCTCGCAATGAGCACCAAAGGCGCTCGTCGTGAGGCCAGCAGGACTTAGGCTGCATGGGGAGGCGGGCACGACTTTGCAGCAATGAGCACCGCAAGGCCAGCACGAATTTGTGCAAAAAATGGTGTCCTTTCAGGGTCCCTCTAAGGGTCCCCTGTCCCTTCATATCTCTAATTTACCCTAGAACACTCCACCAATGGAGGATGGAAAGAGATTGAAGGATGGCGATAGCGATGCCCGAAGGACGCAGCACTTTGTCTCTGATCACAAGGCATGCAGCACAGAATAAAAATATGAATTTAACGGCCGAGATTTTCTCAAGCGCGTTACTCGAAAGACTGACAAAAAAAGAAAAATAATGTAAACAATAAATTAAAAACCTCACACACAGCTCAGGGTGACACCCAGGGAGCCTGTGAGTGAGGTTGCAAGCTAATTTGAACCCTAATTGGAGTTTTTCGGACATCGAAAATCGGCTAAGCAAGGAAAAAAATAGCGGACGAAAAACGTAACTCTTTTCAAAAAGGCTCAAAACGAGGCTGAAGACCATCTCAAAACCAAGCTGAAGCGCAGACGATCATAGCGAAGCACGCAAGACTTTGAAAATAAAAACCAATGGTGCTCAGCACGAGAAACACAACAACACTTACACAGGGACAGAGAGCAGAAAGACACAGGGGAGGAAGAGTGGGGAGACGGTGGAAAGAGACACAAAGGTGAGAGGGGGTGTAAAAGACACGCAGAGGAGGAAAAAAAGGAAAAAGAAACACAGGGCAGGGAGAGGGGGAACACATGGAAGGGAGAGGGGGAAAACTGACACAGGGGTCAGAAAGTGCGGGATTCGCCATGAGCACCGAAGATGCTAATTGTGAGGCATGAAAGTTGCAGGTTGATCAAGGCCTGCAATGAGAGGTGAAGCTGCTCATACCAGGGCTTGCGATGAGCGCCAAAGGTGCTTATCGCGAGCCCCGATAACTTACAGGGCTGAGAGCCTTGCATTCTGTGGGCATTTTTGACGGGCAACTTGCTAGTATCATTATATTCTCCTAATTATTATGATTTACATTTATGCATTAATTCACCTATACATTGTCTACAGTACATATTTAGCTTTTTTTCTGGTCTATATAATAGAGCCTTTAAAATGTTTACATTTGTGAGCTCATGCTTATTTGAGATCTGGAAAAAAACGATTTAATTGTACTACTGCAAAATAAAAAAATAAAAACTATACGTATAGAAAAAGTGTGAATGTATTTGCGCTTCTGAAAATACTCTTTGACTAAGCACATATTAGCCATTTAATACCTGTAATAGGTTAAAACAGTAGTCACATGTCTCAGAATGACATGTTTGTGCACATCAATTTGCACTAATCAATTTGTGTATCACATTTAATTTATTTTTAGTTGCAGGAGACCAATTTTTTTCTATAAGTTTGTTTGATCACTTGGAATCAATGGTGACTTTGTCACCAAATTAATATTTGAAAAATAAATTAAATCTACAGCCAAGCCATTGTACATTTAAATTGCAAGTTATCCCTGTCTATATTTTTTTCTGTGGGTCATTAGTAATGAAAATATTTCCAGTGCATATAATGTGTATCGATAATATCATTTCGTAGTCATGTAATTTAGAAGTTTTGCCAGGATTGATTTTGCTGCATGTTCTCTATCTATACAATAATATCTATTTAGGAAGACTGACCATTACCGGATCCCATAACCATGTTTTCAGTAGAGATTACACATATATTTCTGTCCAACGACATATTCTGCAAGGTTGTTTTTGTGGTATTCTGATAAGTAAAAAAGTAATAACATTTTCCCACAGTCAATATTTAATTCTGTAAATGCAACTGGTAGTTGTAATTTACAATATTAACAACACCATGA
The DNA here is from genome assembly GCA_027410445.1 of Discoglossus pictus. NCBI lineage: Eukaryota > Metazoa > Chordata > Amphibia > Anura > Alytidae > Discoglossus > Discoglossus pictus. The sequence continues at coordinate 229,881,183 of CM050166.1, forward strand.
TTTATGATGAAGGGTAGACAGTGAAGGGGAGCAAAGCACTTGGGAGGTCCTCAGGTGACAATAAAAAGGTTATAAATTTCATTGTGCTGTCTGAGATATGTATTTATATCCTATTTTACGAATAGCTTTTTATACATTTTAATGATCCATGTTATTAATGGTGCTGTCATCATTACTGCAGCCTTTTTCTTTTCATTTTCCTTCAGCTAAAGGTCTTGCATAAAATGTTGTGATTACAGTGTTGCCAAAAATCTTTAGGACTCATAAAACTATCTTTGTTTCACTAGACTGCAACAAGAAGTTTGAATAAAGTTCTGTAGTTAGGACCCAAGGTCAGACTAATTGGCTAGGAAGTAATTGGTCTTCTATACTAAGGATACATTTCAAGTCTTGATGTCTGAATGAATGTTACATTAGCTCATTTTAAGCAGCAGAAAAATTAGCTCAATTCCATACATTTGTAGAAAATGCATGCAAACACATGGCCAACTTCAGTATTTAGTTAAGATGATTCTCCATAGAGGGGTTTTATTTTTTTCTATAGTTTCGTGCTTTAAGCTGACTACATAACACATTATACTATGTGGCTAGAAACAAAGAAAGCTATTACAATCTGGCGAAATAGAAATCATTTAAAATTGTCTAATTTAATAATAGGACAATAATCATTAGAAAATCACATGACATAAATAGGAAATTAAGAAAACATTGATATAAACTTTAAATGATGCCAAAAGACTTGCCATATTGCATCAGTAAATACATTAAATACGTTGCTTGACAGAGGGTATGATCAATGCATACACATAAATCAAGAGCCAACAGAGACAATAAAATGAGGAAATGTTCACTCCAAGGAATTTACAAATGACAAAAGAAGTTGGAAAATGAGAAGTTTTCTGGAATGCATAACATTTTTCTTTGCATTAAAAACCAAAAGTTAAAAGGGCTCTATATAAGCACACAGCATATTTTATTTACAGACGTTTTTAGTTAGTGAAGACTTTGCTTTTGGATAGAAGTTCACTAACTAAAAACTTCTGTAAAAAAATATGCTATGTGTGCTTAAATAGAGCCCTTTTAAATTTACTGAATCGCAATTTAATAAGGCTGTATGTACATAACTTTAAAAATAGGGTAATGCAAAAAACATTCCAAGATTGGAGTAAACCGCACAGTTTCAGAAGCAAAAGATGAGGCAGGTTGACATTGTGTAGAATTACAATTCAAATCTTAAGGTCAGCGTAGAAAGTAAACAAAGTGAATCAGAAAAAGATAGCAAATTAAAACAAATGAAAACAAAACAATTTATCAACTCCATTTTTTATAATCCTTCTTATCCAAATCTATAACACTGTCTTTACATACACTATATATACTGCATGTTTAAGTGTAAAAAATATATGATATCAAAAGTTATATAAGCTGTATATGTGTGTGTGTACAAGATAGAGATGGAAACTCTTGCTCCATCTCTAATTAAGTCTTCTGTGAAATTCATGCTTCTTGTGTCAAATGAGTGCAACAGCAAACCAAGTAAGATTGTTCTGGGACCATGATTTTAGAAATCTATTTCCAGAGAATATTTTCTAAGATTATATTATCTTTCCTTACATTCTTCTACAAATCCCAGTAACATGGCCTTAAATTATCTATGCTAAACCTATATGTCTTTGAAGACTTAAAATCCACTAAAAGAGGATTCTTTTTGAAACACTCTGCAAGAGCATGGCCCGTAGTGGAGCCCGTATAATATTTAATTGGCTACATTTTGTTACTCGCAATCTATTTGCGAGTTACAGACTCAAAATCACTGCGGTTTTCAAAAACGTAACTCTGTTCTGTCGCCTCTGATGTTTCAAGCCTGCAAATATTACCAGTGCTAAAGATGCAAAATCCATTCAGTTGCAACAATTCAACAGCCCGCAATTGCCTTCAAACCTGTAAATGGCAAATGTATCAAATAATGCTACGTACTAGATAGGACTTGCAAGTGGGTTAAACACCTGTTTATAACACTGTAAAAGCAAATAAAAAACACAATACTGTACCTAAAAATACTGGGAAAGCAATGAAAGGCATTAGAATTAATTGCACAACAGTCTCCATCTTGCAAATCTGCAATAAAAAAAATATTTTTTTTAACATTTTATTTCCTAGTTATATTGATCCCAGGAATCAAGGAGTTAATACATATCAGGTCATCCATATGGACTAGAACAGATTATTTATTATTCTTTATGGATTTCTACATTTCTGGATAGCAAGTCCTCGCAAATCAGACTTCTAAACACTAATTGATTGTACATTAAACTCCATGTTTTACTGACGTCATGATGACGTCTCATTTACTATTGGCTCTGTCTAAATTGTAACTTATGGGCTTTCTTAATTGATCATGCCCTGAAATGCTATGTACGGCTTCATGGTTTGCGTATTGGGGCTGTGAGCCTGTAATTGCGGGCTTGAGCAATTAATTACATCTGCATCTGTGGCAAATTTCTAACCCGCAGACATATGGGCTATATGAAGGTAATTACAGGCTTGGAATTGAATAGGGGCCCATGTTTTAACATATTTTCCCATTAAAGCACAGCACTCTTTTGTGAAGAATTTCACGTTTGTTAAATATGCAACAAATTGATTTCTTGATCACATCAGCCTCGCTTAGTTCTAACGTGTGAAAATAACACATTAAAAGTATAGAAGCAATCACATTCTGTACATTAAAAAAACCTAATGAGTCTATGTTAGAGAGTGAACTGAGGTTAGAGAGGGAGGTTTGCAAGTGCACCAATCACATAAGACTCAATACATTTTAGGGAACACTCGCTAAGCTCTAAAATTCAGTGAGCACTTTATTTGTAAAAGCACCAAAAAGTTTAGCGAGTCGATAAAACAAGCTTTATGAGCCCAGGTACACACTATTTATCAGGAAATACATACAGTCAGGTCCATAAATATTGGGACATCGACACAATTCTAATCTTTTTGGCTCTATACACCACCACAATGGATTTGAAATGAAATGAACAAGATGTGCTTTAACTGCAGACTTTCAGCTTTAATTTGAGGGTATTTACATCCATATCAGGTGAACGGTGTAGGAATTACAACAGTTTGTATATGTGCCTCCCACTTTTTAAGGGACCAAAAGTAATGGGACAATTGGCTGCTCGGCTGTTCCATGGCCAGGTGTGTGTTATTCCCTCATTATCCCATTTACAAAGAGCAGATACAAGCTCCAGTGTTCATTTCAAGTGTGCTATTTGCATTTGTTGCAGTTAACTCTCAATATGAGATCCAAAGAGCTGTCACTATCAGTGAAGCAAGCCATCATTAGGCTGAAAAAACAAAACAAACCCATCAGAGAGACAGCAAAAACATTAGGTGTGGCCAATTCAACTGTTTGGAACATCCTTAAAAAGAAAGAACGCACCGGTGAGCTCAGCAACACCAAAAGACCCGGAAGACCACGGAAAACAACTGTGGTGGATGACCGAAGAATTCTTTCCATGGTGAATAAAACACCCTTCACAACAATTGGCCAGATCAAGAACACTCTCCAGGAGGTAGGTGTATGTGTGACGAAGTCAACAATCAAGAGAAGACTTCACCAGAGTGAATACAGAGGGTTCACCACAAGATGTAAATCATTAATGAGCCTCAAAAACAGGAGGGCCAGATTAGAGTTTGCCAAACAACATCTATAAAAGCCTTCACAGTTCTGGAACAACATCCTATGGACAGATGAGACTAAGATCAACTTGTACCAGAGTGATGGGAAGAGAAGAGTATGGAGAAGGAAAGGAACTGCTCATAATCCAAAGCATACCACCTCATCAGTGAAGCATGGTGGTGGTAGTGTCATGGCGTGGGCATGTATGGTTGCCAATGGAACTGGTTCTCTTGTATTTATTGATAATGTGACTGCTGACAAAAGCAGCAGGATGAATTCTGAAGTTTTTCCGGCAATATTATCTGCTCATATTCAGCTAAATGCTTCAGAACTCAATGGACGGCGCTTCACAGTGCAGATAGACAATGACCCGAAGCATACTGCAAAAGCAACCAAAGAGTTTTTTAAGGGAAATAAGTGGAATATTGTGTAATGGCCAAGTCAATCACCTGACCTGAATACGATTGAGCATGCATTTCACTTGCTGAAGAAAAAATGTAATGGAAAATGTCCCAAGAACAAACAGGAACTGAAGACAGTTGCAATAGAGGTCTGGCAGAGCATCACCAGGGATGAAACCCAGCATCTGGTGATGTCTATGCGTTCCAGACTTCAGGCTGTAATTGACTGCACAGGATTTGCAACCAAGTATTAAAAAGTGAAAGTTTGTTTTATGACTGTTAATCTGTCCCATTACTTTTGGTCCCTTAAAAAGTGGGTGGCACATATACAAACTGTTGTAATTCCTACACCGTTCACCTGACTTGGATGTAAATACCCTCAAATTAAAGCTGAAAGTCTGCAGTTAAAGCACATGTTGTTTGTTTCATTTCAAATCCATTGTGGTTTATAGAGCCAAAAAGATTAGAATTGTGTCGATGTCCCAATATTTATGGACCTAACTGTACCTCAATGATTTAAATGAATGCAAAATATAGCAAATGCATAAGTTTATAACTACTGTAGAACAAATGTAAAGGACAAAAGAATATGATGCCTACACAAAACAATGAGGCCCAAGGTGTACATATAAATCTAGCATAGTCAATTTAATACAACAAGGAATGTTCATGCACACTTTGCAGCTCATATACCTAGTTGATGTAATATAGTGAATATACCCTGCATGTTTATCCGTATTGATGTAAACAAACCATACATCGATTTAAGGTGATGCAGAATATGACTGAGATACCTTAATTGCTGAACCCATAACCAATACACAGAGTCCACTGAGCTAATTGAATAAACCTTTGGCACAGTTGTATTAGTGCACTACAGTGCTCCTCATAAAAGGCATGTCAGATCATCATGGCATTTTGCTGTTTGCAGGATGTAGCACTACAGGCCTGCCTGGGGACATAGCTATATCTACACAATAGGATCCCTCAAATTCATGAACCTGTCCCCGCTGAAACTAATGTAAAGAGGTCACAGATCCACAGCCATATGGTTCACAAGTACTTCTCATGTAACTTTACATCACTCACCTTGTGTCTGCAAGTGATCCTCTGTTTATGCAGAAGGATCATTATGGCTTAGTAGAGAAGACAACACATTATATGGACCTTGGCTCTTCAAACCATGCACATGGATGGTATAAAGGACCACTGCAGTTCAAGAAAAAAGGTACTTTGTCTAGTATGCACTAACCAAATGGTATTAGCAGTTATATGAGCTCTTTCTGTCAATGTTTCCTACAAATTGCTTCATTCTCAGATTGCCCTATTTGTTGGAAAGTTTTGGAACTCTGAGGTGGCCATTTGCTTGCTGTGGGATATTATGATATGCAAATAATAGTTTTTTCAGTGCATGTCCCAGGAGGCACTGCAAACAGACATGTAACTCCTTCACGTTCCAATGTAAATGAGTAAATGTCAGTGATTTGTGTAGTGCTTCACATGGGCTATATGGATTAATTGTGGCAAGGAACTTCACTAAAATTGGGTAAAATGGGTTACAGAATGTTGATATTTCTTTGCTCTGAAAGCCTGGATCAAAGAACATGGAAAATATATACCCAATTTTGATACAAAATTAATATCGTAATATATTTATACAAACTTGTATTGTTATTTAATTCAAAGTCACCTATAATCCTGTTTATACTTCTTTCTATGGAAACAGTTTTGTGGATTGTTCTTAATGGTGCCTTCCACTCAGTCCTTCCCCTTACCACCATTTAACATGCTTTTACTGAACTATTCACTCTCACAAAATCAATCAGTAAACTGCATTGTACAACACAAATAAAAATATCAGCATTATATGTAAACTGGTTTGTGTAAAGTTCAAATATTAAACATGAAGTTTCTGCTATAATAATTTTAAGCAAACAAATTTACTGAACTCTAAAAAATAGATTAAATTCTATCCCTTAATAAAGTGTTTCCTCTCAAAAAATGTATTTTAAAATATTTTTTATAAATGTGCATCGCAAAAACAAATAAACATTTTTTTTTTGGCTTGTTGCAGCTAGTGCTACAAATGCATAATTACATAGCCCCTATGCTAATTCCTATAACACAAAATTACAACAGGTTTAAGAACAAAGTAAAATCACCTAGCTATGTTAATCACCTATCCCTAAAACATTTAGAGAGAACTGCTACAAGTGACCGCGGCAAACCAGAGCCGAAAATGATGTCAAACTTTTCCACTGATTTTTGCAGTGACAAAAGATTACAAGTTACTCCGTTAGAATTTTGCACCAAAACCGTGAGGTAATCATACTTTATAAATCACTCACAAATCAGGGCAGTGCCATAACTACAAAAAACTGAAGAAAATATTAATGGTACCAAAGACCACTAGCAAATGGTTTTAAAACCATTGCTGAGTGCCACAGCAGCAGTTAAAAATACATTATTTGAGACTTATCAGTCCAATATAAACATATGTGTAAGTAAAAAATATGATATTGTATTATTATGTCAGTTTCATTCTACAACATCAAGAGTAAATAACAACTCAGTACTCTAGGGGTTAATACATATCAGGAAATCACGTTACCTAAGAACAAATGCTCTAATATATTGTGTGTATATATATATATATATATCACATATATAGTTGTGAGCATACGGGCCGTTGCTCACGCTTGCGGGCTCGCAACGGCCCGTACGCTCACAACTATATATGTGATGTGATGTGATGTCTTCATGCCAGCAACTGACGCCGCCTGCGCGAGCCCATAGCGAGGGCCTCAGTTGCTGGCATGGAGTGCTTCCTTTCCCTGTCTATGTGTCTGTCCCTCCATCTATCCCTAGTGTGTGAGTGTGCCTCCCTCTGAGCCTGGCTCCTCCCCCAGGGGTCCTGTTTGCACTGTGGAAGACAGGCAGCAGACAGGACGCCCTCAGGATGAAGGAGGAGGTCAGGGGACAGAGAGCTGTCGGGATATTTTACCTTAAATCCTCCTAACCCAACTCATATCTCCCCTATCTTCTCCCCCTCCTCTATCCCATCTATCTCCCCCCACACTCCTTCTACCAACCTCCACACTCCTTCTCCCCCTCTCTTCCCCTTCTCTCCCCCCTTTTCTTCTCCTCTCCTTCTCTCTCCCTCCCCTCACTCCCCCTCCCTCTTCTTCTCTTCTCTCCTCCCCTTCTCTGCCCCTCTCCTCCCCTTCTCTGCCCCCTCTCCTCCCCTTCTCTCCCCCATTGTTCCCCCTCCCTCCCCTTCTCATTCCCCCTCCACCTCCCTCCCTCCCCTTCTCATTCCCCCTCCACCTCCCTCCCTCCCCTTCTCATTCCCCCTCCCCCATCCCTCCCTCCCCTTCTCATTCCCCTCCCCCCTCCCTCACCCCCTTCTCATTCCCCTCCCCCCTCCCTCACCCCCTTCTCATTCCCCCTCCCTCCCTACCCTTCACTGCCCCCTCTCCTCCCCTTCTCTCCCCCTTTGTTCCCCCTATCCCCCCTCCCTCCCCTTCTCATTCCTCCTCCCCCTTCTCATTCCTCCTCCCCCCCTTCTCATTTCCCCTCCTCATTCCTCCTCCCCCCCTTCTCATTTCCCCTCCCTCCCCTTCTCATTCCCCCTCTCTCCCCTTCTCATTCCCCCTCCCTCCCCTTCTCTCTTCCCCTCTACCTCCCACTCCCCCCCTCCCCTTCTCTCCCCCCCCTCTCCTCCCCTTCTCTCCTCCCCTTCTCTCCTCCCCTTCTCTCCCCCCTTTTCTTCTCCTCTCCTTCTCTCTCACTCCCCCTCCCTCCCCTCCTCTCCTCCCCCCCTCTCCTCCCCTTCTCTCCTCCCCTTCTCTCCCCCCTTTTCTTCTCCTCTCCTTCTCTCTCACTCCCCTCACTCCCCCTCCCTCCCCTTCTCTCCCACCCTCTCCTCCCCTTCTCTCCCACCCTCTCCTCCCCTTCTCTGCCCCCACTCCTCCCCTTCTCTCCCCTCTCCTCCCCTTCTCTCCCCCCTCTCCTCCCCTTCTCTCCCCCCTCTCCTCCCCTTCTCTCCCCCCTCTCCTCCCCTTCTCTCTCCTCCCTTTCTCTCCTCCCTTTCTCTCCCCCCTTTTCTTCTCCTCTCCTTCTCTCACTCCCCTCACTCCCCCTCCCTCTTCTTCTCTCCCACCCTCTCCTCCCATTCTATCCCACCCTCTCCTCCCCTTCTCTCCTCCCCTTCTCTCCCCCCTCTCCTCCCCGTCTCTCACCCTCTCCTCCCCTTCTCTCCCCCTCTCCTCCCCCTCTCTCCCCCTCCCTCCCCTTCTCATTCCCCCTCCCTCCCCTTCTCTCTTCCCCTCTCCCTCTCACTCCCCTCTCCCCTTCCCTCCCCCCTCTCCTCCCCCCTCTCCTCCCCTTCTCTGCCCCCTCTCCTCCCCTTCTCTGCCCCCTCTCCTCCACTTCTCTGCCCCTTCTCCTCCCCTTCTCTCCCCCCTTCTCCCCTCTCCTTCTCGCCCCCCTTCTCCCCTCTCCTTCTCGCCCCCCTTCTCCCCTCTCCTTCTCGCTCTCCCTCCCCTCTCCTTCTCGCTCTCCCTCCCCTCTCCTTCTCGCTCTCCCTCCCCTCTCCTTCTCGCTCTCCCTACCCTCTCTTTCTCGCTTCCCCCATCCCCTTCTCGCTCTCTCTCCTCCTCCCCCGCTACCTCCACTCTCCTTCCCCTTTCCTCCCCCTCCACCTTTTCTCCTCTCCCCCTCCTCTCTCCTCTCCCCCTCCACTCCCCCTCCCCTCTCCTTCCCTCCCCCTCCCATCTTCTTCTCTCCCCCTCCCCTCTCCTCTCCCCCTCCCCTCTCCTCTCCCCCTCCCCTCTCCTCTCCCCCTCTCATTCTCATCCCCCTCCCCTCTCATTCTCCTTCTCTCCTCTCTCCCCCCTTCTCTGCCCCCTCTCCTCCACTTCTCTGCCCCTTCTCCTCCCCTTCTCTCCCCCCTTCTCCCCTCTGCTTCTCGCTCTCCCTCCCCTCTCCTTCTCGCTCTCCCTCCCCTCTCCTTCTCGCTCTCCCTCCCCTTCTCGCTCTCTCCCCCTCCCCCGCTACCTCCACTCTCCTTCCCCTTCCCTCCCCCTCCACCTTCTCTCCTCTCCCTCCTCTCCCTCCTCTCTCCTCTCCGTCCTCTCTCCTCTCCCCTCCTCTCCCCCCTCTCTCCTCTCCCCCCTCTCTCCTCTCCCCCCTCTCTCCTCTCCCCCTCCTCTCCATGCTCTATGCTCGCCCTCCTCTCCCCCCTCTCTCCTCTCCCCCCTCTCTCATCTCCCTCCTCTCTCCTCTCCCCCTCCACTCCCCCTCCCCTCTCCTTCTCTCCCCCTCCCCTCTCCTTCTCTCCCCCTCTCATTCTCATCCCCCTCCCCTCTCATTCTCCCCTCTCCTCTCCCCACCTCTCTCCTCTTTTTTTTTTTTTACAGATATATGATTTTCTATCAAAACACTGCATTGATACAAATACACACTCTTTGTATAATAAAACTATCACATATATAGTTGTGAGCAGGCGAGCCTGCCAGAGCCGTTGCTCACAATTGCGGGCTCGCATAGCGAGCCCGCGGCCCTTGCAGCGAGCCCGCGGCACTCACGTAGTGAGGGCTGCGGGTGAGGGCCTCAGTTGCTGGGATGGAGCGCCGAACCAGCAACTGAGGTCCTCGCCCGCGGCCCTCGCGAAGCGAGCCACGGACCTCGCGTAGCGAGGGCCTCAGTTGCTGGCATAGCAACTGCGACCCTCGCAAACTTTATGTCGCAACGCAAACATACGAGACAGTTTAAACACTACAAAATTCGCTAAGCAAGAGAAAAAATGGCCGCAGAACAAAACTAAAACAAGGCTACAGCACTCTAAACACGCAAAACACCACAAGAAACCTGCAAAACACCACAAACGACCTATGGATATTCCGCTAAGACGCATACCACACATTACCCGCCATTACACATTACCCGCAAGTACACAACTACGCTAACGGTTTGTTCTCGCGCACGCACACTATTACACTGCACACATTCATCACGCTTACACAGCAGCTACACACCACTAATGCTGCAGCAACATCAAAACAGATTGCCAGCTCTTCAACACAATGCTTCAAAATAGGTAAAGTATATTCATTTATTAATGTATTAGATATTTCAGTAGTACACACAAAACACCATTAGCTACCTTACAATTTCATTGCCGTCATTTTTTGACGGGCAATTCGCTAGTATATATATAAAGGTAAGCCATCAGCGCTCATCCGAGAACGAACCAAACTTAATAGATTAGTTCTATGGCCATGATAAGCCACTCTGAGAGCAAACTCTTTAAGCTCACTTGTGCCCTTCCCAGGGAGAAATATCCTGTAGTATATCAGTCTGGTCCAACTCAGAAGAGTGACCCAGCCCTGAAATACCAGGCAATTCTACCCTGAACAGGAGAAACAGCAAACCCACAGACGCGTTTTGGCCTTTTTGGACCTTGTCAGTGAGGTGCAGCTGAACTCCCTAAGGCACAGTGAGCAAGGGGTCCACGTCTGGAGTACCCTATTACCCTTAGAGAGACTAAACCCTATGGGTAATTTACATAAACAAAAAAAGGTAAGTCAGAGGTGCTCATCAGAGAACGAACCAAACTTCATAGATTAGTTCTATGGCCATGATAGGCCACTCTGAGATCAACCTCTTTTAGCTCACTTGTGCCCTATAAACATAAAATAAACACATTTAAAATATTGAGTATATAAATACAGTTATCACATCTATTTAATTAATATATTTATATGTATAGAAATATAATGGTTTATTCCCACAGTTACGGCACGGCAGATTATTATGTCTATGTCAACGTTAAACCTTTTTCAGGGACAAAAACCAGGGGCCATATAAAATTCGAAGCCCATAGCGGCACGGGTACACCCGCAAATCTTGCAGGCTTGAAATTCGGCTCAGTTACTGTGCAATTCAATTAGCCAAGTCTACAATAGACATGGCTGACATCCAAACCCGTAAACCATACTTGCGCACATTGCATGTGCGGCTGTGAACATGATCAATTAGTCAAACCTTTAAACTAAGCCAATGGTAAAAGAGATTGTCATAATTATGTCACTGAAAAATGGAGGTTAGATTTCAATTCCTTACAGGTTTGAATTACGAGTTACGATCGGACCCACATTCCAGCAATATTAATAAACCAGTAAATATGATATTCTAGTCCATGCGAGTTCCATTATATGTATTAACACATTGATTGTCGAGATCGATAGAACACAGAAATTACACACAAAAAAAAGTATTTTATATTGCAGATTTGCGAGTTTGAGAATGTTGTGCCTAACATCACTTTCCCTTTAATTGAAAATACAGTAGTGTGTTGATATTTGCCTTTACAGTGCTACGCATAGGACTTTAACCCCCTTGCGGGCCCTCTCTAGTACCTATAGGCTTTTTGGCTCCATTTGCGTTTTTACGGGTTTCAACACCAGTGAATTCATAGCAATTTAATAACAATTTGCGAATGTGACATTTACGGGCTTGAGAGATCAAAGGCTTTGCAGCAACAGAGTTCTGATTTTGACAGCCCGTAGGATTTTCCCGCCTGTAACCCGCAGATAGTTTGTGGGTAGCTGTAAGAGGCCAATTTAATAGCCGTAAGTCTAGCGGGTTCCGTTACTGGCTACAAGTTTTAACATTGAGGGAATTTAATAGGGCTGCAGGTATTGCAGACATCCATTTCCTGTAAGTAAAAACATTTTTACCTGATATTTTTTATGCAAATGCAATCATTTCTGTTTAATTGCTTTGCTTTCAATTGCATGAAATAAAACTGGGACTGTCACTTTAAGATTGTTTGCTCCACAACTTTTAAAAGTTACATTTGTAGTCTCAGTTCCTAGAAACTTTAGAAAATATATCTGAATGTCATTTGTCATATTTGATGTAGAAGTGTTTTCAAGTCAGTGACCTTCTCACATGGATGGCAAAGTCTTTAGCAGCCCCAAAAGTCCATCAATTCTGCTTCAAATATTAGTTATTGAAGCATTGAGACCAAGCGGCAATCTGCACCATGACCTGGAAAGTCAAAAATGTTATATGAGATAGTTATACTTTATGATTAAAAAAGATCCAAGCTTTATTTAGATAATTTACAAACAGAATTGAAAAATAAATTTATGCAATAGTGATTTTGAAGTGAAATCTAGCTACGTAACCTACAGGCAAGAAAAATACATACAAATGAAAATAGGGACATTAAGTAATAATAGCAACACACATTTAATTTGTATTATTTTTAAAACAATATAACCTTTAATTTGGTTATGTGCAGTGCATAGATATCTACAAATTAGTAAAGGGCTACTTTTAAGTCTTTTCTGTTTTGTTTTCTATAACTTGCCAAAGGGTGACAGAAGCCCTCTATCAAACAAAAAAGAACAAGCAAATAAGTATGTGTATATTTACATGTCTAAAACAAGACTGAAAAACTGTTTCTATCTGAGATATTTAAGTCTTTGGGTGGGGACAGGCAAATGAACCCACAATGTGGTTTCACTCTTTAATCCAAAAATATGTTAACAGCCCTCTGTAGTTTATGCCATTATAATACAGTTGGATATGCATGAATGTGGTAATGCATCTACGGACATAACTGTTTTGAGTTTGTGGTTCTCATCAGAGTGGGGCTGGATGCTAATAATGTCAAGTCATGGTAGGCAAAAGAGTGAAAAGAAATTCAATTTTGGACTGTAATTTCCTTTTAAAAGCAGTTTATTTTTCCTATTTTTTTTTCTTTGTTCCTTTCAACTCATATCACTTACCACCTTTAAAATGCTTATGTCAGCCAATAAAATAGATATACTACATTATTTTTGCAAATATTTTGATATATTTCAATGGGGTAGATTCACAAAGTTTTATGACGGCTTGAGTCTGAAGTGGAAATATTCTGCATGTGTTTATATATAACAACAAATTAAACAGTGGCATTATTGTTCAATTAAAAAAGTCTGAGAATACATTGTATTACTAAATAACATGTCAATTACCTGGGTTCTTAAACTACATATTTAAAGATTTGTAAATAGGCTTTGTTAAAATCTGTTTGCTAGATTACTAAATTATAGATTACTTAATTCATTTTATCCTCCATAGTGTTCTTGAGATATAAAAATTACACTTCACTTACTTTTAAGAAGCCTCGAGATTAAGAGATACTTACCTTCTTGAGTGACCCTCAGACTTTTAAGCCCTTCCCATGTGGGCATGGCTTTATGACCCAGCTGTGGAACATGACAGCTGTCATGAGAGAGAACAGAGAAAAAGTGAAGTTCTAGAATCTGCAAATCTGTTACTCTTTATTTGACCATTACTTTGAGGAGGGTTTAAAAAAAGTAACCTGTTTAAAACATCAATTAAAACAAACATTTTTGGCCAATGAGTCCCTTTAATCTCTTACCATAAATATTAGACATCCCTGTATTTTTATAAAATTGTATGCATGGATATTCTGCAGCACATTTTTTTTATAAATTACTGTAAATTAATTCAGTTTGGAAGAAAGATTATTTTAACTCAAAATAGTATCTCTTTATTTCATTTTTAGCAATATAATGTAGTTTAAATATTTTAATTATTACACGTTATTTATTGTATATTTTTTGTTTCCCTTTTAGGCTTCAGTTAATTAGCGTGATTTTTTTTTACCTTTTCCTAAGTTATTAAATTATTATTATACAAATTATTAGGCATAAATGTAGTCAAGTTTTGAATCATCATTCTAATAACAAAAACAGTTTTGCTTTGCAAAGTAACTTAAGGCTGTTACTTTAAAGGCCGATAGCGGTTATAAATGTTATCTCTCCTGTGCAATAAAACTGCTTATGGTAACAACTTCCAATTTTTCAGCAACAACTCACCATTATTGCTGTTTCTATAAAATGGTTTCTTTGCGGACTACTTAGTAATATATGAGGATTCACCAAAAATGTAGCTTTGAAAGCTTTAAACTGCAGATTCTATAAATCACTATCAACTTATAGTCAATAGATTTGATACACACAAACACACACACATACATAAATAAATATATATATATATATATATATATATATATATACTATATATAGTGTATATACATATATATATATGTATATATATATATATATATATATATATATATATATATATATATATATATATATATATATTATATTTACAGTTGTGCTCAAAAGTTGCATACCATAGCAGAAATTGTGAAATTTTGTCATTTATTTTGAAAATATGACTGATCATGCAAAAGAATGTCTTTTATTGAAGGAAAGTGTTCATATAAAGCCATTTATTATCACATAGTTGTTTGTCTCCTTTTTAAATCACAATGATAACAGAAATCACCCAAATGGCCCTGATCAAGAGTTTACATACCATTGAATGTTTGGCCTTGTTACAGACACACAAGGTGACACATACACAGGTTAAACTGTCAATTAAAGGTTAATTTAACACACCTGTGACTTTTAAAATTGCACTTAGTGTCTGTGTATAAATAGTCAATGAGTTTGTTAGCTCTCATGTGGATGCACTGAGCAGGCTAGATACTGAGCCATGGTGAGCAATATAGAACTGTCAAAAGAGCTGTGTAACAAGGTAATGAACTTCATAAAGATGGAAAAGGATATAAAAAGATATGCAAAGCCTTGAAAATGCCAGTCAGTACTGTTCAATCACTTATTAAGAAGTGGAAAATTTGGGGATCTCTCGATACCAAGCCATGGTCAGGTAGACCAAGAAAGATTTCAGCCACAACTGCCAGAAGAATTGTTCAGAATACAAAGAAAAACCCACCGGAGGTAACCTCAGGAGAAATACAGACAACACTGTACACTGGCACACTGTAATTTGAAGTGACAAAACCACTTTGAAGCATGGTGGTGGCTCGTTGATTTTTTGGGCTTGTGTGAACTCTAAGGGCATGGGGAACCTTGTGAAAACTGATGGTAAAATGAATGCAGCATGTTATCAGTAAATACTGGCAGACAATTTGCAATCTGCTGCATGAAGGCTGGCAATAGGACGCTCTTGAACTTTCTAGCATGACAATGAGCCTAAGCACAAAGCCAAGTTGACCCTCCAGTGGTTACAGCAGAAAAAGGTGAAGGTTGTGGAGTGGCCATCACAGTCTCCTGACCTTAATATCATTGAGCCATTCTGGGGAGATCACAAACATGCAAACGACCAAAGACTTTGCATGACCTGGAGGCATTTTGCCAAGACGAATGGGCAGCTATACCACCTGCAAGAATTAGGGGCCTTATAGACAACTATTACAAAAGACTACATGATGTCATTGATGCTAAAGGGGGAAATACACAGTATTAAGAACTAAGGGTATGCAAACTTTTGAACAGGATCATTTCATTTTTTTCTTGCCATGTTTTGTTTTATGATTGTGCCTTTCTGTTATAACCTACAGTTTAATATGAATCCCATAAGAAATAAAAAAAATTGTGTCTTGCCTCCTCCCTCATGTTTTCTTTAAAAATGGTTTGAGCACAACTGTATATATATATATATATATATATATATATATGTAGCAATTTAGTAATTATTCATCTATATATAGAGAGAGATTTAAATTGAGTATTGTAATATAATTTGATACCTTTGTATTGGACAAACGTCTTATTTATAATGACTATTTATTTATGGCGGCTTGAGTCTAAAGTGGAAATGTTCTGCATCTGTTTATATATAACAACAAATTAAACAGAGGCATTGCATTGTATTACTAAATGTATAAATGTGCTGCAGAATATCCATGCATACAGTTTTTTTTAAAATACAGGGATGTCTAATATTCAAGGCAAGAGATAAAAGGGACTCATTGAACAAATATGTATGTTTTAAACAATGTTTTAAATAGGTTACATTTTTAAACCCTCCTCAAAGTAATTGTCAAATAAAGAGTAACGTTTGTCCAATACAAAGGGTATAAAGTTATATTGCAATACTCATAATTAATATATATATATATATATATATATATATATATATATATATATACATATATAGATAGATTAATAATTACTAAATTACGAGATTACTGGACATTCACGGCTTCTACACTCTTCAATATATATATACTAGCGACTTGCCCGTCAAAAATGACGAGGCAATAAAATTGTTAAGCAGGTAATGCTGTTTGCCACAGACAAGTGTTTTGGTGGTGTGAGATCCTTCAGCGCTCATTGCGAGCCTCTTGTTTGGGGTATTTTTTGTTATGAGAGGCGCTTTTGCTGTCATTGTAAGCTCCGCTCTGATCTCCTTTTTGCGCTTATTGCAAGGCTGTCCCCTGGTGTAGTTTGTGTGCCATGAGCACCGTTGACGCTCGTTGTGAGGCGCGCGGTGAAGGGCTTTGGCGTTTATTGCGATATATATATATATATATATATATATATATATATAGTTGTTTTTTGTTTTGTGTATATGTTTGTTTTTATGATAATTAGTTAATTAATAAATTAATAGACTTTACCTATTTGTAATTAATATATGTAGCAAGCATTGTGCTGAAGAGTTAACAATGTGTTTTGTTGCTCCTGCAGCATACAATGGAGATTTGCACTGTTTGGTGCTGATGTGTCAGTGTCAGCAATGTGTGCAGTGTGTAGTGTAAATAGGCTGCGTGCGCGAGGGGAAGCCGTTAGTGTAGCTGGGTACTTACGCATTCTGTAAGTTAGTGTTGTAAAATGGTGGCGAATGTGTATGTGGTACGCGGGTTTGGATGATTTAGCGTCCTTGCTAATGGTGCATGTTGTAGGTCATACGGGTTTTTGTAAAAGTCGTATGTGCTTGACTCTGTTTTGCGGCTTTAGAGGTCGTGTAGCCTCGTTTTCGTTTTGTTCGGCGGCCATTTTTTCTCTCTCTTATGGGATTTTCGAGTGTCAAAACTGTTTTAATTTTATTAAAATTGAGGTGCAACCTGTCTTCCAGACGTCCTGGGTGTCCTCTCTTGCTGTGGGTAAGGTTTTTATTTAGTTTTTGTGTGCATTTTTTGTTTTTTTAATGTTTTCAGCTGTGCGTGGGTTGTCCATTAAGGTCGTATTTTTGCAAGTCCGTAATGGGTATATTCTAAGTCCCGAGGCTCGTATTTTTTTTTGTGTAAATCCGCAATTTCTTTTCTTCTAACTTCCACGGTTCGTATTTTCTTGTGTAAGTCCGTATTTAGTTGTGTGTTGTCTTTTTAAAGTGCCGCTTCTGTGGGCGTTTGTAACCGCTTGTGAGGTGCCTTGGAGCCTCCACTTCTGCAAATGCAGCCCCTCGCTTTGCGAGGGTCCGCATTTGCAATCCGAACGTTGTACGGGGTCGTAGGGATGAGCGCCTACGACGATTATTTCCGCCAGTGCAAGGAGCGCCTTTGGCACTCCTTGCCTGGCGCAACCGCTTTGCGAGGGCCGCAGTTTCCCCATTGCATTACCAACGGATTTTGCCAAGCTCGCCTGCTGACAACTATATATGCATGTCCCAGAATGCAGTGTAATAACTGTTTTTCTCAGAATTCTGAGCTGGAAGCAGGATTTTAGACATTGTGAACACAGATGTACTATTTATTTACTGTACTACTGTACGGTGGAGGGCTTCTATCGCTTCTTTGCCCACTATATATTTAATGATTCTTGTGGTGAACTACCTACTCATAAGGTTAACAACACAGGCTGAGATCCCGCTCCATGCTGATGATAGTCAGTAAGCTTGAAACAGCTGTACATGGATAGGATTCTCAGCTTCTGTTTAATTCAACATTGGCTTTGCATTAAAGCTGTGTAATACAGCATGCATAAGCTTAAAGGAAGCCATGTTTGATAATGGCTAAGGATTGAAGAGCGAGGCATTTGTGGGCACATTTGCATGTCACGGCTTAGCTTCCCAGAATGCAGTGTAATAACTGTTTTTCTCTGTAATTCTGAGCTGGAAGCAGATTTTTAAATGTGTTTTAGACATTCAAATGTGAACACAGATGTACTATTTATATATATATATATATATATATATATATATATACTGGCCCTCATTCAATTGAGATTTGGCCAATTGAATAGGGCTCTAAATAAGCACATAACATATATTTTTTTAATAAGTTTTTAGTTAGTGATAACCTTGCTTTTGGATAGATGTCTACTAGCTAAAAACTTCCTTAAAAAAATATGTTATGTGCTTATTTAGACCCCTATTCAATTGGCCAAATTGCAATTGAATGAGGGCCACTGTGTATATATATATATATATATATATATATATATATATATATATATATATATATATATATGTGTGTTATAACACAGTATACCACAGTTATAACTCAACATATCTTTCAAATAATCAATCACACGCTAACATGCATAGATGCATACCACACAACTGTTCATCTTTTGGAAGGTTAGTCCCACTTTTCAAGATAAATATCCCAGCTCCTCTTAAACTTCCAAATGTACCCCTTATGAAGTAAAATGACAAAACTCTATTTCCAGCCTATGTCACACTTTTTTTTTAAGGTTCTAAAAACATGTTCCCTATTTTAAAAATATGACCACATTGGCTCTTTAAACATTGTCAAGATTAATTTCAATAAATACCTAGAAGCCTCATTCTTTTATTTTTGAACAGTATTTTAATGTTTGCTTTGTTAACATATCAAACGTGTCATTCTATGGTAAATTTCATAAATCTGAAAGATTATTATTGGATAGAAGATCATTTATAGAAATTAGGTGGTATGTATATCAAACGTTATATTTGCCCTATATGAGCTAAATTACTTTGTTATTCTTCACTGTTAATGAAGTAAGGGATCAAAAGGGTAATCTTTAAGCACATTTCAATGTCTAAAGCAGATCACAAGCCCTGGTTTATTACATAACTATATGTATACAAGGCATTTGCCCTGTGATTTATATTATAAGGCACATATTTACAATTTGTTATCATTAAAGGTGTCGTCGGGTAATTATTAAGAAGAAATAATAATAGATGGTGAGGTTTATTGTCCCTACATCTAATAATGGCAGGAACACTCTCTAATATTAACAGATGAAGTAGATATGTTTCAGAAAACAATAAAAAAAAACATATGGGTGCTAACTTCTGAAAAGAAAAAAAATTCTCCTATATGTTTTGCACAGTCATTCAAACATAATGTGGTCACATTAATTATTTAATGGTATAAGTGTTATTTCTCATTTTAGATAAAGGCCCAGCTTTAAATCAGGGTCATTCTATGGTGGATATTTAATCATACTGCAATGTGCTTTCACACATATTACAAATCAGCTAGACAGACTTTGGAATCATGTTGGCATCAATCATATTTGCCAAATATAACCAAGTATTATGAAAAGTTAACTACATCTTGAAAACTCTTAAACTCCTGGGGAGTAGCTATAATTTAAGGTTTAGAATTTTAAAATCAAGACACTCATGGTATATTATAAGTTTTATATTACTCTATTATATTTCACTAATTTGCAGTAATTTACTTTTACTGCTGTGTAAAGTGATTAGAATAAGGCCTTTACAAAAGGGTCACAACCTGGCGTTCCAATGCTCCCCTTATCCCACATATAACCCCAAATAACCCACACCTTGGTGCTTGCTTCTAGTTATTTCTTTACCCCATAGTTTCAACTAGACCTTGGATATTACGACATACTTAGGGCCTCATTCTATTATCGGCCGTAAATCGGCCGTAAGGCTGCGATTCCTTGCGAGGGTTCAGTTAACTCGCGATTCTATTATACGGCCCCGCAAGGATCTCCTTTTACGGCCGGCCGCATATCTTGGAACCAGCCGTAATCTCAGAAATATAAAAACTCAAAAATAAATTCAAGCCTGCACTGTACAGCTCTGTAAATGCTAGGGATCATATTGGGGGACATGAGGAATAAAAGGAACCCTCTCTCAAGCTTGCACATCTGCCCAAACCCGAGTTCAAATTAACTGTTTATTTGCCGGCTGCGGCGTGGGCGTGTCTGAGGTGCTCCAAGCACTCTGGACTTTTTACATGTATATTTTACGGATATTAAAAATGAAATATTTTACGGATTTGAGTACAGGATAATTATGTGCTATTTTTTCTAACACCTAAAATCCCTTTATAGTCTTCTCAAAGTGCAGGATGGCTTTATTTGAGCTATTTTATGTGCTTAATTGGTGCTAGCGAGACCTTTTTCCTGCAAGTAACTGCGGCTCGTTTTTAGCCTTGCAGAGAGGTTTCCCGGAGCAATTGAATTGCAAATCTCTTGCGGCCGTTTTAGATCAAAGGCTTTCCTCCGGCGCGATCGGCCGCAAGAGATAGCAAGGCACCGGCCGCAAGCCTGCCGGAGCCTACGGCCGTAAGGGAATAGAATAGCAGAATAGCTTGCGGCCGGTCCTTGCGGCCCCGCAGCGGCTGCGGCCGATAATAGAATGAGGCCCTTAAGAAGTATTTGTCTTTTATAATCTATGGTGCTGCAAAGTCTTACAGGCAATTATACACCAACCTGGTTTGAAAGTTACTTACCATAGGAGGTTTACCATCTGAATTACTGAACAAAAAGCACTTCTCTGGAAAAGATAAATATCCCTGCACATTTCATTTTTAAATGTGTTTTTAAATTATTTTATTTGTTGTTGTCCTTGCACTAAAATTCACTTATATAAGTATCCCATTCCCATATTTTCTTTGTGTAGAAGTAAAGCATTGTCTCCAACTCTTAAAAATTCTGACTCCAACTCATTTGCCTGAATATAAGTACTCACTATTAAAGGAAAATGGAACATTTCAAGATTTTACCTGGAGTATAAAATAATCCTTGAGTTTATTAAGAAGTGATTAAAAGCTCTGTTTTTTCTGCCTAAAATCATACAAATAGTACCTGCATAGGTCTGCCCTAAATAGTTCATGAAGACAGTATAGTCTACTGATTGAGCAGTGTCTCATGCTAGCCAATCAGTGACCATCTCTCACCAACATTATGCAAAATGCTTCTGAGAATTGGTCACTGATTGGCCAATTTGAAAAAAACTGCTGCGACAACCCACTTTTTGGGGCCAGGGTAAAACTCCCCTGACTGCACAACTAACGGCCCATCAAGGTCCAAAAGTGTATGTGAAGATCAGACACAGACTATTTGCTTTCCCCAGTTGTGCTAAAAATCATCTAAGCACTGTGTCACAAATTCCAGGACACTTGGACTTTTGGGTCTGGCCACTAGACCCTGATGGACATTAGCCACAAAGAAAGTTGAATCAAATGGGTATTATAATGGCCATAATGACCTTGTGAAAGACTTTACCACTGTTTGTGTGATAATTTTGCCCCAAGTTCTTGTTGAATGCCCTGGACCCCTAAGGCCCATTTCCACCAGTTCATTTGAACCTAGAAGGCTCAGGGTCTTTTTTCAATTTTTGGGCCATTATTTTGTGTGCAGAGTGTGTGCAACTATTGCATTAATCTAATAAAAAAAAATTACTTGGTTTGAGAACCAATCCCTCGACCCAGGCATTCTGGCCACAGGGCTCGCAATTTCTTATCAACCCCTGCTGTGACCAGATCCTGAACAGAGGTAGCTGATAGCTGGGGCTGTAGACTCCTCGGCACCTAGATGGGAAAATAGACAGGCTGGTGCCAGGTCCTTGGAGCCAGTTCAAGCCCATGTGGGTCTAGTTAGAATGTGTGAAACTTGAGTATGTCTAATGAAGTGCTGTTTGGGGCAAAACTTGTATAAAATGATGTACCGGAAAAAAAACTTTATGCTTTGTTTGACACACATATGCACAGTGTGTTTAATTTAGAGGGAAGACTTTCATTATTTTTAGTGCGCTATAATTTCTTTGTAACTTGAACCTCTGCTGCTACCCTAGGAGAAGTAATTGATGAACCAGATTGGATCTTTGGGTAGGATTGGTCTTCTGGACTTTTTCAAGCCCACTGAACAGCAGATCATGACGGTTGTGCTGATGCGGTGATCATGTGTTCCTGATGCTTCTGCTGATGATGCTGATATGTCAGCCAGGCACTGAGAAGTCCTCCTCCATCACGATCCTGAGGGAAAATTTGTGTAGCTGAAAACATGGGTTTTTGGGATAAAGTAGACCCCCCCTGGGTTGTGACAACTGCACTTTATAGTCTCTGTCTACATAATCTACATAAAATCCAGAAACCTTCCATGTCCCTTTAAGTTGAAAAAGAATACTAACATAGACTATTTTTATTTATGGAAGAAACACATGGCATACATGGTAAAGGGTATGACAGATGAAATAAGTGGGTAATACTGATACATTAATCTACATGTGGTTGCAATAAGGATAGACAAAATATAATGGATAGTCTACTGGCAATTAAAACATGTTAGGCCATGGATGAGGAGAACAGTCCAAATAAGGTTTTTGAGGAACAGGGGCCGGGAGCATTAAACAGCAAAATTATTATTAGTTAAGATTTAGAGGTAGCTGGTATATTAGTGTAAACCCAGCAGGCATTAAACCACGAAAGGGATTTTAAGATTTGATTGATACATATAGGCAGCACTCAATGCTTTTTTCATAGCTTTTATCATTCATATTGGACTGCAAACAGTATAAAATGACACAACATAACACAAGCAATTAATTGTATGTACATACAATAGTATTCATGTATTTGAGATTGGTTATTGTTTTTTTTTTCTCTATACATGATAATGCCGAAATATCAGTCTAAGAATGTTTTTAATTATAAATCTACTTCATTCTCAACTTTTGCTGTTGCTGTGATGGAAGTCAAATTATGGGTAGACACAACACTGTGTGTTTTCCTGTTGGAGGATTTTTCATAAATTGTCTACTAACTGCTAGCCTGCAGATATTATAGTTCATTTATTGAGTGTCATGGATAGAATGACAATTAGTAATAATTTTGGAGACATAATAAGTGAGTCAAACTATCAGGGTACATCATTGGAGTTCACTTGCTAAGTGTCATTGAATCTGAGACTTATCAACTCCTGGGGCAGTAACAAGAATTTTCTTCTTTTAGGTTAGTAATAGAGGTAGTCCTCAGAACCACAGCGGATAGGTGAATGGTAGACTGATTTTGCCAAGATTATGACACTCTAGTAGAGCAAAAATGAAAGCCATTTTAAACCTTGTATTTAGAGTTATAGAGCGTCATTCAATTAAGAGGGGCAAGTTATGGAGGTATAGGACGTAAGTCTGTGGGCCTCCTGCGGGCCCGTAGCGGCCGCATCTTATGGTGCTATTCAATTGGCCGGGCCCGCAAGTCCCGGCCCGATAGCGCACATTGCAAACCATGCTATCGAAAGTAGCATTTGCAAGCTTGAACATGATCGCTGACACAAGGCCGTAACTCCCAGTTAGAAACAGCTAATGTAATGTGGGTCCAATCGTGACTCGTGGTTCAAGTCCGTAAGACTTTGAAATCCAACCTCCATTTTTCATTGAAGTCCTAGGGGCTTGAATTATGAGTTACGATCAGACCCACATTCCAGATGAAAATATGATATTCTATTATATGCTAGTTCCATTATGTATTAACACATTGATTGCCATGATCGATATAACATGGAAATTAAAATGAAATCAAGTTTTTTGTTGGGCCGGTTTGCAAGTTTAAGAAAGTTGTGCTATTAATTCTAAGACCTAACATCACTTTCACTTTTAATAAAAGTACAGTATTGATTTTTTTATTTGCTTTTAAAGTGCTCTAAACATATCATTAAGCCCTTTGCGAGACCTCCTTGGTACCAGTAACTTGTGGTTCAACTTTTGCCATTTGCGGGCTTGACTGGGTGGCTAGCGAGGGGGAATCTGAGCAATTGAATAGCGATTTGCGATTTTTAGCATTCGCAACTCGTTCGCAATTGAAAGATCAAAGGCTTGGCGGGACATTAACTTGCGATTTGAACCATTGCAGTGAATCGGAAGCAGAAGGCCAGCGCCCGTAACTCGATCCAAGCACGCAAAAGGATGCCAGATGAATAGTAAAATACATTTGCGAAGCTCTGATCTCCCGAAAGCTCAATTGAATGAGGCTCATAGAATGTTACTAATTACTGGATTTCATTTTGCCCACTTCTGTGGTTTTACCATGTTATCCTACCTCCTTCCTCTCCTATATAATTGGGCTAGTATGGCTTTCCTAATGCTGCATGCAATTTATATTTTTCAAGGGCCATGACTTGTTTTATGACTTTAGTAATGTTACTGCCCCATTCTGGATTGCTACTTTGTTGTGGTAAAAGGGCTTGTTTACCTCAATGAAGCTGTGAGTTATAGCCTGTAGTATCACCCAAAATGGGCAGGTCTTAGCAGAGAGCTCAGACAAATCAGGGTCCACGGGAGTAGGAATTAGCAAAACCTTATGGATTGGCACAGCCAGAGACAAGATGTGCCTGGCATGCTGCGCTCAATAGGGTCACGGAGACTCAGACTCGACTGAACGAATACAATAATAATGTTAATGCAGAATATCAAACAAATAACTACAAACAGAAATGGCATATGCATATGAAATAGCATGCTTATAAACATATTTAACATTATGAAAGGGCAAAAAAACTCAGATTAAGACACATGTGCACATTTAATGATAACAAATCAGAAAATAACGGCAAAATACATTCCATACATGGCTTCTTTATGTATCCACATAATTATCATTCTATAAATACAGTACTCTTAAATTATTCTACACAAAATAATTCATGAAATAAATCATGGATATATTTGTTGTTTTTTATTTTACTAAAATAATAAAAATAATAGCAAATATAGTAGTTTGACTGAAAATTTGTTAAAGCTGCATATCTTAGGAAGAAATGAGACCTTCAGGATTCTGTGTCCATCTTTATGCCCCAGCCCATGCAATCTAAGCATTTGTTTTTCATTACTGTTTATCTTAAGTTCTGTGACTCACATCTTTGCCGATAGCCTTGTCAAGGTAGGTGCATTGTTTCTTACACCTGTTTTTTGAATTCTAATGTGGGGATGTCACCTGAACTGATTTTATTTCAAATTATTTTTAAACACATTTTTCACAGAAGGAGATTTACTAAGCATCAGATTGACTGCAATGTTCAATGCTGTGTTCAATCATATGAATAAAATTGCCATTGCAGCCCTTCACAGCCCCTGTGAAAGCTTAATAAAGACTTATCTCAGACTTTAAAAGAACACTAAACCTGAATTTCTTACAATTTCAATACAATTGCAATTCTTGAAAGCTTGTCCCTTTAAATAAAATGTTTGTCCAATTAAAAGGTATCAGTGTATACTGCAGTACTCATTTTTATTTTCAACCATATTCCTATTAGAAATTGATTGGAAAACATGGAATACTTTATTCCCTAAGCTTATAATGATTGGATCCACATTTTTTAACTTGATATTTCTAGTTAAAAGAGAGTGAAATCGAAGAGTAGGAGAAAGAGAAACTGTGAGATGAAGAACAAGAAGCAGAGGAGGAGAGGGTGAGAAAAAAGAAAAGAGGGAGACATAAATATAGTAAGCAAGACGTAAGTATAATGAGGGAGATTTATTCAAGAAGCCTCGAAACTCAGGATTATTATATCTAATGCTACTGCTTAATACAGAAAGAATTCTGATCACTATTTCAGTTATGGTATTGCACAAAACTAAAACAATATGTATTATATTTAGATATAATATTGTAAAATAATCTATTTTGTTTTCCCTAGTTGCATTTACAAAGTATCTAATAACAGTATTTTTCATATTTCTGTGTTTTTGTTTTTGACAGTGCCTGCAAAATTGTAATGATGGATAACTGAAGCTAAGTACTCTTTAAACCGAAAAAAACAGAGAAAGAAAATGTCAGTGAATAAATAATACATGAAACATCTCGGCATGTGTGCAGGTGCATTGGTTATAAATTGTCCGTGACTTTGGCTATTGAATTTCAAAAGTCTAACACAAGTTACATACATTAGCCTACATTTATTTAACCTCACTTTGACCTAAAATGACACAATGCTGTCCTTAATCTTTATAAATGTCTTTTGCTCTAGACCTTGTGGAAAAGTTTTCTTCTGATCAATGCAAAACATATTTGGTTAGATCATCATCTGCATCTTTAAGAGGCATCGCAGACAATCAATGTCTTTTTCGGAAGCAGGTGCTGATCAAGCCACAGGCAACACTGCGGAGCATTGCTTAGTATTGATCTCTCTCTAGATGAAGATATTAGCTTGTAGATGCTGTGTCTTACTTTATTTTTCTTGTAAGTATATTAAATGTCTGAGCAGTGAAATAGAGAAGCATAATGCTGGCTGTATTGCTTAACAATGCATTTCTGTTTTTTTAGACAAAATGCTACCAACTGGAAGTCAACATAAAATCAACACATTAAATTTGGATTTAAGTTAAGTGAGATGTGAAGTTTAATTAAATTACTCTTTAATGTAGCATTTCATTTTCAGGAGCAGTACATTTAATTTTAAGAAGCAGTGGCAGTATGAGATAAACTAACAGCAATGCGTATACATTTCTTATTATTGTGAAGGCCAACCTGTTTAATGATGGCAAAGCATATTCAGTCCTGGTTGGTGACATGACATGTTGCCTTCCTATATTCTTACATACTTGACATCATACAATGCTCGTTACATACTCTTTTGATATTAAGGCATAAACCATTCTATAGTGCATACGTAATTAAAAATCATAATTGCAGTGTATGTAATTCTGATATGTATTTAATATGTCATGCACTGGCATACTTGGGTGTTAATAAAGTTATATTAAATTTTTGTACAGAATTTTTTTTAATAAATTGAAAAAGCATTATATATATATATATATATATATATATATATATATATATATATATATATATATATATATATATATATATATGGTATATATTTATATATTTGTTTAATTTATATATCGATATATATATAATTTTAGAATTTAAGTTCCCAGGAGCAAGAACCTCTGTTTAGCTACATAAACATAAGCATGTTTAATCTGTACTGTTATAGGTCACATACTTAACGTATTCAATGTAATTTTCCCCTTGCACATAGGCTCAGTGTAAAATGTTGGTGCTTTATTAAAATATTGTTGTTCTTCTTCTTCTTCTTATTATTATTATTATTAATAGTAATACAAATAATAATATTAATAATAACAGATATATTTTACAAAGAATCACTTTAAAATAATTTTAATCCATTTCATATTTTGTTGAGGTGTTACTCTATTTATTGAGTGCATTTTACAACACAGGTGCTATTCTCAGCTGTTAATTTTGTACTGTGAATTTACAATATGTTTGTGATACTACCATAAGTCTAAAACAAAACTCAGGATTTAGAAAATCAGCTTCTGACCACTGAAGAAAAACAGAATACAATATAATATATTCATTTTTTTTAAACTGTGCCTTTTCCCAATGACTTGCATACTTAGAGAACATAAATATTATTTTTGAACAAGTGCAGTTTTGCAAAAGTAAATAACTTTTCACACAATCATCAAATATATATGCATATATCATATATATATCTATCTAAGTATATATATATATATATATATATATATATATATATATATATATATATGTATGTGTATATATATATTTATATATATATATATATATATATATATATCCATATATATATATATATATATATATATATATATATATATATATATATGTGTATGAATAAATATATATTGATGAATATATGTCTCAATTGACAATAGATTTAAGGTATGGTTTGGATTTTGGGTTATAAGTATTCTGAGTATAGTTTCAGGTATTGTATTCATGGAATACAAGCCAGATCTAGGGCTCATGCATGCAGCGTGGTTATATAGGAGAGGCTTTTTTCTTGCGTCGCATCTATACACCCTACCTCTTGTATAAAACAACAAATAAACCTTATAGGAATGCATACTGACTTTTAATGCGAGGACTTTGCATATAGAATTTATTTTCTATAAAACAATAAGAAGTTCTAGATGGCCATTTTCTTGTATTAGAAACCAATAATAAGAATAGTGTGATGGATAGTGACTTAATAAATATATATTATAGCTAATAATACCGATCGCTACTTTTTTTCTTCACAAAGCATATTCAGTTTACAGTAGTGTACATGTGTATATTCACAGTCAGGGTAAGTTTCACTTTTCAAAACTACGGTATGTTTGCCGAAACAAATCCTCTATGTTTGACAAGGAATTGGTACAGTCACTCCAGTCCAGTTAAGATCTCAAGCTAATCAGGGGAGAGTGTTTTGGTAGACTACAGGAAGAGGTTCGAACCCGCAGGGAGCCACAAGATGAATGTATAACTGCTCCCTTTTCTGAGGTCTCACTTACAGCATCGAGGTTAAGATAGCAGCTTACAGTGTAATAATGCATGCTGTTTTGATCCCCATTCTTAGAGGACTGAATTCTTATAAAAGAGTCTGTTGTGATAAAGGACTATTCAGCTTGTGGATCTGGCCTGCTGAGATGCAAAGGACTTGTTTAGTATGAGCCTGG
Organism: Discoglossus pictus; assembly: GCA_027410445.1. Classification (NCBI taxonomy): domain Eukaryota; kingdom Metazoa; phylum Chordata; class Amphibia; order Anura; family Alytidae; genus Discoglossus; species Discoglossus pictus. The sequence goes on from CM050166.1 coordinate 229,909,797, forward strand.
TGCACCCCCTACAGGTCACTTGCCAACAATAGTCTTGTATAACGTACAAATGATTAACTACATATCCGGAAAAATATATAAATGGAAAAGAAACAAACATTATTTTTGTAGATTTCATGTTTACAAATAGTTCATAAAACATATGCTCACTTTTAGAGTTAAAAATGCTACATCTTGCATTGCACAAAAAATATATAAATGTGTTTAAGGACATTTATAACTATTTATGTAAATTCCTTTTTTTCCATTTGGTTTGTGTTAATAGGGAAAATGTATGAAACTGATCCCACAACATTATTTCAAAGTGAAAATAAGTAACAAATGTAATATTGTTGTTTAGTGGTTCATTTGTGTCCAACTTTCCGTAACCCTGTGGGCCACAGCACACCATGCAAATCTTGTGTTTTCTTGGCAAAGATACTAGAGTGGGTCATCAGTTCCCTCTCCAGTGGACCTCAGTTTGTCTGACCTCTATGCTATGACCTGTCCATGACCCTACATGGTATAGCTCACAGCTTCGTTGAAGCACACAAGCCCCTTCAACACAACAAGGTAGCGATCCAGAAGGTGAATGTAATATACCTACATTTATTTAGAATATATATATTTCTTGTGTGACACTGGGCCCATTTGTTTTTGCCCTATGTCTGCGTACTGACATTGCTGCTCATGTTTGCTCTCGCCCACAATTGTATTTCCACATTAGGATTGCAGGAACACATAATTTACCTATGCTTAAACATGATGATAGAGCCAAAAATCACAAGCACCCCCATTCTGCCAGCAAAAAAAATCAGTATTATTGCAATGAAAGCAGTACATAAGCATTTAGAGGGAGTTTGTAATTTATGGTTCCAACAAGACATGAGAGAGTGCTTCCCATAAACTCAATATATCCTGAGTGCAGCTGAACAACTGATAACACTCAAGGTAAGTAAGAAAACTGTGTTGTAAAAGCTAACACTGTAACATTTAAAGCAGTGTAAAAAGATTTAGATTATATTTCTTTCGCAGATTTGACTGCTCTACATGATGATGCAGAGCAGTATCCATGACTTCAGATTCCCTTTAAAATGACTGCATGCTCAGAATATGACTAGTGAGAATAGATTATAAAAAACAATATATAATAAGCCATGAAGGGCTTCTTATAAATTAAACAACCCTAGGCAGCTGCCTATTTTGTCAGTTTACAAATGTCTGCTTGAAAGTGAAGATTTTGTGAAAGTGCATTAAATCTATTGTTAATTTGGTGGTCAGTATATAGATTTAATGTTTGCATCTTATGGAGTTATGCCTTTAACACTTTTTTATTTTAAAGAACCAACGCATAATGAAAAAAAAGGTATTTGTTTGAAAACATAAACAGCCTTATTAAATTGGGATTCTGCAAATGTAAAAGGGCTCTATTTAAGCACATAGCATATTTTATTTACAGAAGTTTTTAGTTAGTGAAGACTTTGCTTTTGGATAGAAGTTCACTAACTAAAAACTTCTGTAAAAAAATATGCTGTGTGCTTATATAGAGCCCTTTTAAATTTGGCGAATCACAATTTAATAAGGCTGTATGTCTTAACATAATTAAGCAGGGAAAAGTCATACAACTAGCTTTTAATCAGAACAAAATAAATGTTGATGCCTCTGTAGAACCATTGAGAGTTCCATAATAAATACACACACTTTTATATATATATACTAGCGACTTGCTCGTCAAAAAATGACGGCAATAAGATTGTAAGGCAGGTAATGTTGTTTGGGTGCAAAATTTTGTTGGTGTTTTAAGATTATTCAGCGCTCATTGCGAGCCTCGCGCTGAGCGCCTTCGGCGCTCATTGCGAGGCTTTTGGTTGTTTGTGTGCTATGAGCAGCGTTGGTGTTTTTTTTTGGTATGGCAATGAATAATGAATAAAATAAGAAATTAATATACTTTACATATTGTTAAATAAATATATGCAGCATTGTGTTAAAGAGCTGGCAATCTGTTTTCATGTTGCTGCATCATCAGTGCTGTGGAGCTGCTGTGTAAGCGTCATGAATGTGTGCAGTGTGTAGTGTAAATCGTGTTAGGGTAGCTGTGTACTTCCGGATTGTGTAAGTTAGTGTTCTAAAATGGCGGCTAATGTGTGGTATGTGGCTGTGGCTGATTTAGCGCCTTCGTTTAGGATGTCGTCCGACTTTTTCGGAATATCTGTATCTGTTTGGTGTGGTTTTGCGTGTTTAGGGTCCTTTAGCCTCGTTTTCGTTTTGTTCGGCGGCCATTTTTTCTCCCGCTTAGGTGATTTTCGGGTGTCTAAACTCTGTAATTTGGACTTAAATCGAGGTGTAACTTCACTTGCAGAGGTCCTGGGTGCCCCCTCTTGCTGTGGGTAACCTTTTTATGTGTTTGTTGTGTGTATTTATTGTGTTTGTAATGTTTTTGGGGTCGTGCGGGTTGCGTCCTTGTTTTCGGATCTCGTACGTCTTTTTCTGGAAATCCGTAGGTGTTTGGAGGTGTTTTGCGTCTTTAGACTGCTGTAGCCTCGTTTTCGTTTTTTTTCGGCGGCCATTTTTTCTCTAGCCTAGGGGATTTTTGAGTCTAAACTCAAACTCTTTTATTTGGAGTTAAATTGAGGTGTAACTTCAGATTCAAGGTCCTGGGTGCCCCCCCTTGCTGTAGGTAAGCTTTTTATGTATTTGTTGTGTGTATTTATTGTGTTTTTAATGTTTTTATGTGCGCAGGTTTTGGACGATTTTTGCGAGGTCGTAATGGGTCGTAACGTGTCTCGTATTTTTCTTTCGTAACTATGTAAATTTGGCAAGGTTCGCAGTTGCTGGCAAGGAGCGCCTTCGGCGCTTCTTGCCAGCAACTGCGGCCCTCGCTTTGGGAGCCCGTGCTTGTTGTGTGTATTTATTGTGTTTCTATTGTTATTCGGGTCGCGCGGGTTGCGTCCTTGTTTTCAGATCTCGTACGTCTTTTTCGGAAAATCCATAGGTGTTTGGTGGTGTTTTGCGTCTTTAGAGTCCTCATTTTCGGGTTTTTTCCGCGGCCATTTTTTCTCTAGCTTAGGGGATTTTCGAGTGTCTAAACTCTTTTATTTCGAGTGAAATTGAGGTGTAACTTCAGTTTTCGAGGTCCTGGGTGCCTCCCCTTGCTGTAGGTAAGCTTTTTATGTATTTGTTGTGTCTATTTATTGTATTTTTAATGTTTTCATGTTCGCGGGTTTCGGGCGGTAAGGTCGTATTTTTGCGAGGTCGTAATGAGTCGTAACGCGTCTCATATTTGTTTGTCGTAAGTCCATAAATTTTGTATGGTCTGCAGTTGCGCTCCATGCCAGCAACTGAGGCCCTCGCTTTGCGAGGGCCGCAGGCTCGCTACGCGAGGCCGCAGCGTTAGCAACGTCCCGCATGCTCACAACTATATATGTGATATATACAGTATATATATATATATATATATATATATACTAGCGACATGCTCGTCAAAAAATGACGGCAATAAAAGGCAGGTAATGCTGTTTGCCACACAATGTAAGGCCTTTCGTCCTCTGAGTACCTTCGGTGCTCATTGCAAGCCTCTCCCCTTGTGTAATTTTGCTCCTGTGAGCACCCTCAGCGTTCATTGTGAGCTCAGCGCTGAGAGTCTTTGGCAAAGCGAGTCTCTCCTCTGCTCATTATTTTTTTAACTAAATTATTTTTTTTATAATAATTAATTAATTAATTAAATAATAAATTAATATACTTTACCTATTTCTAATGAATATATCCAGGAATCAATATGCTGAAGAGCTAACAATCGCTGTTGTTTTTCTGCAGAATACAATATACATTTGGACTGTTGGTGATCTGAGGAGAAAGTGTCAGCAATGTGGCAAGTGTGCAGTGTAAATAGGCTGCGTGCGTGAGGCTAAACCGTTTTTTTAGTTGTGTAAAGCGGCATTTTAGAATGGTAATGTTATTAGTTGTAAGGTAGTGTAAAATGGCGGTGAGTGTATATGTGTTACGCGGGTCTTTAATATTTTCTGTTCTTCCTTATAGTGTATTTTGTACCTCGTACGTTCCTGGCTAAAAGTCGTATGTGCCTGGCAGTGTTTTGTGTGTTTAGGGTTCGTGTTGCCTTGTTTTCTTTTTTCCGGCAACCGTTTTTTCTCTCGCTTAGCCGATTTTCGAGTGGCGAAACTCTGTAAATTTAATTTAAATTTGCGTCGAACCTCACTCCCAGACATCCGGGCTATCCCACCGTGCTGTGTTTGATGTTTTTTGCAGGTTGTATTTTGTTTTTCTCTAAGTGGCGGGTTCCTTTTCAAAGGGCTACGGGTCTCGCACTGTGAATTGTGTATTTGAGTTCTTTGTTGTTCTATAGTCCTGCGGGTCATAGGTACGTTACCAACGTTTTTTGGCAAGCCTGCACTGCTGAAAACTATATATGTGTGATATATATATATATATATATATATATATATATATATATATATATACAGTTGTGCTCAAAAGTTTGCATACTCTGGCAGAAACTGTGAAATGTTTGCATTTATTTAGAAAATATGACTGATCATGCAAAAAAAATATGTCTTTTATTGAAGGATAGTAACCATATGAAAGCCATTCATTATAACATAAATGTTTGGCTCCTTTTTAAATCATGATGAAAACAGAAATCACCCAAATGGCCCTGATCAAAAGTTTACATACCCTTGAATGTTTGGCCTTGTTACAGACACACAAGGTGACACACACAGGTTAAAATGGCAATTACATGTTAACTTCCCACACCTGTGGCTTTTTAAATTGCAATTAGTGTCTGTGTATAAATAGTTAATGAGTTTGTTTAGCTCTAATGTGGATGCACTGAGCAGGTTAGATACTGTGACATGGGGTGCAGAAAAGAACTGTCAAAAGACCTGTGTAACAAGGTAATGAAACTTCATAAAGATGGAAAAGAATATAAAAAGATATCCAAAGCCTGGAAAATGCCAGTCAGTACTGTTCAATCACTTATTAAGAAGTGGAAAATTCGGGGATCACTTGATACCAAGCCAAGGTCAGGTAAACCAAGAAAGATTTCAGCCACAACTGCCAGAAGAATTGTTCGGAATACAAAGAAAAACCCACCGGAGGTAACCTCAGGACAAATGCAGGCTGCTCTGGAAAAAGACGGTGTGGCTGTTTCAAGGAGTACAATACGACAATACTTGAACAAAAATGAGCCGCATGGTCAAGATGTCAGAAAGAAGCATTTACTGCACCAATGACACAAAAAGCCTGGTTACAATATGCCCGGCAACACCTTGACATGCCTCAAAGCTTCTGGCACACTGTCATTTGGAGTGACGAGACCAAAATAGAGCTATGTTTGGAGAGGAGTCAACAAGGCCTATAGTGAAAAGAATACCATCCCCACTGAAGCATGGTGGTGGCTCACTGATGTTTTGGGGGAGTGTGAGCTCTAAAGGCACGGGGAATATTGAGAAAATATATGGTAAGATGCATGCAGCATGTTATCAGAAAATGCTGGCAGACAATTTGCATTCTTCTGCACAAAGGATGCGCATGGGACGCTCTTGGACTTTCTAGCATAACAGTGACCCCAAGCACAAGGCCAAGTTGACCCTCCAGTGGTTACAGCACTTATAACATTATGATTTAAAATGGAGCCAAACAACCATGTGATAATAAATGTCTTTATATGATCACAATACTTCAATGAAAGATATTGTTTTTGCATGATCAGTCATATTTTCAAAATAAATGCCCAAATTTCACAATTTCTGCCAGGTTATGCAAACTTTTGAGCACAACTGTATATATATCTATATATATATATATGCATTCCTGAGGTGAAGAGGGGCCACTGGGCAGGAGGGCCTTGAGGCATAGGAGGTGAGGAGGGCCGCAGGGGGGCGTAGGGAGCCAAAACTGGCCGAGGAGGGCTGCTGGGGGCCATGGCAAGTTGGGCTAGGGTCAGCTCTGGGCCCCCCTCCAGAGCAGGGCCCCGGAGGTAGCTCCGCCCCTGCTGCATTACCTTTACTAAATAATTGTTGACACAGGAAGAATTCCAAAAGAGTCTGGAAAAAATATATGTTAATAAATCTCCAGGTCCTCATGGGTATTGAGGAAACTGGTTTCTGTAATACCCAAACCATTATATCTAATTTTTTAAGACTCACTCACCACAGGGTCGCTACCAGATGACTGGAGAAAAGCAGAGGTGATACATATATTTAAGAAGGAAGCAAGAGCAAATCCAGGGAATCATAGACCTATAGGTCTCACTTTCTGTAGTGTGGAAGCTTTCAGAATGATGCATATGTTATAGTATACATGTGAATATGTGAAGATAATAAGTTGGAGTTAACCCTGATTTATCAAATGTTTGTTGTATGTGGAACATACTCAGATTAGTGTAAAGTGGTAAGTGGGGTTCATCAGAGTTCTGTATTCGGTCCTCTCCTTTTTAACATATTAATTAATGATTTGGAAGTAGGACTCGAGAGTAGTGTCTCCATTTTTGCTGATGACACTAAGTTGCACAAGGTAGTTAAAGCAGTAAGTGCTTTCATTCTAAAGGGATTTACATACATTAGAAGAATATGCTGTTATATGGCAGATGAGATTTAATACAAATAAATGTAAAGTTATGCATTTGGGAAGGGAAAATAGCCATGCAATTTATAATCTTAATGGTACAAATCTAGGGCTATCAGAGATAGACAACGATTTAGGAATGTATGAGGATAACCACCTATGTAACAGTCCTCAATGCAAGGCAGCATCTGCAAAAGCAAGTAAAATATTTGCATGTATTAAAAGGGATATATAAGCAAGGGAAGCACATTTTACCACTATAAAATTCATATTATACCCTCATTTGGAACATGGAATACTATTTTGGACACCATTTCATAAAAATTATATTTTTAGAGGCGCTAAGCTTATTTTCTCTAGAAGCAATATGCTTATTTGGGGATATGATTGCCTTATATAAATACATCCAGGATCAATATGAGTCTTAGTCAAGTGAAATTTTGAGCCATGGGGTTTTCAACAGACAAGAAGTCATCTCTTGATGCTAGAAGAAAGAAAAATCACCTTAAAGAAAGAAAAGAGTTTTTCACTATAGGGGAGTTAGGCTGAGGTTGTGACATCAGATTTGATAGATAATTTTAAAAAGGGGTTGTACATATTTTTTTTAATAAGAGGGCGCGTAGGCTTATCTTGGATAACTAGGCTCTTCTTAGCTTTATTTTAGTGCTACAATTCTGATAAATTCATACTACAGATCTACTAACACATTGTCTGACCGAATCCTTCACATTCCCCTCTTCCTATTCCTTCTTATCAAACTTTTCCAACACTCCATCTCCATCTTTGCAAATAAACTACACTCATTTTCTTACTTGCAACGTAGATCTACATATAAACACAAAAAGAAAAATACCCACTTTACATAACTGCAGTGAGTAGCAAAGTTACAACGTTTAAAGTAGGTATCATCTATTTCCTAGCCAAACTAAAAAAGAACCATAGCCATTTTAGGCCAGCTCAAAATAAACAAGGGCCATTCATTGCACTAACACAAACACTAATTTCAATATGCTTAATAAGCGTTCATATCCAAGTGGTCGATGCATGTAGAATGCAACAAATTACATTACATAATAGTAAATATATATGGCATAAAATTAGGGTTTCCTGTAAAGTTTTGATTCCAAAGAACATGTTCTCAAAACTTATCTGTAATACCTATAGTATGGCTATGGAATATATTGACATGGTACAAATAAACGATAATAATAATAGTAAGATTTAATGACCCGTAAAATGCCTTGCAAATTCAAGAACCAGAAAGTCATGTTTAACGATGCAAAACCCTCTCATACTCAGCAGGGTTTGAACCTGCACAGCGAGACATCAATGTATTGCAAGCCCATCACCTTAACGACTCATCCACGACTGACGATTTACTTGATTTTTAAAAACACATATTATTATTGACCAAGCAACATATATACATTATGTCCTGCTTTTTCTTTATTTAATACTAAAGGGTGAAGTGTTGAAGAGCTTTTGGAGATATCCATATGTCCCATAGGATGACAAAGTAATGGAGAGTCTCTCAAGATTTCTGTGTAATCGTTAAGCTCTCTATTTGCATTGTATACAATGTGTATACAAAAGCTGTTTAAATTATATACAACATTACATTTTAATCAATATAAATATTACAAAGCACATATTGTTCATAATGACCATGGGCCAAGTGTACTAAAATGAAGTGATGAGGAACTCTTGACATATCTCCAATAATTTTGGTCTAGTAATTGTCAAAAATATATTCTGTAAATATTTAATTATTCTTAAACAATTTTGGTTTTGAAGTTTTTTTAAAGCTTTTTTTTTAAACATACTGTAGGTAAACCTTTTCAGGAACCTTATAATAATTCTTCAAACAGATTTTAAACATAAAACTTTTTTGAATACTTTGTGAGCATGGAAATAATTATCAAATAAAACTGTAATATAGTTATATGTATCAATCACTCACATGAATAAACCCTTTCAGAACTGTGTCATCTATACTAATCCATCATTTCAACATAAGCTCAATATGAGAATGTATCTGAATATTTACTATGAAAAGAGATCTTGTTACACACTCTGAGGGTACAGTCGTAGTTTGCTCAAAAGTTGAACTCGGTGGTATTGAACTCTATTGAACTCTACCAATATTTCAAATGACAGATAGAAAACTAAATATATTTATAATAAAATGATCAAGCTTAAAGAACACTATAACATTTTGAAATTATTAGAGCTTATCTGAATCTTGCTATTTGTATATTACATAAAGGAGAAGCAGGCAAATCGGCAAAACAAACAAAAATCCAATTTGACACACAGATTGCCGATAAAAATACATTTAAGTATAATGTGTTAACTAGTTTTGCCCTGCCACAATCAGTACAATTGGTGGAGAACAGATCAGCTTTGGGAAACATACAGCACTCATAAGTTTACCTTGGGCCTGCTTCTTCACTGGAATGGGTTAGTATATTACTCTCTCACCCTGCAAAATACCCCCACACAATTGTTTTACCCAATTCACTATTAAATAGGCGCTATAACCCCAATAGCAAGTTGGTTCCTTTCAAACAACATTAAAACAGACTATTTGCTGATTTATATTTTAGCTGCTCCCATCTTTTCCAATTTGTGACAGAGCATGGAGTGCAATAATACGCAGCTCCTATTTGGTACACAGCTTTAGAGGCAAATGATAGAGATATTTGTAGTGTATGTATTCTCTACCATATCAACATTTTTTTTTATTGATGTTTACTACTAAAAGGTAAGAAAGCTGAACCATGCTTCATGTATTTAATGTCGGAGTGTGTCATTAATAGCTTTCAGCATCTTGCAGCATGACTTTTCATATTGGCATATGCATTACCATTATAACCTATGAGAAAAATAAAATTTTATTTTCTTAACTCTTTGATATTTGGGAGTTGTGCGAGTAATCGCAATGAAAGGAAATGGGGATGATGGTGATAACACTATTTTGAGTTTTCCTTCTGATAGTCTAGAAAAAGTGAGACACAATAGACACAAAAGAGGGAGGATAGCAAAGACGGCTTTACATTCTGACCAATAGTATATGTCCTCAAAGCAACCGTAATTACATTGTATATCTTAAATGAGAGAAAATAAAGACCAACTCCAATATAAGTGAAATTAAAATGTAACTTTAATTAAAGTCAATAAATAAAACAGTTACACAACTATGATAAAAAATTGAGTTTAAAATAAAATAAATCTTTCCCACAATCACAAAAATGGCTACGTTTTAGAAGCAAAAGTGTCGTTGGAAGTCAAGACTGGTCAGTCTATTTATAAGAATGTCCTATACCAGTGATGGCGAACCTTTTTGAGCCCGAGTGCCCAAACCGCAATACATGCCAACTTTTTTTTCCTCTAAGTGCCAACACGGCAATTAAACCTGAATACTGAGTCTTAGACGAACAACGACAGGAACGCAGAACGTTGAAAATAAAACAAATGGCAGTTAGTGCGCGCCACGCAAATGGTGCTCAGAGGAGCAAAAGCCTCACATTATGTGGCAAACAGCATTGCCAGCCTTACAATTGTATTCCCGTCATTTTTGATAAAATTATAGACTGATCATTTCTTTGTCATGGACAAAAAAAATCCGAAGGGGATCAAATACTCCCCCCCCCCCCCCCACACTGTATGTATATATATATACATTTTCAGAGAGAGGAAATTAATATTACATTAATAAGCCCATTCACATGTCTAAAAGGCAGGGCCATGCAAATGAGAATACAATGCACCTCACTCTTTCAATCCAAAAATAGCAATTTTATACATTGCTCCCTTAATGCATATGCCCGCTTCCCATTGTCGCCCCCTTCTCCCTTGTCTCTCCCCTTCTCTCTTGAGTACCACTCCCTCTTGTCTCCCCACATCATTGTCTCTCCCTCCACTCTTGTCTCTCACTTTCTCACTCCCCCTTGTCTCTTACACCCTTCTCTCTCTCCCATTCTCCCTTGTCTCTCCCCTGCCCCTTATGTCTCCCCTTCCCCCTTGTCTCTCCCCCACCCTTGTATCTCCCCTTCCCCCTTGTCTCTTCCCCCATTTTTCCCTCTCCCCCCACCCTCCTCTCTCGCCTCTTGTCTCTCCCCTCCCCCTTGTCTCTCCCTCCAGCCTTGTCTCTTCCTTTCTCCCTTGTCTCCCCCCCCCCCCTTGGCTCATACACCCTTCTCTCTCCCCTCCCCTTGTCTCTCCCCTTCCTCCTTGTCTCCCACCACCCCTGTATCTCCCCTTCTCCCTTGTCTCTTCCCTCCATCCTTCTCTCTCTCCCACCCTTATTTCTCCTCTCTTGTACCGCTCACAATTGTCTCTGTTTTCTCCCTTGCCTCTACCCCCCCTTGTCTCTTTCCTTCCCTGTGTCTCTCCCTCCTCCTTTCTTTCCATTCTATACCTCTCCCTTTTGCCTCTCCCCTCTCTCTCACTCCTCCCTTCTCTCATTCTCCCTTCTCTACCTCTCCCTTTTGCATCTCCCTCTTCCTTTCTCTCTCCTCTCCCTTCCTCTCATGTGCCTCTACCTTCTCTCCCATCTCACTCTCTTACTTCTTCCTTTCCCTTCTGCCTCTCCCTATTTTCTTTCTCTCCATCCTCCCTTCTCTCTGCTCTCCTTTCTTCCTCCCTCCCTCCCTCTTTCTCTGCTTATCTCTCCCCCACCCTTGTATCTCCTTCACTCCTGTCTCTACCCCCACCCTTGTCTCTCCTTGTACTTCACTATTGTCTCTCCCACCATTCACTCTCTCTCCCCCTTGTCTCTCCCCTCCCAATTGTCTCCCCCCTTGTCTCTCCCCTTTCCCTTGTGTCTCCCCCTGGTCTCTCCCACCCTGCTCTCTCTACCCCCTTGTTTCACCCAACCTTGTCTCTCCCATTCTACCTTGTCTCCCACACCCTTCTATCTCTCTCCCACACTTCTCTTTCCCATTCTCCACTGTCTTCCCCCTTCTCTCTCCCCTTCTCCCTTGTCTCCCCCACCCTTCTCTTTCCCCTCTTGTCTCTCCACTTCCCCTTGTCTCCCCCTTCTCCATTGTCTCTCCCCTTCTCCCTTATCTGTCCAACTCCCCATTGGCTCCCTACACCATTGTCTCTCCCTCCACTCTTGTCTCTCCCCTTCTCCCTCCCCCTTGTCTCAACCCTCTTCTCTCTCCCCCTCTCCCTTGTCTCTCCCCTACCGCTTGTCTCTCCCCTGCCCCATAACTCTCACCTTCCCCTTGCCTCTCCCCCTGCGGATCTCGAGGAGAGTCTGTTCGCCTGCGCCGCACATCCCTTCCTTTTTTCAGTGACGGGAGAGCGCTCAGGCGCCGTGCGCGCGCGATGAGCAGACCCAGCATGCTGCCGGCGACCTATGGCCGCGTGCCCACAGAAGGGGCACGGCGTGCCACCTGTGGCACGCGTGCCATAGGTTCGCCACCACTGTCCTATACAGTGAGAGTAGTTAGAGTATATTGTGCTATTTATATCACATAGTACATTTGTATTCAAAGTAGATTCCAACCATTTCACATTGGATAATCAAGTTTTAATCCTATAAGCTTCCTGATCAATTTTTGAAGTATCAGTAACCAAATAATGTGTGTCTATTAACACAGTCAAAAACATATAGTTCAACATAAAAATATATTGGCAGAGGTGGAAATAACAGGGGAAGACGTTTGAACTCTCTGGCACTATTTACATAGGGCCTCATTCTATTATCGGCCGTAAATCGGCCGCAAAGCTGCGATTCCTTGCAGGGCTCCCGTTACCTTTCAATTTAAATAGACGGCGCCGCAAGGATATCCCCTTACGGCCGGCCGTATATCTTGCAACCGGCCGTAAGCTCTGAAAACTTTAAAAGCAAAAATAAATTCAATACGGCACTGTAAAGCTCTGTAAATGCTAGGGATCATAATGGGGGACATGAGAATTAATAGCAACCCCCTCTCAAGCTTGCACATCAGCCCAAATCCAAGATTTAATTAACTGTTTATTTTCCATTTTTCGCAGTGTGGGCGGGTCTGAGGTGCTCCAAGCCCTCTGGACTTTTTACATGGATATGTGACATAAATTAAAAAAATAATTATTTACGGATTTGAGTGTAGGGGAATGTTGTGCTATGAATGCTAACACCTACAATCACTTTATAGTCTCCTCAGACTGCAGGATGGCTTTATTATGGCTTTGTTATGTGCTTAATTGTGTGCCTGAGGGACCTTTTTGCTGCAAGTAAGCTGCGGCTCGGTTTTAGCCTTGCAGAGAGGGTTCCCGGAGCAATTGAATAGCAACCAGGATTTTCTTGCGGCCGAAACTCTTGCGACCGTTTAAGATCAAAGGCTTTCCTCCGGCGCGTGCAACCGCAAGGGATAACAAGGCGCCGGCCGCAAGCCTGCCGGAGTCCCCGGCCGGAAGGGAAAAGAATAGGCAAATAGCTTGCGGCCGGTCCTTGCGGCCCCGCATCTCCTACGGCCGATAATAGAATGAGGGCCATAGTTTGTAGTGGAGTTGCCCCAGGAAGAACACACACTATGGGACCCACTACTTATCCCCTATCCCAGCTAGAGATAGTATTGAGTTATAAGTCGTATCCTAAACTGTCTGGGACTAGTCCCCTGTATTCTACACTTACCTGATTCTTCTAGGTACAGTACTGATACTCAGGACGACGTTGTCTCTCATACAGATGCTAAGGTTAGTGGTCTCTGGCAGCGTGCAGCTGCCTCATGATGTCATTAGAGTGGGACAAGTGCAGGAACCGATCCAACGCGCTCATTTCGCATCTGGCTTCAACGGGGATCAGTCAGGGATTCAAGTAATTTGAATGCCTTCCATTGCTTTCCCCATATCTTAAAGTGCATTGGTGTCTTTATATTGTCATTTGCAGTGTTCCACACTAGTCTGTAAACCCTTTGCGGGTCCTACTTTAAACCCGTAAGCTTTCGGACACCATTTGCCGTTTGCGGGCTTGACTGTGGGTGTGGTCTTGACCGATTTTTGCAATTAAATAGCGATTTGCAATTTTTGCGATGGTAACTCTTGCGGACATGAAAGGTCAAAGGCTTTGTGAGGCTGGAAGTTCTGGGTTTAACAACCGCAGAGTTTTCAAAGCCGTAACCCATAAATCATTTGGAGCCAGCGAAAAGACAATTGAATAGCAAATTAATTTACGGCGTCACTTACAGGCTCCAGTAACTTACAATTGCTCAATTGAATCAGGCTCATATTCCCTCACTAAAGAAGGGAAGTGGTTGCACCAGGTGAGGTAAGGGATAAAGTTAACTTTTAATAGAAGTATAAGTTAAAGGGAAAAAGGAGAGAGAATAAGAAAGACAAATATTTGATTTAATTTGCACCCTTCATCATTTTAACTTTAAGTGAAATTAGTATGTAGTTGTATGGTATGTAGAACCAGTAAAAATAATGCTATATGATTGTGACATTCCTTAATGTTTCTAAATCAAGATTATGTTTTTGTTTTTTTATAATATTTGCGCTAAATAATACATTCACCATCCATTTTCCTTCTGGAACAAACACAGACTCCAGCAGTGGAAGTGTCATGCAACATTACATCATCACATTTTTAAAAGTAGTAATAGAACCATCTATAAAGATGGAACCAACGAACAAATATCAATTTTACTACAATAACCTTGCAAGGCAGGGATAGGTAACAGATTTAATTTGAGCACCCTGAGCCCAAAACATCTTTTGTTTTTTTGTAATTTTGTCATTTGATGACTTTTTGTCAAAGTTTTATCAACTGAGTAGCACAATTTATTGTAATTTTCACAATTTATTGTAATTTCCCACATAAAAGTTCAATCTCACACTTTGAGAATCTTAGTGCATATATCTGACTCAATGTGTTGCTAAATATGGATTTTGTTTTTCTAAAAGGGCCACTATCATGGTCAAACAGTAAGATTATATTTAGTAAATCATTTGAAATAAAATCAGCACTTGAAGTTAATAAATGTAAAGTAGCTTTTAAAACATTTGGTTACCTTTGTAGCTTCTGGTAGATATGCTGCTCTCCACCCTTTTTAGGTGTCCAGAGGATGTCCAGAGGGTGAGGAGGACTTGCTCAGAAGGCTGTCCTGCTATTTTTTATGAAAGGTTTAGGTTGCCTGTAATAGCCACTACAGGGCTCTCCTTTACTGGTTATGACAACTGTCTGTCTCTCTTGTACTATTTCGGAAACATTCACGGAAACATTTTCTCTAAGTGTTAACTTGTTATAGATGAACCATTTCCAACAATTTCAGTTTTCATATCTGTAAAAATAGTTCACACTGATTTTGTCTAAAAAAATGCATTTACACTAATATAATATTATTACAAATGTTCAGGGATAAATATAATACAGCTGTGTACAGTCTAGAAAGTTATGTGAGATGAGACTTTATCACTAAAAGTTTATTATAAAGAGAAAAAAAGTTGAAAAATAAGCATGAGAGGGCATTGGATCTTTAACAATGAAAACATAAACTGTATTCATCCCAGAAGAGATTGTAGTGGTGTAAATACCCAGGCATACAACCTACAATAATGTAGTCCTATATAGGATCCCCCCTAAAATATAAATATGATAACAGTAATTAGCACCAGAAATCACTACCAATTTAAAGGGACATGGAAATGTTTTTTTCTTTCTTTCTTTGTTTTATCAGAAAGAGGGTATTTGATAATGTGCCACAGTATGTTTTCTTTTTTTAAATAAATGCATCAGAGCACAAACAATTATACAGAAGTTCAACTGCTCTTGGGCACTTGGCCTTTACAAATGTTTCTCCAATTTATTTGGCAGGAACTGAGATTGCTGTTTGCTTTGTTGTTTTAATGTTGAGTAGTAGGCCAGCGTTTGCACCCTCTTCTTTCACCCTCATCAACAGACCATTTAGTTCCTCCTCACTTTCAGCTATCAAAGTAGTATCATCCATGTATCTGAGTTTGTTGATATTTCTAACAACGATAGTGATCCCTGCTTTGTATTCGCCCAGCCCAGTCTTACATATGATATACACCACCTTTTTACACTCCTTTCCTTATCTTGAACCATTCAGGTGTTCCATGTTCGATTCTGACTGTGGCTTCTTGGTCCATCTACAGATTCCTCAGGAGGCAGATAAGATGGCCTGGTACTCCCATCTTAAGGACTTGCAACATTTTGTTACAATCCAAACAGCCTTTCAAATAGTCTATGAAGCACATATAAATTATTTTTTGGAACTCTCTTGCTTTCTCTATTATCCAGAGGACATTGGAAATTTGATCTCCTTCATAGGGGGCATCTCACTTTACTCTCTAAGATGTCTGGCCCCTGCTCATTGGACAAACAATTCAGGTTATGGATGCTGATAAAATCATTCTTGCATAGATCTTCTGTGTATTTGTGCCACCTCCTCTTTATCTGATCTGTTTCTGTTAAGTAACTACCATTTTTGTCTTTTATCAAGCTCACTTTGGCATGAAAGGCTCCTTTGCGATGCCCGAGTTTTCTTGAAGCATGCTCGTGAGATTCCCTTTCTGTCATCTTCTTCTCTTTAGATAGCTACATTCAGTTGGACAAATATTTTCCTATCCCCACTACCTTTTGCTATCCTTCTTTCCTAGGCTAAGCTAAGCTTTGTCACACAGCGTGTTTGCTTTCTTAGTTATCTTATTTTGGGGGTATTGTTAGGGGCTGTTTTCTGGACAGTGTCATAAAGTTCTATCCAAAGGTCTTCAGGCTTCTATCTCCAATGTCTAGTCCCTTAAATATATTTTTACCTCCACTTTATATTCACTTGATATATTATTTATTTCATATCTGCTTTGTCTGATGCTGTTCCCTCTTTTCCTCAGTTTAATTCTGAACTTTGTAATAAGAAGCTGATGATCTAATAAGTAATCAGTTCCAGATCTAGTTTTTTCTGACTAACTGACTTCTTGGGCCCTGTTACTGACGATAAAATCTTGTATCCAATATCAGCCTCCCGTCTTACTACTTGTCCACATGATCCTATTCCATCACAGCTGATGCCTCTCCACTCTACCACACAAACATTGGCAAGTTTCAATTAACTTTGAAACAATTACAACCATTCTCAAGAAACCCTCATCTGATTCAGCTTCTGCATCTAACTAGCTTGAGCATGTCGTTTACAATCACCTTACCCAATTTGGACACCCATGCTAACCCAGCTGTGTCATTTGTGGTATACCCGTAAACTGGCTGCGGGAGCTTTTTTCCCCTATTTTTACATTAATCTTTTCTCAGCCCGTAAGTCCTGCCTTGTCCGCAAGAGATTTCAGTGAAAGAAGTACCCAAACTAAGCATTACAGATGAGAAAAGGCTCTAGGAACCAATAGAAAATGAGAACGTCATAATTATTATAATGAGTGAGAGTAAATACCATAACTACGGCAAGAAATCATATTTATATATGTATATATTTTATATTTATTTATAGTTATTTAAATTAAATATATGTGACAATTGTATTTATAGATTTAATATATATAATTGTATTTATTTTGTGTGTGTATATGTATATATATATATATATATATATATATATATATAGACAATGCATTAGAGCATTTGTTCCTAGTCCTGATTTGTATCAATCTCTTAAAGTACTTGGTTGTGTGTTACCCTAGATGTTGTATAATGAAATGGACATTGTTACAATCTGCTTCTTCAGTCGGGCTTGATTAGGCTGTTGTGGCCAAACACACCCAGCAGATCTTTCAGGTTCTTTTGATCCCTTCACCAAGACAGCTGATGTCTCTACAATGCCCTTACTCTTTATGCAGCATTTAAAAATAAGAATGCAAGCTTAGCATTATAAAACTCAGGAATTGCTTTTATTGTTGTGGAAACTTAATAACAGATTCAACTTCTGTAACAGTTTGTGTGTCTTCTAGATTTTGTATAAAATACTATTAAAAAGGTTTCATCTGCAAGGCATTACAACATCCACTTCATTATTATCTTCTCTAATAATGTAGACGTATACATATATCTTCTAGATTTGTTTAATTCGCCTTTTTTTAGGAGCATACACACACTTTGGTTTCCTCCTTTTTGATTAGGAGCATATACACACTTCATCAATTGCACAGGATCAGGGCAGCCATTTTCTCTGGCACATATATCTTTTCCCATATATATATTAATCCTATTGTCACTATGGATTCTGATACATATATATCTTCTAGATATCTTATTCCAGGTATATATATTAAACTTCTCAGAGTCACTTAATGCTGTCACCTTCCTTTCCTCCTGTCAGATGGATCACAGACTGCCTTCAGCACAGACTTTATCTCAGAGACACCATTACAGGACTAACTGATTTTATCCCTCTTCCAACTGTTAGTTACTGGCTACCTCAACATTCTAACTACCAATTAACTCCTTATACACTGGATACAATTAAACATACAGAAATCAGCATAACATAACAGAGCATAACATAACATACAGTAATTAACAAACATATGGTAATCAACTTAACATAAAAACATTTTGCATAACATCTACTGAACCCAAAGGATGGTGAGGGGGATCATGACAGACATAATATTACAATAGCATGTGTTACAAATATGTTTATATTGAAATGTTAAGTGTCAAATAATGTTGACATTTCCAAATTTGTTATTGTATTTTCGGTGCTATACTGTTTCTTTAACTGCTGCTGCGGCACTCCACAATAGTTTTAAAACCATTTACAAGTGGCCTTCATTTTTTTTGTAGTTATGGCACTGCCCTATTTTGTGAGTGATCCATAAATTCTTGTTAGCACAGTGTTTTGATGTAAAAGTCTAACAGAGTAACTCGTAATCTTTTTTGCTGTAATTTTCAGCACCTGGCTTTCCATAGTTACTTGCAGAAGTTCTCTTGCAATGTTTTCACATTAGGAGGTTTATTTTTCTCTCAAACGTGGTGTAATCTGCAAAACAGCAGGTTAGCATGGAGGCCTTAGTCCTCCAACTCCCTCCAAGACCCCTTCCAATCTAGCTTCCGGCGAAGGGCGTAGGACCTGGGGCGGGGTGTGTGTGTGGGGATGGGGGGGGGACAAATGCCTCCCAGATTAAATGAGTAGTGGACACAAAAATAGCAAAACTAAATGACGTAATCATTCATGGCCAGATTTGGCCACTAGAGGGAGCTGGATGTTTTTCCCATGAAAGCTTTGACCCATAATTTATCATATATATATAAATATATATATATATATATATATATATATATATATATATATATATATATAGTAAGTTGGCATTTACACATTTTTAATTATATTGGTGGGGTCAAGGACATTGAGAGTTTAAACAAGGAAATAAAAAAAAAAGTTTTTGAGGGTCCCCATAGCATTGCACCGGTTGCGTCAGTGGATGATCCGCCCTACTTCCTGTCCTGGGAGTAGAATTATCCCCCCCCAGATGTTTTTGGGCTCCTACACCTATGCTTCCAACTCCAAAACCCAGCAACAGCTCTCACAAAGGTCACTAATGACTTGCTCACCGAAAAGTTAAAGGGTCATTTCTTCATTCTAATTGTGCTGCCTTGGACACAGCTGGCCAACCTCTTCTCATCCATATTCTCTGCTCTCTTGGCATCCGTGACACTGCTCTCTCATGGTTCACATATTATCTAGAAAATCGAACATTTAGTGTCTTCCTCTCTGGCTTCTCTTCTTCACCTCACCCTCTCACTGTTGGCATACCCCAAGGATCAGACCTTGGCCCCCTCATTTTTCCATCTATACATCCTCCCTTGGTAAATTGTTAGGATTTCAGTATCATCTATATTTAGATGAGACTCAAATGCACTTTTCAGCACTAGAACTATCTCTCTTTCTTCTAGCTCAAGTTGCTAATTGCCTTCTAGCATACCCTCCTGGATATCATTTTGGATTTTGCAAAGGCTTTTGATACAGTGCCACATGGGAGACTATTGTGCAAACTAAGAGATACAGGAATTGCAGTAAATATCTGCTCATGGATGGAGAGCTGGCTAAAAGACAGGAAACAAAGGGTTGTTGTAAATGGAACATACTCTGATTGGAATAATGTGGTAAGTGGGGTTCCTCAGGGTTCAGTATTAGGTCCTCTCCTTTTTAACATATTTATCAAACACTTAGAGGTGGGATTGGAGTGTGGTGTCTCCATTTTCGCTGATGACACGAAGTTGTGCAAGGTAATTAAATCAGATAATGATGTGCTTTCCCTCCAAAGGGATTTACATAACATTGAGGAATGGGCATCTAAATGGCAGAAGAGATTTAATATGAATAAATGTAAAGTTATGCATCTGGCAAGGAAAAATAGCCATGCAATTTATAATCTTAATGGAGCAAATCTAGGTGTATCAGATATTGAAAGGGATTTGGGAGTGCTTGTGGACAACCACCTAGGTATCAGTGCTCAAAGCCAAGCAGCAGCTGCAAAGGCAAATAAAATATTAGCATGTATTAAGAAGGGTATAGAAGCAAGGGAAGAAAATATAATTCTGCCACTATACAAATCTCTAGTACACCCTCATTTGGAATATGGAGTACAATTTTGGGCACCACTTCATAAACAGGACATTTTAGAGCTGGGAAAGTAAATTATGAAGAAAGACTAGCAAAATTAAACTTATTTTCTCTAGAAAAAAGGTGTCTAGGAGGAGATATGATTACCATATATAAATACATCCAGGGTCAGTATAAAGATTTGTCAAGGGAGCTTTTTGTGCCAAGAGGTTTTCAACTGACAAGAAGACATCCCTTGAGGTTAGAAGTAAAAAGAGTCCACCTTAAAGAAAGAAAAGGGTTCTTCACAGTAAGGGTGGTTAATCTGTGGAATACTCTACCAGAGGAGGTGGTGACAATGGATTCGATAGATAACTTTAAAAGTAGACTGGATTTATTTCTCTGAAATATATTTTTCTGTTTGCCTTCCTCTGGATTAATAAATAATTAAAAATAAAATAATATAAATAATTAAATCATTTATTAATAATTAATTAACAACTAGTTAATTAATATTTAATCCGCATATTGTAGATAAGAGATCTTAAAAGGTGGAACTTGATGGACTGAAAGTCTTTTTTCAACCTTAATTACTATGTAACTATATAACTATATCCGCCCATCAACTCAAACTCAACATGTCAAAGACTAATCTTCCCACCCTCTTCCGCAGCTTTCACTCTTCACATATCTCTCACTGTTGACAATGCCATCATCACTCCCACCTCTCACTGCCATCTCTTTCATTCCTCATATACAATCAATCACAAAATCTTGTCATGTTAACCTAAAAACCTTCCCACCTTCAGGACTTTTCATGTGCTGGCACTATTCTTTGGAACTCCTTGCCACACTCCACTAGACTATCCTTCTGCTTCAAATCCTTCAAGACCTCACTATAAAAGCATGGGTGTAGGAACTGGGGGGGAAGGGGGAACAAAGAACAAATCCCCCTAAGATTTTTGAATTTGTGTGTTTATAAGTAGAGAAGCAGTTACGTGGTATTTTTATACTATATGTGGTCTCCCCCCCAGATTTTCTTTGGCTCCTACACCCATGTATAAAAGAATCTGTTTAAAGATGCTTATCATCAAAGCCTTGAAATGCATAACGCATCTATCACCCTTGTAGACGACTATACCCTTTAGACTGTAAGTTTGTGAGTTTTCAGTCTTGTTGGGTGCTTTAGGGAAAGCACTATGTAAGTTGGATTTTAAGCTCAATAACAGGGACCTTCACTATTTTGCAATATTGAAAATGGTGTTTGATTTGTATAGTGCTGCAGAATATTTTGGCAAATTGTTTTAAAAGGATAATACATTAATAACATGATGGTACAGAGCTCCTCCAACTTTGGCTACAAAGTATATCATCAATCTGCTTTCTATATTGTGCATTTGGTGATGTCCATGTTGGAAGAGGATGCTTAATATAACCAGAAAATTACCTGGACAGAATTCTACTAATTTCTGACCTGCCTTATTTTGCACTCCAAGACCAAACTTGCCAGCTATTCCAGGTGTCTTTTGGTTCTCTACTTTAGCATTCCAATCTCCTATGATGAAAGTAACATATTTTCTTGGTGTTAAATCTATGCAGTGTTGAATATCCTTGTAGAATTGGGCAACTACTGTCTCTTCAGCATCCATAGTTGGAGCACAGACTTGGATCACTGTGATGTCTGGTGGTTGTCTGATATGAAATGCCCCATTAAAGTTCATTTGAGTTCACCAATTCCAGGGATATCAATGTTTAATCTTGTCATAACATGTTGGTCACATACAGTTTAACTTGGTTCATAGTTCTAACATTCCAGGTTCCTATGATGAATTGCTCTTGCAGCAGCAGACTTTCTTTTCCTCTACAGACACAACTGCAGCAGAGCATCTTCTCGAATTTGGCCCAAGGACTTAATTAGATCTTGTGCTACATGTACGTGTCGTGCTCTTCCACAGTAATGTGGTAAGCACCGTTTGACTTGAGGGGCTCATCTTCTATCGGTGTACAGTATTATTATGTCTCTGGTTGTTCTTGTCCATAAGGTTGTCCTGGCAAAAAATCCTGGAGTGGGTTGCCAGTTCCTACTCCAGTGAACCACAATGTGTATGACCTCTCTGCTATGACCTGCCCATCTTGGTATAGCTCACAGCTTCAATAAAGTACAAAATCCCCTTCACAATGACAAGATAGTGATCCAGAAGGAGACTTAATATGTATGTATGCAAAAAAGAATAACATTTTGTAATATTTAAAATGTGTTCTTTTAAATGCTTGAAAAAAAGAAACAGTTGTATCCATCGTCCATTTAAGTTTTAAACCAAACAAAGAGGTACGCTACAAATACAAAGGCTATCAAACCTTGAAAAGCCACACACAGTTGCTTAGATTTTAGGTATAGATTGTACTCAAAGTATATCGCACAGACTTACCGGTACAGAAATGGATTTGAAGCCG
Source organism: Discoglossus pictus (assembly GCA_027410445.1). Taxonomy (NCBI): domain Eukaryota; kingdom Metazoa; phylum Chordata; class Amphibia; order Anura; family Alytidae; genus Discoglossus; species Discoglossus pictus. The sequence goes on from CM050166.1 coordinate 229,932,317, forward strand.
TGGCGGATCTATCAGTGGTGCAAGTGGGCCTTGCTCTGGGGGACCCTGGCTAGTGCTGCCTTATAATATATATATATTTTTTTGTAGTTGCACTCTTCGACTGCCCCCTTCAATGAAAACCCCAATTACAAACAAACGCATAACTACAATATATCTACAATATATTATATATTTTATATATATATATATATATATATATATATATATATATATATATATATATATATATATATATATAGGGGATCCCAGCACACCTTGGGGCCAAATTATAATTTTTTTTGCACCAGGTCCCTCCATTCTCTAGCTCCGCCACTGATTTGAAGTGTAGGGTCTTATGCACAAATTTGTTTTATGTACTCCCAATCAGTGCTCACTCATGGCAGATAATTCTTACCAGTCTTTGTGAGCAGCTTGTTTTTTACACATGTCATGTTCATAATAGTAAATCAATACAAATACATGAGGTACCAAATACCAAACAGCAAAGTATATTCAAATAAAATCCAGAATTATATATTCCATATTAATGATTTGCATAGCTGAACCAATATGGTATCAGTAGTGGTCACTTGTCAGCACATGTGTTACAATTGATCTTCAAGGTGGTCACTCAAAAAAAAGGGCATTTATGATTTAAAACCAATGACTCTCCATGACTTAAATGAGGAATTACTAAGTTTTTCGTTCTCTTCTTGTACAACTTATATTACTTCAATTTGAATGCCATTTCCTTTTTTGTTTTCATGCAAAAAGATGTTTGTATAAACTACTGATTCTACTCTATCAGATGCATTCATAATCTATGAAACTTCCATATACCTTTAAGTCGTAACCCCTCCTTTGCACGCAGGAGAAAGCACGCCGTCATAAACGCGCCAACAATTGTGCACCCAACAACTGCACGCCAGACTCAGGTAAGGTGGCCTTAGAGGGGTTAGGGTTAGGCTTAGGGCTCTTAGGGTTAGGCTCAGGGGTCTTAGGGTTAGGGTTTTTGCTTAGTTGTCTTAGGGTTAGGCTTAGGGGTCTTAGGGTTAGGGTTAGGGTGGTTCAGGGCGTTAGGATACTCCCACATTGTAACCTTTTAATGGCACGCATTTGACAGGTCCTTTTTCAACGGCGCACAATTGTCAGCACGCTGTTGTTAGCGTGCAATTGTACTGCGCGCAAAGGACGGTGTACCCCTTTAAGTATCTTTATAGTGGAGTCAATATGTTTCTTTTCTGCTGCTAACAAATTAAAAATCAAATTAACTGTTACTAAGAACTAAAATTAACCACAATAGATCACCACAACTAGCTGACCAATGAAAGTTCTTATTGAGTAAACTTTTATAAAAGTCCTTGTGTAAAAAAAGACTCTAACACACCTTTTTGCACCCCCCCCCCCCCCCCTTTCCTTCCGGCATTGACCATCTGTTATCTCCTCACTTATTTTCAATTGGGATAGGACTTAAAAAGAGGTTAGTGATCAGGAAGTAGGGAGAAAAATGAGTATAAACTAGCCCTCAAGCAAGTTTATGCTATTTCAAAGGTAAGAGTGCAAAACATGCAGTACAGATTCTGGCATGGTATTCTTTGCTAAACAAACAGTTTTCTATAGGAGTAGAGTCAAAAACATAACTTACTCTCATTTTTAGTATGAAGCATATACAAAGAATTATATGGTTTTAGGTCAGACTGGGTACATGAATAGCGTATCCTGGAAGAAAAGTGTTGTCGTCTAGCCTGAAATATTGGGAAGTCTAAGCTAAGACAGGTTCAAGTGAGACGTGCAAATATACTAGAAGAAGATAATTGTATTCTAGACACTATAAAGTCTGTTGGAGACAATTTTTAATATACCATATTTTTCTGTGTATAAAACTATTTTTTAGACTAAATTTGGACCTTTAAATTGGGGGGGGGGGAGTCTTATACATGGCTCCATGGCCATCCCCCGCAGAACCTCCTCAGTACACCAGGTGATAAAATTATAGACTGATCATTTCTTTGTCATGGACAAAAAAAATCCGAAGGGGATCAAATACTCCCCCCCCCCCCCCACACTGTATGTATATATATATACATTTTCAGAGAGAGGAAATTAATATTACATTAATAAGCCCATTCACATGTCTAAAAGGCAGGGCCATGCAAATGAGAATACAATGCACCTCACTCTTTCAATCCAAAAATAGCAATTTTATACATTGCTCCCTTAATGCATATGCCCGCTTCCCATTGTCGCCCCCTTCTCCCTTGTCTCTCCCCTTCTCTCTTGAGTACCACTCCCTCTTGTCTCCCCACATCATTGTCTCTCCCTCCACTCTTGTCTCTCACTTTCTCACTCCCCCTTGTCTCTTACACCCTTCTCTCTCTCCCATTCTCCCTTGTCTCTCCCCTGCCCCTTATGTCTCCCCTTCCCCCTTGTCTCTCCCCCACCCTTGTATCTCCCCTTCCCCCTTGTCTCTTCCCCCATTTTTCCCTCTCCCCCCACCCTCCTCTCTCGCCTCTTGTCTCTCCCCTCCCCCTTGTCTCTCCCTCCAGCCTTGTCTCTTCCTTTCTCCCTTGTCTCCCCCCCCCCCCTTGGCTCATACACCCTTCTCTCTCCCCTCCCCTTGTCTCTCCCCTTCCTCCTTGTCTCCCACCACCCCTGTATCTCCCCTTCTCCCTTGTCTCTTCCCTCCATCCTTCTCTCTCTCCCACCCTTATTTCTCCTCTCTTGTACCGCTCACAATTGTCTCTGTTTTCTCCCTTGCCTCTACCCCCCCTTGTCTCTTTCCTTCCCTGTGTCTCTCCCTCCTCCTTTCTTTCCATTCTATACCTCTCCCTTTTGCCTCTCCCCTCTCTCTCACTCCTCCCTTCTCTCATTCTCCCTTCTCTACCTCTCCCTTTTGCATCTCCCTCTTCCTTTCTCTCTCCTCTCCCTTCCTCTCATGTGCCTCTACCTTCTCTCCCATCTCACTCTCTTACTTCTTCCTTTCCCTTCTGCCTCTCCCTATTTTCTTTCTCTCCATCCTCCCTTCTCTCTGCTCTCCTTTCTTCCTCCCTCCCTCCCTCTTTCTCTGCTTATCTCTCCCCCACCCTTGTATCTCCTTCACTCCTGTCTCTACCCCCACCCTTGTCTCTCCTTGTACTTCACTATTGTCTCTCCCACCATTCACTCTCTCTCCCCCTTGTCTCTCCCCTCCCAATTGTCTCCCCCCTTGTCTCTCCCCTTTCCCTTGTGTCTCCCCCTGGTCTCTCCCACCCTGCTCTCTCTACCCCCTTGTTTCACCCAACCTTGTCTCTCCCATTCTACCTTGTCTCCCACACCCTTCTATCTCTCTCCCACACTTCTCTTTCCCATTCTCCACTGTCTTCCCCCTTCTCTCTCCCCTTCTCCCTTGTCTCCCCCACCCTTCTCTTTCCCCTCTTGTCTCTCCACTTCCCCTTGTCTCCCCCTTCTCCATTGTCTCTCCCCTTCTCCCTTATCTGTCCAACTCCCCATTGGCTCCCTACACCATTGTCTCTCCCTCCACTCTTGTCTCTCCCCTTCTCCCTCCCCCTTGTCTCAACCCTCTTCTCTCTCCCCCTCTCCCTTGTCTCTCCCCTGCCCCATAACTCTCACCTTCCCCTTGCCTCTCCCCCTGCGGATCTCGAGGAGAGTCTGTTCGCCTGCGCCGCACATCCCTTCCTTTTTTCAGTGACGGGAGAGCGCTCAGGCGCCGAGCGCGCGCGATGAGCAGACCCAGCATGCTGCCGGCGACCTATGGCCGCGTGCCCACAGAAGGGGCACGGCGTGCCACCTGTGGCACGCGTGCCATAGGTTCGCCACCACTGTCCTATACAGTGAGAGTAGTTAGAGTATATTGTGCTATTTATATCACATAGTACATTTGTATTCAAAGTAGATTCCAACCATTTCACATTGGATAATCAAGTTTTAATCCTATAAGCTTCCTGATCAATTTTTGAAGTATCAGTAACCAAATAATGTGTGTCTATTAACACAGTCAAAAACATATAGTTCAACATAAAAATATATTGGCAGAGGTGGAAATAACAGGGGAAGACGTTTGAACTCTCTGGCACTATTTACATAGGGCCTCATTCTATTATCGGCCGTAAATCGGCCGCAAAGCTGCGATTCCTTGCAGGGCTCCCGTTACCTTTCAATTTAAATAGACGGCGCCGCAAGGATATCCCCTTACGGCCGGCCGTATATCTTGCAACCGGCCGTAAGCTCTGAAAACTTTAAAAGCAAAAATAAATTCAATACGGCACTGTAAAGCTCTGTAAATGCTAGGGATCATAATGGGGGACATGAGAATTAATAGCAACCCCCTCTCAAGCTTGCACATCAGCCCAAATCCAAGATTTAATTAACTGTTTATTTTCCATTTTTCGCAGTGTGGGCGGGTCTGAGGTGCTCCAAGCCCTCTGGACTTTTTACATGGATATGTGACATAAATTAAAAAAATAATTATTTACGGATTTGAGTGTAGGGGAATGTTGTGCTATGAATGCTAACACCTACAATCACTTTATAGTCTCCTCAGACTGCAGGATGGCTTTATTATGGCTTTGTTATGTGCTTAATTGTGTGCCTGAGGGACCTTTTTGCTGCAAGTAAGCTGCGGCTCGGTTTTAGCCTTGCAGAGAGGGTTCCCGGAGCAATTGAATAGCAACCAGGATTTTCTTGCGGCCGAAACTCTTGCGACCGTTTAAGATCAAAGGCTTTCCTCCGGCGCGTGCAACCGCAAGGGATAACAAGGCGCCGGCCGCAAGCCTGCCGGAGTCCCCGGCCGGAAGGGAAAAGAATAGGCAAATAGCTTGCGGCCGGTCCTTGCGGCCCCGCATCTCCTACGGCCGATAATAGAATGAGGGCCATAGTTTGTAGTGGAGTTGCCCCAGGAAGAACACACACTATGGGACCCACTACTTATCCCCTATCCCAGCTAGAGATAGTATTGAGTTATAAGTCGTATCCTAAACTGTCTGGGACTAGTCCCCTGTATTCTACACTTACCTGATTCTTCTAGGTACAGTACTGATACTCAGGACGACGTTGTCTCTCATACAGATGCTAAGGTTAGTGGTCTCTGGCAGCGTGCAGCTGCCTCATGATGTCATTAGAGTGGGACAAGTGCAGGAACCGATCCAACGCGCTCATTTCGCATCTGGCTTCAACGGGGATCAGTCAGGGATTCAAGTAATTTGAATGCCTTCCATTGCTTTCCCCATATCTTAAAGTGCATTGGTGTCTTTATATTGTCATTTGCAGTGTTCCACACTAGTCTGTAAACCCTTTGCGGGTCCTACTTTAAACCCGTAAGCTTTCGGACACCATTTGCCGTTTGCGGGCTTGACTGTGGGTGTGGTCTTGACCGATTTTTGCAATTAAATAGCGATTTGCAATTTTTGCGATGGTAACTCTTGCGGACATGAAAGGTCAAAGGCTTTGTGAGGCTGGAAGTTCTGGGTTTAACAACCGCAGAGTTTTCAAAGCCGTAACCCATAAATCATTTGGAGCCAGCGAAAAGACAATTGAATAGCAAATTAATTTACGGCGTCACTTACAGGCTCCAGTAACTTACAATTGCTCAATTGAATCAGGCTCATATTCCCTCACTAAAGAAGGGAAGTGGTTGCACCAGGTGAGGTAAGGGATAAAGTTAACTTTTAATAGAAGTATAAGTTAAAGGGAAAAAGGAGAGAGAATAAGAAAGACAAATATTTGATTTAATTTGCACCCTTCATCATTTTAACTTTAAGTGAAATTAGTATGTAGTTGTATGGTATGTAGAACCAGTAAAAATAATGCTATATGATTGTGACATTCCTTAATGTTTCTAAATCAAGATTATGTTTTTGTTTTTTTATAATATTTGCGCTAAATAATACATTCACCATCCATTTTCCTTCTGGAACAAACACAGACTCCAGCAGTGGAAGTGTCATGCAACATTACATCATCACATTTTTAAAAGTAGTAATAGAACCATCTATAAAGATGGAACCAACGAACAAATATCAATTTTACTACAATAACCTTGCAAGGCAGGGATAGGTAACAGATTTAATTTGAGCACCCTGAGCCCAAAACATCTTTTGTTTTTTTGTAATTTTGTCATTTGATGACTTTTTGTCAAAGTTTTATCAACTGAGTAGCACAATTTATTGTAATTTTCACAATTTATTGTAATTTCCCACATAAAAGTTCAATCTCACACTTTGAGAATCTTAGTGCATATATCTGACTCAATGTGTTGCTAAATATGGATTTTGTTTTTCTAAAAGGGCCACTATCATGGTCAAACAGTAAGATTATATTTAGTAAATCATTTGAAATAAAATCAGCACTTGAAGTTAATAAATGTAAAGTAGCTTTTAAAACATTTGGTTACCTTTGTAGCTTCTGGTAGATATGCTGCTCTCCACCCTTTTTAGGTGTCCAGAGGATGTCCAGAGGGTGAGGAGGACTTGCTCAGAAGGCTGTCCTGCTATTTTTTATGAAAGGTTTAGGTTGCCTGTAATAGCCACTACAGGGCTCTCCTTTACTGGTTATGACAACTGTCTGTCTCTCTTGTACTATTTCGGAAACATTCACGGAAACATTTTCTCTAAGTGTTAACTTGTTATAGATGAACCATTTCCAACAATTTCAGTTTTCATATCTGTAAAAATAGTTCACACTGATTTTGTCTAAAAAAATGCATTTACACTAATATAATATTATTACAAATGTTCAGGGATAAATATAATACAGCTGTGTACAGTCTAGAAAGTTATGTGAGATGAGACTTTATCACTAAAAGTTTATTATAAAGAGAAAAAAAGTTGAAAAATAAGCATGAGAGGGCATTGGATCTTTAACAATGAAAACATAAACTGTATTCATCCCAGAAGAGATTGTAGTGGTGTAAATACCCAGGCATACAACCTACAATAATGTAGTCCTATATAGGATCCCCCCTAAAATATAAATATGATAACAGTAATTAGCACCAGAAATCACTACCAATTTAAAGGGACATGGAAATGTTTTTTTCTTTCTTTCTTTGTTTTATCAGAAAGAGGGTATTTGATAATGTGCCACAGTATGTTTTCTTTTTTTAAATAAATGCATCAGAGCACAAACAATTATACAGAAGTTCAACTGCTCTTGGGCACTTGGCCTTTACAAATGTTTCTCCAATTTATTTGGCAGGAACTGAGATTGCTGTTTGCTTTGTTGTTTTAATGTTGAGTAGTAGGCCAGCGTTTGCACCCTCTTCTTTCACCCTCATCAACAGACCATTTAGTTCCTCCTCACTTTCAGCTATCAAAGTAGTATCATCCATGTATCTGAGTTTGTTGATATTTCTAACAACGATAGTGATCCCTGCTTTGTATTCGCCCAGCCCAGTCTTACATATGATATACACCACCTTTTTACACTCCTTTCCTTATCTTGAACCATTCAGGTGTTCCATGTTCGATTCTGACTGTGGCTTCTTGGTCCATCTACAGATTCCTCAGGAGGCAGATAAGATGGCCTGGTACTCCCATCTTAAGGACTTGCAACATTTTGTTACAATCCAAACAGCCTTTCAAATAGTCTATGAAGCACATATAAATTATTTTTTGGAACTCTCTTGCTTTCTCTATTATCCAGAGGACATTGGAAATTTGATCTCCTTCATAGGGGGCATCTCACTTTACTCTCTAAGATGTCTGGCCCCTGCTCATTGGACAAACAATTCAGGTTATGGATGCTGATAAAATCATTCTTGCATAGATCTTCTGTGTATTTGTGCCACCTCCTCTTTATCTGATCTGTTTCTGTTAAGTAACTACCATTTTTGTCTTTTATCAAGCTCACTTTGGCATGAAAGGCTCCTTTGCGATGCCCGAGTTTTCTTGAAGCATGCTCGTGAGATTCCCTTTCTGTCATCTTCTTCTCTTTAGATAGCTACATTCAGTTGGACAAATATTTTCCTATCCCCACTACCTTTTGCTATCCTTCTTTCCTAGGCTAAGCTAAGCTTTGTCACACAGCGTGTTTGCTTTCTTAGTTATCTTATTTTGGGGGTATTGTTAGGGGCTGTTTTCTGGACAGTGTCATAAAGTTCTATCCAAAGGTCTTCAGGCTTCTATCTCCAATGTCTAGTCCCTTAAATATATTTTTACCTCCACTTTATATTCACTTGATATATTATTTATTTCATATCTGCTTTGTCTGATGCTGTTCCCTCTTTTCCTCAGTTTAATTCTGAACTTTGTAATAAGAAGCTGATGATCTAATAAGTAATCAGTTCCAGATCTAGTTTTTTCTGACTAACTGACTTCTTGGGCCCTGTTACTGACGATAAAATCTTGTATCCAATATCAGCCTCCCGTCTTACTACTTGTCCACGTGATCCTATTCCATCACAGCTGATGCCTCTCCACTCTACCACACAAACATTGGCAAGTTTCAATTAACTTTGAAACAATTACAACCATTCTCAAGAAACCCTCATCTGATTCAGCTTCTGCATCTAACTAGCTTGAGCATGTCGTTTACAATCACCTTACCCAATTTGGACACCCATGCTAACCCAGCTGTGTCATTTGTGGTATACCCGTAAACTGGCTGCGGGAGCTTTTTTCCCCTATTTTTACATTAATCTTTTCTCAGCCCGTAAGTCCTGCCTTGTCCGCAAGAGATTTCAGTGAAAGAAGTACCCAAACTAAGCATTACAGATGAGAAAAGGCTCTAGGAACCAATAGAAAATGAGAACGTCATAATTATTATAATGAGTGAGAGTAAATACCATAACTACGGCAAGAAATCATATTTATATATGTATATATTTTATATTTATTTATAGTTATTTAAATTAAATATATGTGACAATTGTATTTATAGATTTAATATATATAATTGTATTTATTTTGTGTGTGTATATGTATATATATATATGTATATATATATATATATATATAGACAATGCATTAGAGCATTTGTTCCTAGTCCTGATTTGTATCAATCTCTTAAAGTACTTGGTTGTGTGTTACCCTAGATGTTGTATAATGAAATGGACATTGTTACAATCTGCTTCTTCAGTCGGGCTTGATTAGGCTGTTGTGGCCAAACACACCCAGCAGATCTTTCAGGTTCTTTTGATCCCTTCACCAAGACAGCTGATGTCTCTACAATGCCCTTACTCTTTATGCAGCATTTAAAAATAAGAATGCAAGCTTAGCATTATAAAACTCAGGAATTGCTTTTATTGTTGTGGAAACTTAATAACAGATTCAACTTCTGTAACAGTTTGTGTGTCTTCTAGATTTTGTATAAAATACTATTAAAAAGGTTTCATCTGCAAGGCATTACAACATCCACTTCATTATTATCTTCTCTAATAATGTAGACGTATACATATATCTTCTAGATTTGTTTAATTCGCCTTTTTTTAGGAGCATACACACACTTTGGTTTCCTCCTTTTTGATTAGGAGCATATACACACTTCATCAATTGCACAGGATCAGGGCAGCCATTTTCTCTGGCACATATATCTTTTCCCATATATATATTAATCCTATTGTCACTATGGATTCTGATACATATATATCTTCTAGATATCTTATTCCAGGTATATATATTAAACTTCTCAGAGTCACTTAATGCTGTCACCTTCCTTTCCTCCTGTCAGATGGATCACAGACTGCCTTCAGCACAGACTTTATCTCAGAGACACCATTACAGGACTAACTGATTTTATCCCTCTTCCAACTGTTAGTTACTGGCTACCTCAACATTCTAACTACCAATTAACTCCTTATACACTGGATACAATTAAACATACAGAAATCAGCATAACATAACAGAGCATAACATAACATACAGTAATTAACAAACATATGGTAATCAACTTAACATAAAAACATTTTGCATAACATCTACTGAACCCAAAGGATGGTGAGGGGGATCATGACAGACATAATATTACAATAGCATGTGTTACAAATATGTTTATATTGAAATGTTAAGTGTCAAATAATGTTGACATTTCCAAATTTGTTATTGTATTTTCGGTGCTATACTGTTTCTTTAACTGCTGCTGCGGCACTCCACAATAGTTTTAAAACCATTTACAAGTGGCCTTCATTTTTTTTGTAGTTATGGCACTGCCCTATTTTGTGAGTGATCCATAAATTCTTGTTAGCACAGTGTTTTGATGTAAAAGTCTAACAGAGTAACTCGTAATCTTTTTTGCTGTAATTTTCAGCACCTGGCTTTCCATAGTTACTTGCAGAAGTTCTCTTGCAATGTTTTCACATTAGGAGGTTTATTTTTCTCTCAAACGTGGTGTAATCTGCAAAACAGCAGGTTAGCATGGAGGCCTTAGTCCTCCAACTCCCTCCAAGACCCCTTCCAATCTAGCTTCCGGCGAAGGGCGTAGGACCTGGGGCGGGGTGTGTGTGTGGGGATGGGGGGGGGACAAATGCCTCCCAGATTAAATGAGTAGTGGACACAAAAATAGCAAAACTAAATGACATAATCATTCATGGCCAGATTTGGCCACTAGAGGGAGCTGGATGTTTTTCCCATGAAAGCTTTGACCCATAATTTATCATATATATATAAATATATATATATATATATATATATATATATATATATATATAGTAAGTTGGCATTTACACATTTTTAATTATATTGGTGGGGTCAAGGACATTGAGAGTTTAAACAAGGAAATAAAAAAAAAAGTTTTTGAGGGTCCCCATAGCATTGCACCGGTTGCGTCAGTGGATGATCCGCCCTACTTCCTGTCCTGGGAGTAGAATTATCCCCCCCCAGATGTTTTTGGGCTCCTACACCTATGCTTCCAACTCCAAAACCCAGCAACAGCTCTCACAAAGGTCACTAATGACTTGCTCACCGAAAAGTTAAAGGGTCATTTCTTCATTCTAATTGTGCTGCCTTGGACACAGCTGGCCAACCTCTTCTCATCCATATTCTCTGCTCTCTTGGCATCCGTGACACTGCTCTCTCATGGTTCACATATTATCTAGAAAATCGAACATTTAGTGTCTTCCTCTCTGGCTTCTCTTCTTCACCTCACCCTCTCACTGTTGGCATACCCCAAGGATCAGACCTTGGCCCCCTCATTTTTCCATCTATACATCCTCCCTTGGTAAATTGTTAGGATTTCAGTATCATCTATATTTAGATGAGACTCAAATGCACTTTTCAGCACTAGAACTATCTCTCTTTCTTCTAGCTCAAGTTGCTAATTGCCTTCTAGCATACCCTCCTGGATATCATTTTGGATTTTGCAAAGGCTTTTGATACAGTGCCACATGGGAGACTATTGTGCAAACTAAGAGATACAGGAATTGCAGTAAATATCTGCTCATGGATGGAGAGCTGGCTAAAAGACAGGAAACAAAGGGTTGTTGTAAATGGAACATACTCTGATTGGAATAATGTGGTAAGTGGGGTTCCTCAGGGTTCAGTATTAGGTCCTCTCCTTTTTAACATATTTATCAAACACTTAGAGGTGGGATTGGAGTGTGGTGTCTCCATTTTCGCTGATGACACGAAGTTGTGCAAGGTAATTAAATCAGATAATGATGTGCTTTCCCTCCAAAGGGATTTACATAACATTGAGGAATGGGCATCTAAATGGCAGAAGAGATTTAATATGAATAAATGTAAAGTTATGCATCTGGCAAGGAAAAATAGCCATGCAATTTATAATCTTAATGGAGCAAATCTAGGTGTATCAGATATTGAAAGGGATTTGGGAGTGCTTGTGGACAACCACCTAGGTATCAGTGCTCAAAGCCAAGCAGCAGCTGCAAAGGCAAATAAAATATTAGCATGTATTAAGAAGGGTATAGAAGCAAGGGAAGAAAATATAATTCTGCCACTATACAAATCTCTAGTACACCCTCATTTGGAATATGGAGTACAATTTTGGGCACCACTTCATAAACAGGACATTTTAGAGCTGGGAAAGTAAATTATGAAGAAAGACTAGCAAAATTAAACTTATTTTCTCTAGAAAAAAGGTGTCTAGGAGGAGATATGATTACCATATATAAATACATCCAGGGTCAGTATAAAGATTTGTCAAGGGAGCTTTTTGTGCCAAGAGGTTTTCAACTGACAAGAAGACATCCCTTGAGGTTAGAAGTAAAAAGAGTCCACCTTAAAGAAAGAAAAGGGTTCTTCACAGTAAGGGTGGTTAATCTGTGGAATACTCTACCAGAGGAGGTGGTGACAATGGATTCGATAGATAACTTTAAAAGTAGACTGGATTTATTTCTCTGAAATATATTTTTCTGTTTGCCTTCCTCTGGATTAATAAATAATTAAAAATAAAATAATATAAATAATTAAATCATTTATTAATAATTAATTAACAACTAGTTAATTAATATTTAATCCGCATATTGTAGATAAGAGATCTTAAAAGGTGGAACTTGATGGACTGAAAGTCTTTTTTCAACCTTAATTACTATGTAACTATATAACTATATCCGCCCATCAACTCAAACTCAACATGTCAAAGACTAATCTTCCCACCCTCTTCCGCAGCTTTCACTCTTCACATATCTCTCACTGTTGACAATGCCATCATCACTCCCACCTCTCACTGCCATCTCTTTCATTCCTCATATACAATCAATCACAAAATCTTGTCATGTTAACCTAAAAACCTTCCCACCTTCAGGACTTTTCATGTGCTGGCACTATTCTTTGGAACTCCTTGCCACACTCCACTAGACTATCCTTCTGCTTCAAATCCTTCAAGACCTCACTATAAAAGCATGGGTGTAGGAACTGGGGGGGAAGGGGGAACAAAGAACAAATCCCCCTAAGATTTTTGAATTTGTGTGTTTATAAGTAGAGAAGCAGTTACGTGGTATTTTTATACTATATGTGGTCTCCCCCCCAGATTTTCTTTGGCTCCTACACCCATGTATAAAAGAATCTGTTTAAAGATGCTTATCATCAAAGCCTTGAAATGCATAACGCATCTATCACCCTTGTAGACGACTATACCCTTTAGACTGTAAGTTTGTGAGTTTTCAGTCTTGTTGGGTGCTTTAGGGAAAGCACTATGTAAGTTGGATTTTAAGCTCAATAACAGGGACCTTCACTATTTTGCAATATTGAAAATGGTGTTTGATTTGTATAGTGCTGCAGAATATTTTGGCAAATTGTTTTAAAAGGATAATACATTAATAACATGATGGTACAGAGCTCCTCCAACTTTGGCTACAAAGTATATCATCAATCTGCTTTCTATATTGTGCATTTGGTGATGTCCATGTTGGAAGAGGATGCTTAATATAACCAGAAAATTACCTGGACAGAATTCTACTAATTTCTGACCTGCCTTATTTTGCACTCCAAGACCAAACTTGCCAGCTATTCCAGGTGTCTTTTGGTTCTCTACTTTAGCATTCCAATCTCCTATGATGAAAGTAACATATTTTCTTGGTGTTAAATCTATGCAGTGTTGAATATCCTTGTAGAATTGGGCAACTACTGTCTCTTCAGCATCCATAGTTGGAGCACAGACTTGGATCACTGTGATGTCTGGTGGTTGTCTGATATGAAATGCCCCATTAAAGTTCATTTGAGTTCACCAATTCCAGGGATATCAATGTTTAATCTTGTCATAACATGTTGGTCACATACAGTTTAACTTGGTTCATAGTTCTAACATTCCAGGTTCCTATGATGAATTGCTCTTGCAGCAGCAGACTTTCTTTTCCTCTACAGACACAACTGCAGCAGAGCATCTTCTCGAATTTGGCCCAAGGACTTAATTAGATCTTGTGCTACATGTACGTGTCGTGCTCTTCCACAGTAATGTGGTAAGCACCGTTTGACTTGAGGGGCTCATCTTCTATCGGTGTACAGTATTATTATGTCTCTGGTTGTTCTTGTCCATAAGGTTGTCCTGGCAAAAAATCCTGGAGTGGGTTGCCAGTTCCTACTCCAGTGAACCACAATGTGTATGACCTCTCTGCTATGACCTGCCCATCTTGGTATAGCTCACAGCTTCAATAAAGTACAAAATCCCCTTCACAATGACAAGATAGTGATCCAGAAGGAGACTTAATATGTATGTATGCAAAAAAGAATAACATTTTGTAATATTTAAAATGTGTTCTTTTAAATGCTTGAAAAAAAGAAACAGTTGTATCCATCGTCCATTTAAGTTTTAAACCAAACAAAGAGGTACGCTACAAATACAAAGGCTATCAAACCTTGAAAAGCCACACACAGTTGCTTAGATTTTAGGTATAGATTGTACTCAAAGTATATCGCACAGACTTACCGGTACAGAAATGGATTTGAAGCCGTGGCGGATCTATCAGTGGTGCAAGTGGGCCTTGCTCTGGGGGACCCTGGCTAGTGCTGCCTTATAATATATATATATTTTTTTGTAGTTGCACTCTTCGACTGCCCCCTTCAATGAAAACCCCAATTACAAACAAACGCATAACTACAATATATCTACAATATATTATATATTTTATATATATATATATATATATATATATATATATATATATATATATATAGGGGATCCCAGCACACCTTGGGGCCAAATTATAATTTTTTTTGCACCAGGTCCCTCCATTCTCTAGCTCCGCCACTGATTTGAAGTGTAGGGTCTTATGCACAAATTTGTTTTATGTACTCCCAATCAGTGCTCACTCATGGCAGATAATTCTTACCAGTCTTTGTGAGCAGCTTGTTTTTTACACATGTCATGTTCATAATAGTAAATCAATACAAATACATGAGGTACCAAATACCAAACAGCAAAGTATATTCAAATAAAATCCAGAATTATATATTCCATATTAATGATTTGCATAGCTGAACCAATATGGTATCAGTAGTGGTCACTTGTCAGCACATGTGTTACAATTGATCTTCAAGGTGGTCACTCAAAAAAAAGGGCATTTATGATTTAAAACCAATGACTCTCCATGACTTAAATGAGGAATTACTAAGTTTTTCGTTCTCTTCTTGTACAACTTATATTACTTCAATTTGAATGCCATTTCCTTTTTTGTTTTCATGCAAAAAGATGTTTGTATAAACTACTGATTCTACTCTATCAGATGCATTCATAATCTATGAAACTTCCATATACCTTTAAGTCGTAACCCCTCCTTTGCACGCAGGAGAAAGCACGCCGTCATAAACGCGCCAACAATTGTGCACCCAACAACTGCACGCCAGACTCAGGTAAGGTGGCCTTAGAGGGGTTAGGGTTAGGCTTAGGGCTCTTAGGGTTAGGCTCAGGGGTCTTAGGGTTAGGGTTTTTGCTTAGTTGTCTTAGGGTTAGGCTTAGGGGTCTTAGGGTTAGGGTTAGGGTGGTTCAGGGCGTTAGGATACTCCCACATTGTAACCTTTTAATGGCACGCATTTGACAGGTCCTTTTTCAACGGCGCACAATTGTCAGCACGCTGTTGTTAGCGTGCAATTGTACTGCGCGCAAAGGACGGTGTACCCCTTTAAGTATCTTTATAGTGGAGTCAATATGTTTCTTTTCTGCTGCTAACAAATTAAAAATCAAATTAACTGTTACTAAGAACTAAAATTAACCACAATAGATCACCACAACTAGCTGACCAATGAAAGTTCTTATTGAGTAAACTTTTATAAAAGTCCTTGTGTAAAAAAAGACTCTAACACACCTTTTTGCACCCCCCCCCCCCCTTTCCTTCCGGCATTGACCATCTGTTATCTCCTCACTTATTTTCAATTGGGATAGGACTTAAAAAGAGGTTAGTGATCAGGAAGTAGGGAGAAAAATGAGTATAAACTAGCCCTCAAGCAAGTTTATGCTATTTCAAAGGTAAGAGTGCAAAACATGCAGTACAGATTCTGGCATGGTATTCTTTGCTAAACAAACAGTTTTCTATAGGAGTAGAGTCAAAAACATAACTTACTCTCATTTTTAGTATGAAGCATATACAAAGAATTATATGGTTTTAGGTCAGACTGGGTACATGAATAGCGTATCCTGGAAGAAAAGTGTTGTCGTCTAGCCTGAAATATTGGGAAGTCTAAGCTAAGACAGGTTCAAGTGAGACGTGCAAATATACTAGAAGAAGATAATTGTATTCTAGACACTATAAAGTCTGTTGGAGACAATTTTTAATATACCATATTTTTCTGTGTATAAAACTATTTTTTAGACTAAATTTGGACCTTTAAATTGGGGGGGGGGAGTCTTATACATGGCTCCATGGCCATCCCCCGCAGAACCTCCTCAGTACACCAGGTGCAGCCTGGAGCCCGGAGCCACCGTGCGCCCTAAGTCCAGGGCTCATGCTTTTGTGTCCCGTGCTTGTGTGTCTGGTGGCTCGTTCTCCTCTGCAGGCTGGAGCAGGGGGGGGGGGTTGGGTGGAGCTGGCGACCTGTGACCCACCGGGCAGTGAGGAGGCTCCTGCCAGCCTAGGATGGGTATGTGCCGGAGAGCTGCTCCTGAACCTGGCGCTCATGGCTGTGCTGGTGTACGTGGCCTGCCAAATCTCCAAGAGTATGACAGCACCAGCAACCCCAGGGAAGCAAGTTCTATGGGCCAGGTAAGGAGGGGGCACATGGATTTCTAGGGGGCAGTTTATAATGTGACATGGAGTTATAGGGGAGTCAGTGTATGATGTGACCCAGGAACTAGTTCTATGGGCCTGAGGGCCCGTATGGAATATTTGCTGGCAGGGACTGGCTTAATTAAATACTTTACTAAATTTGGGGGTCAACATCATAGGGGTCATCTTATACATGGGGTCGTCTAATACACAGAAAAATACGGTAATTCTCAGACAATCAGGGGTAGCCACATGAAGCATGTTGCAGTTAGGAAGTGCAGAGCTGATTAACGTTCATCAATATGTATGTGGGTTCTTCTAAATATTGACAAAGTACTGCAGATAGCTCATGGTGTTTGTCAGCAGCACAAAAGAGGCAGAATCCTTGTATCCAATTTCCCATACCCAGTCAGTGGTGCTCAATCTGGGAATGAACTATAACACTGGTTAACAACTCTGACACACATTTTTCTTGGATAATTTTATTTTTTACTTATTTTTTTCAATGTTGTGATCATATAAATGACTTAAAAATGAATGAGCTACAATACTCAATATACAGGCTTAAGATTTTATTAAATATATTATGCAAAGATTGATAGTAAAAAATAGTTTTTATAGCAGAACTTTACTCAAATTGTTATTAAAATGAATTACACTTAAAAATAATAATCTAAGTATTTTTATAATTACTTTCAATAATATTAAATAACATAATTATAAATAAAAAAAACCTGGCCATATTTCATTAGACAGTATTTTTTTTCTTTGCCTGGCATTTGCATCTGGGCATCTCTCACTACAGTCCAATAGTAGTCTGCTAACAATATGTCCTTGATACCTGCTTTCGACCTCCAAGATGTCCTGGTAGAAACCTTTACAATGTTCATCGCTAACACAGTTATCAGGGAAAAAGTCCAAATTAGAGTATAGAAAGTAGATTTTCATTGACATTTGCAGCCTAATTTCTGGTAGGCTATAAAGTGCCAACTTTATATGCAGTGGGGGTAAAAAAAGCTTTTTGGGGTCCACTAGTGGGCTGTGCTGCACACTTTTAGTTCCCACACTAAGAGACTTCCATGTAGGCCATATTTTTATTTTATTACTTGACCTAGGCAAGGCCCAGTTTGGTATGGACCCATAAGAATTTAGATACAAACGCATTTTGAATATAAAGATTAGACACAGACTACTGCTTGGGGACAACCAGGCCACAGCGTTTATTGGTAAACACAAACAATGAATAACAATACCAAAAAATTAATAAACATAAGCAAGTGAGGGGAGGAGCCTGGCCATGGACAGTACACTCTACGTTCTGGACCCTCATCCAGGGCCTACCGTGATGGAACATCAGTGGCACCATAGGGTAGGATCTCACCCACATGACCACTGTCCCAGCGACTCCCCTCACCACCCGCCGATGTGACAGCAACATATACATACATTGGAAGCATATAAATACATACTTAATTCCTACGTACGGAAAAACAAGCTTAAGGCAACAGACAAGATGATACCTCCAAATTGTACTTACTATCCACACATTTTTTTGTTTTGTTTTTTTGTCTTTCACTATATATCACTCTTTCTACCATAATATTTTAGGGATGGGTGGGTATCTGCACACATGGCTAGCTGGGGGCATATTGGAGAAAAGTGCGCCAAGAGAACCTATAAGTGGCTCTACCCCCCAGCTAGCCACCTCCTATCTCCCATACAGTACTCTACTATCCAACTTACAGAGAAAGCAGCAAAATTTGATATATCCCTGTTCCATTTCCATCAAGAGGGTAAGTACTTTTAGATCCCCATAGATCCACCAATAGTAGTCCTTGTAGTTAATGGAGTAAAGAAGAGGCTTCATGTTGAAGTAAGACTCTTTCTTTTGAACAGCATTTCTTACTGGAGTTGAAGGTAGTTCATTCCCAAAAAGCAGTAACACTGCTTGTAAACTTACATTTGAAGATTTAATGAAGAGTAACACTCTTCAGGTTTGTGCTAAATATTGAGTGATTTCATTAAACCATTGATCTTATTGCAGAAGACAAGGTTAAATAGTTACATAGTTACACAGTAATTAATGTTTAAAAAATACACACTACATCCACTGAGTTGCCTTGATCCAGGTTCCTACTAACCTCCTCATGGAAACTAATTAGATGTTTTTGACATGACCTATCCCTCATAAATCCATGTTGACTCCTACTTATAATCCTGTTCAAATAGACATATTCTTGTATATTATACCTTATTAACACTTCTAAAAGCTTCCCCACTACAAAAGTGAGGCTCACTGGTCTATAATTCCCCGGATTTGCTCATGCTCCTTTTTTAAATATAGGTAGCACAACTGCTTTTCTCCAGTAATCTGGTAGAGACCCTGTGGTGAGTGAATCTTGACCCTTGGATGTATTCCATCTGGACCTGGGGCTTTAGTAACACTTATTTTTTCCAACCTCTTTTGGATTTTTTCCTGCGTTAACCAATTATTCGACAAAGGTAGTGTGGCCCCATTATGTTGCGGTGGTCCAACCACTGGTAACTCCCTTGTATATTCCAAAGAAAATAACCTATTTACAGTAGCTCATCTGCCTTTTCCTTGTCACTAATTTTCAGACTGCCTGTGTCAGATTGTAATGTTCCTATAGCTTCCTTTCTCGCCTTCTTTCCATTAATATACTTAAAACATATTTTAGGGTTATTCTTACTCTGTTTTGCAATTCATTTTTCATTTTCTATTTTAGCCAGTCTAATAGCCCTTTTGCAAGCCTTGTTAATTTCCTTGTACTCCCGTAAAGCAGTCTCTGTCCCCTCTTGTTTATATAATTGAAATGCCTGTCTTTGACTCCGTATCTTGGTCTTAAAATCATTGTTAAGCCACACTGGATGTGATTTACTTTTATTCCCTCTTGGTATATGGTGATAAGTATGTATATTTAGTAAGGATTTAAATGTTGTCCATTTATGTTCAGTATTTTTACCTGCAAGCTCTTTGTCCCAGTCTATACTTTGTATTGCTGCTGTTAGACCGTTAAAATCTGCCCTTTTAAAATTAAGAGTTTTTGTTGGCCCCTTAAAATTTAGTTTTTTTTTAATTCAATCTCAAATGAGACTGTGTTGTGATCACTGTTTCCCAAAGGTTGCCCTATTTCAAAATGTTATACTATATCAATACTATTTGTGATAACTAAATCCAAGATAGCCTCATTTCTAGTAGGTTCTTGTATAACCTGGGCCAGATAATGATCCCTGAGTGTACTCAAGAACCTGCTCCCCTTATCTGAACTGCTGGTCTCATTTATCCAGTTTATTACAGGGTAATTAAAATCTCCCATTATTAGAACTTGCCGTGCTTAGCTTAATTTCCAATCTGTAACGATAATTGTATTTCCTCACTTTCAGCTTTATTTGGGGTTTATAGCATACTCCTACTAATATTCTTTTGGAATTTGCTGCTCCACTATTTAACTCTACCCACAAACATTTGCCTCTATCCTCTTTTACCTTTGCCTCTATCTTTCCTAAATAGGTTTTAACCATCCAGATTAACAGTCCAGTCATGAGATTCATCCCACCAGGTTTTGATAATGCCTACTAAATCCCATTTTTCGTTAATTGCTAATAATTCAATTTCCTCCATTTTTCCTGGCAAGCTTCTGGCATTAGCAAGCATACATCTTATGTTATGAGTTTGTAGTTTTGTGGTGCCTGCCACTATACTTGAGTTACCTAGTAATACCTCCCTATTGACTATCCTACCCCTCCCCCATCTCCTTTCCTATGAGTTGTTAATTCACCCCTTGCACACTCTACACTTATTACTTATATCTAGTCCCTCCCCCCCTACTAGTTTAGAAACTGCTCCAGCCTTTCTACAATCATATCCCCTAGCACAAAAGCTCCCTTATCATTAAGGTGCAATCCATCCCTGCTGTAGAGATTGTACTGAAGTGAGAAGTCAGCCCAGTGCTCTAAAAACCTGAGCCCCTCCTTAGTGCACCACATCTTAGCCACACATTAACTTCCCTAAGCTCCTTCTACCTCCCTGGGCTAGCACGTGGCACTGGTAGTATCTCCGAAAATACTACCTTGGAGGTCCTTGCCTTCAGCTTATTACCTAGTTCTCTAAAATCATTCTTTAGGACACTCCATCTTCCACTAACTTCGTCATTGGTACTAATATGTATCAAGACCGCTGGTTCATTTCCAGCCCCTACCAATAATTTGTCTACTTGATCCACAACATGCCAGACCCGAGCACCCAGGAGACAGCAAACTGTTCGATTGCTGGGATCTGGGGGACTAATAACCCTGTCTACCTTCCTAATAATAGTTTTATTTTAGTAGTTTTTTTCATAGAACTGACTGAAGTCCTTCTGACGGTCATAGTATATTGAAATTTTCACATTCTCCTCAAACATTAAAATTTCAACCTTATTTTTTTTTTTACAAATCTAGATGTATGATCAGATTGCTCAGTTCATTTCACATAATTCTGTTTGGCTCAGCAGAGTTTATTTTAAGAATAAAATCAGGATATTTTGATATTGATGGTTCATATGATTTTTCTCTGTCATGATCTAATTTTTCACCTTTAGATTCTTGTGAATATTTTGCTGATGGATCAAAAAATTTGAAGTCCTTCTCCATGAGATACTGGCTGAATTGCAGACAGTATCAGTGTAGTTGACAGCCCATTGTTTTCTTTCTTAAGATTCCCTGTAGAAGGGGTAGCACCATACAAAAATATCAGTCTGTCACATGATTGCTTGCTCTATCTATATCATATGCATAGCAAACAGTATAGCGGTACCTTTTTGATTTAATGAGTTTCAAAGGTTAAAAGCTCAAGTATTGCAATAAATATGTGGCCCAGCTTTTATCTTGGTTGGTAATCTGGCACTCATAATAACAGTGGCTTTCCTAATAACTGGAGTAATAGAACATTTCGGAGAGGAAAATGCAACTTCATCACATATATAACAAAAGTTATCTGCACTATTTACACACTTTCTGGCATTCTGAAGTAACAAACAACTATTGACATGAAAAACTCTCATATAGCACCCAAAAGCTTGACTTGTCATGATTCATAACACAGGAAAAGGTTTAGACAGTAAACATAGTGACTCAACACAAGATTTTTGCGATAATGCAACACTAACATTACCTAATATAAAAATGATCAAGTATTTAAAAAATTCACTTTATTAAGTGAAATTTTCGATAAAAGCTAAAGCTAAAAATATTTTTCTTATTCACCACAGTAATATTGATCAAAATTAACACTGAGTCATTCTACCCAGGTAACACTACATAAAAATATAATGTATTATATACCTTATTTTTTCTGTTGTATAATATAGAAGTTGATGTATTTTATTAACTGCAATCATCACGGTTGGGAGGTTACAGTATATTGTTTTACAAAATAATTTACAGTTTAATCTTTTGTTGTTGTTAATAGCAGTATGGATGCAGGTTCCCCTTTAAGGCATTTTTTACTATAACTTGACCAATGAGTAAAGGATGTCTAGAGCAAACGTAGCATGCTCTAACATAAAGAAAGGGTTATGATGGTTAACTTATAGGGCAGTAAAATGTCATAGGCTTAAGCAAGCCCCTATTAGCAATAACTCAAGTCCAGTGAAGGGATATGACATTCAAAACTGATGAGTATTAATCCCTAGGGCGTACTCTGATCTAGCCACACTCAGACCACTTGGTAACCTGAGTGACCCAGGAGTCAAACCATGATAACCCTCTTCAATTTAAAGAGCTGATTTTCCCGTCCTTCTAAGTTCTGACTCTGCACAATAAATTTCCCAAAGAGCATAAAGAGCCATCTAGTGTATATCAAATCAATATCATTGTGGCTTGTAGGGATATCTGAAGCTACAGTTCACAAAATAAACTAGGCTAGGGGCTGGATTTCTGCCCTTGGCAATCAATCATGCTCGCTGGGTCATAGATTTTAGTGTAAATTAACACAGCAGAAACAATCATGCTCCCAAGATGATGATATAATACAATATTTTCCTTTCTTGACCATCCCCTTTGCCTTTTTGTTTTCCTGAACAAAATAATAAAACAGTGATTAAAATGAGAGGAGTAGAAAGCAGAGGATTAATATCTCCATATCATGTTCAACACACACAAGCACAAAACCATATACACACAAGCACAAAACCATATACTAAAGACTCAAAATTAAGGACATTAATTTTCTTTAAAATTCAGCAAAGAAAATCCTCTTTTAAGAGAACTATCTGTATTGCTTTTCAGAAATCATATAAATAAGTAAGAACACAATGTATTTGCCTCTTGTATGTACATCTGAAAGGGACTCTTCCACCCCAACAGGAAGGTGATTTCACTTAAAAGAGAATTAAAATCTAGCTGTACGTTTTGCTTACTGGTTTACTCTACAGAAAACAATTTCTGAAGTATTTAGAATAGATTTTGTGGCTCATGTACAGTAATGTGCAGCTCAGTATGCAGATGTTACTTCACTCTAAGGGATCTTTAAGCACCTATCTATAATGTACGTACAACAATAAATGGAAAATTGCAAGATTCATTCTGGTGCCCTCCTTTATTCTGTAAACAGATGTGGTGTAACTACACAATTGCTTCTCTCAAAGTTGAAGTAAGACATATCTTACATAAGTGACAATCTTGTAGTGTGATCTTCTCAAGAGTAAATAGTCGATCCAAATCAATTTCTTCCACCATCTCTCTGTTGCATTTATTCCACCACCCTATGCAGTTCAATGGCAGGTGGAAGATAAGCATGAAGTTAGCAGAATAGATATTCAGATATTGCAAAAGCAATGACAGAAATATGCTATTTTATTATTTTGTAATTTGACGTTTGTTTATATATTTGATTTAATACTGTTTCTGAGAAATAAAATTCAACTTGGTCCTCATGTTAACAAGTTGATCATCTCTGATACAGAGGGTTACAAATAACACATTCTACTGAAACATTGCCAGATGTCTCATTGGGAAATACCTTTCTACCCACAATAACAGTGGTAATTAGATTTTCTTTGGTCAGCAGTCATGCCTTGTCTATGTTAAAGTTATATGCTTTTTTACGTAAAAATGTTTGGTACACCCTTTTAAAATAAAATTTAGAAACTGTTGTTATAACCTTTTGGTAGCAATTTGTATAATCTGATTACTTGGCTTTAATTGGTAAAATAAAGAGTGCATGTATTATCTCTATTTTCTAAAACCAGGTTGGTAATTATCATGTCTAGTTCTTCAACCAAGCATATGACCCTTTAAACATGACTTCTCTGGCATATCTCAGTTGGGAAGAAGAAACTAATCTTGTATATGATGTTGGATTATGTCAGTAATTCATACATTTAAATATAACTTTATGTTGAGTTCTCACACATAAATATAAAAAATCAGTCTGAATAAATATAACAAGCATACTTTATTAATAATAATTGTAAAACAATGGTTAAATCATGTTGTATACATGTCCAAAACATTATTAATATTCCACTTATGATTTTCTTATTATAATAATTTTGTACATGTTGTCTAAACAGATAATTGCTATGCACAAAAATACATTTTAGCAAATATTTGTTATTAAATTAAATTTATTTCACATGAATATTATGATCCCCAACAAACACCTAAGTATCCCAATGAAAAATATATATAATTTTTAAGACAAAAATAACTATACTTTGTAATTCACATTCAGCTTTATGCTAAATTGTTTTGTAGATATAACACAGTAATTATAAAATTGGATATATAATCAGATTGAATTTTTGCTATTATTGATGCAATAAATCTGTTAAACAAATTGTTTAACTTGGCAGGGTTTATTTTAGCCCTCTCATACTAATGAACACTTCTGGAAATATTTATGTTGATATATTTATTATATTGAGGGGGTTTCTGGCATTTTTTCAGATGTCAGCTCTTTTACAAATAAAATAGGGGGCAGATGCTTACAATGTAATCAAAGTGCTTTGAAATGTATGTATGTATGTCAAGTCCTATGCAAAGAGGCAGTAGAAATACTACTACATATACACAAAGAATACAGAGCAGCCCGGAGAAGAGAATGATTGGCATATTTGCCAATACTGATATATTATGTTCTGAAGGTCATAAACAACAAGCAAATATTCTAAAAAGCAATAACTCGTTTGCTTTTTAAGGAATCATAAAAAGCAGCTTAACTTAATTAAACAGTATACCATGAGAAAATCATTTCTAATTATTTTAAGTAATATTTAGATCAATTCATAGTAATCTTATTATCTTTCATGTTTGGGTCTGAATTAGATTACTTTCATGTTTGTTTAAGGTCTTTAGCTTCATAGAGTCCTTTTAGGATGTCAGTTTTAAAGAAGTATTGAGCATGTTTTAAACTAATGAAAGCTCTTTGTGGCTACAACAATATATGCAAATGGCAGTTGTGAAAATGAACAAAGCATGTGCAGTAAATGGTAACAAGCTTTGATTTTGCTTGTGTTCCACTGTCTAAATTAGAATTCAATTAGGATTTAGAGACTTGAAAAACATTTTCTCTAGTAATTTTGAAAATATATTAATTATATATTTTCAGAGTGGTTTGCAGAACATTTTTGTACAAAAATAATATTTTTTTTTTTAAAAAATGCAGAAATATTTGAATTCATTTATAACTTTTTTATTTGATTCCCCTTTGCCCAATTCACATGTATGGTAAGCTCAGAAATATATTTGTACATTTATTAGTATTATATTGTGTTATTATTCTTATTGAGAAAGAAATAGGTGTACCTGACAACCAAATTAGGAAATATGATTCACTAAGAATGAACTGCAGAATTGTGATATATCACAGGTCTCTGTGGCAACTCCCCCACTATATTCAGAAGGATTAATATATTCAAATAATGTTGACACTAATTCGCCACCATTCTGTCCTGCAGTGATTGCAACTGTACATGCTACTAAATGGGGGTTGAACAGTAATTGTCATTACGCAGGCCCATAAATACATTGTATTCATATTTTGGTGACAAATTGTAATAAAAATGTTCTGAATATGTTGATAACTGTATTATATTCACAAATCTATTTCTGCCTTAGGGGTTCTATTAAAACAGGAATCAACATGCAAGTGGCAAATAAAATATAGTAATACACATAATCAGAAACATTTGTATTAGAACTTGCAGTGAATATACCAGAAGTAGTCAATATGTAGACCTGAGTCCTAATCAGGACTTTCTGTCCCTTTTTTTGGCCCTCTATTGCATTAGTACATTTATCATACATCTCAATTGAAGCTTACAAACACTTCAATCAGATGCATGTTCTTTTCCTAACTATATAAACATCCTTCCTTTCTGCTTTTGAAAGTCATCATAATAAAATATGTTATTTGTATAGAAAATATGGATTCCAGATTTCAGATTGATTTTCATAAAGACATTCAGAATTTTGTAAAAAATAACTGTAAAATGAGTAAAGATTATGGCACATATTTTTCAAAATGTGATTTTGGATATCTTCTCCGTAGTAGGTGATGATGATCACAGATATCTTTAAATATAAATAACATCAAGCACACCACTAGAGATGCAAGGAGAATCGATTAGTGAGAACCATTAAGGTAGCAAAGGTGTTGCAATTGCTATTTATGTTGCAGGCCTTCGTTAGACTTCATTGCTCACGTGAAGGCTTAATGAATCTACCCCACCAATGTTTTTAATGTCTCAAATAATTTGATTGAATTAAATGGTTCTCTTAACCCACTAAAGTGATCATTAGCCAAACAAATCTGTTTGTAATATATCAGATCTAGATTTTTAAAAGTTAACATTATATGACAGTGCAGTTATAACTGCATTTCAGTTATAATAAACCCCATAACCGGATGACAAAGGTTGTGTGTCATTCCTTGTTTTTTAATAATGGAAATTTTAAGGCTATAGGTAGGAAAGTGCTGGGTAGGAAAAAAATTGTGTATACTCAGTTTGATATATGTATGTAGAAATAAACAAAGGTGTAACAGAGGTTGAGAGGTATGGTAGAGTTATGGTAAAGTTAAGGTATTGGCAGTGGAATGGTTCAATAGAATAACAGTGGACATAGAGAAGGTACAGAAGTGATTCAGATTAAGGATAAAATAAGGAAAAAATAAAGATAACAAATTCTTTAAAAAATTAAAGATAAATGATAAATTAGGTTAAAGATCAAAACTAAAACTTATTATGAATGTCCTACTTCACTCTGCCAGACTCTCATCTACTCATTCAAACTATGCATCCATCAAAGTTGCAAACTCTCAAGACAGCAGGGGCCTCAACTCAAACTGTACCATTGTGTATTCTTTTAACTGCCTCCAGTATTTACTTTTATCCATGGACTTGGTGTTGAGGAATATGTTGGTTACTGATATTTAATTTATAATAATAATTATTATTATTCTAGCTTTTGTGAATGGGCAATCGGTTGTATGGAGTCAACTACTGTCTGAGATTACAAAAGATGCAAATGTGTTAAAGATAATTCTTGTCCTCTGTTTAATGAGCAGCTCATCAAAAATCTTAAATAGACAACCAGTATGCCCTGGTTGGTATCTTTGTTTGCTATTGTAAGGGACTGGACAATTTACTTCAAATACATTGTTTAAACCATAATTATGTTTCCATGGAATGTTACATATAACCATAAACTGTTAGGTTCTGGGTGCATACTGACAACAGTTCCAATAATTCCAATATAAGTTGTTGTTCTGTGTAATCTTATGAATTTAATGATGGTACCAATACAGTTGTAACACAAAAAAAAGCTATGTCACATTACATAATAAATTGGTCAAAAATGTCTTCATATTTTATCATGTCAAAAGGAGGGCGGGGGGGGAAACATTAACCTTCTCTCCTTTTTTAGAGACACAGGGGAAAGTCTAGTATAAAAGAAGTATTTTCTGATATGAGAAGTAGAATTTCTGTAAAGTTTTTTTAATTGCTTCAATAGAAATGTATGTTGAGCCTACAGACCTGTAAAGTGGCGTGTATTATTACTCTCTCACCCATGTCACATGTATACCTATAGTGAAGTTTGTGACTTTTCACATAACCATCAATGGCAATAAAGTGAATTTCTGGGATATAAAGAAAAACAGGGAAAATACCACATGAATGCCTAAGGTATTGTATAACAAATTGTTTAGAAATGTATTGAAATGTAAATTAATTCATTTTTTTACAAAATGAATGACAACAATTAACCTCTGAGACACAAAGGTACATAGTATTATTGTACCACATATTTCATGAACAAGTTGTTAAGATATGAATCACCTATAATAGTTGTGAGCATACGGGTTGTTGCTAACACTGTGGGCTCACGTAGCAAGCCTGCGCCCCTCGTGAAGGGAGGGCTGCAGTTGCTGGCAAGGAGCGCCGAAGGCGCTCCTTGCCAGCAACTGCGGACCTCGCAACATTTACGGACTTACGACAAACAAATACGAGACCTGGGACTTCGAAAAAAAAACATTACGACCTCACAAAAATACGACTTTAACGGCAAACCCGCGTGAAGCTGAAAGCATTAGAAACACAATAAATACACACAAAAAATACATAAAAAACATACCCACAGCAAGGGGAGGGGGGCACCCAGGACCTCTGCAAGTGAAGTTACACCTCCATTTAAGTCTAAATTCCAGTGTTTAGAGACACGAAAATCCCCTAAGCGAGAGAAAAAATGGCCGCCGAAAAAAACAAAAACGAGGCTACAGGATCCTAAACACGCAAAACACCACGAAACACATACAGACTTTCCCAAAAAGCCGGAGGAGCTCTACGAACACGGACGCAAAAGCAGCCACAGCTGCGTACCACACATTTACTTTCTGAATGCGGAAGTACACAGCTACGGATTTCCCTCGCACACGCACACTATTTACACTACACACTGCACACATTGCTGACACTTACACAGCAGTGAAAACACACATTGTATGCTGCGGCAACATCAAAACAGATTGGCAGCTCTTCAACACAATGCTTCCTGCATATATTACTTCCAAATAGGTAAAGTATATTCCTTTATTAATGTATTATTTATTTGATTACCATACACCAAACAGCATTAGCTCACTTACAATTTTATTGCCGTCATTTTTTGACGGACAGTATTCTAGTCACATATATAGTTCTCAGCAGTACGGGTTGTTGCTAACGCTTGCAGGCTTGCGTATCGAGCCTACTGCAACTGCGGCCCTCGCAAAGCGAAGACGCTCATTGCACTGGTGGAGATGAGCGCTGTAGGAGCTCATGCCTACGACCTGCGGAACTACACATCAACACAAAACTCAATTATACAATTCAGAATGCGAGACCCGTAGCAGTTTGAAAAAATCGCCTTAAAAAATTACAGCCTGTAAGACTGGCAATAAGGAAAGCGAGACTTAAAAAAAAAAAATACGACCCACGCCACTTAGAAAAAAAAAAATGAGGTCCAAAAACTAGGAAGTTAACCGATGAACCGCGCACATACAAAAACAACAATAACACCACCAAAATTAACAAAAATACAAAAAAAAAAACATCACTCACAGCACTGGGGGACAGCCACGACATCTGGGAGTCAGGTTGCACGACAATTGACCCACAATTTGCCAAGTTTCCACACACGAAAATCGCCTAAGCAACAAAAAAAATGGCAGACTAAAAATAAGAAAATGAGGCTGCACGACCAATAAACACGCAAAAAACACACCAGACACATAAGACTTCTAGACAAGACAAAAAAACTAAAATACACGATTAGGGAGGACACAAAATGCTCCACACCCGCGTAACACAGACACAATCGCCGCCATTTTACAACTCTAACTTGCAACTAATAACATTATCATTCCAAAATGCAGAATTACATACCTAAACAAACGCTTTGCGCTCGCGCACGCAGCCCACTTATACTACACAGGCTACACGACCAATACACACGCAAAAAAACGTCAAACACATAACACTTTTACACAAGCCCCTACGAGGTATAAAATACACAATTACGGAGGACGCAAAATGTTCCACACCCGCGTAACACATAGACAAACGCTGCCATTTCACAACACTAACTTGCAACTAATAACATTACCATTACAAACTGCAGAATTGCACACCTAAACAAACGGCTTGCACTCACGCACGCAAACCGCACACTTCACACATTGCTGACACTTACACCTCAGCTCAGCAAGAGTGCAAATGTACATTGTATGCTGCAGGAACATCAAAAAAGATTATTAGCTCTTCAGGATATTGCTTGATGCATATAATATTTACAAATAGGTAAAGTATATTAATTTATGATTTTATTAATTATCATTAAAAAATACATATAGAGAAAAAAAAAGGACCAGGCCGACAGGATTGCAATAAATGCTGAAGGCGTTCAGTGCACGGTTTTACAATGAGCGCCAAGGGTGCTCAGAGGAGCAAAAGTACACCAGGGGAGAGGCTCTCAATGAGCACCAAAGGCTCTCAGCGCGGCCCTTTCATTGAGCGCTGAAGAGGCTCAGATGACAAAAGAAACACCAACCGAGAGGCTCGCAATGAGCACCGAAGGTACTCAGACAACCAAAAGACTTACTTTGAGTGGCAAACAGCATTACCTGCCTTACAATTTTTTGACCGTCATTTTTTGACAGGCAATTCGCTAGTAATATTATAAATGTGACACTAGATAACCTGCAGTTTATGTGTATGTTTATTGTATGTAATTATGATGGATATGTCTCACTTTGTTGCTATGTACTCAAATTGTGTCTCAATGAAAAAAGATTAAAAAAATTAATTCAAATTAAAAAAAACTTTTTTAGAAGAAAAACACTTAGAGAAGTATTTTTAACCAAAATATATACCTTTCCATAGATTTGTTCTCTTTTTTTTTTTTTGCCAAAGTAGTTCAATTAGTGTTGGTACTTAAAGCAAAAGTTGCACTGCAGCCCAAGAGGTTTCTCTTGGCTGAAACCATGTATCTAAAGATGCAACAAGCAGCACAGCTTCCTGTCCCCAGTATTAACTCTGAACCATAGAGGAGGGAGGGGTGTAAGATGAGAACAAGGAGAATGGTTTGACGACATTTTGTAAACTTTACAAAGAAGGCCAATATTTACTACCTTATATTACCTGGTCTTACATCCACATATATGATTTTTAATTAAAATATTACAGGGTCTCTTTAAGTAATATTGTGAAAATTATTAAATAGATTTGGAATAATTGTTGGTATTATCTTTTTCCATTCCCATTGTTAACTTCTTGAACCACCTAAGAATGAATTCACGATTATTATATGTGTAAAAGAATGACATTCTACATTAAAAAAAATATAATACCCGCTTGGTGGAGAAATCAACTTATTTAAATTATTTCAGTCGTATGATCACATACCTAATATATATAGGACAGTTTACTCTTTTGACATTTATTTGACCTATGTATACTTATTTATTACAGGTTATTACTCCTGTATTTTGATTTATTAGTATTCATTATACATTACTCTATAAAGATCACTTATACAATTTTAGCATCTATCTTGCCTAGACAATACTTTTCATTGCCATACAAATTAATAATATGCCAGAATTATCCTATGCTTAATGCAGCTGTGCTCTGTATTGACTCTGAAAATTAAATTTACTCTACTAGACCATTGACAGCTGGGTCTTGGGCACATTTAATGGATTTGATATGGGTCTGCAGTTTGTGCCTGCAAGCAAAAAATGATTATTATTTTCATAAAAATGGAGACATCTTTGTTTCAGTCTAAATTAAAATGTTAAAATTTTATGCAGAATCTTCCAAAAAAGATGCATGAGGTAGCACTTTTACAAGTATAGTATTACTGAAAATATATAACATTTTCAAAGGCTGATGAAATATTTTATTGGTTTATATAACAATGTTGTAGTTCAGCATATATTTAAATAAATAAAAGCAGTTTATTGTGTAATATAGACAGATCATTTAGGGAGGATAGCGTCTTGATCGATTTTGCTCTGTCCAATAAAGTGATCAAGCTTGAATAAGCTTCAATTAGTTACAGCTAAATCAATAGACTCTATTACTTTACTACAGATATGTATATTAAGTCATGTTTACATATTTATGCCAACAGTGTCTGTCAATTCATGTGACTCACAAAGATCTGTTTACGAAAGTAGCTCAAAACTTTTATATAAAACTGAACTTTTATGCTATTGTATTTAAGGACAACTGAATTGCCATTTTTTTAACATGATTTTATAAAGTTGTATTGATAATTTGCTAAATGTTTTTTAGAAAGCTGCGGGCTCCCGTTTGTCTCTGATTCCGGGGCTATTCAATTGAGCAAGGGCGCAAGTTAAGGGCCAAAGCCTCAAGCCGGTAAACCCCTCCCACGGCCGCAAACTGTTAATGGGCTACGATACAATCACGGTATAACGTAGTGTGACACAGGCGCTCAGCCATTAGAAAGTGGTCTAGCCGCAGATGATTGATAGTGTGAGATTATAAAGTTGTGTTCCACTCGCCTAGGCGTTGACTGTGTTTTATTTTCTTCCGAAGTAGCACGCAGCTCCCAGAGTTGGAGTTTTTTCGCATTGAGTGAGAAAGTAGGAGAGTTGTGAGAGCAGTACATTTGGGTTTTATTTATTTCCATTTATCTAATTACGATTTTACACTTAATCCTTGATTACACATATTTACAGATTACAAATAATAGCAATACACATAAATTAAAGAAAACACATAGATACCACCACCAAGGAGACGGGGGATGGTCACAGAGGATTGGGGCCCTGTGGCTAGGCGGAGGAGGACATAGGGGCTGCCCATATGTTTGTGCCTTCTCAACAGCACTCCTCAGTGACAATCTATTGGTCACAAGGTTAACCTAACCTTAACATTTCACCAATTGATGGTCATTGAGGAATGCTGTTGAGAAAAGATGCTGCAGTCCCTATTATTATTTTTGTAATTATTTAGTATTTTGTGGGTGATATGTTTTTGTTTTGTTCTGTTTTGTTTTAGGTACAATTCAGGTCCATGAGGGCATCTTCTGCATCTGCAAGCATTGTGAAGGAAATGTATAGATGTAAGGTTTTCAAAGTGCCTCTCATGTAGACATTCCTTCATTGATAGTACTCCCTTAAAATGTACATCCCACAATATTAAAGCTATCATATATCCAGATATCTAAGACATGGTTGTTGTTAGTTTAAATGTAAAGTAATACCGCTATGGTGGTGGAGTTGCAAAGTCTCACAATGCCATGTTAATGACAGCCAGCATTAGTATATGCACTAGTGAAGCATGTGATCCTGACCTCAATATCAGTCTGAGAACAGGTCCTTGGGTCTGATGTAAGTAACATTGAATCTGGTGGCTGACCTTTGTGTCCTCTCCATATTAATGGGTATTTTCCCTTATTGCTGATATCATGAGTATCCTTTAACATGTGCTAACACCTGTGTCATGATCTGCTTCTTCTAGGGGGCTTGATATGAACCTAGTTCAAACCTACCCCAGCAGGATCATGTAGTTCCTGTTCTCTGTGGCACAAAAGATGGCCTCTGAAGAGGGCAAGGCCCAAAAGCTACAGGCAGAGAATACTGGATCCAGGTTACTTAGTGGCCCATAGCAAGACCACTCCCCAAGTCAGGATACAACACACAGAAATAGTCTCACACCTTGTTTATGTGAAAACTATCTCTCAACCAACTTTATTTTTGAAAACACCATCTTTTAAACATGCATACAAAATTACCAGGAGGGGCTACCTTTAGCCAGCCCCTAACTGCCTCTGGCCAATCAGGCAGGGTCCCTACGTGTGAACCATGAGACTCCTCCCAGGTCTGCCCACTAGGTGTGGCTACCTAATTCATTTGGTCTATGACTTTCAAGGGAGAAACATCTCCCTGCCCTCTGGCCTTTGCCCTGATTCTCTGAGTGAGAATCCCTGTAGACCCCCTGGGGTTATGGTGCCTCTATGTCTGTGGAGATCCCTTTGTTCCTGACTACTATCATTTCAAGTGTTTACCTTCAGGGCCATATGGGCAACTCCTGACTGAGAGTTTATACAATGGGGGAGGGTTGACTAATCAAAACATAGCTATCACTCCATAATACAATATACAATATAATACTAACATATTATAACCCATAACATATTTCCCCATTAATATATTATACCTAGGATACATAATAACCATGTACAGGCAACATATAACCACACAATAACACATAATCCCAATGTAACAATGTCATGCTCCCTTGGACATACTCACAAACCACTGACAATATGAGTCCTTAAACAATTAAATCATGACAACTTCTTCCCCTTCCTTTCTAGTATAGCATAGAGGATCATCCTAACGGATAATTCTCTAGCTATACTGCTTTTACTTGTCCTCCTGTCTGGAAAGTCCATCCATGTGATAGCCTCAGTGGCTCTCTGTGTTCTCTGCCTCCCCCTGTCCAGGGTGAATACTCACTCCTTCCCAGTGGCCTAGACACCTTCACAAGCCCTTGGGGAGACTTATAAGACAACTGCCATAGAGGACCCTTCAAGGTAGTCCAGGGGAAACAGTACATCCCAGCCAGTAAGTCCAGCATAAACTTGGGAGGATCCTTACCAAGCAAAGCCCTCTCCTTCCAGGCTAGGGGGACCTCTTGTCCTGTTGATTCTGGATCAGCACTCAGTCCCATGGGTAAAATTGAAGAGTACAAGGTTCCCTTTGTCAGGCCTGAGCTTTCTCCTGAATAAACTGGGATACTGGAGTTGGAACATGGGCTAGTGACATTCACTGGTGGCATCCATGCTGGATTAATGGGCAGTTCTGATACAAGCTGTTGTGGCTCAGTAGCCAACCTTTCTCCCACCAAGCCTGGCCAATGGCTTCTTCTTTCCAGGGTTACAGGTACACAGCCAGTGTCTTTGGGCAGCTGCAGGGGAGTCATTGTAGGGATACCAGGAGACAAATCACAATCTGGGGTACCCTCTGGCTCTTTGGTCTCTGGATCCTCAGGTGGAACCTCCTGACTCTCTCCATCTGAGACTGCCTGGTGTGTAGTTACAGGCAGCCCTTGAGAAGCAGCAGCTACTGCCTCTTGTTCAGGCTGAAGAACAGGGCTACTTTCTGTTTCTGCTCCAGGGTCTGTGGCTTGCTCCTGGACAATGGTCATCCAAGGAACCTCTCTACAATTTCCACAGTCAAATGGTAGGGCCCAGTGCTCATTAGGTTCTTCTCTTACACTAGGAGCAGAGTAGCTTTTCCCCAGTTCTTCCCCTGGGCCTGGCACTGCTGTGGTTTGGCCCTGTCCCCCTTCCTCTAACTGGGTGAGACTTAGCCCCCTAAAGATAGGGACCAGTTCTTCCTCTTCCCAGTCCCCCCCATGGATGCCGGCATCCTTGTTATTTTGAGAATCATGGATATCAAAATTCTCCCCACAGTCCATACATTTATTTTCTGACCCCGCCTCAGCAATATTTAGCTGGGTCTCTGTAGTACCTGTTAGGTGGTTCTGTTCCATGCCTGACTGGCATGAGCCCTCCCAGCTGGCTGGCCAACAACCATCCAGGGATGCTTCATCCAGTAAGTCTATATAATCCACCTCCAGCTGTAGCTCCTGTTGGATCAAAGGCCAAAGAAATTTAGCTGTATGAGAGCCTGTCTCCAGTCCCAGCATGTGACAGCGCTTGGCAAACAGACACAGCTTCTTTTTCTCTGTCCCCAAGCCACAGTCCGGATCCCCATGTACTATGTCCCAAAGTGCCTTTTCCAGCCCCAATGAAAAATGATGATGTATCCCAACAGGTCCAACCCAATAAGCATATTGATCTTCCAGGGCAACCTCCTCATATACCAATTCTTCCAGCCATTCCATTAGCCTGTGACCTGGCCATAGTCCCAGGAATGCCATCCATTTATTTAGAAGGCCTATTCCTCTACAGTCCTTTCCAGTCACCAGAACATTCTCTATCTCTACTGGGGATAAGCATTTCCCCTCCACAGGAGCTGAGACAGGGCCATTGCTTACCCTTCTCCTGTTCCCCTTTACCTCCTGTGTGATTTGTATCCGGAGTTCCCTCTGCTGATCCTTAGTAAAACCTGCAGGCATTACCTCCATCCATCTTTGATACCGTCTGGACACTTCCTCTTCCTCTGCTGCAGACATCTCTTCATAAGCTGCCATCCTTCTGTGTTTTATACAGAGATCCCCACCGCTGCCAGCCAAATGTCACGATCTGCTTCTTCTAGGGGGCTTGATATGAACCTAGTTCAAACCTACCCCAGCAGGATCATGTAGTTCCTGTTCTCTGTGGCACAAAAGATGGCCTCTGAAGAGAGCAAGGCCCAAAAGCTACAGGCAGAGAATACTGGATCCAGGTTACTTAGTGGCCCATAGCAAGACCACTCCCCAAGTCAGGATACAACACACAGAAATAGTCTCACACCTTGTTTATGTGAAAACTATCTCTCAACCAACTTTATTTTTGAAAACACCATCTTTTAAACATGCATACAAAATTACCAGGAGGGGCTACCTTTAGCCAGCCCCTAACTGCCTCTGGCCAATCAGGCAGGGTCCCTACGTGTGAACCATGAGACTCCTCCCAGGTCTGCCCACTAGGTGTGGCTACCTAATTCATTTGGTCTATGACTTTCAAGGGAGAAACATCTCCCTGCCCTCTGGACTTTGCCCTGATTCTCTGAGTTAGAATCCCTGTAGACCCCCTGGGGTTATGGTGCCTCTATGTCTGTGTAGATCCCTTTGTTCCTGACTACTATCATTTCAAGTGTTTACCTTCAGGGCCATATGGGCAACTCCTGACTGAGAGTTTATACAATGGGGGAGGGTTGATTAATCAAAACATAGCTATCACTCCATAATACAATATACAATATAATACTAACATATTATAACCCATAACATATTTCCCCATTAATATATTATACCTAGGATACATAATAACCATGTACAGGCAACATATAACCACACAATAACACATAATCCCAATGTAACAATGTCATGCTCCCTTGGACATACTCACAAACCACTGACAATATGAGTCCTTAAACAATTAAATCATGACAACCTGTATAGCTGATGTATGTGATATATCAATGTTGATGAACAATATCATATGGAAAAGGTGATAGTACACCTTGACAACTGACCCTGGTCACAACTAAGCATTTATTGTGAGATGACACATCATGAGAACTAGCTAATGGTTAGTAATGCTTGC
This sequence comes from Discoglossus pictus, assembly GCA_027410445.1. Taxonomy (NCBI): domain Eukaryota; kingdom Metazoa; phylum Chordata; class Amphibia; order Anura; family Alytidae; genus Discoglossus; species Discoglossus pictus. The sequence continues at coordinate 229,969,170 of CM050166.1, forward strand.
AGATGGGGAGCAGGTGAGTTTGTATATTGTTACAGTTACAGTATTTAGCACTGTACTGTACATGCATGCTTTTCTTCTTTTTTTTTCTGATTATCCTTTTTTTCATCAGGTTCCGGTATGCAGTGGTGTAATGACCACATGTGACCCTGGTAGGTACTATGCATCATGCTTATTATAGACTATGACATTACGCCTTTAAGTATCCCCTTTTTACCAACAATAGCCTCTTGCCCTCCCGGGATCCGCCCACAGCACATTTCATGATATTAATGCAACACGTCTTGTACATTTCTGATTGTGCTCTGTGTCTGAAATGAAGCTTTGTTATACCGTTCTCACAGTGTCAGTGTGTTTTCAATGGTTGGGGTTTTGGGACATCCACATACATCCCATTTGTCATTCCTATATCAGTAAACTAATGAGCGCTAGTTATTATGTAATGGGTAATACATATAAAAACAATAATAATAGTAATAAAATCATGAGATATCATATAATAATATATATAATATACCATATATTAATAAAGAGTTAATACACCTGCAAAGTCCAATTTATGATACTGTGGAGTAACAACATTCCCCTGAAGGCCTGATAACAATATGACAGGAGATAATGTGAATTGATTGATAGCAATATACTTAATGGGAGGTCACCAAATGATAATGGGTATACCTCTGGGAACATGGCCACCAGCATTGGCGTGGGACTTTCCAGGATGGGTGTAGCGGAGATGGAGGTGAGTTGGCTGTTGCTTCATGTGTTTTTGTGGCCCTTCCTGATGGGTTAGTGTAGATTAGACCCCTTCAGGATTGCTAAGTGGAGGTGGTGATGGGGCTTGTGTACCTGAATGAAGCTGTGAGTTATACCATGTAGGGGCACTGTAGGTGGTATGGTCATAGCAGAGAGATCAGACAAATCACAGTCCACTAGAGAATGAACTGGCAACCCACTCCAGTATCTTTGGCATGCAAACCTTATGGATTAGCACAGACAGAGACATAAGTAAGTGTGCTGTAGTCCATACGGTTACAGAAAGTCAGAGACAACAGAGTGACTGAACAACCAAATGTGAAATGTTCCCCTGGTACTTGATATATGCCTTGTGGCGATGTAATTTGGCCACTATTTGTTTTCCCAGTGTAGATGTGATGAGTAAAATGTATTTAAGAACACATTAGAGCCTCTGTGAGTGAGAAAGGGTTAATATGTCAGCCATTTCCATGTATTTGTGTTGCAATTTAATTAGGTAGTGTGTCTTTAATTGCTTTTGCAGCATGGCTTTTCATATTGATATATGCATGATCATTACAACCTATGAGGAAAATAATATTTTATTTTTTTAAATATTTGATAGTTGGGAGTTGTTGTGCAAGTAATTGTAATTCCTTCCATTGCTTTCCCCATATTTTAAAGTCTATTGATGTGTTTTTATTGTGCTTGCGAGTGCGGACTTGAGCAACTTCTGCAATTGTATAGCGATTTTAGCAATCGTAAATCTTGCGGACGTGAAAAATCGAAGGCTTCGGGAGGCTGTAAGTTCCAGGTTTAACAACCGCAAGGATTTCAAGGCCGTAACTCGTAACCTGTTCAGAGCACGCTAACAAACACCAATTGAATAGCAAAGGAACTTACGGCCTCAATTACGGGCTACAATAACTTACGATTGCTCAATTGAATGAGGCTCATTGTCTTTGTTCCCCTGAATTAGACTGGATTAAACTGGAGGAAATTTGGATTCTGATAACATTTATTTTTAGTTTTAAAGATATATTTAAATTGACTGGATTATGAATGCATCTGATAGAGTAGAATTAGCAGTGTATAAATACATTTTGTGCATGAAAAATTCCAGAATAATCAACAATAAACTTACCCTAAAGTTTGCTAAACCTTTTGAGTTTGCAAGTAGTTGATTTACAGAGTTAACACTGAAGAAATCCTAGAAATCCCTAAAATTAGCATACAATTTATAATTTGTTTGGCCAATCACAGGCAGCTAACACTTTGTTTCAATCAGTGATGGCAGTTTGTGCAGGAAGGCATCATGAGATGTGTAGTCCCCTGCATAAGGAAAAGGAGGAGTCGGACATTGCTGTTTGGATATCTGTATTGTGCTGCTGTTGGTTTGAAGGTTAGTAAAAGGTTAGAACTGTACCCAAATGCTGTGTTCCTATTGGTTCATACACTGTGCCTATGTAAGCAGCTTTGGAGGTGTGGAAATTAAATTTTATTTTTAAATAAAATAAATCTGTATGTGTATAGAATGACTCAATGTAATGTGTGTTTCTGATATAAGCAGTATGTGTTAGATTAGAAAAAGGTAAAAACAGGAAACTCAGATATACCTTTAATGAAAAACTGCCACTTGAATTGCTACTAGAAACAGAGATAAATAGCAAAACAATTTTCAACAGGATAACACTCTTCTTCAGGTTGCAGGTAAAATAGTAATAAAAATGGAAGCATATGTCACAAGCAGTCACCTAAATATAAAATGGTGAATTACTAGGCATCTTATGAACTGAGATGAGGTGAGAAGAGCTGATAAAATGTGAGAAGGGTTGATTTTTTTACATAATAAATCAGGAGCTAACTTGAGATACACTTGAGATGCTTAGTATACTCCTCCCAAACTGCTTTAAGGTTACCAAAGCTGAACAGGTAGAGTGTCTCTGTAATACTGAATTAATTTATTGTCATTTAAAAGAAAAATATCTTTACAACTTTTTTTAATATTTGCTTTTAATGTTTTTGGCAGGCTGTAGTGAAGCTGCTTTAATTGTATACGTTCAAAACAATAAGAATTTTGTTTTCATTCCCATGAATGAGGAATTGCAAGTCTAAAAATGGTGGTATTACAACTGACCTTGTTCCTGAGTCTCAGTTTATCCTTTACCGTACCCTATGATATCAGAAAATAAATATTTTTCTACAGAAAAGAAACAATTAAAAGAAGAGGTAATTTTAAATCACATTCACACCACACTCCTTCAGAACTGTACAAAGTGATGGTCTACAGACACTTTAGGCACAGCATGAGAAGGAGGGTGTAAGTCATATATATAACACTATAAATTATGTGTAAATGATAATATATATATATATATCAATGTGTTTTTCATATGTATATTATTAGTTGCTGCTTTTTTCTCCATGTTATTCTCACATTTTATAGCAATTACCTTTACATATGAGCACATCCATTTAGTTCTCCTTTCTCTCTCTGTTCCAGCTTATCTGTGTAAATTGACAACGCTGGTGAAACCAAACCCCCCTTTTTTTCTCATATATATATATATATATATATATATATATATATATATATATATACATCCATATATAGATGAATAATTTGATTATTGAATTACATAGTGATACCTTTTTTATTGGACAAAAATATTCATTTATTAAGTCGGGGCAGTACTAAGAAGATGTACCAGTAAAAGGATATATATTTGTTCAAAGTTTAAGATGGGACACAGACAAGCACCATAAATATTGTCGTATGAGTCTGTTTATTCTAGGTGACATGATGTTCAAATTATATATATATACTGTATATATATATATATATATATATATATATATATATATATATATATATATATAATATTTTGTTAAGGCAGCTGATCGATAAATAGATTGTCAGATATCATAAGCCCTTTAGTCTTTTAATAATGTCTTACATCTTGAAGATCTAAACTTTGAACAATTTGTTCAAAAGCAGCATTCTTTTGGTTAAAGGAGCAATTACGTTGGCACTAGGATTCCAACATTATTCATTTTTACTCATCTAACGCTCTGCCAAAAGAGACAATGCAAGACAGTAAGTTACATTAAAACCCTAAATGCTGCTATTTTGAACATGTTGTTAGAAGCCCAATAGTGCTCGTTAGATAAAACAAATGCCGGAAACAATTTGCTATTATGTACATGGCTCATCAACAAAAGATTCTTTTTGTACATTTTTCCATAAGCATCATACCAAATTCCAGGCTATGGGCAAGGCTGGCAGAACATACAAAACAGATTAAAATATTTTATGACATAGTATAGTTGTTTAAAATAAAATAATGTACCCAGCCAGAGGGTTGATGATAATACAATCAATATATTACATCATTTTATCTAACTTATAAATACAGCAGCAACTGCTTAGGTGTTGATATTAAAATTACCTTTTGGATCCAAAGCAAATGCATTGTTGGTTCAATGACAAAATGAAAATATTTGTATCTATGCAGAAAATTCCAAGAAAATCAATAACCGGAATACCACTGCAAGCACAAACATATAAGGCTTGAAAAGTTTTATATTTAATTACATAAAAAACAAATATGTCATACCAATAAATCACCATAATCTTCTTCCATAGAAATACCTATGTCAAGAAAGCAAAAATGAAAAAGCACACAACCACAGGGTTTGGCATGAGTTGTGTAAATGCTCCTGCATAACTCAATTGTCCAATGTACATCAGTTATATCATATAGAAAGCAAGTGTAGATGGGTAGAGAATAGACATTGGCAGCCATCTTACTCTCTTACAAGTTTGTTGAAAACTTTTAAGTTCTTCTGCAAGCGTTTAGTAATACAAATTTTACACTTAATTGGACTTCACAGAATTATTTATCAAAGTCTTTCAGTTGATTTATGGAGGAGCCACATTATGCTTACTATGTTAATAGTCCAATTGCTTCCGATTATTTATCTTTTGTCTAAGAGGTGTGCTCATGTATAGAGTGATTTAGACAAGAATGGTCAACTGTGTTCTTAGCTTCCATCCACTTGTCTCAATCACTCTGAGAATATGCAAACTCCTTGAAAAAGACGTTGAACACGTAGAAACATGTTAGGATGTAGGCTAGCGTAACGTGAGGTTATTACGCACGACACAACTAGGCAGCGCGAATCTCCCCAGCACAGGGAGACGTTGTTATACTATATGCGAGCATACAGAGAGTGGGCTTGTTCAGAATGGCCCAAATTATGCTTACACCACCAAAATAGGTGTGGTGTGATACTCTAACAAGAGGTAATGCAATATCTGGACATTTAAGAGCCATATTGTTTGAATGGTTGATTTATACCTATATCATTCAAATAATAGGGGCATTGTACCCTAATAAGAGGCAATGAAGTACCTGGTGATCTAAGAGCCAAACTGAGGATTTTTTGTATGCAAAGAAATCTGTTGTTTAGAAGCATACTACCAAGCTACCTATATCTTCCTTATGTTGTTATACTAGGTTTCACAACCGTTACTGGGGATAGATATATAGTTATAGCACAAGGTAATTTAGGAAGGTTTGGCCCACTATTCTAATGATTTACACCTTTTGTTACATAGTACTACAAGCTTATACATAGACACTCTCTGTGTCTCATTTATAATACTGCTCAAACCCCACTTAATGAGTGACAGTTGTCCAGTGGTCATTAGGTTTGCAGTTTTTCTGTTCAAAGGTATTTGTACAGTTTTTATTCTTTCCCTTTTTAAAGTTTTAATCGTCGGTTTTTCCAACCAATAAAGTTTACATTTTACTATTGCCCACTTTTTTTGTTATATATATTTAGAGTGTTATGCACTAATGGGCTTTATTCCCTAAAGATTTTTTCTGCTTGATATATGGAGGAGCCACATTATGCTTATTATGTTAATAGTCCAATTGCTTCCGATTATTTATCTTTTGTCTAAGAGGTGTGCTCACGTATAGAGTGATTTAGACAAGAATGGTCAACTGTGTTCTTAGCTTCCATCCACTTGTCTCAATCACTCTGAGAATATGCAAACTCCCAAGGACTACAAAGCAATGATTAGAATGTATTAGAACTTGTAGGGAGGGTCAAGAAACCTCAATGTGATTTCACTGCAAGAAATTACATTTTTAAAATATCAAATTGCAAAAGTACTTGTTACATCCAATTGTTTTAAATAATACCATATTTTTCTTTTTGCAAAGGCCAATGGCCTTATTTGGGAATATGTTATCTTCAGATGGTCCCTAGTACATGGAATATGTATTTATTAGAAACATTTTATGAGCATTTATCACCAACACTGCATGTATACATGTATGCAAAGATAATTCCAAAATGTCATGGGAGATACTTGTATGATTTTAAGTGTACACAATTGTACATTATGGCCACCTATCTATTTGTCATGTAACACACTTATGAATGTGTGGTATTTATAAATAAAGGAAAATATATTTAATTCCATTAATTTTAATCAGTTGATTAAAAACAATTCATAAAAGAACAGCTGCTTATTTGGATACCCTCATAACAACAGTTAAATAAAACCTGCGTCATAAATTACTTTTGTAATAGTATAGCAATTAATCATTGATCTCAGAAGCAAGTCAGAATGCTAGAAAGCATAATTTTTTTAGATTTAAAAAATTATTAGAAATTAAAAAATGACGGTAAACAGTAAAACAAGCATAGCTAGGCATTTAATATAATAACTGGAATAGGAAGAATAACTCATTTATACAGAATGCTTGAAAATACTATAAATAAAAGCCATATGTTGAAGTTTGGTGATATTATACTGATGCACTTTATTGAGTATTTTAGAATCGAGGAATACAATTGTTTTATAAAACATGCATCTTTTAACTGGAGTTCTTTAAAAATTCAATCACCTTCCCTTTTTAAGGGATGGAACTGCTTGGCTCCATGTTCTTCCCAGCAAAATGTTCTGTTACAGGAAGCTATACCATGTGAGTCTTTAGTAGATACTGCGTTTTATGCTCAGTACTATTGTAATTTACTGTGTGGATTCTCCTAAATAAAAGAGAACACAATGGCATTTTAAGGAAAAAACACAAAACTTGAGTTGCATGAGTGGTAGTCAAATATATAGTGTATTTAAATTCAGTTCCCTCTTAATATCAGAATATTATAATAGTTAGTTATATATCTGGAAAATATTATAGCATGCGTGGTAGGTGGTACAACAGCCAATCAGTGGTGGTGTGATACAGTTGTATCACTCCACTGTAACCTTGTTTTACTTTTGCAGGGTGCATTCATTAACTCAATGGGTATGAAGTGTTTGTTTTCCACATTGCACATTTGTTTTTCGGGGTATACATGGAAAACAGCTATTCATGAGTAGCACTGAAATATAGTCCCCTGCACAAACCCAAATTGTCAGTTATGGTTAGTGATATTGGATCCAATTAGGCCATAGGCCTAATTTATACAACAGGACTAGTGTGGATGAGTGCAATCTCTGTATGTAAGAGCTTATAGTACCAATAATATCCCAGTATTGTAATGAGGCGGAAATCGAGGATATAGACTCCCTTTATCATGCAGGATAAATGGTAAAGGGACATGCAAGGTCTCCTGTTTTTAATATTAAAATAAAATACCTAAGTCTTTATTTGCATAATTAAGCATCTGTAGGTCATGTATACAATGTTTCTATAGTACTAGATGTACTAGCAAGTGACAGGCTGAGTCCGAGGAGCATGTGGCTATATTGCAGCTGAAACACTGCTGTTTAAATATTAACATAAACTTAAGGTAATGTATTTCAATATTAAAAACAAAGAGCTCTCCATGTCCCTTTAATTTTGTTTGATAAATAAACTTTATAGAAAAAATATAAAATGGAGATATTTAACCCCACTTTCTTTAGCCACACTTATCCTTTCTTTAATAAATACCCCATTGCCTTGTTAAGCACTGTTTCAGCCTTGTAACAAAAAATAATGAATTGAATAACCAATATTAGGTCTCATATATTTAGCGTGAATAGGTATGGCTCCTAACAATGAACAAACTGATATCACTTGCAGCCAGGTATGCTCATATACACCACTAAATAAATAGGTGACAAGTCATGATTATCATATCCATTACGATTCACACCTCTAATAGAAAAACACTACCATAATCATTAACAGCAAAAATAGTAGTCTAACTTTCTATTAGTAATTAGATCAGCCATTGGAAACATGCTGCATTTCTCTTGTCACACACTCAGTAATCATTAAATTGAAAATTTAATTTATTAATTAAAGCAATGGCATCTATGTACACATGAACCACCTTTCTTTGCATTATACATAAATGTAAACATACATCTTACTGGCGTAGCACATGTTACATTCCATTATGGATTTAGTTTATAAACTAAGGAGGAAATCATAATGTGAAGCGAGAGTTAGCCACTTCACTTTGTGGTCTTCTAAATTGCATCATTTTCAAGCCATAATGTATAAGGGAAGATATTCCATTAATATTTTGCCTTCATATGTACAAGATAAGTTGTCAGCTATCCAAACAGAGACTGGCTTATTACTGCAAAGCATGGGCAAAAATTATTTAGATTTATTAAACATTTTTAAAGATTCTTTACAAAAATACAATTTTTACTATTTTCATCAGCGTTATAAAATGTTGATAAAAAAAAGTATGATATTTAGATGTTGCCACTCAATAAATGGATCAAATACAAATATTATTGTTGGCAACCTTGCTAAAAATGTATGAAAAGGAAAAAGAACAATTTCAGGAAACCTCAACCGTTGCAATCATGTGAAATATAATTACAACAACTTCTTGCAACATTTCTTTATTCCAGTATCAATATACAAGTTTTACAATTCTCCTACAGATGGCGAAGAAAAATAGATCTTTTCTTTACCATTTTGTTTGTACTTGTAATGACGATCATTTTAATTATGTACTAGTCATATGCATGTGGACCAAAAAAGGTGAAGCTATTGTGCATTTTATTTTGCTGGAGGATTTTGCCAAGTTGAAATTGTGCAAGAGGAAGTGAGTGGGTTCTTTAATAATGTCTGTGGACACTAAACCTTTTGTTCAACTGCCTAAAGTGTGTCTTGTCTCTTGATATAGTGCTAAAACAAATATAATTATTGTTTAAGTGGAAATATGAGGCTTCTGTTTGGAATATCAAGACAACATAGATGCACATCATTAAAATTAAATATATCATGGATTAGGGTCATTGTATTGTAAGTTTTTTTTTTATCTCTACAAGTCACTTTGGTCAAAACATGCAATGGTTATGTCATTAGATCTAACCCTAAAAAGAATAAGAACAGCACACCTGAGAAGGGGCAAAGCTAAACAGCAAATCCTATTGTCTTCTCTTATGTTTTAGTGCACATGCCATTACTGAGAGAAATATCCTGTAGCATAAAAGTCAGACTTAGCCCATAGGATCAGGTCAGTTATAAAATGCTATGCAAGTCCTTCCTGGACAGGAAAAACATCAATACCTCATTTGAATCTCAATCTCTCAATGTTAGTCGGTAAGGTACTACTGGTCAATGCAAACGTAAGAATAATAAGCATACTAGTGCCTCCATTCCATGACACCCACTAATTTTTTAAATGCAAAAATCCCATGCAAAAATGAACCTAGCTATTACATGTTATTTGCAGAAAAATCCAAACATAATGTGGAACGCATTGAAAGGACTCTCTAGCTCAAGCTTTCTTGTTCTTTCTCTCTGTTCTTAGTGTGGTATTGCATAAAGTGCTACTATATTTATGTAAGCTCTGTGGGAGCCGGTGCAAAAAAAAAATGGGCCCCTTGCCACCCCAATGGGGGCTTGTAAAAATGTGTTTGCGCTGCCCCCCCAGAACCAATTAAATCAGTGCCCCTCTCCAAGGCCCTTTCTTATAACAGCTCCCCTCCTTACGACTTCATCACATAACAGCACCCTTCCCTAAGACATTATCCCATAACAGCCCTCTTCCTAAGACCCCCTCCCTAAGATCCCATAAAAGCACACCTCTTCAAAACTTGTTACCATTGCTTCTCCAGCCAAGACCCCTTTCCAAAGCTACTACCTTCACTCTTACCTCCTGCATGTGCAATGCTCCTCTGCCTGCAGCAAAGCTCTACAGAAATATATATATAGCCCTCTTAGAATCCATCCCTACAAAGCACCCAGTCTTTGTCAGAAACCATCCCCACACAGCACCCAACACACATAGCACCCATCCCTATCACCTTTGCTTCCCTCTCACAGAACCCATCCTCCTTGTATTTTTCTGTCAATTTGCAGCCCTTGCTCTCTTACTTCTTTCTTGATACACATCCACAGCATGCTGAACTGCTTCAAACTGCCACCTCTTGGAGCTTCAGTAAAAGTACTCTTTTTAAAACGGATACACACCAATTTCAGGTTAGGTGGAATGTACGGCCAAGTAGGCCCAAGGGAGGCCATGGCGGTTTGGAGCAGTGGGGGGCAAGGGGGCCCTAAAGAAAAATAGAAAAAAAAAAAGAAAAAAAAAGAATACACTGCACCACCTGTACCATTTTTTTATTGATATATATATATATATATATATATATATATATATATATATATATATACTGTGTGTATGTGTATATATATATATATATATATATATATATATATATATAGTAAGTAAATAAAAAGTACATCTGTGTTCACACTTGAATGTCTAAAGCAAGTTAAAAAACCTGCTTCCAGCTCAGAGTTCCGAGAAAAACAGTTATAACACTGCATTCTGGGAAGTTGAGCTGGGACACACAAATATGCCCACAAATGCCTCGCTCTTCATTCCATAGCCATTATCAAACATGGCTTCCTTTAAGCTTCTGCATGCTGTATTACACAGCTTTAATGCAAAGCCAAGGCTGGAATAAACACAGGCTGAGTATCCAATCCATGTACAGCTGTTTCAAACTTACTGGGTATCATCAGCATTGAGCGGGATCTCAGCCTGTGTTGTGGAAATTATGAGTAGGTAGTTCACCACAACAATCATTTATAATATGGTGGGCAAAAGAGCGATAGAAGCCCTCCACCGTACAGTAGTAGAGTAAATAAAAAGTACATCTGTGTTCACATTTGAATGTCTAAAGCAAGTTAAAAAACCTGCTTCCAGCTAAAATAGTCATACATTATTTGTATTGTGGCACAGAACAGGTGTGATGACAGCACAATACAAAGCTTAAACTTTATTCATATACCATAGTTTATGCATTACGGTACAAATACTGTGACTTACATAAATCATTCTTTACATATACAACACATATCATCATGCATTACAAGTTCAAAAATATGGCGCAATACATTACTATACCTTTATTATTACATTTGCACAGAAATAAACACACCTGGGGATATGGGGGCAAAGTGGGATGAGGGCTAGTCGAACATTCAGCTGTGTGGGTTGAACGGGGCAGTGAAGGTGATGGGTCAAAAGGACTGAAGTTGGGCCAGGGACAGGGGAGGTTTTAGTCCTCCTCCTCAGGGCTGTCTGGATGGTCACCGTGATCCTCTTCAGTATCAGGTGGTTTCTGGAAAACCAAATGGCATCCTTAACACAGTATATGAGGCGCAAAGAATCGTAAATGGCCCAACACTGTGTGTGCCAGGAAACATTCCATAAAGTACCATAGAGTGATAAGGATTGGGCAACACCATTGCTAGCTCGCCCCTGCCCCAAACAATATTCCTGCCTAAGCATGCATATGTATCCCCTATCACATATCATCATGACTAAACACAAAAATGTTATGGTGGGTAGAAAGGTGATTTAACAACCCTCCATTGTATACAGTGTAGGAACTAGTAAGTGGAGGGCCCCGGTGCAAAACATTTTTTAGGGCTTCCCAAAACCAGCCAGAAACTTCATTTAAGGTTGAATCTTCACAGACTCTCCATCAAAAATCACAATGAAGACAGGAACGGTACCCCAGTGGGACACCACTTTCACAAAATAACCACTCCATCCAGAGCTTAAAAATGAAAATACACTCAAGAAAGAAAGATGTTTGAAATGAAAATGATAACACACTTTAATACGAAAAATACGGGACTGAATGTAAATATGGAATTTCTGTAGTATTATTTTAACTTCTTATAACTTTCAATATTCCTTATATGTTTTTTTGTCTCTCTGGTTTCTTCTAGCCTGCTTCTGTCTCCTTAGTTTTATGGTACCTTACTCCGTATGATCTACAAATATTTACAACCCTGTTTCATTTGTCTGATGTACACTCATTGAGTCTTCTTCACAGCTGACCGAACAGAACATTCTTTTTTTTTTAAATAGCCTGTAATTTTTAGGTTTCAATTTGAATCTAATATCAGTATAGACTTGAGAAAGAGAGGTTTGCTCTCGAAAGCTTGTCATATATTTATGAATATGTTTGTCCAATAAAAAAGGTATTATTATTATTATTATTAACTTTTATTTGTATCGCGCCAACATATTCTGTAGCGCTGTACATGGGATAAGAACATGGAAAATTCAATATTAACAAAATCAGAAAATGAGGGGCCCTGCTTTGAGTTTAGAATCTTTGTAGAAAGTGCTTTTTCCAAAGCACCCTACAAGGCTGGAAACTCTCTACTTACAATCTAAAGGGAATAAAAGGGGCAGAGACCTGGGGAAGAGTAACAGATAAGGAATAACAAGGGTCAGGAAGTAAGTGAAAGTTAGAAAGATTATTAATTAGTTGGAGGATCTGAGATGAGAGGCTCTAGTATGTAATATGTTACCTGATCCCTAGTGGTGAGAAAAATAACCTGAAATAGGAAAGTCAGGTGATTTCATGGTTCTATAAATTAAATCTGATTATGGGCGGCTGGGAGTAAACTGCTCGCAGGGCTACAGAGAGGTAGTAGGCCTCTGTTTGCATGTAAGACTTGGCACTGCAAAATCATGGAAAACATGGCGTGAGGGACAGAAATAACAGGAGGAGAGAGGAATAAGAATGAAGGCTTAGGAAATGTGAAAGACTTGAGACTTGTGAGTAGGAGGAGATATACAGTGAAAGATTTTTCAATCACCTTTCTACTCACCATAACCTGATCAGAGTCTCTCTCCAGCCTATTTTCACAGTTGCCAGAACCTCACATTGATGATTGCCATTATAAAGGTGAAATGCAGTCTGTGAGTGGGTTCTGTCCCCATGCCCTAATCCATGGATATATTCTTACACCTGCTTAAGAGCAGGGCCCTTAGCCCTAAATGAACACCTATGTTAGTTAGTTTGAGGCAAAGAGGTTGTACATTTTGAGCCTCATATCACTACGATATTGTCAATACTGTTTACTGAGACTTACTGTGGAAAAAACAGGGCTCTGAATGATATTTGATCATGTAAAAGATGTTAAGGGGAAATTTTAAGTAATGAGTCTAAACAGTATGCACATTGTGCAAACTTAGGAAACCTCATCAATATGTGAATTATTTTGTGATTCCATTTACATGTCAAAAGAAAGAGGCAGATACAGTGAATCAGTTTGAAAACTTTGCTGATAAATTTTCAATATATAAGAAGCAGGGTCAACAAAATAACAAGACCATGCACAAATGTAATTATTGTGACACAAAATGATCCTAAAAGGGGAAGAGGCAAATAAAAAGAAAACAAAAAACTTAGCATAATTATGTGAAAAATGCATAGCACTTGTTTGTTTCATATATGCTTAGTACACCAGAATAAATATAAGAGAAGAAATTGCAACATAGAAATGGTGCATTGCACCTACATACAGTATTATGTTAATTTGGTCAGTACACTAGAATGACGTAGAAAGGAATCTGATTCACCTAAAAATACCAAGTGTAATGGAAAGGTTAAAATATTGTATGACACAGTTCTGGAATGCTCTGTATACAAAATAAAATAAAAAAGAGGGTGAGGAAGAAAAAAATACAATAATAGGATGGATATTTATAATTTACTGAGATATTTGTCTTTTCCATATTACATTACTCATTATAGTGCATTTCAGGGCATCTGTATCAGTTATTGCTGGTTATTAGCTTGATTGTACATTGGAATTTTATAATGCAAAGCTATGTGATGTAAACCATATCTCTCCGTTCCTTTGGCCTACCAATTGCACAGACACACTCACAGAAACACATTGTCATCTCCCAAAAAACTAGTGTAAATGTTTTTGTGATCCAAAAATGTATGTACGGTATTATGTGTTTTTTTTATGTTTTCTAATAGTGTGGGGTGCAAGAGAGAAGAGGTAATAAGATGGGTTATGTAACAGGGATAATAAGTGGTGGTAATGTGGAGGAGGACATAAAAGGTGGTATTTGTAGTGGGCATGTGGTAAAGGGGGTATGTGTAGTGGGTATGTGGTAAAGAGGGTATGTGTAAGGGGGGAATGTGTAAGGAGATGTTTTAGGAATAGATGGGTATGGAATATCTAGGATGACCTATATGTTCTGTATATAAATTATAATACTAGGTTATATGTGGCTATGTGTAAAATTAACTGAAATTACATGTAAAATAAAGTTATAAGTAATGCACTCTGACCTAAAATCCTCTCTTAAGATTAATCCTCTCTCTTTCACACAAAAAACAATCCTCCATTTCTGGGGCCTTGTGTGGTAGCTTGTGCAGCAAAACAAAGTCAACTTCCGAGTGAGAATCTCTTGCCTATATAGACACAACATTGCAATTTATTTCTAATGTTCTTTAACTTGAGTGGTTTTGATATGGGAACTACTATAGTTATGGGCTCTGGCTTGCTAATTCATACCAGTAGCAACTTAAATAAATATGTTTGAAATATGTTTGATCCCTATATGATCACTTTAGATCAAACACTCCATGAAACTTCCCTATCTATGTGCATGTCATTTTTGCATATATTTGCTAATGGGAGACAGGTAATAGCTATTCCAGCCTAATTGGAGCTTTAGCAGCAGTCATTTAATCAAGGTCTAGGAATTGATAGGCACAGATTTTCCTATATAGGCCCCTATACTTTATTTAAATACCTGTTGATAGCAACATGCATCCTAGGCTATGAACATGTGCTTTGTTAAAGTAAGAAGGCCAAATATAAGGAATGTATATGTCTCCACCATATTTGAATAGCTGTATTTACTATGCAACTACCACTTGCTACATCACAATCAGCCTTATTAAATTGTGATTCAACCAATTCTAAAGGTCTCTATATAAGCACACAGCATATTTTGTTACAGAAGTTTTTAGTTAGTGAACTTCTATCCAAAAGCAAGGTCTTCACTAACTAAAAACTTCTGTAAAAAAAATATGCTCTGTGCTTATATAGAGCCCTATTCAATTGTCCAAATCCCAATTTAATAAGGCTGAATGCGTGGTTAATTTATGCTATTATCAAATATTATCTGGATAACATCTGTGATAACATTGGCTGCAATTGTAAATCTAGCTTTTTATTTTTGAGATATCCATATATTGAACCATAAAATCCCTAATTTTGATACAGTCAATATATTTCCCTATAGTATATACAGATTATTTTGTTATATGTTATGCACAGAACTATATCAGAATATGAAATATAATAAATCATTAAAATGTAATTTTACACTATGCAGATATTTGTCCATGTGCTTCTCTGAATGACTAATGGTGAGATACTGTATGTTGTATCCTATTTTGTTAAACATTATATCTTCCTTTATCATCAAATAGTCTCAATCACAACAAAAAGTTAAAACAAATAAATGAAAAAAGCATGCCTGACACATCTTCAGTCAACTAATTTTCCTCTTGTCTTATCTGTCATCTACCATCCATATTTGTAACTCAAAGCTATATATTTATAAAAGCTTCATCTACTTACATGACTGAGATTGACTGAAACTCATCTCAAATTTATATTACGCTTGTGCCCAGGTATGGAACATGGACATTAAAGGGAAATTATGCTACTAAGTGAGACAAATATTGTATACTGGAATGTGTTACTTTTCCCCTAAAAATAATGATGAGCATTATATCTTTCAAATATGTAATATGATTTTGCTTTGGTTTTGTGTCCTGTAATAATGACATATGTATTAATTTTCACTGTGTAGTGTAAGGCAATACAAGCTAAAATACAAGCTTGATGGACATATAATATTAAATAATACAGCCTTATTAAATTGCGATTTAGCCAATTCTAAAGGGCTCCATATAAGCACATAACATATTCTTTTACAGAAGTTTTTAGTTAGTGAAGACCTTGCTTATGTATAGAAGTACACTAACTAAAAACTTGTGTAAAAAAAAATATGCTCTGTGCTTATATAGAGCCCTTTTCATTTGGCAGAATCACAATTTAATAAGGCTGATAATCAGTATATGGAAACCACTACCTTGCTCTCTCAGACTCCCTTGAGTTTAATAGCCTTATACTATTTCTGAAAACTTATCTATAAAGCTGTTTAATACCCATTACAAACACTTTTAACTTAGTCAAAATGTTATGACTGACTCATCTGTCTGAGTACCTGACTCACCTCCTCATCACCAGACCACAACTTTTTATTAAACCACATTTAAATTATTTTCAGTTAATCATCTAAAAGGTATCACTTAGACCTACGGCAATCCACTTGCTCTGTCTAATCTGTACTAATTTCTTATGTTATATCATATTTTCTAATGTGAATTTTATAACATGTATGACTACAGGGAGTGCAGAATTATTAGGCAAATGAGTATTTTGACCACATCATCCTCTTTATGCATGTTGTCTTACTCCAAGCTGTATAGGCTCGAAAGCCTACTACCAATTAAGCATATTAGGTGATGTGCATCTCTGTAATGAGAAGGGGTGTGGTCTAATGACATCAACACCCTATATCAGGTGTGCATAATTATTAGGCAACTTCCTTTCCTTTGGCAAAATGGGTCAAAAGAAGGACTTGACAGGCTCAGAAAAGTCAAAAATAGTGAGATATCTTGCAGAGGGATGCAGCACTCTTAAAATTGCAAAGCTTCTGAAGCGTGATCATCGAACAATCAATCGTTTCATTCAAAATAGTCAACAGGGTCGCAAGAAGCGTGTGGAAAAACCAAGGCGCAAAATAACTGCCCATGAACTGAGAAAAGTCAAGCGTGTAGCTGCCACGATGCCACTTGCCACCAGTTTGGCCATATTTCAGAGCTGCAACATCACTGGAGTGCCCAAAAGCAAAAGGTGTGCAATACTCAGAGACATGGCCAAGGTAAGAAAGGCTGAAAGACGACCACCACTGAACAAGACACACAAGCTGAAACATCAAGACTGGGCCAAGAAATATCTCAAGACTGATTTTTCTAAGGTTTTATAGACTGATGAAATGAGAGTGAGTCTTGATGGGCCAGATGGATGGGCCCGTGGCTGGATTGGTAAAGGGCAGAGAGCTCCAGTCCGACTCAGACGCCAGAAAGGTGGAGGTGGAATACTGGTTTGGGCTGGTATCATCAAAGATGAGCTTGTGGGACCTTTTCGGGTTGAGGATGGAGTCAAGCTCAACTCCCAGTCCTACTGCCAGTTCCTGGAAGACACCTTCTTCAAGCAGTGGTACAGGAAGAAGTCTGCATCCTTCAAGAAAAACATGATTTTCATGCAGGACAATGCTCCATCACACGCATCCAAGTACTCCACAGCGTGGCTGGCAAGAAAGGGTATAAAAGAAGAAAATCGAATGACATGGCCTCCTTGTTCACCTGATCTGAACCCCATTGAGAACCTGTGGTCCATCATCAAATGTGAGATTTACAATGAGGGAAAACAGTACACCTCTCTGAACAGTGTCTGGGAGGCTGTGGTTGCTGCTGCACGCAATGTTGATGGTGAACAGATCAAAACACTGACAGAATCCATGGATGGCAGGCTTTTGAGTGTCCTTGCAAAGAAAGGTGGCTATATTGGTCACTGATTTTTTTTTGTTTTGTTTTTGAATGTCAGAAATGTATATTTGTGAATGTTGAGATGTTATATTGGTTTCACTGGTAAAAATAAATAATTGAAATGGGTATATATTTGTTTTTTGTTAAGTTGTCTAATAATTATGCACACTAATAGTCACCTGGCCACACAGATATCCCCCTAAAATAGCTAAAACTAAAAACCAACCAAAAACTACTTCCAAAAATATTCAGCTTTGATATTAATGAGTTTTTTGGGTTCATTGAGAACATGGTTGTTGTTCAATAATAAAATTAATCCTCAAAAATACAACTTGCCTAATAATTCTTCACTCCCTGTATATATTAATCTAAACTACTAATGTAGCCAAATACCTGACTTTCAAACTGAAGACTCAGATATTATTGATACTACAGTTATTCTCTTATATGATAATATAATATACAGTGCCTTGCAAAAGTATTCACCCCTCTTGGCATTTTTTGTGTTTTGTTGCCTCACAACCTGAAATTAACATGGATTATTTGAGGATTTGCATCATTTAATTTACAGAACATGCCCACAACTTTGAAGATGTTTTTTATTTTATTGTGAAGCAAACAACAAATAGGACAAATAACAGAAAAAGTCAATGTCCATAACTATTCACCCCCCCCTAAAGTCAATACTTTGTAGAGCCACCTTTTGAGACAATCACAGCTCCAAGTCGCTTTGGATTTTACCACTGGGATTTTTGCCCATTCCTCCTTGCAAAACTGCTCCAGCTCCTTTAAGTTGGATAGTATGTGCTTGTGAACAGCAATCTCTAAGTCTGACCACAGATTTTCTATTGGATTGATGTCTGGTGTTCTTTGGGTGATGTAATGTGTTGGGTTTGCGCCAGACATAGTGTTTTCTTTGATGACCGAAAAGTTCAATTTTAGTCTCATCAGACCTGAGCACCTTCCTCCATACATTTTGGGAGTCTCCCACATGCCTTTTCGCAAATTCAAAACGTGCCATTTTGTTTTTTGCTGAAAGTAATGGCTTTCTTCTGGCCACTCTGCCATAAAGCCCAACTCTATGGAGCGTACGGCTTATTGTCGTCCTATGTGCAGATACTCCAGTCTCTGCTGTTGAACTCTGCAGCTCCTCCAGGGTTACCTTAGATCTCTGTGCTGCCTCTCAGATTAATACCCTCCTTGCCCAACCCGTGAGTTTTGGTGGGCTGCCGTCTCTTGGCAGTTTGGCTATTGTGCCATGTTCTTTCTATTTGGTTATGATAGATTTGATGGTGCTCCTGGGGATCATCAAAGACTTGGATATTTTTTTATAACCTAACCCTGACTTGTACTTATCAACAACATTGCCACTTACTTGTTTGGAGAGTTCATTGGTCTTCATGGCAGTGTTTGGTTAGTGTTGCCTCTTGCTTAGGTGTTTCAGCCTCTGGGGCTTTCAAATAAGGTGTGTATATGTAATGACAGATCATGTGACACTTAGATTGCACACAGGTGGACATCATTTCACAAATTATTTGACTTATGAAGGTAATTGGTTGCACCAGAGCTTTTTATGGGCTTCATAACAAAGGAGGTGAATACATACGCACATGCCAATTTTCTGTTTTCTATTTCTAAAAAATAGTTTTATGTATATATTTTTCTCATTTCACTTCACCAACTTAGACTTTTGTGTTCTGATCCATCACATGTCATTTAGATTAACAAAACATTGAACTTAAGGCTATAATGTAACAAAATAGGTAAAAAGTCAAGGGGTGAATACTTTTGCAAGGCACTGCATCAATAATACAGAAATAATCAATATTGCATAATATTAACAGTATGTTGTGATGTGTGCTTGATTTTCTATCAAGAAGCAACTTGTTAGTTTGTTAACATCCAGGTGAGGAATTTTGCAACTTCATAGTCTGACATTGGATCTGCTGCTGCCATGGCACTTTTTATAACAACTGAATAAAGTAACTCAGTTTCATTGTGGGCTGTAACCATTTTGAAAGGTTTTGTTTATAGTCACAGCTTACTTCTACAGACCACAAGCTCATTCAATTAAACAATTGTAAGTTATGGGCGCCTGTAATGGATGGAGCCCGTAAGCTAATTTGCTATTCAATTGACGACCCGCAAATGGTCAACAGGTTATGGGCTTGAAATCCTTGCGGTTGTTACAACCTTAAATTACGCCCCATCTAAACCTTTGATATTTCCAGTTGCAAATCGTTATACAGTTTCTACAATTCCCCAAGCCTGCAAATGTTTTCACACCTGTAAACTGCAAATGTAGAATAAAATCCTACAGGTACCAGATGGGACCCGCAAAGGGAATAAAGACATGTCTGTAGCACTGTAAATGCAAATAAACAAGCAATACTGCACTGTAAATGACAGGAAAACCGATGATAGACATTAGAATTGATTGCATAACAGTCTCAAGCTCGCAAATCGGCAATCAAAAGATGTTTTTTATGTTTCAATTCGGGGTTATATCAATCATGGGAATCAATGAGTTAATGCATATCAGGCCACCCACGGGGACTAGGACATTTCCTTCATTAATTTTTCTTATTTTGTACATTGTCAGATTGTGAGTCTTATCGCATATTGGACTTCTAAATGGTAATTGATTGACGTTTAACCTCAACATTTTCATGACTTCTTGATGATGGTCTCATTTACTATTGGCTGTTTCAAAATCAGTAGTTACCGCCTTGCTTAATTAATCATGATCATGCCCTGAAATGCTACTTACGATTGCATGGTTTACGGTTTCACTTTTTTTAAGTTTCAATTTGGGATTATTTCAGTCTCAGGAATCAATGAGTTAATACATATCAGGCCCCCACATATTTTGCGGGTTTGCGAGTCTGATCACATATTGGACCTCTAAACGCTAATTGATTGACATGTAACCTCCATCTTATACTGCCGTCATGATAATGGTCTCATTTTCTATTGGCTGTTTCTAAATGGGTAGTTACCACCTTGCTTAATTGATCATGTTCCCGCCCTGAAATGCTACGTACGGGTGCATGGTTTACAGTTTCGTCTTTCGGCCCCTAACTTGCTGGCTTGTTCAATTGAATAGCACCGTAATTGTAGCAGAGTGTGAGCCCGCAGCAAGTCTGCAGACATACGACCTGAATACCGCAAGATGCGGGCTTCTAATTGAATGAGGTTCCAGATCTTTAAAATAATAAAATAAATGAAGGTGTATGCAAAGAAAGGCTACATTGAACCATTAATGACAAAAAGAAAATGTAAAATGTGAGCGTTCTGGTTTAGTGGATAATGTGAGAGATATTTTTCACTAGCTGTGACTCAGTCTTAAAAAATATATGTTTGAAAACTTTAGCGGGAAAAACGACATACAGCTACATTGGTTGCAATTAAGCAACACACAGCCTAAGCCAATAAAGTCTTGAACCCTTTGCCTATATGTCATTACAATTAATTTGATTGTCTGGACCTCTAAAAGTTACGTTTTTAGATTATGTGCACACATAAGAATCACCTAAAATCCCACCTTGTTGGGGTTCATGGAGGACAAAGTTGGGAACTGCTGGGGTAACTGAAAACTACAATGCCTACATAATTGCAGATGTTTTAAATAATCAAAGCTGTGCGTGTTTGCTAAGATATTGTGTGCATTTGCATTGCTCAGTCATGTCTGACTCTCCCTAAACCACCTGGACCGCAACACAGTATGCTGATCCACTTGGTATTCATGGCAGAGATACTGGAGTGGGTTGCCAGTTTCTTCTACAGTGGGCCACAGCATACAGCCCATGGTATTCCTAGGGGGTCTCCCATCCAAATACTGACCAGGCCTAACCCTGCATGGCTTCAGGGTGGTGTGACCTCTTGGCACCCTGACTGGAATCTAACCCAAATCACAGAGGTGAAAGCACCGAATACAAACTACCAGGGAACCCTTCTCAGATATTTGGTTAGTATATATATATATATATATATATATATATATACATCATAGAATATCAGGCACTTAAGATCAGAGGTGCTTAATCTGAGAATGTACAAACCATAATTGGTTTCATCTATAGGCATGATAACTTACTCAGAAAAAGAAAAGAAAACTATTAAGATTGGTTCATTCTTAAATTGATGACCTATGACCTTGGATCTGTATACCATAGAATGTTGTCTATACAGATTTATTTTCTTTCATGTAAGATAATTTTGCTATATGGCCTATATATATTTTGAATATAGGCCAATGATTTAAGATATATCTACATATAATAAGCAATAACTTCAAATACATACTATTTTTTACATAGAAAATTGCACAAAATTTATCAAAGGAATATTTAATTATTTTTGCCTAAACATCACATATAATAGTTGTCAAACTACAAAATGACGTCACGTTTTGCGAGCTCTCAAAGCTCGCAAGAACTGCTTCCCTCGCAAAGCGAGGGGCCACATTTGCGGACGGTGGAGGCTCCAACGTCGGTTCTAATGAGCCAAAGGCTCATTGCAGGCAGCAAATGCGGCCCCTTGCAAAGCGAGGTAAAGTATATTAAATTTATAATTTCATTAATTAATTAATTATCAAGAAAAAATACATATACACTAAAAACAAAACACCACACTATCGCAATAAACCACAAAGCCCTTCCCCACGCGCCTCACAAACAGCGACAACGGTGCTCATAGGACACAAAGTACACCAGGGGAGAGACTTCCAATAAGCGCAAAAAGGAGATCAGTGCGGACCTTACAATGAGAGCAAATGCGCCTCTGATAACAAAAAATACACCATCCGAAAGGCTCGCAAGATTTCCCCAGGAACTCAGCAACTTATAAGTGTTTTTCAGAATACAGACTACAGAATAACATTTTGAGAAGTTTCACTTCACTAGGCAAAAACCTCTCATTTTTGTCTATCTAGCCCTACTACCTGTTTTTCTGATTTTACGCTTTAAATCTGAAAACAATTTGTCATTTTACAGTGTAAGGAAAAGTGTAATTAATAAGTGCTTTATAAAGTGTTAGCTGCAAAATTTATTTTGGGAATTTAATAGCTGCTTACTTTCAGAGAGGGGTATAAATATGTCCAGAACAATATGTCTGTGCTACATTAGTATAATCTGCTATGAATTCATAAATTAAAAAACAATAATGAGACATTTTAAGATTCAGCCTGATAAGGAGCTGCCAAATTAAATAACATTCTGCTGTCAGCATTTCCTATGCAATCATAGTGATTTATAGGATAAAGCAAATAAAAAAAAATGTTGGTACTTGTTGATCAAACATTATTTGTACACAGCCTCACAATATTATCTGCCACTGTTCCTTTAACAGTTTAAAATTTCTCTACTAAAAATCCATTATTTATGTCAACACTCAAAAAATCTTTGCACTTCTGAAACTACTTTGCTTCTTAAATACATTATTCGTACACTTAAGGTATAAACAAAACTTGCATTTCTATTTAACAACAACAAAAAATGTGTTTTATATTAAAACTAGCGACTTGCCCGTCAAAAATGACGGCAATAAAAACTGAAGCCTGGCAATGCTGTTTGCCACACAATGTAAGCCTCTCCCCCTCTACTTTACTGGCCTTGTGATGAGCGCCTTTGGCGCTCATCACAGGCCTTGCAATGAGCCCCTTTGGAGCTCATTGCGAGTCTCTCCCTCTGTCTACTTCCTCCCTCGTGTCTTATTTCCCCCCTCCTCTCCCTCCCTTGTGTCTCCTTCCACCTCGTCTACCTCCTTTGCATCTCCTGCCCCCCTGTGTTTTTACCTCCCTCTCCCTCCCGTGTCTCTTTCCCCCTTCTCCCTCCCATGCATCTCTTCCCCCCCCTGTGTCTCCCCCAACCCTCCCCTGTGTCTGTTCCCCCCTGGCCTGTGTCTCTTTCCCCCTCCCCCTGTGTCTGTTACGGCCTTCCTCGTGTCTCCATTTCCCTCCCTTGTGTATCTTCCCCCCTGCACTCTCTCCCCTGTGTCTCTTCCCCCTCCTCTCACTCCCCTGTGTCTCTTCCCCCTCCTCTTTCTGTGCCTCTTCCTCCCTGTCTCTTCCCCCTCACCCTGTGTCTCTCCCCACTCTGTGTCTTCCACCCTCTCCCTCTGTGCCTCTTCCCCCGCCTCTCTCTGTGTGTCTCGCCACTGTGTCTCTTCACCCCTTCCTCTGTTCCCCCCCCCCTCTGTGCCTCTTTCCCCCTCTCTCTGTACCTCTTCCCCCCCTTCCCCCTGTGTCTCTTCCCCCCTCTCCCTCTGTGCCTCTTCCCCCTCTCCCTCTGTGTCTCTTTCCCCCTTCCCCCTGTGTCTCTTTCCCCCTGTGTCTGTTCCCCTCCCCCCCCCATTTCCTTCCCATGTGTATCTTCCCCCTGTTCTCTCTCCTGTGTGTCTTTTCCCCCTCCTCTTCCTCCCCTGTGTCTCTTTTCCACCTATCCCTCTGTGTCTCTCCCCCCTCCCTCTGTGTCTCTTCCCCACTCTCCCTCTGTGCCGTGCCTCTCCCCCCCCCTCTTCCCCACTCTCCCTCTGTGCCTCTCCCCCCCCCCCTTCCCCACTCTCCCTCCCCTCTTCCCCACTCTCCCTCTGTGCCTCTACCCCCCCTCTTCCCCACTGGGCCGCGCTGCGCTCTGCACAATGCGCAGCAGTTTACTCTCCCTCTGTGCCTCTTCCCCACTGGGCCGCGCTGCGCGCAAGCGCGGCTCGGGCCGCGCTCTGTGTAATGCGCAGAGCGCGGCTTGCGCCGCGCTCTGCGCATGCGCGGGTCGGCCCGCACTCTGCGCAATGCGCAGCAGTTTACTGTCCCTCTGTGCCTCTTCCCCAATGGGCCGCGTGGCTTGCGCCGCGCTCTGCGCATGCGCGGTTCGCGCCGCGCTCTGCGCAATGCGCAGCAGTTTGTAATTGTCTAACTGCGATTCGTCTGAAGCGTGACGACGAATCGCAGTTAGACAATTATAATATGTGATAACTTTTATACATTAGTTGCCCACCTGTCTTGTGTCAATAATTTATCACATAGTATTTAAATTGGACCATTATAATATACTAGTAATTTGCCAGTCAAAAATTACGGGATAATATTTCATGTGTCCCATTCTCCCCTCCCTCCGCTGTGTCTCTTCCTTCCCTCTCCCTCCCCTGTGTCTCTTCCTCCCCTCTCCCTCCCCTGTAACTCTTTCCCCCCTTTCCCCCTCTCTCCCCTGTGTCTCTTTCCCCCCTCTCCCTCCCCTTTGTATGTTCCCTCCCCCTCTCCCACCCCTGTGTCTCCCCCCTCTCCCCTGTCCCCCCTTCCTCATCCTCTCCTCCCTCGCGCTCCCCTGTGTCTCTTCCCCCTCTCCCTCCCCCTTGTCTGTCCCCCTCCCTCCCCTGTGTCTCTTTCACCCCTCTCCCTTTCCTGTGTGTCTCCCTTACCTCTCCCTTCCCTGTGTCTCTCCCCCTCTCCCTGCACGGTGTCTTTTTACCTCCTTTCCCTCCCCTGTGTCTCTTTCCCCCCTCTCCTTCCCCTGTCTCGCTCCCACCCATGTCTCCCCCCCATGTCTCCCCCCATGTCTCTCTCCCCTGTCTCTCTCTCCTGTCTCTCCCCCTCTCTTCCCCCCCTTCCTCCCCTGTCTCACTCCCACCCATGTCGATTTCCCACCCATGCCTCTTTCCCCCATGCCTCTCTCCCCCATGTCTCTCGCCCATGTCTCTCTCCCCATGTCTCTCTCCCATATGTCTCTCTTCCCCATGTGTCTCCCTCCATGTCTCTCTCCCATATGTCTCTCTTCCCCATGTGTCTCTCTCCCATGTCTCTTCCTCTCCCTTCCATGTGTCTTTTCTCCCCCTCTCCCTGTCCTGTGTCTTTTTACCCCCTCACCCTCCCCTGTCTCACTCCCACCCATGTCTCTTTCCCACCCATGTCTATCTCTCCCCATGTCTCTCTCCCTCCACGTCTTTGTCCCCCATGTCTCTCTCCCCCCATGTATCTTCCCCATGTCTCTCTCCCCATGTCTCTCTCCCATATGTCTCTCTTCCCCATGTGTCTCCCTCCATGTCTCTCTCCCATATGTCTCTCTTCCCCATGTGTCTCCCTCCATGTCTCTCTCCCATGTCTCTCTCCCCTGTCTCTTCCTCTCCCTTCCATGTGTCTTTTCTCCCCCTCTCCCTGTCCTGTGTCTTTTTACCCCCTCACCCTCCCCTGTCTCACTCCCACCCATGTCTCTTTCCCACCCATGTCTATCTCTCCCCATGTCTCTCTCCCTCCACGTCTCTGTCCCCCATGTCTCTCTCCCCCATGTATCTTCCCCCATGTCTCTCTCCCCTGTCTCTCCCCCCTCTCCCCTGTGTCCTGTTTCTTCCTCCTCTGACACTGTGAATTTGCTTTTTTGACTATCTAATATTTCTGCATGCTCCTTAACAATTACAATGCACTGTGATATACTGGATAGCCTGTGCCCTGATAAACCATAAAATCTAGTATCTAGGCACTACTTTTATGTTTTTTTATTCATTTTTTTTTTTAAAGAATTTTTTGATCAGTGACCCACCTCAGTGGAGAGCAATAATCACTGGTGGTCTATAGACCACAGTTTGTGAATCTATGATAATCACTTAAAGGTGCACAGAATTTATGATAATCACTTAAAGGAGTACAGGAGAGCAAAACAAAGGGCACTTGTTTGTGAATTAAGTACCAAAACAACACATTAGCAGCAGGACATAAAAACATTTTTAAAGAAAGTCTACATTTTTTAAGACTCTTTATTAGTACAGGAATCCATTTTGTGTTTTTACATCATCTCATGAAAACTGAATTATGTGGAGGAAGGGGTATGGGATGAGTGAACAGGGAGAAGCCCAAAAGCAAGATGAAACATACCATGGATTCATCCACGGTTCTGCAAAGCATCAATTTATATTTTTCTAATTAAAAATTAGCTTTATGACTTTTTTCATCTTCAATTATGCTCTTAGTCAGACTCAAAGTTTTTATTTATATATGATATGATATATATCATTGTACAATGACATTGTTTAAAAACAAAAACATTTAAATATTTGCATTGTTAATTTGCTCAACTCTTTGGATCTTCTATGTTGTCGTCTCTGTCTGTTTCATTATGCTCCTTCCTAGTGAATCATAATTGGTTACATGAGGGAGACCCTACATGGAAAAATCTATAATTATAGTGGTCCTTATGGATCCCATAGCACCTAAATTAATCTGGGGATCCCAACAGACCCTCATAGTATACTATACTACTATGGGGACTCTACAGACGCCTATCTTAACTAAACCTGGCCGCTTACCAGGTGCGACCTCTACTACCATAGTGGTCCTTAAGGACCCCCATGGATCCTATCCTCCCATGGTGATCCATAAGAACCATCATATTCCCTAACACAACACCTAATTAAATACATTAAATAATAAAATAAATAATTACAGGAAAAACTGCATAACAATAAAAAATGCTTACAGGAAAATAAAAATAAAACGTAAAAATGATGTATAAATTATAAAATGTAAATAAATGACAAAAAATAAAAAAGTTAAGCCTGTATGGGTTGAATAATACATACCAATCCTACACACTCTTTGATGACCTTCCAGAGATGATCTGCAATGCCCCAATTATACTCATCAGAATGCTTGAATTGAAATCTGTGCATTACAACTGGTTAGCTTTTAACTAATCAGAGGACTCTATTTTCTCCCATTATGATTGATTAAAATGACAAGCAATCAGAATAAGGAATCATAGTTTAGTAGTTAACTCATATGGGTTAACGGACTAGTGTATTGTGTTAACATCAGATAGATCTTTTATTAATATTTAGTGCAACTGACCACAAGCATGGTATTATTTTTCTGGGTTTGGTGTTGTTAGATTTCATTATTGACATACTGCAAACAATTGCATATTTGCCAATCAATGTGGTGCCATTACCAACAGGGAGCTCTGCACATGCCTGAGCCTTACAACGTGCATGGCGCTACTCTGATCGCAATGTGTAAAAAGTTGGATAGGGGTATATACATAATTCTGCTCACCTACCGTAATTATAATACCAGTAATTTAATAAATCGCAAGGAGGCCGAGTAGCACTGATGTGTGATGATCCTTGGTAGATCATGGCTCATTGCGCATCCTGTTAATAAGTTCCCCCAAAATATGGAAACAAATATATTTGCTTTAACCAAAAAATATACAATTTACCTTCTACTTCTAACTAAAAGATTAAATAATATTTTCACTGATCCTTTATAATAAGTGATTTATCTTACTTGGCTTAATATACTGTATCTCACTTAAGATTACATTTTCTTTCTCTACTTATACATTCTTGTTTGGACTTTGATAAAATAGCAAACTCAGTTAATAGAATAATACTGTATTTAAAAGATATTTTACATGGTAATGCTCAAAAACGATGCCTAAAGAAAAATAGTCCAAGTCTCATGCTTTTACCTCCCACACACAAAATTATGTTCTCTAAGAGACAAAGGTGTTTTGTTTAATTTTACAGAAATTAAGAAGACGTTTATTTTGGGATTCACTTGAAAAATGACTACTGACATTGTTTGAACTAAAGTAAACGTATTTACATAATACAGCTTTGGGCAGTATTGTAATTAATAATGGACTTTGTCATAAAAAGGTCTAAACTCATGAATTAGAAGTATTAAATTTATATTTATTCAACATTAAAGTTGTTTGTAATTGAGCTTGCTTAGCCTGAGGCTTTTAAGATATTTTAGCATAATTAAATTAATTTATTTGTGAGCTATATGTAGCTGTAATAGTAAAACACAATGTAGAATCTGTCATATATAAATACTAGCAACTTGCCCGTCAAAAAATGACAGCAATACGATTGTAAGGCAGGTAATGGTGTTTTGGTTAATTTTGTTGGTGTTCCGAGATCCTTCAGCGCTCATTGCGAGCCTAGCGCTGAGTGCCTTTGGAGCAAATTGCAAGGCTGTTGGTTGTTTGTGTGCTATGAGCCGCCTTGGGTTTTTGTATGCTAATGAAATAATTAATAAATGAATAAATTAATATACCGTACATACTCGAGTATAAGCCGACCCGAGTATAAGCCGAGGCACCTATTTTACCACAAAATACTGGGTAAAATGAGTGACTTGAGTATAACCCGAGGGTGGGAAATGTGCTGCCCCCTGTGTCCCTTTTGTGCCTTGTGTCCCCCTCTCTCTCCCGTGTCTCTTCTCCCCTCTCCCTTCCCTGTGTCTATTCTACCCTTCTCCCTTCCCTGTGTCTATTCCCCCCTCGTCATTCTCAACCTCCCTCCTCAACCCCACTCCTCATCCTCAACCTTCCTGAGGAGGGAGGTTGAGGATGAGGAGGGAGGTTGAGGAGTGGGTTGAGGATGAGGAGGGGGGTTGAGGTTGAGGAGGGGGTTGAGGAGGGGGTTGAGGATGGGCAGTTGAGGATGAGGGGGTTGAGGATGAGGGGGTTGAGGAGGGAGGTTGAGGAGGGAGGTTGAGGATGGGGGGGTTGAGGTTTAGGAGGGGGTTGAGGATGAGGAGGGAGGTTGAGGATGAGGAGGGAGGTTGAGGAGGGGGTTGAGGATGAGGAGGGGGGTTGAGGATGAGGAGATGGGTTGAGGTTGAGGAGGGGGGTTGAGGTTGAGGAGGGGGTTGAGGATGGGGGGTTGATGAGGAGGGGGTGGAGGATGAGGGGGTTGAGGATGATGAGGGATGATGAGGAGGGAGGTTGAGGATGAGGAGTGTGGTTGAGGAGGGAGGTTGAGAATGAGGAGGGGGGTTGAGGTTGAGGAGGGAGGTTGAGGAGGGGGTTGAGGATGAGGAGGGGGGTTGAGGTTGAGGAGGGGGTTGAGGATGGGGGGTTGATGAGGAGGGGGTGGAGGATGAGGGGGTTGAGGATGATGAGGGATGATGAGGAGGGAGGTTGAGGATGAGGAGTGTGGTTGAGGAGGGAGGTTGAGAATGAGGAGGGGGGTTGAGGTTGAGGAGGGAGGTTGAGGATGGGGTTGAGGATGAGGAGGGGGTTGAGTTCGAGGAGGGGGAGGAGGAGGGGGTTGAGGATGGGGGGTTGAGGATGAGGATGGGGGGTTGAGGAGGGAGGTTGAAGAGGGGGGTTGAGGAGGGGGATGAGGAGGAGGGGGTTGAGGATGAGGGGGTTGAGGAGAGAGGTTGAGGATGAGGAGGGATGATCAGGAGTGAGGTTGAGGAGTGGGGATGAGGAGGGAGGTTGAGAATGAGGAGGGGGGAAGAGACACAGGGAAGGGAGAGGGGGGGAAGAGACACAGGGAAGGAAGAGGGGGGAAGAGACACTGGGAAGGGAGAGGGGGAATAGACACAGGGAAGGGAGAGGGGAGAAGAGACACAGGGAAGGGAGAGGGGAGAAGAGACACGGGAGAGAGAGGGGGACACAGAAGGCACAAAAGGGAGGGACACAGGGGGCAGCACATTTCCCACCCTCGGCTTATACTCAAGTCACTCATTTTATCCAGTATTTTGTGGTAAAATAGGTTCCTCGGCTTATACTCGGGCTGGCTTATACTCGAGTATATATGGTAACTTGTTTTTTTATCACATTTTCTCTTTTAAAAACGTACTCAGGTTCTCACTGTGATATACTAGTAGAGACTGAATTTTTAGATCCCCACTAGCATTCCCACACACCAACAGAGTTAGCCTGTCCTTCGTGTCTTTTTTTCTTGAGTGATGTCGGTTCTGTTTCTTCAAAATAAACGAGTCTCATCACAGTTGAAGACTTGTTGGGGACTAAAAGCCTCAGCTTCTACATAGTTTCTAAACTCCCCAACACAGGTTCAAGCAGCTTATTTGTTGGCACTGGCTGCCTCTCTATGCCTCACCACACTGTGAATGCCATCTCAAACCCATTCTCAAACCCACCATGATTAGTTTTGAATTCTTCACTGCTCTTACCACTTGTTGTAGGCCCATCTTTTACCAGATCAGCATGCAATTGCTTTGCTTTCTGTCTTGTCTGGGAAATACTGACACCCACAAACTGTTTTTCCTTACTCCAAATGTGCAATTTCTCCACTTCTTCCAATGTCTGTGACCTTTGCTTAGTCACAGCCTTCACACCTCTAGCCACATCGGCTCCTTTAATAGCTTCCTTATTTTTAAGTATTGTAGAGATTGTTGTCCTATGCATTTTCTACTCAGCTGCCAGTTCTCAAACACAGCTACCACACTCATACTTGACTATTAACTCTTTTTTTCTGTTCTATTGTGGCTCTCATTATTTTTGTTTTCTGCTGCGTGGTATCACTAGACTTTTTCAAACTCATGATATATGCACAAGTTACACTTTGGTTCTTGTAAGCACACACTACGCTTTGGTTCTTATAAGCTCAGGCTGCACTTTGGTTCTTGTAAGCCAAATCTACATTTTGGTTCTTGAATGCACAAGCTGAACTTTGATACTTAAAGGTACAGGCTACACTTTGATTATTTTAGGCACTGGCTACACATTGATTCTTATAAGCACAGTCTACACTGGTTCTTATAGGCACAGGCTACACTTTGATTCTAATAGACATAGGCTGTACTTTGATTCTTGTAGGCACAGGCTGCTCTTGGGCTCTTGGCATGTTACACTCCACCAAAATACTTTCTTTACTTACCGGTGAAACAAAATGTGGGGTGGCATGAACATGACGAGTACAAACAAATTTTTAATCAATCAGCAAGTACTGAAAATGACGAGTTTGGAGGTAGTCGAGTACCGAGGGTCCACTGTACTTAAAATGTTATGCAATACTCCATGCTAACCATTGGCATGTATCAACATTTTAAAATGTTATGTAGCTATATTTTTAGAAGCTATCCAAATTGAGAATATTAGCTAGAATAGAAAATATTCCATAAAATAGAAAATGTGACTTATAAGTTCTGCTTTCTATATTAAAATTCTTGCCATGGACAGCACCTATAAATAGACTGTTTTTGCAGCACTTTAAAACATACATGCCCAATATTACCATATATTACTGCACATTGCTGGGGGCATGGGGCTTTTAAGCTCTCAAATTACACTTTAAATTCCAACCTTGTAGCAGCATATCCTACAGGCTTGACATTCGGCTGCTTTACAGAGCTATTAAATTAGACCATGGCACGAGTCACAGGCTTGAGACGCACGCCCATAAATCCTTTCAGCGCAGAGAAGCTGTTAAGGGGCCGGACGAGCCATGATTGGCCATCAATAATCAATTGTGGTATAATGTAGGGCGACACAGGCCTCTCAGCCAATAAAATGCGGTCTAGCCAAAGATGATTGACAGAGGAAGATTATAAATTCGCCCCTGCGTTGACTATGTTGTATTTTCTTTTCAAGTAGCACGCAGGTCCCAGAGCTGGTGGGTTTTCAGAATGAGAGAGAGAGTAGGAGAGTTTGGAGAGAGGTAGCTTTGCAGTTTTATCAATTTATATTAATTTATATTCTATTTCATACGAGTTTACACTTAATACTTGCTTACTCATATTTACAGATTACAAATATTTGCAATACACATAATTTAAAGAACACACATAAAGACATATATACTTAGGTCACTTCAGACTCCCCCCCGCCAAACAACTGTCATTCCTGGGCACAACAACAGTAATTGAGAGTCCATTTATTGGCGTTGGCTCCATCAGAGCAGGATGTGGAGGAGCAAGCGCCCGCCTAGCAGGAACTGGCGCAGGGGGAGGAGGAAGGAAGAGGATCTGAGGTCCCTGGCTCAGAAGAGGAGGAGGTAATATGGGTGGTGGGGTCACCATTCGGACCTCTGGCAACCCCGTTGGGGTTTAACCCCACTATCGCCCTCCTCCAAAGACTGCAAATCTCACCAGGGCCCTCCAACTGTACTTATTAGGACCAGCACAGCCAGCCACCACCTCCTTTCCCCCACCGCAGTGAGCTGGCCCTGCCGCCTCTGCCACCACCGGGCCCACCCACATCACTGCAAGTTCCGACCCAGGCTCCAGCCGGGCCCCAGACCCTTCCCACTCCATCACTGCCACCTCGTCACCTGGCTACGCCCCACAAGCATCCATCCCCCATGTCAGGCCAGGCTGCCCAGGCAGAGATGCTGGCCCTCATGCAGCAGCAGGTGGACTTACTTCGGGGATCCAGACCAGCATCTCCGACAGTCATGTGGAGCTCATGCACAGCCTTGCCAGGAGCAATAGGGAGGAGAGGAGGAACCAGCTAATGACAGAATCATACCTGGCGGGGCTGCTCAGCATGGGACTTGTTCCCAGCCCCTCCTCCTCTACCCCGGAGGCATCCCCAGGTCTCCTGCAGCCTGACACCTCCTCTCCTCCCACCATACCTCCACCACCTGGATTGATATAACATGTAAATAACACATAACAAATGTATTTTTTTATTGCAGATTTTGAGCTTGAGACTGTTGTGCAATTAGTTCTAATATCTTATGTCACTTTCCCCATCTTTTAAAGTGCAGTATTGATTTTTTTATTTGCTTTTACAGTTCTACGTACAGGTGTTTAACCCCCTTGCGAGTCCTCTCTAGTACTTGTAGGATTTTTGGCTACATTTGCCATTTTTTTGTGATTGCAGGCTTGACAGATCAAAGGCTTAGCTGGGTCGTAGTTACCATTTTGACAACCATAGGGATTTTCAGCCTGTAACCCCCAAATCGATTGTGGGTAGCTGGAAGAGGCCAATTTAATAGCAGTAACTTTTGTGGGCTACATTACGGCCTACAGTAACTACAATTTGGACAATTTAATAGGGGCCTATGTGTCTTGCATGACTACAATTACTACTATTTTTAATGATATTTATCTTAAGATCTATTTGAAATATTCATAATAAGGATTTTGTGGTAATCACAAGGGACAGAATGGGAGCAAAACATATTTATGAACTTGAACTTGATGACTTATTTCCCAAAAGTGTAAGCTAACAATATCATAATACTTTGAATCCAATGAAGCAAATGTATTGCAAATAAGATTCATATAAATATGAATAATGGAGTTAAAAAGATAGATATTTAATTATTTTGAAAGTACACTTCTATACTGTGAGGTCTTTTTCCATATTAAGACAACAGAATATGTTTGAGAAAAAAAAATAATATGAAATCTAGATGAGCTGTTTTTGCACATTGGGATTTAAACATAGTAAAGCAAAATGATGTGAGATGCAGTTGATATGCTTAGTACCCCCCCCCCCCCCCCTCCCTTCATAGACAGGTAGAGAGAAAGATAGATACGTAAATAGAGACTGATTATATTTTCAAAGTATTGTATATGCAAATCTTGTTTATCTTTGAAATTCTATTGTGTGCATATATATATATATATATATATATATATATATATATTTATATAAATATATATATATATATATATATATATATATATATCTGTATATATATATATATATATATACATGTATGTAAACACAGGTGAACAGAAACATATACATATACATGCGTGATAGCGCACATCGTACATACTGTATTATTGTTCATAACATTTTGTACTTGCATTCAATTAAACTTTGGAATGATCCCAGGACTTCACAATGTGCTACATTGTGCAACTGAGGAAGTTGTTTGAGGGTATGTAGAGAAGCAGTAAGGAACCAACTTGTTAACCATGAGTAGCTGATTATACCACAATTATTGGACTTTTCTGTTATAGAACAATAATTGTTTTAACCTTTATTTAAACAACAGGGCAAAAGCAAACTTGTGGAGTATAATAAGTGATGAAAGCATCTATTGTTTCTTTAGCTATTAGTGGTACACCACAAAAACAATTCTTAGAATTTTTGGTACCAATTTTGCAACATTGTGAACTAGCATGAAAACACCTAGTAAAATTAATCTTTGTTCCTGCTGGCTATTTTTAAGTAACTTTAATGAAACAAGGTGTGTTTCTGTGTGGGAGGTGAACAATGCTCAGACAGATGAAAACCGGAAGATAAATATACATAACCGCCAGAGTTAATACGTTCTTTTTTTATAGTGCCCTGTAACTGCTTTTGATTTCCTATACGTAATCAGTTCCAAAATAAGAATTTAGATTCTTTTTAAACTCATGTATTTCAATTATAAAATGTAATGATTATCAGCCTTATTAAATTGCAAATCGCCAATTGAACAGGGCTCTATATAAGCACAGAGCATATTTTTTTACAGAAGTTTTTACTTAATGACCTTCTATCCAAAAGCAAGGTCTTCACTAAAAACTTCTGTAAATAAAATATTCTCTGTGCTTATATAGAGCCCTATTCAATTGTCCGAATCGCAATTTAATAACGCAATTTTTTGGTTCAATGAAGCGTTTTATCAAATTAAATATTATTTCTATTAAACACACAATTTGTTTTTTCATTTTAATCACAAAACTAGTAATAAATGACATACTGTTTATTTGTGTTTTGTGTAGATAATATCTAGAAATCTCATTCTCACACTGCTGCTTTGTCGTTTAAGGAAAAATAATTTTAATATAACTTATAAAGATTTACATTTCTCTGGACACGTTTTGCCAATATGTCTACCCAAAAGGACTGCCTATGGACTTCAATTAACAACCTTCCTATAAAACTGCTGATGGCTATGAAGTAACTAAAGACTTGCCCCTCAAAAATGATGGCAATAAAATGTGAAGCCTGGCAATGCTGTTTGCCACAAAATGCGAGGATATGGCCCCTCTGAGCATCTCCGGCGCTCTTCGTGAGCCCTGCACATAGAGACTTTGTCGCTCATTGCGTGGCACACAATGAGCCCCTTGGGCGCTCGTTGCAAGCCTCTTCCCCCATCTACTTCACAGGCCCAGCGGTGAGCAGCTTTGCCGCTCATTGGCATTTTTGCAAATCCACACCTTTCCTGCTTTGCAATGATCCCCTTCGGAGCTCATTGCGAGCCTCTCCCCCTGTGTACTTTATATGCCTGTGCAGTTTAGGGGCCTATTGCCTTGGGTTAAGTGTTACTGACTTGGGTTCAGTGTTAGTGGCTTGAGTTAAATGTTACTGCTTTGTATTAAGTGTTACTGGTTTGCGTTTTAGGTCCTTTGGCCTCATTTTCATTGTGTTTATGTTTTTTCGGCAGTTATTTTTTCGGCAACCTCACTCATAGGCTCCCTGGCTCTCCCCCTGTGTTGTGTGTATAAGTAAATTTGAGGCATATTTGTGTGTTTTTGCATGTTTTTCCAGTTCGGTGGTTCGGCCGGTTAAGTCATATTTTACTGAGCCCCGCAGTCCATCTTTGTGCTTCGGGTCCTAAGTCATACAGCTCGTAATTTTTGCTAAGTCCCGCGTGTCACGGCATGAGCGCAAAATGTCCCGCACCTTTGGCGCTTATTGCTGCCTAAGTCTAACGTGCTTCAACTGCTCGCCTGAGAGGCTCACAGTGCAATGAGTGCCTTCGGCGCTCATTGCAGCCAAGTCTAGCGTGCCTCAAGTGCTCGCCTTGATTCCCAAGGTTCCCAGTGCAATGAGTGCCTTTGGCGTTCATTGCAGCCTAAGTCCCGCGGCGTGCCTCAACGGCTTGTCTCGCTTTGCGAGGCTCGCAGTTGCAGCCCTATACGCCACAAGCGTGATGACAACTCGCAGATTGACAACTATTATAAGTGACTCTCAGATTGACAACTATTAGTAAACAATATGTGATATGATCTGGCCCTGTGCTAGCCCTTTTTACTTTTAATCTGTTTGGCACAAAGTTGATGACAGACTTAGTAGCAGTAGCAAAAGCTTCCCTGATATGTTGAAAATGGTTGCAGAACAAAATATTATAAATAGTATCTGACATTATTAAAGGACAAACAATTAGCAAACTTTTATTGTTTAAATATGAATCACATAAATGTGGATGTCCACCTTGAGTGTATAATTGTACAAGACCTGGCTTTATACCAAGTAAATAAATTGTACATGAAATAAAAATTGTTTTATGACATAAAAAATATGGCCCATATTTTAAAGGACCAGTTTAGTCTAATTTTCATTATATTGTCTTTTGAAAAACTAAAATGGACAACGTTCCATAGAAAGTACAAATATTTATAGTCATTATATAAGTAACCTTCATATGCATTTATTCTTTAGTTGTGCCCTAATGAGCTATATAGCACAAACATTTTTGGGATGCTTTTGAAGCAGATTGAAGCTTCCTCTGTACTCAGGGTGTAGAAACAGAGCAGCATTAACAGAAATTACAGCTAGCAATGCAGTATAATTGCATATAATAGATAATAAATTATTTCTGTTCTTTTTAAAAGCAAGAATATAGAAATCCAGTTTTTCTTTTAGGGGACATTATCAGAACCGAAAATACTTGCCTATAGAAACATTTTATTCACAGACAAATTTGTAGCATTTGTAAAGTAGTCATAATCCATTTTAATTTGTAAAACAATTCTCATTTATCAAGTGAATCATGCAACTTCCTGGTTTTCTGGTTTAAAGCACAAACATTGATTATCGAGCTACTGTGGTTAGATTTGTCGCTTTGTTAATGTCGAGTTGAGCTCTTTTTAATTTGCCAAAACATTAGAGTTTGAAAGTGCAAATTATTCTTATTGATGAACTTATTTATGAATCATTCACTGTTTTAATTGTCTTTCAGCTATTTATACATTCTTGAAATTTAATTTGCTATAAAGCAACTTCTTGAAATTGAAATTGCCACTTCAAGGGTTAAAATGATTCATGTACCTGTACATGACTCATAATTATCCTATCTCTATTAGCTTGAAGTAACAGAATGAAATAAAGTCATGGATCATTTCTAATCACTAAACAAAAAACTGTAAATTTCAATAAAGCATGAGATAAACATATGCATTAAACAAACACTTTGATAGGATTACAGTTTTCTACAAATAATTGTTTACAAATGTTAACATGTCTGTTTGCCCTACTATTAGAAAATTGTATGTAATATTATACAACTTCTATGTTTAAAATAAGGAATTTAGATCCTGGGTGGATGCAATATCAACCCCTTTAAGGCCTATGGTCTCCATGAATTTGCTGCTCCCTGTTGTAGTAAGGTACTCAGTATACACTAAGATTTCTTCATAATGATGAGGTTAGTGAAAGACAGGTTGTAGGTTAATTCTAGCAAAGTATCTGTTCACATAATGACAAATGAAAGGGGCGGGTGGTGCATTTGCACAAATGGGCAGTGCCGTCCCCAATATATGGACTGCTTCACCATTAAACACATAGAGCCTCATTCAATTTCAAGCCCGCAAGTCGCGCGATGTAGGCCTTAAGTCTGCATGCCCGCAGTGTCTGCGACTTACGGTGCTATTCAATTCGACAAGACCACAAGTTAGGGGCCGATAGCAAAATTCGTGAACCATGCAGGCTTTAACATAATGAATTAAGCAAGACTGTAACTCCTGATGCTGAAACAGCCAAGAGAAAAGGAGCCCGTCATCATGAAGGCCATAAAACATAGAGTTGACATGTCAATCAACTAGCGATTCGGGTTCCGATATGCACTCGGACCCGCAAAACTGCAATGTACAAATTAATAAAAATGAATGAAGCCAATGTGATAGTCCATGTGGGTGGCCAGATATGTATTAACTCATTGATACCCGAGATCGATCTAGCCTTAAATTGTAACAGAAAAATAAATGATATTTGATTGCCGATTTGTGGGCTTGAGCCTGTTGTGCAATTAATTCTAATGTCATTCATCACTTTCCCCATATGCGTCATTGGCGGGGTGGTTAGCGAGGGGGAATCAGAGCAATTGAATAGCGTTTTGCGATTTTAGAGTTCTGAACTCTTGCGGCCGTGAAAGCTCAAAGGCTTGGAGGGGCATTAACTTACGATGTTAACCATCGCAATGAATCAGAGGCCGGAGCCCATAAACTGATCTGAGCCCCAAAAAGACAAGCAAATAAGTTACGGGCTCCATTTCCGAAGTCCGGATCTTCCGATGCCTCAATTGAATGAGGCTCATGGTGTCTGTGTGTGTTCTCCAAGAGTCCTCTAAACTCATTGTAGTGTTCTCAGAAATTCTAAAGTTAGGTATTAAAAATGGATGATAATTATAAATTGCTTTGTGTTTTATGATTACATTTGAATCAAATTTAGCTGAACTCTTACCAGTTTATAGAAATGTGTTGCTTATTATCTTTCATCTTCACTTTACTGTAGCTGGCAAAGAGTCATCATGTAACAAAAGATTCACTAAGCTTTAATAGGGCTGTCATTTCTATTCACTATTGGGAAAACTGTCATTACCACATTGCCACCTTTCAAAGCCTTTTGCAGACTATCCCAAGGCTTAGTGAATGTACCAAGGCTTGATGAATTTATTGACAGCATTTATTCTACTGTAAGTCAATAGGAGTAAGTCAGCTATGTTAACATTGTTTATTATTTTTTTCTTAGATGTCATCAATTACATAAGGGATAATAAAATATATTTTAACCTAAAAATAATGTATTTCTTGCTGCTTTTTTTTCATTGTTAGTTTATTTGTGAATATTTGCCATGTCTTAGTCTAGAGAGGAGAAGAATATTGAGGCTATATAAAATGAACAGGCTGAGTATTAACTTCCCAAAATATCTACTGCCAAAAGTATACAGTTGTTTTTTTTGCACATGTCCACCAATTATATTTTTACATTTCCTTTATTTTTGGTATAGGTGTCTGCAGATGTTTCTTTAAGTTACTATGCAGAACCTGAAAATGGGAAATACTATTTTACATAACCAAATAGTGTAACTTTGAATTAAAAAATATAAAACATTTTACAGTTTGCTAAAAAAAATCCATGTAACCGCCGTAGCTTAATAATCACAGACAAACACAATCACTATACAATAATAACCTGTCTCTAAAACTGTGGCAAAGAACCTGATAATGAGATAGACTGGAATGAATAAATGTGTTTAGAATGTGTGGATCTCCATTATTTCAGTAAATAGTCATTTATCTTCATTTCACAGAAACCTAATATATTTAAGTCGGACATAAAATATGTGTGTCATCCTTTAATGCTTGTATAAACTAATTAGAGATCTGTATAAAAATGTGTAAATTAAGTTTGAAAGTAAAATAAGACCCATCTTTTTTGTTGCCAAATGATGATGCTCATCCCCTGAAGGTAATGTCACCTGAGTTGTCAAACAAGGAACATGAGCAGTAGTGTATCCATAAATAAAACATACAGTATTAAAATGAATGTTAATGTTGACATAAATTGGTAAATAATGCAAAATTGTCTAGACTATGTGGATAGATATATAGATAGATAGATAGATAGATAGATAAATAGATAGATAGATAGATAGATATACTTTTGTAAGAAGTTTAACATAGTAAATACAGCCTTTACCTTTTAACTATTTTATTCAGTTTTGTTTTAAAGATGGGACACATTTTGCTTTTGTTCCTAAAAGAGTTAGATACCTGAGATTAATGGGAGGAATCATGGAGTCAGTTCTCTATTCAGTACCTTTGAAATTGCCATTTTAAATAGCACACTTGACAATGTAAGTAAAGAAAATAACAATACCCAGCAGTGGCGGCTGGTGAACTTTCAAGTTGGAGGGGCGCCAGAGCAAGACTTGGCTCCTCCTCTTGCACATACCCCACCCATTGTTAAACTAATTCATTTCTTGTCATATTGACCTTTATATGCCCCGCCCAATGACCTTATAATTGCCCCGCCCATTTAATTAGACTGCACCCACTGATTTCGAAATACTGTTAAAAAATTCTAGAATCTTGGGATTCAGGCAAATAATAACATTTCTCTTCTGCATGAATGCAATGACACTCATCAACAGTTGACTCTCCTTCTCAGGGTGTATTCAAGTAGTAGTCCAAAATATTCTGCATTCACCGAGTGTTTATACCTGGTGGTGATATAAAACAAGCAAACAAACCAGAGAGTGCAAGTCCCCAACCGTACTTAAAAGAACTTATGAAACCAAATGAGACTATCTAGGCCCCAACCATACCTAAAAAAAAACATATTATACAAATCAGGACTATATAGGCCCTAACTGTAACTTAAAAAAAACTATTATATCAAGCTAGACTATATAAGCCCCAACCGGACTTTAAAAACCCACATTACAGCAAGCAGGACTATATAGGCCCCAACCGGACCTTAAAAACCCACATTAAACCAATCAAGACTATAAAGGCCCAAACCATACCTAAAAAAAACATAAAATACCAAGCGGGACTATATAGGCCCAAACCGGACCATAAAATCCCACATTACACCAATCAGGACTATATAGGCCCAAACCATACCTAAAAAAAACATAAAATACCAAGCGGGACTATATAGGCCCAAACCGGACCATAAAAACCCACATTACACCAAGCGGGACCATAATGACCCCAACCGGACCTTAAAAACCCACATTACACCAAACGGGACTATATAGGCCCCAACCGTACCTTTAAAACCTTAAAATACTAAGCAGGACTATATAGGCCAAAACCATACCTAAAAAAAAAAAAAAATACCAAGCGGGACTATATAGGCCCCAACTGGACCTTTAAAACCTTAAAATACCAAGCGGGACTATATAGGCCCAAACCACACCTTAAAGACCCACATTACACCAAGTGGGACCATATTGGCCCAAACCGGAAATGTAAAACTTTTAAATACCAAGTGGGACCATATAGGCCCAAACCGGACCTTAAAAACCCATATTACACCAAACGGGACCATATACGCCCCAACCGGACCTTAAAATCGCACATTACACCAAGCGGGATCATATAGGCTCCAACCGGACTTTAAAAATCCACATTACACCAAGCGGCACCATATAGGCCCCAACCGGACCTTAAAAACACACATTACACCAAGCGGGACCATATAGGCCACAACCTGACCTTAAAAACCTTAAAATACCAAGCGGGACCATATAGGCCCCAACTGGACCTTAAAAACCCACATTACACCAAGCGTGACCTTTGCGAGCCTCCCACCCCCTCTACTTTACTGGCCTTGCAATGAGCGCCTTCAGCGCACTTTGTGAGCCTCTACCCCCCTCTACTTTACCGGTCTTGCGATGAGCGCCAAAGACGCTCATTGCGAACCTCTCCCCGGCTACTTTACTTGCCTTCCAATGAGCACCGAAGGTGCTCATCACGTGCCTCGCAATGAGAGCCCCTGCTTGGTGTAATGTGGGTTTTTAAATTCCGGTTGGGGCTTATATAGTCTAGCTTGATATAATAGTTTTTTTTTAAGTTACAGTTAGGGCCTATATAGTCCTGATTTGTATAATATGTTTTTTGAGAGCCTCTTCCCCCCCTACTTTACTGGCCTTGCGATGAGCGCCAAAGGCACCCATCACAGGCGTCCCCATCTCCCTCCCCTGTGTCCCTTCCCCCCTCCCTCCCTGGTGTTTCCTTCCCCATCTCCCTTCCCTGTGTCTCTTCCACCTCTGTGTCTCTCCCTCCCCCTCCTTTTTACTTGGTTGATGAAGTTGGGTAGAATCACCATGGAAGGATCGGTCAGTAAAAAGAGCGGGAATAAAGTGGGGAGTGTTTGAGATAATTGGCTTATAAAGCCATCCTGATGTCATATCATAACAATAAGCCTCATGGGCTTGGGGGCGTTCAGAGGGAACAGTCAGAGGGCATGTTCATAGCAACCACACAGCCTGCAGCACTGATTGGTTGATGCTGCAAGCGCCAGTAAGGAAAATGTATACATTTCATTGAACAATGAATTTGTATACACTGAAGTTGAGCGTTACAGCCTGACACTCACACTGTACTGTAGCAGTACTAGAGAGAGACACCAGGCAAGGGGGAAGGCACACAAAGGATATGTAGTAGTGACATATGCATATTTTTCATAAAATCGTACTAAAGAAGACTTGAAAGCTGATATACAGATATAATTAAATTGTATTATCTATATACATTTAAAATACAATATTAAAGTGATTGATCATTTTTGGGGGGGCGTCTGCCCATTTGCCCCGATGCCCCAGCTGACCCTGTCCAGCAGCATAAACCTCTCAGATTACAGGAAGATTAGCTGTCCAAAATGGAAGTGTCCATTAAACTTTCATGCTCATTGTTTGCATAGTTCCTAATACTGTTAGTTTGTTACATACTTCATCAACATGTGACATTTCCCCAAACGATAGTGGTGCTTTAATTACTTTCTTTAATAAAATATGTAAAGTGGAATATACTGTGTATATCTAGTTATACATACATATATTGTAGCAGTACAAAACTTCAACTACTCAGCAGATTATTACTGAAACTTACAGGAAATGTAATTATCTTGACATCATGTTTATTTCTCTAAATCTACAATTTTATATTCTGCAGCATAATTCTAGAACTGAACTTAAATCACAGAAGCCATAATATGTCACTTGCTGGAGTAAAACAGTAAGTAATGAAAAAGCTATGATTGCTTTTCTGTCCCTCCAAATGACAGTTACCACCTCAATGACCTGCTTCGGGCGGGCCCATCTAGACATGATACTCTAAGGGATAACGTCATCTAACAGGGTAGTTACAGAAATCAATACAAAACCCATTTCAAAGATACTCTGTGTAAGAATTCTGGTGTAACGCTCATTTATTGAATAGGCCTGGGGACAAAAATGCAACATCTTTTTGATATATATGCTTTACCTCCTAAGTAAAGGAATCTTGTTGGTAAGCAATAATTGTATTTTCAATCTATTACTTAGACTTGCCAAAGCACAGTCTGAAATCTAATATGTGGAAGACTGCAATAACTCAATTATGAGGCATAAACAGAGATGTTGTGCATTTATAAAGACATGGGAAAAGAGTAACAGTTTTGCTTGAAAAACAGACAATGCAAGACAATTTCTTGCTGTATACATTTATAGGAAATGTTACTGTTAAGTGCAAAAAAGAATGTACATATTTAACACACACACACATATATATACATATATATATATATATATATATATATATATATAAATACTGTGGCCCTTATTCAATTGCAGTTTGGCCAATTGAATAGGGGTCTAAATAAGCACATAACATATTTTTTTTTAATAAGTTTTTAATTAGTAAAAATCTATCCAAAAGCAAGGTTTTCACTAACTAAAAACTTCTGTAAAAAAAATATGTTATGTGCTCATTTAGACACTATTCAATTGGCCAAATTGCAATTGAATGAGGGCCTGTATATATATATATAATATTTTGTGATATATTTGTCAAGCATGCATTTAAAAATGCAGATTTTAAAAAACAACAAACTTTTTTTCACAGAGAGTACAGCAAAGATTAAGGGCCTCATTCTATTAGTGGCCGTAAATCGGCCGTAAGGCTGCGATTCCTTGCGGGGGTTCAGTTAACTCGCGATTCTATTATACGGCCCCGCAAGGATCTCCTTTTACGGCCAGCCGCATATCTTGGAACCGGCCGTAAGCGGTGAAATATAAAAACTCAAAAATAAATTCAAGCCTGCACTGTACAGCTCTGTAAATGCTAGGGATCATATTGGGGGACATGAGGATTAAAAGGAACCCACTCTCAAGCTTGCACATCTGCCCAAACCCGAGTTCAAATTAACTGTTTATTTTCCGGCTGCGGCGTGGGTGTGTCTGAGGTGCTCCAAGCACTCTGGACTTTTTACATGGATATTTTACGGATATTAAAAATTAAATATTTTACGGATTTGAGTACAGGATAATTATGTGCTATTTTTTCTAACACCTAAAATCCCTTTATAGTCTTCTCAAAGTGCA
Source organism: Discoglossus pictus (assembly GCA_027410445.1). Classification (NCBI taxonomy): domain Eukaryota; kingdom Metazoa; phylum Chordata; class Amphibia; order Anura; family Alytidae; genus Discoglossus; species Discoglossus pictus. The sequence continues at coordinate 230,013,568 of CM050166.1, forward strand.
GGATGGCTTTATTTGAGCTATTTTATGTGCTTAATTGGTGCTAGCGAGACCTCTTTCCTGCAAGTAAGCTGCGGCTCGCTTTTAGCCTTGCAGAGAGGTTTCCCGGAGCAATTGAATAGCAAAACTCTTGCGGCCGTTTTAGATCAAAGGCTTTCCTCTGGCGCGAGCGGCCGCAAGAGATAGCAAGGCACCGGCCGCAAGCCTGCCAGAGCCTCCGGCCGTAAGGGAATAGAATAGCCGAATAGCTTGCGGCCGGTCCTTGCGGCTCCGCAACGGCTGCGGCCGCTAATAGAATGAGGCCCTAAATATTTAAGCCAAGTTATGGAGATCCATGCAGAAATCATTTATTGTATCTACGCCAATGCATCTGACACTCTTAAGTCATCAAATGGTGAAATGGAGGTGCTAGAATTGCTGCATTTCCTTTTTTAAACTATTTTTTAACATTTTCGTGCAAAAAGACATTAGTAATGTTTAATACCAGCTCTTGCATGTTATGCAAGTATGTACTATTACATTTTTTTGTAAAGCTTCTTAAAGATTTTGTAGCCACAGACTTATACAATCATAGTGGCAAGCAAAAGACTAGGGGCCCTATTAAATTTCCCGATTTGTAGTTCCAGAAGCCCGTAAAAGAGCCCGCAGAAGTTATGGCTATTAAATTGGTCTCTTTTAGCTACCAGCAAACGATCTGCGGGATACAGGCTGAAAATCCCTACGCACTGTCAAAATCTGAACTCTGTCCCAACTAAGCCTTTGATCTTTTAATCCCGTAAATGTTACAATCACAAATAGCTATTAAATTGTTACAAGTCCTCAATCCGGCAATTGTTTTCACACCTATAAGTGGCAAATATAGTCAAAACTCCTACGGGCACTAGAGAGGACCCGCAAGGGGGTTAAACTCCTGTCTACAGCACTGTAAAAGCAAATATAAAAACACTACTGTATTGTACATTTCAGGAAAAGCGATGAAAGTTATTAAAATTAAGAGCATGACATTCTCAAACTCGGAAATCTGCAATAAAAAAAAAATTATGTTTATTTTCCATGTTATATCGATCCCGGCAATCAATGTGTTAATACATGTAATAGAACTCGCATGGACTAGAATATTATATTTATTGATTTTTTCATATTGCATTATTTCTGGAATGCGGGGCCGATCGCAACTCGAACTTCAAAACCGTAAGTGATTGAAATTTAACCTCCACTAAACCCATAACTACGGGTTTGAATAATTGATCATGTTCACGGCTGGAAATGCTACGTGCAGAAGCATGGTTTACGGGCTTGGATTACAGCCATGTCGTGGCAGCCTTTTCTAATTGAATTGCGCTGTAACTCCTGAAAGTTTCAGTTTGGGAATTTAATAGGGCCCTAGGAGTGAGAGTCTTACTGCATTTCTACTGCATTTTCCTTGGGCTGATCTACTGTTAATGCTTCTGTTTGCACATTTGCACATTATTTATATATATATCTATATATATATATATATATATATATATATATATATATATATGCATATGCGTAAAAGGAGCCATGTTTAAAATGGTTTGGATTGACAGAGTGATGGTGCATTATGTGGCCTCATTTGCATGCCCCGCCCAGTTTTCCCAGACTGCAGTGCATATACTGTATTTCTGAGAAATTTGAGCAGGAAATAAGTTTTCATCAACTTATTTTTAAACATTCAAATGGAATCACTAATGTACTATTCCTTATTTGTACTACTGTACATTTTACGGTGGAGGGCTTCTATCACTCTTAGCCCACCATATGTGAAACAATTGCTATATATATATCAGTAGTGATGCTTGCTATATTTAACTCATTGTTTTACCTGTGTATAATCCAGTTCCCATGATGGTGATGGAACACCATTTTACCTAGTGATTCAAGCATGGCTGCTATATCTGGACCTTTGTGAGTGATAATTGAACATGCTTCTTACACATTTGTTCATATTGTGTTTTAGATTTTTGTATATATCTCTCTTCATTTATAGCATCAATATTTTGTTAAAGAACCAATGTAGTCCTATTTCCCCTTGTGTAAAGGGAAGATCATTTCAACAATGTGGGAACATGTCTCCAATTAAATTATGGTTGTGCACAAATGGGAAGGCTGAACAGCCCAATGTTGCGAGAGAACTTCATAATTCATGCAATGGGTATAAGCAAGTGAGATTACCATGTTTGTGTGACATGGATATGAAGTCACATTCTGGATCAAGAAAAGCAAGAAGCGTCTACTCCAAGTGAAGACTGAATGGTGATATGGCTTCTCTTTGCATCTTACTGGCATATTTGTGTGTGGTCACAGACAAAATATCAAGGCAGAAGGCACAGGTACGGGGACAGGAAACAAACAATGCAGGCAGCATGCAGAAGAGATTGATTGAGACAAGTAAAGTGAAAAACAAACATGTTTGAGATGTCAAGATCAACATAGACATTCAATGCTGTATTGTAATATTTTGCACAGACACAGTGGAAAGTATGATGAAGAGTCTGGATGATCTGCTGTTATCCGTTTTGGAGCACTTTCTCATTTATCTAACTGAGTCTATCAACGTTTCTAAAGTCTGATAGATAATCTCATTGGAATAACATTGAAGGTACAGTTAATAACTCCAATGGTTAAACTCCTCTGAGTAGGTAGGATATAGATGACAACAATGTACTGGCTCCAGGAGTTTGGCCTATTGTATTATGTTTGCTATTTATGTACTTTATGCAATTTGCACATGCTCATTTTGCCATCATAAATGGTATAGTTAAGTGTCCTAGACGTTGAAGCAAGCAAGTAAATTAACAGCTCTCTTGGGGTCGCAAAGATACCAACTAACCAACAGACTGGGTTTAAAGATTGCATTTTCATTTTGCTGAAACTCCTCCCTCCACTTAGATGTTCTATTAACAAGAAAGAAGTGTAACTATCTTCTTTAAAAGGGTCTGAATTACAAGGTAGAAAAAGGCTAAAAAAGATAAAAATGTTTGCATTTATCAAATTATACCAAGAGCAACAAGAAAATATCATGAGAATACAGTATGCCGCTAAGAACTGGCATATATCCCTCTTTATAAACAGGAATTTTAGACTAATTACATCCTCTTTCCTCTTTTAATGTAAATGCTACTATTTTTCAGTAACATTCCTTATCTGTCTGCATAGACTATATAAATAATATAATTATATAAATAATACAATTATACATAAATATGAATCACACCTTCATATTTAGATTACATTTTAATTGCATACAAGGGCCTATAAAAATGATTAGACTAAAAATAAAATATTTAATTCTTTAGCTGAAATTTGATTAAAAAAAAGACCACAAAAAAACAAAAAAAACTGTATTTTGTATACTTTAAATGGACCTTGATAGAATCCTGGAGTTCAAAGCTGGAGTTGGAGAGCATCCGAGTGTAATAATATTCATAACATGTGTATAAGCAGATTTGAAAGTGGGAAACATTTTATGTAAAAAGTAGATTAAGAAAGATGCTAAAAACAGGATACATATACTGCTAAACTAAATTGATAGCTAATTTCAACATACAAATGCCTGCTAAACCATAACGTTAAAAGACATACTATCATACTATAGAAGAACTTGATAAACTCCTGGTGAAGTACAGTTCGTATGAACTGTGTTGTGTTCAGGGCCTATCCTATACCAGCAACCATGTTGATGTCATCAGAGTTTTAGTCTCTCATATTTCTTTGGTTTCCATAGTGCTTGTTACCTGGAAATTATCAGTCTAATAGAGACACCTGGATCCTATTGTTATATGTGCTCTCACTTTCCATCTAGTGCTAGTGTTAATTGTATATTCTTTGTACTAGCATGCATTTCTTTGTATATGTTTTTTATGAGGTTTTATTAATAAAAATACAGATTTTTTAGTATGTGTGCACGTATTTGTATTCTTTATTGCATGCAAAACTAGTCAGACACTGACAAAATATCTGTAATGAACAGCTAAGTTGTTTGTCATTTCAATATTTAAATGCCTGCCAAGCCGTAATAACAAAGATACATACTATCAAATTACACTCAAACTTGTCAACATTGTGACAGAAAATTGAATAAACATCTTTTAACTACCATAGAAGCTGATTTCTAAGTTTCAGCAATAAATAATTCAAAATACTAATCAATTTAATCAAAAACATAAAAAGAGAAGATCTATATTTGCTCTCCTGACTTTATAACCCTCCCTACTAGTTCATGTCACAATCTATATATACATACTGTATACTCCCCTGAATGGCCTCCCATAACATACAAATAAACATGTAAAAAGTGAGATCCTGTTAATCTGACCTTATATCACATCCCCAGCACTGGACATCACTTTAGCATTTGAAAACTGCTCTAATACACCTATACCCCAAGTCTGCTGACCCAGGATGCTTCTGCATTTAGCCCTCTCCTACCCGCCCCACTTATAATTACTTAATGAAACCTAATGATTACACATAAGAAACATCTCCAAAATCTGTTATTTTCTCCCACAAGAATCCCAATTCACTCATTATCATTTCCCATTACTACTGCAGCTCACTCCTAACAGCCCTTTGACTTACTAGACTATACTCGCGCTAATCCATTTTAAATGCCTCTGTTTGGCTTTAATATCTCCTGACTCTGTCAATCCCTTCACTAGTTTCCCATATCCATTAGAATTAATTTCAAAAGCCTGACATCATCAAAGGCCTCAATAACACAAAATGCTCATTCATACTTTTCTCTTCTCCCATCATCACCTCCTCATCCTGTTGTCTCCAAGATATTTCTTGTGCTGCCTCTATAATTCTCCACCCTGCTCTATTAGACTATCCCTGCTCTTCAAATCTTCAAACGTACTGTGATAATCACATATATAGTTGTGAGCATGCGAGTTGTTGCTAACGCTTGCGGGCTCGCGTAGCGAGGGCAGTGGGCGAGTGCCTCAGTTGCTGGCATGGAGCGCCGCAGGCGCTCCTTGCCAGCAACTGAGGACCCTCGCGAAGCGAGTGCCTCAGTTGCTGGCATTCATAGAGCACCGCAAACTTCACGTCGCAACGAAAACTACACGACACAACAGTTACGACACTCGCTAAATTTTACACGACACAACAATTACAACACTCGCTAAATTTTACGAGCAACGCAAACAACATACGACACACGTTAACATACATTACTGCCTCGCAACACTCGGACGCAACTCGCGAACATTACAAAATTCAAAACACAATACATACACACAGCACATACATAAAAAAACCTACCTACAGCAACATGAAGCATCCAGGACCTCAAAAATGCAACTTACACCTTCATTTCACCCAAAATAAAAGTTTAGACACTAAAAAATTTGCTAATCAAGAGAAAAAATGGCTGCCGAACAAAACGAAAATGAGGCTACACACGCAAACACCATACGAGACACGTTACCAGACATTACGACCTCGCAAACATCGGACGCAACACGCCGACATACAAACATTTAAAACACAATAAATACACACAACACACACATAAAAAGCTTACCTACAGCAAGAGGAACGATCCAGCACCTCAAAAAACCAAGTTACACCTTCATTTAAATAAAAATAAAACACTTTAGACACTAATAAAATCGCTAAGCGAAAGAAAAAAAAATGGCCGACGAACAAAACGAAAACGAGGCTTCAGACGTAACTATACTACACTGACTCGCAAGAATGAAATACATACTATACGGCACGTATCACACTGATATTAAACACCATTTTGACCACTACTACGCACAAAATGGCAGATGGAATGCAAATTGTAAGCTGGAATGCAAATAGCGCATGCGTTTTGCGTTCTAACGGTCTCACTTTCCAGAAATTTCTACAAGTTTATAAACACTGCCTACTTTCCACAAAATTCTACATTTCTACTCAGGTGATGAACGGAGTGACTGGATAGGTAACTGCTACTCTTACTTGAGAAGACAATTCTTTCCTAATGTACTACTTTACACTGTGCAAATTACAACTGAGAGGTAAGCTATAATATATTACATTTTATTATCAAGACAGGACAAAAAATAAATATTTTTAAGTAGGAAAATGTGATTTATGTATAGTGACATGTGACACGCACATTTATGTGTATAGGCCCTGCAACAAACTAATCTTTAAATGACATTGCCAAAAATTAATAATTTAATATTAAAATAGGATTTAGGTATAGTGATATGTGACACGCACATATGTGTATCATGTATAGTCACATGTCATGTAACACGCAGATTTCTGTTTATAGTCACTGCAAAAAACTAATAATATTCACAAATAATTAAACAACTATATTGTAATGACAGTAAAAATAAAAATTTGGTATACTGATATGTGACACGCATATATATGTGTATCACGTATAGTCACATGTCGCACGCACATTTATTGTGGAGCCCCAAAAAATGAGTCATGTTCATTGAAAGTAATTACAGAAGTATATATCTACATGCCATTAATTTATTGGAATTCAATATATAACCTAAAAATCAATCTTTCTCCTTTTTTTTACTACAGACTCTGCATCAACAGCGTCACTCAAGAATTTGCACCGTGCACTGTGACCCACAATCCCTTTTAAACAACTCCAAGAAAGAACAAGAGGTAAGATACAAAAATACATTACATGCTGAAAAAGACCATGCTTTGGTAAATCAAAATGAAGAAATATACAATTAACCATTTCACTTTCTTTTTAAAACAGACACTACAAGAAGACCGGCGGATTAAGATTGGCAAGAGGGGACCCTCTGTCATTTGACACTTCAATCAAGGTAAAGTATTAAGTATAAAAAAGAAAACAACTATGAGCCTCATTCAATTCCGAGTTCACCAATTTAATAGGGCTCTATATAAGCACATACAAAAAAATTTAAACAAACTTTTTAGTTACTGAACCTCAATCCAAAACAAAGGTTTTCACTAACTAAAAAATTCTGTCAAAAAAATATCTTATGTGCTTATATAGAGCCCTATTCAATTGACAAATTTATAATTGAATGAGGACCTATATATGTTTAATGGTGACAATATAACAAATGCAGCAACCAAAGGCCCTCATTCAATTGCTATTTTGGACAATTAAATAGGGCTCTAAATAAACACATAACATATTGTTTTTAAGTAACTTTTTACTTAGTAAGGTCCTGATTCAATTTGAAATTTGTCAATTGAATAGGGCTCTATATAAGCACATCACATATATTTTTGACCGAAGTTTTTAGTTAGTGAAAACCTTGGTTTGGAATAGAGGTTCAGTAACTAAAAAGTTTGTTTAAATTTTTTTCTATGTGCTTATATAGAGCCCTATTCAATTGGGCAACTCGGAATTGAATGAGGCTCTAAGCATCTATCTAAAAGCAAGCTTTGCACGAACTAACAACTTGTTTAAAAAATATATGTTATGTTCTTATTTACAGCCATGGGCCCTCATTCAATTGCGATTTGGCCAATTGAATAGAGCTCTAAATAAGCACTTAACATATATTTTTTAAATAAGTTTTTAGTTAGTAAGCATCTATCCAAAAGCAACATTTTTACTAACTAAAAACTTCTTTAAAAAAAATATGCTATGTGCTTATTTAAAGCCCTATTCAATTGGCCAAATCCCAATTGAATGAGGGCCATATTCAATTGGCAACATCGCAATTGAATCACGGTCTCATTAAGTTAATCAAGGCCCTCATTCAATTGCAATTTGCACAATTGAATAGGGCCCTAAATAACCACATTACATATATTTTTTAAATAAGTTTTTTGGTAGCAAGCATCTATCCATAATAAAGGTTTTCACTAACTAAAAAATTATTTAAAAAATATATGTTATGTGCTTATTTAGGGTACAATTCAATTGGGCAAATTGCAATTGAATGAGGCCCCAACTATGCACCATATGGTACACACAAAATAGGATTAGACACAAAAAAAAAATAACAAATACTAAATTTATATTCTTCTTTAATGTTTAACAACCTATAAGCCTTACAAAGAACCATAAATAAGTATACCACAAGGGGTGCGCACAAAACAGGATTGTAGAAAAAATCACACAAACACATAGCAAACTAAATTCATATTCTTAGTTAATGTTTAACAACCTATAAGCCTTACAAAGAAGCCTAAATAAGTATATCACAAGTGGTGCGCACAAAACAGGATTGTACTAAAACTCACACAAACACATAGGAAACTACATTAAGATTCTTCTTTAATGTTTAACAACCTATAACCATTACAATGAAGCCTAAATAAGTATAGCACAAGTGGTGCGCACAAATAGGATTGTAGAAAAAGTCATACAAACACATAGCAAACTACATTAATATTCTTCTTTCATGTTTAAAAACCTATAGCCATCACAATGAAGCCCAAATAAGTATACCACAAGTGGTGCACACAAAACAGGATTGTAGAAAAAGTCACACAAACACATAGCAAACTACATTAATATTCTACTTTCATGTTTAAAAACCTATAGCCATCACAATGAAGCCTAAATAAGTATACCACAAGTGGTGAGCACAAAACAGGATTGTAGAAAAAGTCACACAAACACATAGCAAACTACATTAATATTCTTCTTTCATGTTTAAAAACCTATAGCCATCACAATGAAGCCTAAATAAGTATACCACAAGTGGTGCGCACAAAACAGGATTGTAGAAAAAAACACACAAACACATAGCAAACTGAATTAATATTCTTCTTTAATGTTTAACAACCTAGAAGCCTTACAAAGAAGCTTAAATAAGCATAACAAAAGTGGTGCACACAAATTAGGATTGTAGATAAAGTTAGACAAACACATAGAAAAAATTCACCATAACAGATACAATACACCAAAATTAAGACATTTTTGATTTATTTAAAATACATTTAACTCAAACAACATTTTCAATTTTATTTTACAACAGATACTGCCTGAAGACAATCGGACGAGGACTTTCAACACAGGACCAGACCAGCGGACGAGGACTTTCACCAGAGGACCACAACATCGGACGAGGGCTATAGCCAGAGGACCACACCATCGGACAAGGACTTTCAACAGAGGACCAGACCATAGGACGAGCATTTTAAACAGAGGACCACACCATCGGACGAGGACTTCCAACAGAGGACCAGACCATTGGACAAAGATTTTTAACCGAGGACCAACAAACATTCGGATTCAAATCACACTTTAACCAAGGTACAGTGTAATAAGTACAAAAGGAGAAAACTAAAGAAACATGTTTCATCTGCATCCGTGTCAACAGAAAACTAAAAACAAATAATAACGATGTTCCTTTTTCTATTTAAATTCGCACTATGCAATACATGGGTCAATAACCACATCAATGTTTTTTTGGCAAAGAAGTTTTTAATTGGTAAACATCTATCCACAAACAAGGTTTTCAATAACTAAAAACTTCTTTCAAAAAATGATGTTAACTGCTTATTTACAGCAGTATTGAATGGGCCAAATTGTTATTCAATGAGGCCAGGACTTATAACTTTTAACAAAATATAACTGATACATTAATGATTTACCTCTTATTTCTCAATTATGCACAATAATGTTTAACAGTAATTACAAATTTCAATATACCCAATTACATTTCTTTTTTTGCCTTTACAGATTAACATGACTACTAACGAGAGCAAACAAGAGAACAAAAGACGTCAAACTAGAGAAAGACAAGAGAGATGGGCCGCACAGCAGACACCAGAGGAGAAAGAAATTCGATGAGAAAAAGAACGCAAAAGACTTGCAAGCAAAAGACAGCTGCAAAAATGAAAGATACGCCAAAAAAAACTACAAAGCAAATAAAGCATTTACAACCTGTTCCTCAAACATCAGATGACATTTTACAAGATACAATTAAAGACATACCAAAAAAAGCAACTACAAAAACAAAGCATTTACAACCTGTTACTGAAACCTTACAGGACATTTCAACAAAAACAGGACAACATATACCAAGAAAAGCCACGAAAAAACTAAGCATTTAGAACCTGTTGTTCAAACATTCCATGACTTTTCACCTGATGAATATGAAAGTCAAACTCCTATATGCTTTGCAAATTGTCCTTTACTCTTTAAGTCTTTTGCAGTAGAGGTTCATAGTTGTGGGGACATGACTACTCAATGTCAGTTTTGTGAGGCTTATTATTTTAAACAAGAGAGACCCAGAGATGGCCAATTTATTAGTTGCTGTCAAAAAGGCAAGTTCAAACTTCCAGAAAGGAAAGAATTTCCAATCTATTTACAAAATATTATGACTGAACCTACTTTTCCAAACTACAAAAATTTTAAGACAAACATAAGATCCTACAATAGTGCCATATCCTTTGCATCTATGGGGGCATTATTAGCTGCTAATGTACCAGGACATGGTCCTTACTGTTTTAAAGTCCAAGGACAAATTTATCATTGTACTTCCCATTTACATCCAGAAGAAGGAGAGCAACTATATATCCTAGATACAATGGAAGCTATTGACCAACGTATGCAGATGGAAGAAAATAAAAAATGCTTACACAGTGTTTTTATAGAGCTAAATAACATTATGGACAATAATCCTTACAGTAAAACTTACAAAAAATTGGCAGAAGTAGAAAATGAACAACTACTTCATGCACAAAGACATTAATTACCAATGCCAAAGGTTAATATGGTGCTTAAAAGAGACAGACATACTGATAAACGTCGTTATAACTTGCCAACATCAAATGAGGTTGCAATGGTGTTTCAAAATGATGAAGGAGAACCACCATTTCTAAGAGACATTAGAATATATCCCAGAAATGAGGAGCAACCATTTATTAATATGAATATCTTAAGTCCAAATTTAGATCCAATGACATATCCCATCTTTTTCCCACACGGAGAAGCAGGTTGGCAACCAAAATTAACACTTTCCAGTTACCCAAATGCTAAAGCCAGAATCCAAAATAATGTTTCTATGCTTGAATTTAAAGTAGCTCAAATTGCCATTCGACATGGATTTAATCCAATTTTATGTGGTGGAAAACTAACCCAACAATGGATTATTGATTCATATGAGGCAAATAATTTAAACTTTATAAAATATCAACAAGATAAACTACGTTAGAACAGTATTCTGGACTCATGGACTATGTTGCTGATGTGGCTACAAGCAGAGACATGACAGCTGGCAAAGCCATCATTTTACCATCTTCCTTTCAAGGATCGCCTCGAAATATGAGAGAAAGATACAATGATGCTATGGCTATTGTCACCAAATTTGGCAAACCAGATTTATTTCTGACATTTACATGTAATCCACAATGGCCAGAAATTACACAAAATCTACTTCTTGGACAAACTGCTTCCGATCGACCAGATTTAGTAGCCAGAGTTTTTAAGATCAAATTAAATGAATTAATACTTGACTTCACTATAAATCAGTTATTTGGCAAATGTCTTGCTTATGTATATACCATTGAATTTAAAAAAACAGGCCTTCCCCATGCACATCTTCTCATAATACTTCAAGAGAAAGATAAATTAGATACTTCGGACAAAGTGGATGCAGTCATTGTTGCTGAACTACCAGATCCAGAACTATATGGTAGACTATATGAGATTGTTACTCATCGCATGATTCATGGACCCTGTGGAGACCTTAATCCACAATCACCATGTATGGAAAATAATAAATGTTCAAAGAATTTCCAAGAGATTATAGAGACAAAACATATGCAAATTGTGATGGCTATCCACTTTATAAAAGAAGAGAAGGAGATAGTGCCATTATTCGTGGAAAAAAAGATATGTAGATATGTAGTACCCTACAATCCACATTTACTTATGAAATACAACGCCCACATCAACGTAGAAGCCTGCACTTCCATCAAATCCATAAAATATGTCTACAAATATATTTACAAAGGCTATGATGCAGCTACTGTAGTCGTCAAAAGTGCAGACAATCCTGAATGTAGTGAGTTGGTACATGATGAACTTGCATCTCATGTAGATACTCGCTATGTCAGTGCGCCAGAAGCTATGTGGCGGCTTTTAAAATTTGAAATGCATGATAGATCACATGCAGTATATAGATTAGCAGTACATTTGCCACAACGACATTTAGTCTATTTCCATGCTGGAAATGAAATGAATGCATTGGCCCAAAGTGAAGATCGTCACACTACACTAACTGCATGGTTTGAATTAAATTCCACTGATCCTCAAGCAACACAATACTTATATACTGAAATTCCATATCACTATGTTTTTGTGAATGGATTATGGAGACCAAGAAAAAGCAGTGGCAATAAAATAATTCCAAGAATTTACACAGTCAGTCCAAGAGATGTTGAACGTTTTTGCTTACGGATATTACTTTTAAATGTTCCAGGAGCACAAAGTTTTGAACCATTAAGAACTGTTAATGACATTGTATATGAATCCTTCCATTTAGCTGCAAGACATAGAAACTTACTCTCTGATGATACAGAGTGGGAAAGATGTTTAGAAGAAGCAGTACAATGTCAAATGCCACAACAGATGAGAGAACAATTTGCTTTTATTTGTATCTTCTCAAATGCTCCAAATGCATTAGCTTTGTGGGAGACTTTTAAAAGTAATATGGCTGAAGACTTTATGCAACGATACAATGAACCCATTGCACACTTAAAAGCGTTAATGGAAATCCAAGAAGTATTTTTAACTCATGGATTAAGTTGTGCAAGTTTTAATTTGCCTGATCCAGGTCTTATAGATGACATAAACTTTGAAGACTATGACATTCAACTACAAGCAGAAAGAACAGAAGAAAGACTTGCAACTTTAAATACATTACAATTGCAAGCATTTCATGCCATTAAAAATGCAATAGATGATGGCAAGGTTGACAGAGCGTTATTTCTATCTTGATGGACCTGGCGGATCAGGAAAAACCTACCTGTATAATTTATTAATGAGTTCAGTACGAGCACAAGGTCAAATAGCAATGGCGTTTGCCACTACTGGAATTTCTGCACTTTTATTAGAAGGTGGAAGAACTGTTCATAGTGGATTTAAACTGCCAGTGCCTATTTTAGAAACTTCTGTGTCAGATATTCCCATGACATCATTACAAGCAAAGAAATTGAAGAAATGTAAATTAATTATAATAGATGAGGCCACAATGATGTCATGCTATGCCCTCCAATGTATTGACCGTTTGCTTCGTGAAGTCATGGATAATACTTTTCCATTTGGTGGAAAGGTAATGTTGTTGGGTGGCGATTTTAGTCAAACATTACCTCTCGTTGTACATGGAAATCGAACTGACATTATCGAAACCTGTATAAAGTCAAGCACAGTATGGAAACATTTTACCCATCTTCAACTGTAACAAAATATGAGATCAGAAGGCCAAACTGATTTCAATGATTGTCTTATTAAAATTGGAGAAGGCAGAACAGAAAAAATACTACATTTAGCTGACGACACTGTAGAGATCCCACCTCATATGATTTGTCAACAAGATATTATATCGGCTATATTTGAAGGGAGCATAAATAACGAAGAATATTCTGAGCTTGCCAACCAAGTCATAAAGACGTGTAAAAATAAAGATGCATTAATCCTCAATAATGAAATATTTAAAAAAATGAATGCACCACAATGAAATTATCACAGTGCTGATTCTGTACTTGCTGATGACAATGAAAGTCAGGCTAACTTTTCTACTGAATTCATAAACTCACTAACTCCTTCTGGAATGCCACCACATATTTTGCAGCTAAAGAAAGGTGCAATTATCATGTTACTGCGAAATATGAACCCCAAGAAAGGCCTATGCAATAGGACAAGATTAATTGTTCAACAATTAAAGGACCATTTTATAGATGCTGAAATTTTAACTGGTACCCATAAAGGAGAGAGAGTTTTCATACCAAGGATAGATTTAGCACCAAGTGAAAGTAGTCTCCCTTTTGTACTTCAAAGAAGACAATTTCCCATTATTATGGCATTTGCCATGACCATTAATAAATCACAATGTCAAACGTTCAAATCTGTGGGTATTTTCTTGGAAGAACCAGTATTTGCACATGGTCAATTCGATGTTGCGTTGTCACGGTGCAAAAATCCACAAGCTATTAAAGTTTACATTGAAAAGAATGAAAGTCAAGGTGATTTATTAGAAGATGGACGTATTTTTACTAAAAACATTGTCTACTATGAAGTACTACAGTAAAGAAATAAAACACAAGCAAAACAAATTTAAAAGCATTCAAAAATAATAAACAATAAACAATTTCAGTCATAATTTATGGAAGGACTCTTTATGAATGATTTGCCTCACAAAACACTTGCCTTGCATTATTTATACAAATTATGTTAAAATGTTAATTAACTATGTTACTGTTTCTAATGTTACAAGTTAGAAAATTTTACTCGGGATTAAATGTATAATATTGAAGTTAACAATTATTCATATAGAAATTGCATGTTAAAAACCATTACCTCAAGTTTACAATACTGATTAGTTTAAAGTTAAACCGTTTCTACATTCAAATGTTATTACTTTTAATACAAAATTAGCTTAAAAAAATTATTCACTATGTTATTTTTTATAATGTTCAAACTTATACAAATGTTTTGTCAAGTTACAAAGTTACAAAAATAATAAAGTTAAAGTTTCAAAAATATACTTTCAAGTTTCTTACATATATTACAAAGTTCAGGTTAAAATTGTGTACGTTTCAACAAGCCTTTTTACTGTTTGCTTTCCAGGGGATTTCATGTATATTGAAGTTAACAATTCTTCACATACAAATTGCATGTTAAGAAACCATTGCCTAAATTTTACAATAAATATTGATTTCAAGTTACACTTTTCTTACATTAAAATGTTCATACAAAATGCTTTCACAATTATTGTTCACCAAGAGAACTTTCCAAACATATACATGTCATTGCCGTCATTTTTTGACGGGCAAGTCGCTAGTTTTGTTATATTTGTCTTTCATATTCACTGTGCTTAGAACAATGGAATACTTACAGCATTCACTTTACTTAGAAAAATGGGATAATGATAATAATGTAAAGTTAAGATTCTTATGGATCATACATGCACTTGATAATTACTTAGGGCTCAGTTAAGCTCCTGTAAGGTAGCCTCGGCCCTACAGCAGTTTCTGCATGAGATTGTTTACTGACCTAGTACATTGTCCCAATAGGCTAATTCTCTTAAGAAGTTATATTCACACTAGCGACTTGCCCATCAAAAAATGACAGTCAATAGAATTTTAAAGCTGGAAATGCTGTTTGTGACACAATGTGATTCTCTAACACTCTAAATCTTTTTCTTATCTACAAAGAAGAACAAAAAAAAATTCTTACATTTAAAAAAAAAATTAACAATGTACTGTTAAACCATATCAACCTTTTTAATTGTCATGTATGGAATAATAATATCACAATCCATCAAATTTCTCTGAAAACATATTTTAAACCATTACATGAAGTTTTCTAATATTAAAGTCATATTGTAAACAGTGTGTAAGTTTTTTTTTTAACAATACTAACATTAAATTGTTGAACTTTTTGTAAATGAGTCTCTTCAACCATGACATAATGCTTTTTAACATACAAACTTTAATTTAAACTCCTGTTAAAACACATAGGTATTGAATCCAGAGGACGGTAAAAAAAAAAAACATTGCAACTTAGCCAATTGTCTCAAAAGGGGAAAAAAATGAATTCCTTCCTGACCCCATTAAATGGTGATCGGATTACTCCCTGGATGAATACTTTCTATTTAATTATACATTGAATTTTGTTAACAAATATTTCTGCTGCAAATTACATAAATATTTTTTAACATTTACTAAATTAATTTTGCAAACTTTTGAACATACAATGCTAACAATGCAAACATTAACATAAGATTCTAACAATTAACCTTAATTTATTTTAAACTACATTGAGCTTGAATATTGAACCCAGAGGAAGGCAAATTTAAAAAAAATGTAATTTAGCTGTGTACATTTTTTGAAAGTGTTGTCCAAAAAGAATTCCTTCCTGACTTTATTAACTGGATCAATAATCTATATATCATGCAACATTTTAATTTGTGAAGAAATGATGATGCTGCTACTAACATTAAACCTTAATTACAAAGGGCCTCATTCTATTATCGGCCGTAAATCGGCCGTAAGGCTGCGATTCCTTGCGAGGGTTCAGTTAACTCGCGATTCTATTATACGGCCCCGCAAGGATCTCCTTTTACGGCCGGCCGCATATCTTGGAACCGGCCGTAAGCTGTGAAATATAAAAACTCAAAAATAAATTCAAGCCTGCACTGTACAGCTCTGTAAATGCTAGGGATCATATTGGGGGACATGAGGATTAAAAGGAACCCACTCTCAAGCTTGCACATCTGCCCAAACCCGAGTTCAAATTAACTGTTTATTTTCCGGCTGCGGCGTGGGTGTGTCTGAGGTGCTCCAAGCACTCTGGACTTTTTACATGGATATTTTACGGATATTAAAAATTAAATATTTTACGGATTTGAGTACAGGATAATTATGTGCTATTTTTTCTAACAACTAAAATCCCTTTATAGTCTTCTAAAAGTGCAGGATGGCTTTATTTGAGCTATTTTATGTGCTTAATTGGTGCTAGCGAGACCTCTTTCCTGCAAGTAAGCTGCGGCTCGTTTTTAGCCTTGCAGAGAGGTTTCCCGGAGCAATTGAATTGCAAATCTCTTGCGGCCGTTTTAGATCAAAGGCTTTCCTCCGGTGCGAGCGGCCGCAAGAGATAGCAAGGCACCGGCCGCAAGCCTGCCGGAGCCTACGGCCGTAAGGGAATAGAATAGCAGAATAGCTTGCGGCCGGTCCTTGCGGCCCCGCAACGGCTGCGGCCGATAATAGAATGAGGCCCATAGAATGCATCAACCTATCAGTCCTTTTCAAAGATATTTTTAAGCTTACAAACCTGTATGAAACATATTAAATTTAAAAAAAAATCTAAAATGCAAACATAGGGCCTCATTCAATTGCGATTTGGCCAATTGAATAGGGCTCTATAGAAGCACATAGCATTTTTTTTTTAAAGAAGTTTTTAGTTAGTGAAAACCTTGCTTTTGGATAGATGTTTACTAACTAAAAACTTCTTTAAAAAAATATGCTATGTGCTTATTTAGAGCCCTATTCAATTGGCCAAATTGCAATTGAATGAGGGCCTTATTGTTTTGTGGAGCCAATCATGTCTAAACTGACTTCCAAGACATTCCATTTTTTTTTTAAATTTTCCTTGAAACTGTTTTCCTTTCAAAGAGCACAGCAGCCTTTTATTTCTGTATATGTGATGTAAGTCCTTTTTTTTTCTCCTTTCTTTTTTTGTGTTGGTTATTACTGTAATTTTCTGAAATTGTTGACATATTTGTGTAACTGAAATAGTGTTCCGCTAAGAAGAGGGCAATTGACCTTTAATTTCTTCCTTCAAATGAAATCACTATTATCTGTGATTACAAAACCTTGTAGTACACAGTATTTTTTGTAAAAATACGGTCATCATGTAGTAGATCACCCTGACTTGGGTTTTCTTCAACTGAAACTTTAATTGCATCTGGATTTGTGCACCCTGAAAAAGCAACATAGAGTTGTCCATGTGCAAAAAACAGGTTCTTGTATAAAAAATACCCACAGACTTAAAAGTTTGTCCTTGGGATTTATTGATGGTCATGGCAAATGCCATGATAACTGGAAATTGTCTCCTTTGAAGGACAAAAGGCAAACCACTCTCACTTGGAGCTAAATAAATTCTTGGTATAAAAACTCGTTCACCTTTATGGGTCCCAGTCATAATTTCTGCATGTTTAAAATTATCTTTTAACTCGTGCACAATTAATCTGGTCCCATTACAAAGTCCTTTTTTTGGATTCATATTTCTCAATAACATGACATTTGCCCCTTTTTTCAATTGCAAAACATGTGGTGGCATTCCAGGTGGGGTTAAAGAATTAATACATTTGATACTCAAATTCGATTCACTGTCTTTATCATCAGCCAGAACTGAATCTGCACTGTAATAATTATTTTGTGGTGCATTGATGAATTTTAATATTTCGTTATTTAGATTCAAGGCATCTATATTTTTTGATGTTACAATCACTTTGTTTGCAATGTCTGAGTAATCGTCGTTATTCAGAGTGTTTAGAATGATTGCTGATATGAGTGATTCATTGCAAACCATTTGTGATGGAATTCTAATGGTATCATTGGGTAAATCATGTATTTGTGGATGTTTTCCTTCTCCAATTTGGATGAGTCAATCATTGAATTAATTTTGGCCTTCGGATCTCATATTTAATTTTAATTTGAGATGTGTAAATATTTTCCACAGTTTACTTGTCTTGATACATGTTTCAATGATCTCAGTTCTATGTGGCACAACAGGTAATGTTTGCTTAAAATCTCCTCCTAACAGCATCACCTTTCCACCAAATGGCAAATGATTATGCATCACTTCTTTTAAGAATCTATCAATACATTGCAAAGCATGACATGACATCATTGTTGCCTAGTCTATGATAATTCATTGATTTTGTTTTTAAATTTCTGCTTGTAAAGAATTCAGTCGAATATCTGACACTGATGTTTCCAAAATGGGAACTGGCAGCTTAAATCCACTATGCACAGTTCTACCACCGTCAAACAAAAGTGCTGCAATTCCAGTTGTTACAAATGGCATAGCTATCTGACCCTGTGCTCCAATGTAACTCATCAAACAATTGTACAGATAAGTTTTTCCTGATCCACCCGGGCCGTCTAGATAGAAATACCGGCCTTTGACCATTTCATCATCTGTAGCATTTGTGATGGCATTAAATGCTTTTAATTGTAAAGTATTTAAAGTTGCCAGTTTTTCTTCAGTTTTTTGTTTTTGTAGCTCAGTGTCATAATCATCAAAGTGGATGTCATCTATAAGTCCTGGATCAGGCAAATTAAAACTTGCACAATTTAATCCATGAGCAAACAATATTTCTTGAATTTCCATTAAAGTTTTTAACAGTGCTATTGGCGAATTGTAACGTTTCAAGAAGTCTTCAGACATATTTAATTTAAATGTTTCCCACAAAGTAAATGCATCAGGTACATTGCAAAAGATGCAAATGAATGCAAATTGTTGTCTCATTTGCTTTGGCATTTGACATAGTGCTGCTTCTTCCAGACACCTCTCCCATTCTGTATCATCAGCTATGAAGTTTTGATGTCTTGCAGCTAACAGGAAAATATCATAAACTATGCCATTCACGGTGCGTAAATGTTCCAAACTTTGTGCACCGGGAACATGTAAAAGAAGTAATCTTAAACTGAAACGTTCAATGTCCTTTGGACTGACGGTATAACTTTGTAGTATAATTTTATGTGTATGTCTTCTTTGTTGTCGCCATACACCATTTACAAATACATAGTGATATGGAATCTCAATGTATAAAAATTGTCTGGCCTGCGTATCCTGGCAGTTTAATTGAAACCATGCAGTAAGTGTTGAATCTCGGTGTTCACTTTGAGCTAAGGCAGTTCTTTCATTGCTTGCAGTAAAGCAAACAAACTGACTTTGAGGCAAATGTTTAGCTAAACAATAGACAGCATGTGACCGATTATGCATATCAAATTTCAGAAGCCACAACATTGCTTCAGGAGCATTGACATAGCGAGCATCTAAATAAATTGAAAGTTCGTCATGTAAAATTGGATTTTCGTTTTCGTTTGCAGCACCTTGCACAACAACAGTTGCTGCATCATTTCCTTTGTATATATATTTATAAAACATATTTGATTGGTTTAATAGAAGTGCAAGCTTCCACATTTATGTGTGCATTGTACTTGATGAGCAAATGTGGATTGTATGGAACGACAAATCTATTATCAACCTTTTGTCCACAGATAATAGATCCTTTGGAAAGTGGATGGCAAAATAATTGCTCTTCCAGCTGGAATGTCTCTGTTGTTAGCCAATTCAGCGACATAATCCATCAATCCACAATACTGTTCTACTCGTACTTTATTTTGTTGAAATGTTATGAAATTTAGATTATTTGCTTCAACTTGTAGATAGGAATCAATAATCCATTGTTGAGTGAGTTTGCCCCCACTTAAAATTGAATTAAAAGAATCCCGAACAGCAGTTTGTGCCACGTTATATTCCAGCATAGAAATATTGTATCTAACACAAACTTTACTATTGGGATAACTTTGTAATTGTAATTTTGGTTCCCATCCAGGTTCACCATTTGGAAAGAAATGGGATATGTCATTGGATCTAAATTACAACTTACTATATTTATGTTTATAAAAGGTTGTTCTTCATTGCGTGGATATATTCTAATATCCCGCTGAAAAGGTGGTTCACCATCTTCATTTTTAAAAACCATGGCAACCTCATTGACTGTTGGTAAATTATACCGTCTTTGATCAGTGCTTCAATCTCTTTTTAACACCATATTTACTCTTGGCGTTGTCAATTGATGTCTTTGAGCATGTTCCTGTTGTTCTTTTTCAAGCTGTGCTAATTGTTTGTATGCCTAACTGTATGTGTTGTTGGCCATAATTTTATCCAGCTGTTCAAAGACTATGCACAAACACTGTATATTTTCTGGAAGCGTCATTCTTTGTTCAACAGCTTCCATTGTATCTAAGACATATAACTGTGCAAATTTCCTTTGCTCTCCTTCTTGTGGGTGTAAATGTGAAGTTCAGTGGTAAATTTGTCCTTGAACTCTAAAACAGTAAAGACCATGTCCTGGTACAGTTTTGGCTAATGTGGCACCCATTGAAGCAAATTAAATTGCACTATTATAAGACCTTATGTTTTTTTGTTTTTTTTTATAATTTGGAAATGTTGGATCGCTCATGATACTTTGCAAGTAATCTGGAAACGTATGTCTTTGTGGAAGTCTTACCTTTCCTTTCTGACAGCAACTAATGAAATCTCTGTCAGTTGGTCTCTCCTTTAGAAAATGATAGACCCCGCAAAACTGACAAACAACATTAAGTAATCCACAATAATGAGCAATTGAGGCATGGAAACATGCAGGACTTAGGCTGAAATGAGCACCAAAGGCGCTCCTGTGAGCCTCGCAAAGCGAGGAGAGAAGTTGAGGTATTAAAGCTACTTTTACTGCTCTACTAAACACATTCTCATGCACTTCCTCAACATAGATATCACTACAACTTTCTATATCTACATTGGTGTCATGTGTCTGAACATTGGTGTCAGTAGGCAATATAGTATTATTGGGCAATGGTTTATAGACATGTTTTAGTTTACTTTTTTGTTTCTTGGAAGCCCCAGCACACTCACTTTGTGCTTTCTTACTCATTTTTATTTTATTTAAAAGTCTCTGTTGGTCTTCTTCTCTTAAGCGTTGACTGTGCATCTCTCCACCTTTGCTTCCTTTCCCTTGCCAATCTTCTTTTGCGTTCAATGTTTTCTTCTCCATTATCCGCCATTGTAATCTGTAATTGTAAATAGAGATGTAATTAATTTTTTGTTTTGTTTTCTGTACATATTATTTGTAGCTGGTTTCAATCTAAAAGTAAAAAGATTAATTAAAGAATGCAAACATTTTAAAATCTTTAACTTTTTTTCGATGCAATAAATGAAACAATTTTTGTAGTTTTTTTATTGACATACATTAAATAGCAAAGGACTGCACATATATATATATATATATATATATATTTTGACTGCTGAATTATCAATTAATTACTAAATGAATATATGTTAGTGAATTAATCCAAAAACTAGATCAATGTGAAACCTAAATATGTACTTATATTGTCATAAAGAAGATCAAACATAAACAGCTATTATCTTAGTATAGATGTGTTCTAAAAGAATGTTCAATTTTCTTAAAGATGCAATGAATGTAGATATGATGTCTAATTGATGTTCTTTAAAACGTAATTACTTAAGCATATATATATCTTCCTCTATTTATTTATTTTTATTATTGTAATGACCAATCAAAATCTCCAAAACTCCTTCATCTTCATTTTTTTTTTTTGCAAAATGACATCCTAAAAACCTAATTTATTTGCAAGTTGTTCCAATCAATCTGGCACTATATATATATATATATATATATTTTTTTTTATTATTCAAACGTTATTTTTGGATAGATGTTCATTCCCTAAAATGTTCATTTTAAATAATATGCTATGTGGTTATATCGCTCCCTATGAATCCCTAATATACTTTTCTTAATTAATCATTAAGTGTCATCAATCCCAAACCAAAAGGGCATGGTAAAATCATATACCTGTGAACTTGCAGTTCTTTGTGTCCAAATCCTTGCAAACTCTCTGTCTTGAGTCCGGTCCAGAGATGATTAATCTGTCAAATAACATGAAAATACGTTTTAATCATTGAATTCCATTCCTTCTTGATTGAATTAACTCCATATATTTAAGTGCTTAGTAAAATTTAATTTTTTTTCTAAATTCTTCTAACCTCATCTTGTTTTTTATCTTATTATTAATTAATATTTCCTAAACAAATGTACATAAATCAGCTGTAAGACAGATATATAAGTCCATGTTAAAAAGTGTTCTTACTTTTATTGCATTTTTTTTTTTAATGATGACTAATTATTAATGAATTAAAATATTATTATACAGTTGCAAGCAAAAGTATGTGAACCCTTTGGAATGATATGGATTTCCGCACAAATTGGATACCACAGAGGAAGCCACTGCTGTCCAAACAAAACATTGCTGCATGTTTACAGTTTGCACAAGAGCACCTGGATGTTCCACAGCAGAACTGGCAAAATATTCTGTGGACAGATGAAACCAAAGTTGAGTTGTTTGGAAGAAACACACAACACTATGTGTGGAGAAAAAGAGGCACAGCACATCAACATCAAAACCTCATCCCAACTGTGAAGTACGGTGGTGGGGCATCATGGTTTGGGGCTGCTTTGCTGCGTCAGGGCCTGGACGGATTGCTATCATTGAAGGAAAAATGAATTCCAAAGTTTATCAAGACATTTTGAAGGAGAACTTAAGGCCATCTTTCCACCAGCTGAAGCTCAACAGAAGATCGGTGTTGCAACAGGACAATGACCCAAAGCATAGAAGTAAATCAACAACAGAATGGCTTAAACAGAAGAAAATATGCCTTCTGAAGTGGCCCAGTCAGAGTCCTGACTTCAACCCGATTGAGATGCTGTGGCATGACCTCAAGAAAGCGATTCACACCAGACATCCCAAGAATATTGCTGAACTGAAACAGTTCTGTAAAGAGGAATGGTCAAGAATTACTACAGGAAACGTTTGGTTGAAGTTATTGCGGCCAAAGGATGTTCAACCAGTTATTAAATCCAAGGGTTCACATACTTTTTCCACCTGCACTGTGAATGTTTACATGGTGTGTTCAATAACAACATGGTAACATTTAATTCTTTGTGTGTTATTAGTTTAAGCAGAGTGTGATTGACTATTGTTGTGACTTAGATGAAGATCAGATCACATTTTATGACCAATTTGTGCAGAAATCCATATCATTCCTAAGGGTTCACATACTTTTGCTTGCAACTGTACGTTAATTAATCAATAACTGTTATCCATTTTAGCAACATTTAATGTAGCCTTTTTTGTTCCCTAACTCCACAATTAAATGATATACCTATCAAGGTGATCTTTATCGTGTTCAAAGGCTGCAAACGTCACTCTCTGTGTTGAGTCAGCTGCAGATCCGATGAAACTGTGAAATAGGATTGAAATCCTTTTTAATATTTTGCTTTATCCCTATCAGTCAATCACCAGCAACACACATATATTGGCATAGATGCAAAACATAAAAGCATATTCCTCAATGTATTGTTAAATCAAACAATTTTTATTTAGAATGATTACTAATAATTAATTAATTAATTAATTAATCAATAAGTGTTATCAATTCAAATTAAAATAAATGTCCTTTTTTTTTTTTTGCTGTAGGAATATAATTTAGTTCTATACCTGTAAAGATTATCCTTATGCTGTTGAATGCCTGCAAACGTCACTCTCTGTGTTCAGTCAGCTGCAGGTACGCTGAGACTGTCCAAGAAGATAAAAATCATTTGTAATATGTTGCTTCATCCCTATCAATCAATCAGCATCAACACAGATATATTAGCATATATTGAAAACATAAAAGCAATACTCATCAATGTATTGTTAAAGAGCAAAATTTTCTTGGTTCTGATTACTAATCATTAATTAATTAATATATTAATATACATTAATTAATCAATAACGGTCATCAATTCCAACTAAGAAGACTTAAATCCTTTTTTTTTCCCCAAGAACATAATTTAATGATATACCTGTAAAGGTGCTGTTTATGTTGTTGAAAGGCTGCAAACGTCACTCTCTGTGTTGATTCAGCTGCAGCGTCACTGAAAGTGTCAAAAAAATGGAAATCATTAGTAATATTTTAATTAATACCTATTAGTCAATCCACAACATCACAGATATGCCAGTGCATCTTAAAAGATACTTTTTTTTAACCTTTTTTAAATCTTTGTCTTTTAAGATTATTAAATAACTAGCGAATTGCCCGTCAAAAAATGACGGCAATGAAATTGTAAGGTAGCTAATGCTGTTTAGTGTGTAATAATGAAATATATAATACATTAATAAATGAATATACTTTACCTATTTTAAAGCATTGTGTGGAAGAGCTGTGAATGTGTTTTGATGTTGCTGCAGCATTAGTGGTGTGGATCTGCTGTGTAAGCGTGCTGAATGTGTGCAGTGTAACACTGTGCGTGCGCGAGCCCAAACCGTTAGCGTAGTCGTGTACTTCCGCATTGGCGTAAAATGGCGAGTAATGTGTGGAATACGTCTGTATCGGAATATCCGTAGGTGTTTTGTGGTGTTTTGCGAGTTTCTTGTGGTGTTTTGCGAGTTTAGAGTGCTGTAGCCTCGTTTTCGTTTTGTTCGGCGGCCATTTTTTCTCTCGCTTCGATTTTTTTTTAGTCTCTAAACTGTTTTATTTCGAGTAAAATCGAGGTGTAAGTTGTATTTTTGAGGTGCTGGGTGCTCCCTCTTGGTGTAGGTAAGTTTTTTATGTATGTGCTGTGTGTATGTATTGTGTTTTACATTTTTTAATGTTCGCGAGTTGCGTCCGAGTGTTGCGAGGCCGTAATGTGTGTGAACGTGTGTCGTATGTTGTTTGCGAGTGTCGTAATGTGTGTGTCGTACTGTTTGGGTTGCGACGTAAGGTTTGCGAGGGTCGCAGTTGCTGGCATGGAGCGCCTTCGGCGCTCCATGCCAGCAACTGCGGCCCTCGCTTTGCGAGGTCCTCAGGTGCTGGCATGGAGCGCCTACGGCGCTCCATGCCAGCAACTGAGACCCTCGGGCAGTGCCCTCGCTTCGCGAGGGCCTTGGCTCGCTGCGCGAGCCCGCAGCGTTAGCAACAACTCGTACGCTCACAACTATATATGTGATCGTACATTAATAATAAATTAATCACTGACTAAATATAAACTAAAGATGTAAGCATTCATATATTCCTAAGCTAAAGGCATTGTATCATTTTTTGGGGGGTTTATAATGATTACTTATAATTAATCAATTAAATAATGTAAATTAATAATTAATGAATCAATGTGTAAATGTTTTTGCAATTTTTTGGCATTAATCATGTATTAATAAACCAAAAAATAAAAAAACAAGAGAGCGCACGCCACTCCCTAGTGTGGATCAATAAAATCTTTAATATAACAAAATGTTCATGTTAAATGCACACTCACATTTAAAACCCTCTGACACAAGAGGTATTTCATTGACACAAAATTGACACAAAACTGTGTCTAACTATACCAGTTAGACACAGTTTTGTGTCAATTTTTTTATCATATGAGATTTTTAATGCATATTTATGTGTTTTTTGTTCATTATTACTATTATATTTCTTCTTGATGTGTGTAATGCTTTAATGATGCATTTACATACCTGAGTGTATATATTCCATGCTGTGCATGAATTATCCGTTTTGACTCATAGTCCACGTATATATTCCACTTGGAAAAACATAGTAACTGGTCCCAATCTCCTTATATTGAGGCCTAAAAACCTCTAAAGAAGGTGGACTGGATATAGGAGTATTGCAAAACTCCAAAAGTGAACTGTGATACCTATAGTGAGGAATTAGTGGATTCTGAGAATACGGGGTAATAATAACTCCTTTTACATGGAATATAAAATGGAAAGATCTACATGAAATTGAACGTGACCACAGGACATATGGAAGGTGTGATTTCCACCTAGATGTGTACATGAAATACCTCTTGTGTTAGAGGGTTTTAAATGTGAGTGTGCATTTAACATGAACATTTTGTTATATTAAAGGGAGTGGCGTGCGCTCTCTTGTTTTTTTATTTTTTGGTTCTATAGTTTGTTCTCTGCTGTGACCAGAGTTCCAGAGAAAACTGCCCTACTACTAGATGGAATAAGGATCAGATGAACTATTCCGCATCCAAGACGAGACATTTACACTTATCCTCAGAAATCTCCTTGGATTCACTTGAGTACCTATTTTTGAATTTTAAGAGTTCAGTGTGATATAACCAACGATCTGAGTAAAATAACCAACGATCTGAGTAAATTGGGGACATTATAGATTGTATCTCTATCTTCCACTATACTATTAATTTTATGTATTTTGTATTTATTTATATTTTTTATCATACACTTTTTACTACATGTTTTATTATTTATTCCCTATACTAGAATACTAATATTGATTTTTCCGTCAACATATACATGCACATATATATATATATATATATATATATATATATATATATATATATATGTATATATACATATGCAGTTCTCTCTATATATGTGTATGTATATATGTGTTTTAGCTGTATGTATGACTGAAGTGTTTTAGAGTATATATCCTTCATTTATTGAATGTATCATAATTAATACCGTAATACTCCATAACAAGTGTGGGAAATATTTGGGAATTATTAGGTTCTAACATATTCGATTTGGTCTTTAGGAGGGGGCTGTAGTCAGATCAGTTGATTCAATTAGAAGGATACTGATCTTTTTGTTGTGTTAATGTATTAATAAACGTTATCTTTTTTTCTTAATGATTACTAATTACTAATTAATTAATTAATTAAAGTACATTATTAATTCATTATTCAATGAATTATTATCTTACAAACAGGTAAGCATGAAAGTATTGCTAAACTAAATCAAGTGTCAATTCTTGTTTCCTCAATTTTTATATATTTTTTAATTCATAATTAATTAATTAATTATTTATTAATGATTATTAATATAATGTACCTTTTTGAATTTAATATTCATCAAGCAGTATCCTGAAGAGCTAAAATCTCTTTTGATTTTCCAGCAGCAGAAAATGTCCAGTCAGACTGTCATCACCTGAGGAGAAAGTGTCAGTTCTGTGTCAAGTGTGCCCTATATATAGGCTGCGTGAGCAAGACAAAACCGTTGTTTTAGGCGGGAAATCCGCCATTTCACAATGTTAATGTGTAAGTTAGTGTTGTAAAATGGCGCCGTTAGTCTATGTTTTACGCGTTCCGCAGTTATTTTCCATCCTTCCTATTAGTATTTTTCTACCACATATGTGTCTGGCTGTGTTTTACGCGCTTCGTGGTCGTGTAGCCTAGTTTTCATTTTTTTCGGCGCTCATTGCCTAAAAGTGCTCCGAGTTTAATGGCTCGCCTCGCATGTTCATGCAACAATTAGCCCCACCCACATCCCCTACTACATACAACACATAAAACCTTATTAAATACCATATACTAAATATCCACCATATATACCCCCTCACTACATTACCCCATTACTCTTGTACCCCAATTGCTCCCAGGAGGAATGTATTGTCCTCCTAAATGTCACACAAACTCCACAGAGTCTGAGAGGTTAGAGCTGGTCAGAGGGCAAATATATGGAGAAAGTTGGCAGCAGAGGTAAGCTCTGTGGAAGTTCACATTAGGGAGGTGAAAAGCGTGAAACAACGTTATGATGACTGCCCAGCCATAGTCAAGAAGAAGATGGCTGAGGAAGCTACCAGCACAAAAGCCGCAGATAGTAGTCCTGCTACAGTAGTGGGATATAAAGCATTGGAGAAACTCTTAAGAGGCAGAATATTCCCAACTACTGTGGTTTAAATTCCTGGCTTAGTTGATACAGGCTGGCTTGAGAGCCTGTAAGGTGAGTACATACAACACAATCATCACAATCATCAATCATGTTCACCAAACATACACCCCTGCTCACTGATATGACCTACATCACACAGCAATTTAAACATCATAAATATATTCTAGCTGATGATCACATATTATAATTGTCAGACTGCGATTTGTCGTCACGCTTGCGAGCCTCGCGAAGTGAGGCGAGCCGTTGAGGCGTATAATCTTTCCGAGCTCATTGCCCTGCGAGCCTCGTGAATCGAGGCGAGCCGTTGAGACATGAAAACAGGCGTGACCTAGGCTGAAATGAGCGCTGGAGGCGATCCTGCGAGCCTCGCGGAGCTAGGCGAGCAGTTGAGGCATGGAAACATGCAGGACTTAGGCTGAAATGAGCACCAAAGGCGCTCCTGTGAGCCTCGCAAAGCGAGGAGAAAAGTTGAGGTATTAAAGCATGCAGGACTAAGGCTGCAAGCAGTTGAGGAACGCAGGACTTACTTAGGCTGCAAGCACTTGAGGAACACAGGACTTAGAAAAAGAAATCTGAACTCGAAAAAATACCAATGTAACGGCCGAACAGCAGAAATCGAAAAACACGAAAAACAACAACAAAAAATAATTAAACCACACAAACCGCACAGGGGGAGAGCCAGGAAGCCTGGAAGTGAGGTTGCAAGTGAATTTACGCTGAATTTGCCGTGTTTCATCATTCGAAAATCGTCTAAGCGAGAAAAAAAATGGAGGACGAAAAACGCAAAAAAAACTGCAATGAAAACAAGGCTACAATGCCAGGCGCACAGACCTTGGAAAATACACAACACCAAAGACAGTAACACTTGCACAAACCAAATCCGACCTTGGAAAAATATGAATGTAACGGCCAACCAACGTGAAACGAAAAACACGAAAAGCAACAAAAAAAATAATGAAAACACACACACAGCACAGAGGGGGAGACAGGATGCCTGCGAGTGAGGTTGCAAGCAAATTTTATCCCAATTTGCCTTGTTTCGTCACTCAAAAATCGGCTAAGCAAAAAAAAAAATGGCAGACGAAAAACATAAAAAAATCTGAAAACGGAATTAAAATGAGGCTAAGCACATTCCGACCTCTGCAAAATACCAAACTCTTAAAAATTTACGGGACTAAGAAAATACAGGACGGCAAAGACACTAACACTTGCACGAACAACGCCAGGCACGCAGGACTTTGAAAATAAAAGCAACAAAAAGATTCAGCAGACACACCGAGGAGAAACACACAGGGAAGGGACAGGGGGGGGGGGATGTTGGAAAGAGACACATGGCATTCCCAAGCACAAAACTTGCAGGTTAATGAACCCTGCAATGAGCAGACCGTACAGTAGGCAGGAGGAAAGGTTCGCAATGAGCGCCGATGGTGGTCATTGAGAGCAGGAAAGTTGAAGTACATGAGCAGAGAGGCTAGCAATGACCCCCTTCAGTGCTCAGTACGAGCAACGCGGTGCGGGGCTCGCAATGAGTGCCGAAGTTGCTCAGAGGGCCAAAATACTCACATTGTGTGGCAAACAGCATTGCCAGGCTTCACATTTTATTGCGTTTATGGCTAGTCTTCAAATAATAGTCGTTTTGGGAACATATCTGTTTATAAATCGTGGGAACAACCTGTGTTTACAGACCTTTAGCCACTGCCCCTCTTCCTCATTACACCACCACTGGCTCCTGCACCACCACTGGCATTAGCAACTCTTGAAGAATGGGCAGCAGCAGCTTCTAACCCTGCAGCATCAACTCCCCATAGCCACCCTAGAGGTGAAAGAGAAACTGGGCTTGTAGATCCGGTAGCACAAACAAGATACGAGTAGGCATTTCCTGGAGCAGGATGGCTTACAGAGAGAACTGTTCCATGACGTCTGATGGATTGGGTGGGACAACCGAAGGGACCACGGAAAGATAGAAATGGAACTGCTATTGCTTACAACAATAGGACATCCCGTTTGGCTTAAACTGAAACTTGGCCAGAATGAAAAACCTCATTGCAGCAATGTTAGAACATTTCCATAGACAGTGTGTGAAATAATCACAACATCAGGGAAGAGGTCTCCCAGCACAGCCCTCCACTCCCCCTGCCTTCTCATCATTTTGCTGCTCTACAAATCCCTCCACCACCAACCCCAGAATTAACCTTTCTCTACAGCTACTGTATATTTATTCTTGTGTTGTGACCAGATTTGATATGTAAGTGCTATGCATTTTTCTACAAGTTTAGGGGTTAGTTAGGTCTGTTATAATATTTTTAGTCAGCCTCTTGGCCCATTTGGATACATTTTCATCCCACTGATTATATTTATGCATGGTCTTGTTACTTTGCTGACCTTGCTCCTTGTACATTGAGAATTGTTCAGCAAACTTTTGAAATTGATTCACTGTATTTGGCTCCTTATTTTGTAATGGGTGACTGTTATGTGCACTTACACTACACCAGTTCTGGTAAAGTCTGTCCTCTGAGTGCTGTCCACCGTCTAGTATTGCATTTAATGTATGTATTCATATTATCTTTGATTGAGTCTGGTTAACTCTACGATAATCAATGTAAGGAAAGTTTGATTACACTAACATGTCTCTTGCAATCCAGAATACCTGTTTTTCCCTATAGAGGTTTCAGTAACACTGAGGATTTTGGTTAGTTACATGCAAATTAGGTGAAAAAGTTCTATCTTTTTGCATCTAGCCCACTTAACTGTAACCCACTTACAGTCTGCATTTTTCCCCTTATAATGGAATTCACCTGGTTGAGGTTGGTTCTGGTAACTGTGAAATGAGATTGGAGAGAGACTCTGACGGAACCTATTCATGCTCCAGGACTCATCCTAAGAGAACCTGAATATATAAGCAGAAATATATTGCATTGCTGGAATATTGGTGGCACTTATACCAATGTGTTAAGCATTATATCATATGTTATAATCATGCATTGTTGACAACTCATTGATGAGGTATTATTACTGCACATGAACATTGTAGGTCAGATACATCACATTATCTGTTAGGATCATTGCACAGTGAAAAAATATAACTCTGAGTCTGACTAAGAGCATAATTAATAAAAAAACATAATGCTACTTTGTGTTTAGGAAAAAATGATGGGTGGATGTGGTGTTGTTTCATTCATATCAAATGATCAAGGCTTTAGACTTCGACCTGCTCCCCCCTCCCCTACTTTCACTACAAAGACACTCTGCCATTATCCAGCTCTCAGGATGTGATGATACAAACACAAAATGGATTATTGTACTCATAAAAAGAGTCTTCAAACATTCATAGTTGCACAAGAAATGTTTTTATTTCCATGATTTACACAGCTGCTAATACTAGAAATTTGGACAATAACTGACAAACAAACATCTTCTTTTTTTTTTAACTGCAGTGGCCTTTATTTTCACACATATTACATGGTTTAAAAATGACAAGGGATACACATTGAATGCCAAGACAGTGTCATTATTGGGGGTATTGATTTGAAGGGCAGGTGGATATATGTTAACCTCTGGTGTTCTGTATTAATCAGGTGTGACATAGCATTATTAAGGCTTCATTGCTCAATAGTGTGAGCAGGTATCAACATTGTGATATAGTAGTTCTTTAACATTTACTGTCATAGAGGGCTGAGTTTTAGGGTCCTGTAAAATGCTTATTGAGTTTTGTTTTCTTGTACTGGATATTATCGTCACTTGTGAACTTCTTAGATGTTTCAAATGTGTTCTGGTAAGGGGTTTACCTGCTGGAGGCTGATATTACACATACACTTTAGGCTCACTGCAAGCACCCAGAGAGCTTTCTGAGAACATATTGGAGCCATGCAATAATACTTTAGCTCATACGATTTTAAGATTTCCTAAGGAAAACATATAATCAAGCCCTAACTTAGAAACATACTCATGGGCACAGAAATTGGTTATTAGTACTGACTTGTATGTTATTTCACGTGGATGAGAATCTTTTTAAGTGAATCTGAGTCAATAAGATGTAATGTGAAACTGCTGAAACTTGCAATGCATATTCTAAATATATTTTTGTGTGTAAGTATCCATACCAAATTAAATTAAATTGTATAGTTTTTTACATTTACTTTTTTGACAGCATAATACATTAATTAATCTCCCTCGCAATTTTTTTTTATCAATATGATTATTATATGTTCTCTTTAGTAACTTGCAGATGTATTTTAACTTTATGTGCAGTATAGCATATGTTCAGGCATTGGTCACAATAAACCGTATTTATATATAAAATACTATATCTAAGCAGTATCCAAACAGCTGTGCCTATGAATAAGAATGAGATTTGTTTTCCTTTTCTTTCTTTATAGAACTTTTTTTGCAACGAATTCCAGATATATTAAGGACACTGGTGCCAATATATCTCCAGAAGAACATTGTGTCATTTCCACTAATAAAAAAGGCTCAAGTCCCATCTGTACCACTGTATATCTGAACAAGGTATGCTTGTACTGCAGAGGATATACCTGTAATTCAAGGTAATCAGCCCAGTGCATTACAGAGGAAATTTTGAACCAACAAGCCTTACAAACAGAATAGCAATCAGAAGATTTAATGCATTTCTGATGTACATTTAAGGAATTGACACTGGGCCACAGATGTACACGTGTTGTGTTTTATATTGCTGAGATATGGCTTGTGAGAACCTATTATAGCATATCATCACCAACAACTAGTAGGCTAGGGAAAGGAAAAATTCCATCACACATTACTTGTGCTGATGCATTAGAGAAACAAATTGCACTCGGAATTGAAAAGTCACAGGCTTATTCTGTCTTAATAAATTCCTGCCAAAAGGCTAAGTGCAAGGCTACAGATACTTCCCAAATGTTGTTACTGCATTATCATCTTTGACATCTCAAGGGCTGTTCATGGTATCATCTAGATATCTCTTCAGAGTTCCCACAATAAATCTGTTCTTTTTAACCTACTCTGTGTTATATACAGGCCTTTAAACTCTGCTTGGCTAAAGGATAACATTTCTCCCATTTGGCTTAGGAAACAGATATGCGCAAATTCAGACTGATAGATGTAGAATATATATATATATATACTATATACCCATGCATATTTGTTGTCTATCTATCTATCTATCTATCCTTCTATTCTACGCTAAAAATAAAAAATACTCACATATGACAACCTACATATATATGTATATAATAGCAAATTTTTAATATTGTTTGCTTAGGCAGCTGATTATTTAAAAGTAATAAATCACCACCTTGTGCATGTCCTACCTGCCATTATCTAATGTAAAGGGCTAAGAAAAAGAGAAGAAAACGATCCTTCCCAAAAGTTTTTGAACTATTTTAAAATTTACTGTGTTAGATGCTTAGTACAATAGTTTAGGATTACAGTGTCCCTTTAATTATATGTGTCATTTGACCCAATAATGTCGATTATAATTAAAGCCAAGATATAAAAACATTTACATCTGTTTTTATAATAATACAAATCATAGAACATTATGTATATTTATATAATGAGTCTGGCCCAGAACATTTTAGCTTACTAATACTGTCGAATTTCAAATAAAATATGAACTGGAAGATATTTGACTATAATTCAAAAATATCTAACTGGAGATGTTTCATTCTAAATAACAGAACAATGTTTGGGAAATTATTTGCAAAAAAAATAATTCAACTTACAATAGGCTAAATGTTTTTACAATGTAAAATAATAAAGGCACTTTTTAGTACTTTTGTAATTATGTTCTAGGGAAATTATGGCCATTATGGTTTCCGCTGATCAACTTCACGAGGTGAGAGGAGACTCTGAATGCACAAGAAAATTAAACTATCTTTCTCTGTCTTCACAATGGGAATATATGACATCAGGTACTTTAATCAGGAATAATGGAATATTTAGCTTACAAGAACATAGCCTTCTGAGAAAATAAAAGACAGAATCAGTCTAGGATAGAATGTGGAATGCCACAGTAAAAATAATTGCACATACAACTTAAAAATGTAAAGTATGTTTATTAGTTTATACTGGTTTCTAAAATAATTTTGTTCGTTATCAAGCTTAATTGTTTAAAATACTATACAGTACACAACTGACCACAGTGGTCCTCTAATTACAAATGTATAAAGGAAATAAATTGATTATCATAAATTCAGTCGAACTTGTGAACAAGATATTTTGCAATCCTTATACGCCACAGGTGAGCAAAGTTTAAAAGTCACATGTCTCCCAGTTTACACCGGTATCCACCGCACTATTTAAACAGCATATTTAGTGTAGGTCAGAACAGTTAATCATTCCAAGGCCTCAGGGAAGCAGTGTACAGCTTTATTTATGAGTAAATCAGGAAACTGAAATACTGAACCGTGCTTGATTAGCTGCACTAATATGCTACTTGTGGCTAATTTCTGAGCCGCTTAACTCGCAGGTGTTTGCCCTAACATATAAATCATGCTTCTTACCACCTTCTTGCACTTATGCAGCCTGCCCTGCATATGAGAAGGCTGTTTAAATGACAGACATTAAGTTATTGGTGGTTTACTAAATCACTCTGGCATTTATGACAAGAAAACTAGGTTTCCTTTAGATGTAAAACCTACTTGGTTCCCACCCTTTGGTTCAATTTCACTGTTATTATAACCTGATCCTCCTACGTAACTGCGTGCAATCTTTATTAAATACAATGTGAATTTCCCCTGTTTTTATTTGTCTTACCCTCGAAGCACAACTTTTGCATAAGACAAGGCTATTAAATCTTATGCAGCAGCCCAGTCATTTAGAACGGGCTTCCTCTTTAAACGATTCACAGATCATAGGTCCTGGGAGCAGATCTGTATGATGGAACAATTCACATTTATGACATTTTTAGAAAAGTATTTTCTGCATGACTTGAGTAAATAATAGTTATTAGATAATTTCAAATGTGAATTTAGATTCACTGAACTATTAAGGATGAAAGATCTAAATAAGTTTTATGGGGTATGTGCATCATCAGTTTAGAAGGATAATTGATGCCCCATATATAATGCACAATTTTAAAGAAAGATATTTCACGTACAATTTTTGGTGCATATTTACTGTGGATAGTCAATATAATATATACAGTATATATATATATATATATATATATATATATATATATATATATATATATATACACACACAATGAAAAAAATACAAAAAAATAAATGAATAAATGGTTTGGAGAGGAAGACATGGCAAATGAAGACAGAGATTATCAATCATTGCATAATGAGTGATCAACTATAGGTAACGGAAAGATAATAAGCATACTTATTCCCAGAAAGTATTTCTTGATTGTTGTGCTGTTGAAAACAATCAAGCTTATTAGAATTTTACATGTGAAAGCAAACACATACATTTTTTAACATTAAAAAAATCTCCCTTAATTATAATGGTATTAAATTTGGATTTTTTTTATCATGATTGTATAACTTGTGAACTAGTTTTCTTTATTTTTTATCTCTGAGGCTTCTCACTGTTTTAAGGAATAATAGAGATAAATATATTGAATATGTCACTGGCTAGGAAA
The DNA here is from genome assembly GCA_027410445.1 of Discoglossus pictus. NCBI lineage: Eukaryota > Metazoa > Chordata > Amphibia > Anura > Alytidae > Discoglossus > Discoglossus pictus. Next base: position 230,049,350 of record CM050166.1, read on the forward strand.
ATGATTAGTTTATCAATATGCTAATTAAGTTGTACAGGAGGTCCCCAGATTACAGACGAGATACGTTCGAGAGAATTTCTTTAGGTCAGATTTGTATGTAACTCATATTTCTGAATGATAATAATAATAATAATAATAATAATAATAACAACAATACTATAATTTTTCATATGTGGTAATAAAAATATAGTGTAATACTGTAATAATAATAATACTCCTGTCCTGTAATAATAAGTTACATAAGCTATTGTGCTCTTCCTTTTAATTAAAAAAATAGAACATAAATACAAACTAATACAAAAGCTCTGGAAGTCTGTTCTTAAGCATGGAACATTTTAAGTCAGGTCATCTGTAACCCGGGTACCTCCTGTATTTTTTATTTTTTTGTTCACGCTACTGTACCATGGTATTGACTTGTGTCATAAGAGATAACAGTAATATATTATGGCACAATAATATAAAATATGTACACATAATAATACATTTAAAATAAAAGTTATGATATTAACAATAGAAATAAAAGTATCTTATGTGATAACTGCATTTGTAAAAAAGGTAAAAAATGTAAAATTATACTTTAAGGACCAATGTCATCAATTATAAAAAATACAAAAAAAAAAAAAACTAACACAACAGAAATGTAAAGAAAGAAAAAGGACAAAAAGAGAACAAAAAAGAAGAAAAAGAAAAAAGAAGAGAAAAAATCAAAAAAGGAATGCTGAGGAACGTTAAAATCATTTGAAATTGTTTAATATAAAAGTAGGTAACAAATAAAGATTATGGAGTCTATACTCATATGAATAGGATCCTTTGGTTCTAAAAAATACAAGGGTTACAGCTCCAACCCAAAGGTCTGTATTTAGTACCAACTCCTAGTAAATTTGCCTCAAGAAATACTTATTGGATGTTGGACAACTTTGTTCAGCATCTTACTCAGGTTGTGATTTTTTGAGCAAGGAGACTCACATATGGATGTCAAGCGAATCCTGGAAGGTACAACAAGCTGGTAAGTTCACCAGAACAAGAGCCAAGATGGCTGGCTTATTGTTCCTACACAGTGCCCAAACTATCAGTTTAAGATTAAAAAGCATAGGGCTAAAAAAAAACTGGTTTGCATACATGTAATAACATTTTTCTCATAAACAAATAGTCAAAACTATTTAGAAACAGCACAAATAAAATTTAATTTTCACTTTATTATATTGTTTGTATTTTATTATCTTTGCATGTTTCTATCTACTACTTTGTAATTGATACTAATTTGTATAGGTGTTTTTCTGTTACCAAGTGTATTAAAAATATTGCATTGGCTCTGTATTACTTTTTACATTGGATTCAAATTTTATGTGTTCATTACAAATATATGCTCAAGGTCAAATAAATGATACACTATCATCCCTATTCAATTGAGCAATTGTTAGTTACTGGAGCCTGTAATGTAGCCAATAAACTTATTTGCTATTCAATTGGTGTCTTTTAGCTATCCACAAACTATTTGCGGGTTACAGCCTGAAAATTCCTGTGGTTGTCAAAATCATAGCGCTAACCCATCTAAGCCTTTGATCTTTCAAGCCTGTAAATGTTACACTAGCACATCGCTATTCAATTGTTACAATTCCTCAAGCCTGTAATTGTTTTCACACCCGTTATTGGCAAATGTAGAAGACAATTCTACGAGATATGACTCGCAAGGGCGGTTAAACGCATGGTCGTAGCAGTGTAAATGCAAATAAATATTCAATACTGCACTTTAAAAGTTGGGGAAAGGGATGAAAGACATTAGAATTGATTGCACAACAGTCTCAAACTCGCAAATCTGCAATCAAAAATTATCTTTTTACGTTAGATTTTATGTACTGGGTCAAAGGCTCTATTGCTAAAGCAAACAACAGCGGCGAGAGGGGACACCCTTGCCTGGACCCCCTTTGGATTTCAATTTGTGCGGGGGAGTCTCCTGGAAGTTTCAGGGTAGCCTTGGGAGAGTTGTAATATATCTTTATTAAATTCAAAAATTTGCCATTAAAACCAAATTGGTTAAGCACAGCATTGAATATAATCTTCATCACTTTAAGTGCTGTATGTTTGGGGATGACATGTTATGCTCCCTTGCGAAACCTGCCACCTCGGTTCCAGCCCTCTTTCAAACCGTTGAATACTTTAGAGCCCTGTCAGGTTTAAGGATCAATATGACCAAGAGGAAGCGTTGGAAATTTCTATGCCCCAGTCGGATATTGACCTAATTCAACAAAATTATAACTTGGCTTGGCCCAAATCCCACTTTAAGTATCTAGGTGTAGATATAACTAAAATATTGTCAGATATTTGTAAAGCTAACTATTCAACAATGTTTAGAAATGTACGTCTAGATTTAGCAAAATGGACGGGGCAGATTTCTTGGCTGAAGATAAATAATTTATTTTATTTAAGATAAATAAATGCAGTAAAAATTTATATTTTCCCCGTCTTATGTATTTGTTTTGCACCCTGCCAATAGCTATAGATTATAAGGAACGTGACAGATTTCAAAGTTTAGCATTTAAGTTTATATGAAGTCATAAAGCCCAAAGAATATCGAGAATAAATATGTACATACATAAAACAAAGGGTGGGCTATCATGTCCGAACTTTAAACAATAATATAAGGCATTTCACCTTGCCTTTTTACCTATTACCCACTCCTCTCTACATCAGCGCCTTTTGGTATTTATTGAAAATTTTGTGATGTTTCCATACTCGTGGGACACGGTAGTCTGGCTCTCTAAACCACAGATAGTTTTGGGTCCAATATCTAACCCTTTTATCAAACACTCACTTAACATTTGGTCCTGGGCGGCTCAGCATAATCGCTTAGTTCCAAATTATCTACTCTTACTCCCATCATACCTCTTACAGCTAATTCACTGCTTTGGTGGAAATCCCATAATTTACTAAGATTGAGGTGTTGGTTTACAAATAATAAGAATATGACATTTGAGTATTTGAGGGATAACTTTAATTTGCCCATAGCGGAGCATTACAATGTTGACCGATAATTGGTTTACTGGGCTTTGTAGAGATCATCCACTGTCGAGCGAAATCATTTGCCTGCTGTATAATTCCTTTAATGAGATAACGCCAGCGTTAAAACCAAAATATATGCGATTGTGGGAGGAAGACCGAGGAGAACCTCTAAGTGAAGAAGCCTGGGAGAAATCCTGGTGAACTATCACAAAAGGGTCCTTGACTTATAGCAAACTTGAAACATCAATAAAAGTCCTACATAGAACATACCTTACTCCTGTTAAGCTTTACAAATGTGGCCTTGTCCAAACTGATAGTTGCTTCAGAGACTGTGCAAATACAGGCTAATTTATACATATTTGGTGGACATGCCCAAAAGTTAAGCATTTATGTTAAAAAGTCCTCACTGTAGCCTCTACAGTTTTAAGCTCCCGAACTTCAAATATCTCTTTTCATCACAATCAACTCCTACAGTTCCTCATGTTAGCCACAAAAAGCCATATTACTCGGCAGTGGAGATTATCAATAAAACAAATTTCATCCTCATCAATGAAAGATTAACTTATTTGATAGAGGACTCTATTCCAAAATGTATGGAGATATGGTCACCATGGATTGACAGGACAGACAGCATAACTATGTGGTAAAAAGGGTTTTATATTGGGGCAGGTTTAGGTACCCTGAATCCCAAATCTAAGAAATAAGTAGCTGACCTCCATGATTAACATAACAAAGTCAGAGGTGCTCATCAGAGAACGAATTAACCTTAATAGGTTAGTTCTATAGCCATGATAAGCTACTCTGAGAGCAACCTCTTTTAGCTCACTTGTGCCCTTCACAGGGAGAAATATCCTGTAGTATATCAGTCTGGTCCCACTCAAAAGAGTGACCCAGCCCCGAAATACCAGGCAATTCTACCCTGAACAGGAGAAACAGCAAACCCCAGATGCGTTTCGGTCTTTATGGGCCTCGTCAGTGAGGTGCAGCTGAACTCCCTAAGGCACAGTGAGCAAGGGGTCCACGTCTGGAGTCCCCTATTACCTTTAGGGAGACTAAACCCTAAAGGTAATTTGCATATACAACATAACAAAGTCAGAGGTGCTCATCAGAGAACAAATTAACCTTAATAGGTTAGTTCTATAGCCATGATAAGCTACTCTGAGAGCAACCTCCATGATTACATGACTCTGGCCTGTGGGAAACTCCTGGAGATGGTGGATGGAGGTGAGGACCTCTCTTTGGAAGCTTGGGAATTACCTGAAAATGAAGAGTTTATATTTTTCCTTTCTGGTTTAATTTTTTCTTACACCTTTTATGGTATACTATTGTATTGTTTACCTGATAGTAAACATGAAAAATTAGGTTTTGGCAGTGGTACTCCACTAGGTAACATTAACCTGGTGCAAGTTTTTGGTACAGGTAAATATAAAATACAGTATATTGATATCTGTGTTTAAAGCAAGTCATGCTATATTTGTATTTTATGAGAAATATTATTGGCTTAAGTGTGACTTATGTTCATATACGTTGTAATGTGATTTGCCAATGCCTCTTAAAAAATCCTTATGATAAAAAAAAAATGACTTTTCCATGTTATTTCCATGTTATATTGATCCCAGGAATAAAAAGTTAATAAATATCAGGCCACCCACATGGACTAGAACATTTCCTTCATTCATTTTTATTTTTATGTACATTGCCGGAGTGCGAGTCTCATCGCAAACGTTAATTCATTGACTTGTAACCTCCATGTTTTACCAATGTCATGACGACGGTCTCATTTACTATTGTCTGTTTCTAAATCGGTAGTTACGGCCTTGCTTAACTGATCATGTTCACGCTCTGAAATGCTACTTACGGGTGCATGGTTTATGGTTTAGGCTTTCGGACAGGTAGCTGCGGGCTTCATCAGTTAAATCGCTCTGTAACTGTTGCAAGGCCCACAGACTTACACGTCTGGTATGCAATTGAATAGGGGCCCATATTTTGCAAACAGTGATAAAATAGTGAAGAGCATTTATTTCTTTGATAGACACTAAAATTAGCAATTGTGCTGGTGATATTCTCACTTGCTATTCCTTTTTTCTCTCCAGATCCTAATTATATCCCGCTTCTAAATATACCAGAACATTTCTAACATAGCTTATTTTGAGATCCTTCAAAATAGAGAATGTTCTTAGTAACCAATATTACATATGGCCCATTGCGCTGATCTTGATTTTCTGTAGGCAGACATGGTAACTCTTGGTGTGCACAATTCAGAAAACATAATAATCCTTTTCATCTATGTATTTAAGTTCAAGATCCATATTCATGGTGCACCCTACTAGGTAACTATAATTAGAAAACTAATATTACAGTTTTTCCTTTTTCCATTTTATATTTGTATTTATTTCATTACTTTGCATTAAAACAGTTTTCTTCTTAAAATCAAATCATTCTGTGTACTAATATCCAATATAATTTGCTCTACTAAAACCCAATGAATACAAATATATATACTTTTTTGTCAAGTACAAAAATACACATTCCAAAAGTAGCTCCCAGGATAATTAATAATGTTACTTCTTGTATAAAAAAAAATAGTGATAGTTTGTCTTTTATTCAATCTCTATCAAGCTGATAACAATTTCTACAACACAGTTGGGAAGGTTTTAGTCTCAGTTTTATGTTGGATTATACTAGAAAGGTCAGATGAGCATAAGTCTGTCACAAAGTCAACAACATCCGCCAAAGATCAGATAAGACACACAGTCCTTTTTAAAGGTAAGACAATATTGGAAGGCGAGGGTGGCCAAATAAAGCACAATGACAGATAAAAAGGAAAATGAAGACAATAAAAGAGAATAGTAAAGTAATGCAATATAAGTGGAGCTGTAGAAATCATAAAAGATGCTTGGTATCATGAGTGAAATTTATTAAATAAATGACAATTTATTCTAAACATTCAGACGGCAAGATTCAGAAAAATAAGCTGCAGAGTGACATTGTTGCAGATTGCAAGACCTAGGAGAATGCATTTAAAAAGAATTGTCACATGTTTTCATATATCATCTTATGAATAATTTACCATATGTGCAAGATTTATTGGGAACATTTCCTAGACTCAGTCAACTTATAATGATAGGATCCAGGAATTATATGTGTTGGTCATAATATCAAGGGTATGCTATCATATTACTGTTATCTCTTATGACACAAGTCAATACGTGGATATATAAGGAAAGTATACTAACAAGGTTTCATAAATTGTTCTTTGAGCATTTTGGAGTTTGAATATTTCAGAGTCCTAATAATAATTTTAGATGATGGTAAAACATTTGTATTTAAGCAAAATGAATTCTGAATAAAACTTTACATTTATGAAGTTACACATATACCAAAATGAGTTAAATTTAAAACTGTCAATTTAAAACTGCTATTATTATAATACAATAAATGTATTTCAGTTTCTTGATATCATAACCAAACAATAAAGCTATAGCAAGACAGACACTAAATACATAATGGTTAATCCATTCAACATATCATAAAAATGTTTTTTGTGTGAATTAAAAAATAATTGAGTAATTAGTTAAATGTAAAATGGCAAGGTTACAGCTACGTAAAAATAATTAAATCTCTGCTTTCATACTTCAAAGTCTAATCCCACTTACGTTAATGAATTTAGTAAAAGAACAATAGGAAGAGATGCTGCTTGTTCAAATATTAATAGAAATCACATATATCACATATATAATTGTCATAACTGCGGGTTGTCAAGAGTTGTTGCTAACCCTGCGGCCCTCGCAACATTTACGGACTTACGACACACAAATACGAGATGCGGGACTTAGAAAAAAAAACATTACAACCTCGCAAAAATACGACTTTAACGGCCGACCCGCGCAAACGGATTTGGCTCACGCACGCACACTATTTACACTACACACTGCACACATTGCTCACACTTGCACAGCAGCTCCACAGCAGTGAAAATACACATTGTATGCTGCAGCAACATGAAAACAGATTGTCAGCTCTTCATTTATTACTTCAAAATAGGTAAAGTATATTCCTTTATTATTCTATTATTTAGTTCATTACCATACACCAATCAGCATTAGCTCACTTATAATTTCATTGCCGTCATTTTTTGACGAGCAATATTCTAGTTATTAATATTAAATTAAATATTAAAATGTGGCACTAATTGCACAATGGTTAATACATTGAACATGTTGCATGCATGTTATAAGAATACATCTAAATCTTAAATAATCTTCTTAATTAGTTAATGCTGCAGCTACATAAAAAATATTTAAAGCTCCTTTAAATAACATTATAAAGTTGGACAAGTGAGCTGTATTGATTCACACTATTGGCCACATAGGTTTCTCAACTTTCAGCCTTCTTAGGTGAATCTCACTTATTTTTATAAGTAAAATGTTGCTGTCTTCCAAAGTTTATGAAGTAATTAGTACTATATAAGTGAGTATAAAACAATCACACATGGACAAGGGCCTCCAAATCTTCCTGAAGAGCAGGTAAGCCTTGTAGTAGCAGGTATCTTGTAGCTCAGTTGGGAATTAACCCCATTAGATACTGTATGTTAAAATACTAAATATAAAGAAAAATTTAATTGGAGCTATTAAACTTCCTCTGCACGTTCTTAAAGCTATCATTAAATGTCTGTTGTAATGGTCTAGCAAGAGTAGCTAGTTGTTTTAATTATACATTGATCATTAATAAAATTACTATTTAATAATTTATAATAACCATATTCAGCATTACTAAAACACAATCTTGCCATCTGGTCTATGCAATACCACTGCTGTCTTTCAACTGTTTGTGAATGGACTCTACTCTGACCTGTCGAATGAATTCATCATAATCTATCTTGACGATAGTCCCATCTACTTGAACCATCGTCTCATTGTAGCAATTTATACAAGATCCTAATGTAACTAAGAATGAAAAAATTTTTATCCAACTGTTGCAAGAGGTCCTTTGAACAGACATCTGGGATCCGCCACTTAACCTATTTCTTCTTGATATGTTTTATAACAAAATAACTAAATCAGAGGTGCTCATCAGAGAACGAACCAACCTTAATAGGTTAGTTCTATGGACATGATAAGCTACTCTGAGAGCAACCTCTTTTAGCTCACTTGTGCCCTTCACAGGGAGAAATATCATGCAGTATATCTGTCTGGTCTCACTCAAAAGAGTGACCCAGCCCTGAAATTCCAGGCATTTCTACCCTGAACAGGAGAAACAGTAAACCCCAGCTGCTTGTTGGCCTTTATAGTCCTCGTCAGTGAGGTGCAGCTGAATTCCCTAAGGCACAGTGAGCAAGGGGTCCACATCTGGAATCCACTGTCACCCTTAGGGAGACTAAACCCCAAGGGTAATTTGCATATACAAAATAACTAAGTCAGAGGTGCTCATGAGAGAACGAACCAACCTTAATAGGTTAGTTCTATGCACATGATAATCCACTCTGAGAGCACCTCTTTTAGCTCACTTGTGCCCTTCACTGTCAAGGCCCATAAAGGCCGAAACGAATCTGGGGTTTGCTGTTTCTCCTGTTCAGGGTAGAATTGCCTGGTATTTCAGGGCTGGGTCACTCTTTTGAGTGGGACCAGACTGATATACTACAGGAAAGTAGGTTTCTCTCAGAGTGACTTATCATGGTCATAGAACTAACCTATTAAGGTTGGTTCGTTCTCTGATGAGCACCTCTGACTTAGTTATTTTGTATATGCAAATTACCCTTGGGGTTTAGTCTCTCTAAGGGTGATAGGGGACTCCAGATGTGGACCCCTTGCTCACTGTGCCTTAGGGAGTTCAGCTGCACCTCACTGACGAGGCCCATAAAGGCCAAAACGTGTCTGTGGGTTTGCTGTTTCTACTGTTCAGGGTAGAATTGCCTGGTATTGTTGTTTTGTATATATTTAATAACAGTTGTAATGAGTAAAATGGAGTTTACTCTACTTAATTAGAGTGCTTAAAATGTAGTTTAAGCAAAGGAGCAATCATAGGATCTAGTGGCAGAATTAAACATGTTTGCCTATTATCTTTTGCCTTACCTTGCTTCTTTATTTGCTCTGCCTGCCTGCTGCCTGACATTAAGCAATGTTATGTAGGTTGTTTACAAGCACTCTTAAATAATGTTCTATCTCTGATACTCAAAAAATGGTTCCATTTGCATTATACATTGAATCCTTAATTTTCCTTCCAAAACGTATAATTCTACATTTATCTGTGTTAGAGCTCTTTTACCATTTAGCTGTCCATTCTTCTCATAAGAATTTAGTTGCAAAGGTTGGTTGGGATGGTACTTAATAGTGTCATAGCTCTCTTACAGATGTTCTTATGGAAACCATGTAATCAAAACCCTAATTTTTTGCATTCCATGCTGTAAATATTTAAAAAATGATAGCTACATGTAACTTGCCCTCTGCTGTACATGTGCTTTAGACTAAATCTGTGTTATATGACACTCTCTAATTTTATACAAGTGATTGCTAAGGTCTGCTCGAGTAAAGGACGAGGTACGGTCCTGAGAACGTCTTTAAACAGGATTTGTATGTAACTCGGATCCATGATGAATAATAACAATTCTTCTTCTAATTATTATTATTAACTTTCATTTGTAACGTGCCAAGATATTCCATAGCGCTGTACAGGGATAAGAACAAGGAAGAATACAATGTTAACAACTGGAAGAAAATGGAGGATCCTGTTTTAAATTTAGAATCTTTATGGAAAGTGTTGTTTCCAAAGCACCCTATAAGATTGGAAACTCTCTATTAACAATCAAAAGGGAATGGAAGAGGCAGAAATCTTGGCAAGAATAAACAGATAAGGAATAGCAAGGGTGAGAAGTTAGAAAGATTTTTAATTTAGTAGGAGAGGGAAGAGATCTCATAGAAAGTCAATTGAGTGGCTCTAGTGCAGGGGTCCTCAAACTTTTAAACAGGGGGCCAGTTCACTGTCCCTCAGACACTGTTGGGGGGCCAGACTATAGTTTGAAAAAATGATGAACAAATTCCTATACAGTATATATATATATATATATAGTAAATAAAAAGTACATCTGTGTTCACATCCGAATGTCTAAAGCAAGTTAAAAAACCTGCTTCCAGCTCAGAGTTCAGAGAAAAACAGTTATTACACTGCATTCTGGGAAGTTGAGCTGGGACACTCAAATATGGCCACAAATGCCTCGCTCTTCATTCCGTAGCCATCATCAAACATGGCTTCCTTTAAGCTTATGCATGCTGCATTACACAGCTTTAATGCAAAGCCAAGGTTGGAATAAACACAGGCTGAGTATCCAATCCATGTACAGCTGTTTCAAGCTTACTGGCTATCATCAGCATGGAGCGGGATCTCAGCCTGTGTTGTGGAAATTATGAGTAGGTAGTTCACCACAACAATCATATATAATATGGTGGGCAAAAGAGCGATAGAAGCCCTCCACCGTACAGTAGTATATATATCCCTCCCTTCTTTCTGTCCCTTCTCCCTCTTCCCTCTCTCTTTTTCTCCCTCTCTATCCTTCTCCCTCTCTCTCCTTATCCCCTCCTTTTTCCTTCTTCCTCTCCCCATCTCCCTCTCTTCTATCCCTACTTCTCCCTTCCTCTCCCTCTCGCTACTTATCCCTCTCTCTTTTTGCTCTCCCTTGTCTCATCTCCCTTTTTTCTCTCTCTCCTCCCTTCTCTCTTTCTCCCTCTCTCTACTTATCTCTCTCCCTTCTCCCTCTCTCTACTTCTCCCTCTCGCTTTCTATTTTCCCACTGCCTGCTCCCTCTCTCGATTTTTCTCCATCTCCCTTCTTGCTCTCTCTCCTCACTTTCTACCTCCCATCTCCTTCTCCATCTTTACTTTTAACGTCTGTCGTTCCCTTCCTCTCTCTCCCTTCCCCCTCACCTTCTACCTACTGTCTCTCTCCCTATCTCTCCCTTCACCCTCTCCCTTCTCTCTCCTCTCTCTCTCCCACTCTCTCTTCCTCTCTCTATCTTCTCTCTTTCTTCATCTCTCTCGCCTTTCTTTCCCTCCTCTCTCTCTTTTCATTATCTCTCCATCTCCCTCTCCTTCCTCTCTCGTTGTCCCTCTGTCTCCTCTCTCTCTCCTTCTCTCTCCTCTTCCTCTTTATGTCTCCTCTCTGCCTCCCTCTGTCTTCTCTTTCTCCTTTCTCTCTCTCTCTCTTTCTCGCCATCTCTCTATCTCTTTCTCTCCCTCTCCCTTTTCTTCATCTCTCTATCTCTCCTTCTTCTCTCTCTCCCTCTCTTTCTCTCTCTCACCATATCTCTCCTTTCTCTCTCTCCTTTCTCTCTCTCCTTTCTCTCTCTCCCTTTCCTTTTTCTCTCTCTCTCCTTCCTCTCTCTCCTCCCTCCCTATCTCTCCCTCTCATTTTTCTCTCCCTCCTCTATCTGACCCTCTCTCTCCCTCCCTCCCTCCCTATCTCTCCATCTCTCCATCTCTCTCTCTCTCTCTCTCTCTCTCTCTCTCTCTCTCTCTCTCTCTCTCTCTCTCTCTCTCTCTCTCTCTCTCTCTCTCTCTCTCTCTCTCTCTCTCTCTCTCTCTCTCTCTCTCTCTCTCTCTCTCTCTCTCTCTCTCTCTCTCTCTCTCTCTCTCTCTCTCTCTCTCTCTCTCTCTCTCACTCTCTCTCTCACTCTCACTCTCTCACTCTCACTCTCTCACTCTCACTCTCTCACTCACTCTGCCTCTCCATTTATCTCCCTCCCCTTTTTCTTTGCCTCTCTATCTCTCCTTCTTCTCTCTCTCTCTCTCCATATCTCTCTATTCTCTCTCTCTCCTCTCTCTCCTCCCTCCCTATCTCTCCCTCTCCTTTTTCTCTCCCTCTTTTATTTCACCATCTCTCTCCCTCCCTCTCTCTCTCCCTATCTCTCCATCTCTTTCTCTGTCTCTCCCTTCTTATCTCTTCTTTCTCTCTTTCTGTGTCCATCTCCCTCCCTCCTTCCTCTTTTTTCTTTCTATATCTTCTTCCCTCTCTCTCTCTCTCCCTTACTCTTCTTTTTCTCTCCCTCCATCCCTATTTCTCTTTTTCTCTCTGTCCATCTCCCTCCCTCCTTCCTCTCTCTCCTTTTTATCTCTTCGTCCCTCTCTCTCCCGATGTCTCTCTCTCTCTTCATCTCTATCCCTCACTATCTCTCCTTTCTCTCTCTGTCCATCTCCCTCCCTTCTCTCTCTCCTTTCTATCTTTTCCTCCCTCTCTCCCCCCATGTCTCTCTCCCTAACTCTCCTTGCCTCTCTACCTCACCCCCTTGTCTGTATGTCTGTCTGTCTCTCTCTCCCTCACTCCCCTTGTCTCTCTACCTCACTTCCCTTGTCTCTCTACCTCATCTCCCCTTATCAGCCTGTCTGTCTCTTTCCCTCACTGCCCCCTTGCCTTACCTTGCCTTCATGCTGCCGTGGGTGGCTCCTCCCCCTGGAGGAAGGAGAGTAGCTCATTGGAACTTAAAAGAGGAGTGGAAAGCATGGAAGGTAAGATGGTTATGTTGGAGACATGGGAACCGGTTCAATTGTAAGCCCGCAACTCGATGGTAGGAGTGTTGCAGGCTCCCTTTCGTTTCTGATTATGATGCTATTCAATTGCTCAAGGCCACAATTTACGCTCTCAAAGCTGAAACTATAAAACCTGCACTGGTTCGTAGCAGTTCAGGGCGGGAACATGATCAATTAAGCAAGCCCGTAATTTCCCATTTCGAGCCAGCCAATAAAAAATGAGACTGTTATTATTACGGCGGTAAAACATGGAGGTTGCATGTCAATCAATTAGGTTCAGGGGTCCAATATGTGATCACACTCGCAAACCCGCAAAATAAAGAATTATGAAAATGAATGCCAATACTGTTGTAGTCCATGTGGGTGGCCTGATATGTATTAACTGATTGATACCCAAGATCGATTTAACCCCCGAAATGAAACATAAAAATAAATGTAAGTTCCTGCCGATTTGCGAGCTTGAGACTGTTGTACAATTAATTCTAATGTCTGTCATCGCTTTCCCCGTTATTTACAGTGCAGTGTTGATCTATGATTTGCATTTACAGTGCTAGAATATGTGTTTAGCCCAATTGTGGGTCCTCTCTAGCACTCATAGGATTTTATCCTTCTTTTGCTATTTACGGGTGTGAAAACATTTGCGAGCTTGGGCAAATTGAGCAATTGTATAGCGATTTACAATTTTAGCCATCGTAACTCTTGTGAAAGTGAAAGATCAAAGGCTTCGGGAGGCTGTAAGTTACAGGTTTATCCATCGCCATTTTTTCAAGGCCGTAACTCATAACCTGTTTGGAGCCCGCAAAAACACGCCAATTGAGTAGCAAATTAACTTGTGACCTCACTTACAGGCTACTGGATTGAGCGAAAGCTCAATTGAATCGGGCTCATGATGTGGAATAGTTGAGAAGAAAAGCAATAATAATAACAACAAATAATGACAATATTAAAAACAATAACAGCAACAACAACAATACAATAATGTGCATATGTAGTAAGAATATTACACTGCAAACTGTAATAATAATAATAATAATACCCCTGTACTGTAACAATAAGCTATAGAAACTATTGTGCACTTTTTTTTTAATTCAAACAAAGCGAACATAAAAGCTAACTCATACAAAAGCAGCCCGTTCTTAAGTACAGATCGTCTGTAAGTTGGGTCACCTGTAACCTGGGGACCACCTAAATCCTTAGTGAGCATTTGTAAAATACTTGATAAATATGTCTCACTATATTTTAGAAATGTGCTATAGTTTAGTAATATGCAAACAATATTGTTTTTTAACCATTTATATCTTTCTGACTTTTCCTCCTTTTGCAAGTGGCAACAATTTTATTGTGATCTATTTTCACACTTGCTTGCTTTGCTTTTTTACCTGTCACTAATACAGCTATGCATGCTGTTACTCTTTTTATTCTTGTGTGTCATTCTGGAGGTTAGAAAATACTTTCTTTTTTGAGTGTTTCTTACTTCCCATGCTGCTTACACTTACAATTGTCATTTCATTATATTGTCAAGAAACCATGCAGACATTCATTGCCTCTCATCAGGCCCCATGTTATATTGTTTTGTACCAGGTTTAGTGTTTAAATCATTTTCTGTTCTTACGGTTTGTTATGAGTCCCATGACAACATGGAGGTGAGTGACAGCTGTGTACTTTAAGCTTTATGGTTTTCAACAAGGTTTAATAGTGATTTGTTTTCTATACCGTACTTACTTGTCTTATAAAAGTCTTATGAACACCTATGAAATTACCGACAAACTTACATTCAGCCTTTCAAACTCTAAGGAGTGTTTGCTAATTTCTATTTAAGATACAGAAGTGCTCAAAACCATTCTAGCAGTTACTTTTGGTTTAAAACAATGAGCACAGAATCTCACAAAGTAATTGAAAATGATTAGAAAGCATTACATTTTAACACATATATGAAAACAAATGGGTAGATGACAGAGGCAGATTTGAGATAACAATTGCAAAGTTCTGTGTAAGTTTATTGATAGATTGATAAAGTACTTGCTACTACCCATAATTTTAAATTATACCATATTTGGCACTTTTGTTGTGTCCCTTTAAAGAAATCAAACTTTTCCTTACAACATATAGCTGAAGTGTAACATATTCTTTTAAAAGGATACTGCCTTCCAGGTTAAGAGCACATTGTAAAGGTTAATTGTTTTGCAAGAAAAATACATTATTTTAAATTAATTAAATTAACACTTAAGCAATGCAGAAGCAGATTATTATTACTTTTTATTTGTAAAATGCCAGCATTTCTGTAGTGCTTTATACAAGAGTGAAGCAATGAAGAGTGAATCCAATAAACAAATTAGTTAGGCGAACCAAATTGTATGGTATGCAGGAATACAAATACAACACAATAAGCCAACAGATAATTTAGTACAACTGAGTTGATGCCCTAACTTGAGCATACAATCTAGAAAGTATGGTTAGGGGTGTGAGATAGGAAGATAACAAGAGCTGGTGAAGGTGGCTGTGTGTTATGTTTTATTTCTATGCATTTAGGTAGGGCATGTAGATTGTACCAAGTGCAAATAGGGAAAAGTTTTGAAGATGAGAGTGAGAGGGGGTAATAGGAGAAGCTGAAAGAAGAAAATTATTTGGAGAGTAAAGGAACCCATTGAGTGAGTATTTGGAGATGAGGGCATAGATAAAGGGGGGAGGCTTTAGACACTAATTGTTGAGTGAAGATCCAATTAATGTGTGGATTGGTTGTGTCTTGCTTGAGAAAGTGTCATATTCTAGAGATGTTTTTTAGGTCAACCGACATGAATTGTTTATTGATTGTATGTAGGGCATAAAGGAAAGAGCAGAATCTAAATAAACCCCAAGACAGTATGTCTTATGGGTGTGTAAGCAGTTTTAGGCAGTTGTTAACATGGTAGAAGAGACGAGGATAAGTCTAGTGCTGATTTCAGTGTTCAGTTTTTTTTCTAAAATCCCCAAAATTGTATTGGGATGTGCAGATTAAGAAGAGCAATGAAGCTTTGGCTATATCAACAGTGCATGGTAGTCAGGAAGAAGAGGTGCCAGAGAAGGAAACTCCAAATGTTTGATTTCCAAACATTTTTCTAAGACCTAGAGGTATCACTGAAGTGTAGGCCATCATATGAAAGTGCAGCAGGGAATATAGTATCTGAAGAAGAGAAACTATTTTCTGACAGCTGAAGAGATTTTGTTGCAAAAAGTAAGTGTATTCCAGGCCCACAGGAGATGTGCATAGCAGGTGGGTTGGGACAAATGAAAAGCAATGTATTCAATTTGCCATTGTTAGAAAAACTTTCGAAGGAAGTATTATCTTTTGTACAAGTAAGGCTCATGTCTGTGTATGTTTAGCTAGTTTTACATTCACAAAAATAGTAATAAAGCTTGTGAAAGTACAATAGACACTGAGGCTCTCTGCCACTGTGTATAATGAAGTAGGCCAAACTAGAGGAAGAGAAAACAAGTCTACACCTGCTTCATATAATATATATTTTATACACAGCAGACAAGTGGTAGCCATACATTTTGGTAGCCATCCAAGACCTCAGAATCCCTATCAAGAACAGCAAAGATGCTGTCCAGATAGATAGTTTTCCACAGAGTGAAACCGTTTTGGAGTCATTTTCTCATGGAACCCCTACTCATACAAAATCGGATTTTAGGGTTCGATAAAAACATTTTAGAAAGAAATGTTAAGAAAATGCAGTGTACAGTATTAGATTGCTAGAAACACAAGTTAAAATAAGTATTGCTAGTTGAATACGAGAGGACATGAAGAAATACCTGTCTGAATTCCATTGAATGACAAAGATATATAAAGTACTCAAAATAGTAAAAAGTGAACATAGCTGTTAAATTGAAATCATATTAATACTATAATAGCTATATTTATTGAAATCATATTAATATTATAATAGCTGTGTTTATATGCACTTCTATTTTTTCATTCAGTGTTGCATTTGATTTTAATTACCAGTTGAATAAACATCTGTATTTAAAGCTTAAAATATATTGCCTACATGAGTATAATTTCTAGTTCACTGTTGCTTGGCATTTCAAAATAAATCCCATTTTTAGATGCCCAAATTCTGTAAGACTCTCAAAGGCTCACTTAGAAAAAGTCTCAGACAACCTTAATATTTATCATTATCACATTTTTTAAGCTATACTACACAATTCTGTGTCATAATACAGAATGACAGTAAAATACAGCTACATGTTGATCTAGTGCACATACTTTTTCAAGTATTACCTTTTTCCAAACTTAATGTTTTACCTATAAACTGCGTATTTGGCATTGTTTTTGGACGAGTGTTTCAACACCATTAAACTGTGTTTAATAGCCCCTTATGGTGGTGTGTGTGGCATTACAATCAGAATATGTTGTAAATGTTCAGAGAGGCACAGCAGAAACAATTATAATTTATTAGTCTGAGTACTTTGCCAATCATGAATACTTAGCATATGATGTAAGGCTATAAAAATAATAACTTGTATGTATCAGTCTTAATAGAGGAGAGGATGCCAGTAATAGACTGAACAAAAATAGTTTAAACTGTAGAGAGGAGATAAATAGCTGGTGTATTAAGTTGAAAGAACAACTTATTTTTCCTAGCTACAATCAAACCTGCTAGTTATTATGACATTAAACAAGAATTCATATAGTCAATATGATTATAGTAAAAATGCCAGAACTAACAGCACTGTTGGAAACGTTATGTCTTTACATAGTGCACATATTAAGTATCTTGGTGGCCTGCATGCCAAATACTTTTGTGGTCACTAGATCCCACAGGACACATAAAAAAGGAGATTTAAATACCGTCAAGTATTTACAATGTTTTACATATACACAGACAAACACAGTTCTTAACAAAGACCTGATGTCGCATATGTATAGTGCTAGTCTTGATAATGGAAAATTTTGCTTTTGAAAGTAAAAAAAACAAATAACAGTCTTTAAGTTATAAAATGTATATTTAATTCTGTTTTACTGAAGGCGTACAGCGTGAATTTTGCTTTTCTCAATTGTCCCTGGAAGGTGATCCTATTGTTACATGAGCTTTTATTTAATGTTAATGTACATTTCAAAATACATCATATCTGTGTATGATTAATACGATTAGGAAAAAAACATATGTTAGCTTCCAGTTAAAAATGAAAGGCTATATTATTTTTTATATTATTTACTTCAAAAGAATATTTTTTAAACATACTTCATTGGTGTAGTCACATTAAAAGTTATGGGTATGACTCTTCCTTTCTGAAATTAACAATTATTTTCCACAGTACAGAACAAGAAAAGCAGACAATTTTTTGACAAATGCAATATTATTCAAATTTTTTGTTTGCCCTCATTGTTTTGTTCTTGTTTATAAAAAAAGGGAGATATTAGAATTAAGGATATAAGTCCCTTCAATTGAAGCTGTAGCAATCCACCCACGGATACCATTTAACATTTTTTATTGAAATAATGAATGACTCCATACAGTACTATATAGTAACTCTACAGTATTCTAAAAGAGACATACTGATTATTGCTGTTGTTTTTGGCAAATCTATAACTGAGGTTACATTCTTCGCCATGCTAAACATTTCACACTGAAAGGAAAAAGAAGTGATAGGTTAACATTTAATGAAAATTATGTAATGTTGTTCCATATTTTTTATATACATACATACATGCAAACAAAGTCTACATACAAAACATGCAGTAATAAAATAATCTGTGTTGAAGGCTGCTACAACATTTATATGAAACATGCTATGCCAATTTAATCAATCCTAATATATACCTATAAAGTCAGGACTCTTCACATGATATATTTTGTCCTTATGGAATGTAATGGGTATGCCAATACTTACTCTCCTTTTATATAAAATACAATAATCCATTGCTGACCTTACAGCAGGTTAAATAAATCTTAGAAAATTACACACAAAAACCACCTCTATCAGTTGCAGCTATTTATTGGTAGTTCAAATACATTTTAACATACAGTGAAATTATTTTAGCACTATTGGGTTTATTTTAAATGTATTTGTCTATCAATATACATTTTTGGGTTTCTATATACATGAACACAGTAAATAATTTGCTGCTTTGACTCTTATAATATTGCTTAAATTTAATTATTTAAATTATACTGGTTGACACATAAATCTTACTACCCTTCAACATATATTGTCTTGTCTTTATAGTTAGATGTATTTGACTTTCTTGTGAAGTGAAATATTCAATTTGAAAGGTCACATATGATGCATCATTTGTCTAACTTTATAAAAAATATGAAATTCAGAAAGAGATGGGAATATTTTAGAATCAAGGATTACATTGTGATGCAAAGCGTTTTATGGAGAAAAAGAGAGTGGTAAGACCATTTTTTGGAGAGAAACAGGACTGACTATTGTGGAAGAGGGACATGATATTCCACTCCAAATTACAGCAGGGATCATATGGATGTCACTGAGGATCATATGCAACCCCAGGGCGGTATGGTGTCCATCAGTATTTGTTTCAGATGCCATTCAAAATGCTAAAATTGGGCTGTTCAATTTCATCCTCATTGGGCTACTAGAGTTTAATGAGCCCCATTGATCTGATATACAGTAAATCATATCCTAACCCAAATTAATAATACACCTTGCAAAAAAGGAAGTTAAATGAAAAGGCTCTATCCATGTCAAATATCACATTTCCATACTGTTTTATATCTATTTAGCTCACATGGACCAGCCATGATGTCTCACTATTGTTTTGAGCACCTCTCATTTGGAATAAACATTAGGATACAAAGTCACCATATAACTGCTATAATGCAACATCATAACCATTACCATAACAATTGCATAAAAATAACATGCAACAAATGCTCTTTTTTCTTTTTTTCTTAAGTTGAGTAATTAGCATTAACAAACTCTTCTTTGAATAAAGTCTCATAACTTACTGGTACAACCGTGCTACCACAAAATATGTATTTTATTTTGGGATTCCATTCAGTGTTCCACCTACCATTACTAAAAGCATTTTATTTAATCAAGTTTTGTGTGAGGTCATCTGTGTCCAGAGCTGCCTGACTGTTCTACATACATACAACATGTGTCAGAATTTGCAGTGTTCATTATAATTTCTAAAGTGTAATGAGCATAGTATTGGAATATTTTCTTTTAAAACTACACCTTAAAGGTATATGGAAGATTCCTTGTTTTTAACTTTTTCTAATCTAACACATGCTGCTTATATCAGAAAAATACACTACATTGAGTAATTCTATACACATACAGATTTATTTTATAAAAAAAACAAAAAACATTTTGGTTTCCACCCCCCCCATCTGGTACTAGCCAATAGAAACACCGCATTCAAGTCAAATACATTTTTGGAACCCTATACTAACCTTCAAGCAAACAAGCAGCGCTATGCAGAAATCCACAGCAGCAGTGTCTGAGCTTATCCTTGCTTCCTTGTGGTGGGGAAAAAAGTCTACACATCCCATGATACTTTGCTGTACAGACCGACTTCCTAGACATTGCAACAATGTTATAGCTAACTGTTATTGACCAAAATGCATTATGAATGTTATGCTAATTTAGCTTGGGTTTTTAGGAGCATTCCTTCTCAATATCAACTGCCAGAAAACTGAAGAAATGTGCAAATGTCTGGGTAAGCTTATTAAGGTTTATTTTGTGATTCCTTGCAAAAAATGTTTACATACACTATTGATTCTCCTCTTTCAGATGCATTCATAATCCACGAAAACTTCTATATACCTTTAAATATATGGACAGAATAACACTACCAGAACAAGCTCTAATGTATATAATAATGTGTAGTAATATACTTTATTTTTTAAATATAAAAGGTACATATGAAGTTACTTCCGATTGCTATTACACACTTCCAAAAACCATTTACTTACAGTAATATAAATAGGTGGGTATTTGGATGTATATATTTAAATGTTGTAGTTAGTAAATTTATGTAGCTCTCAGATTTTCATCTAATTTTATTATTATTTTAACACTATAATACTGGAAAATTTACACTGATAATCTTCTTGATTGTTCCTTGACACTTTCAAGAAATGTAGTAGTAGAAAACATTCTGTGTGGAGCTGGGAACATGCTCTGTTAAACTATTCAGGTTGTGTCACACAGTAAAAACAAACAGTAGAACATATAATCCAGTCAAGTCACCCAGAGAGCTGGAAATCTCCAATTACTCGACCAAGTCACAGACGAAGCTTGCAAGACGAATAAGTTACTTGCACCTAATGGCACTCACTGGGGGTGACAAATTTATAAAAGGTCAGGGAACCTTCCATATGCAAAACTGGTAAGAATGATATGTTTCTGTCACTGTGTACACCAATGTGTTGGTTCCTTGGCAATGCTGCCATCTGATGGCAAAAAACATTATTCATCGAAGGACAGTGTTTGTATTAATTTAACAGTGAAATTGCAGCATCTTTTTAAATCTTTATTTTCCATGTGGATAATAATGTTAGTCTTGGAGCATCAGTGGATTTGTTACTATCCATCATAGTAAACAGCATTAACCAGTCCAAGGTCAAGTTAAATTATTTCTGGTCATGAAAATCTACCAATTTCAATGATTTTACATGCTTTACATGCCTGTGTAACTCTGCCCATGAAATCAGAACTAGAGGTGACCTGCAAATGAATTTAAATGAGATTAAGAACATAAATAATTAAATGTGAATAACAACGGCATAACAAGGGAATAACACATGTTCACAGTTTAAAATATGCCACAATATTTTTACATGGTCACTGACACTTCCTTAGGACAAATACAGTGATAAACCTCCCACCTGTAATAAGATCTGTATACATACTGTGTATTTTTTTAGTTTGTAAGGTGAAAGTTTTAACTTTTGTTTACGACACAGTTCATTTCATTTGAGCAAGCTCACGGCTTTTTGCAAAATAGCTAATTAGCAAAAGTGCTTTAAGTAAATTAATTAATTTGCTGCAGATAAGTGGTTCTATGGGTGACCAAGTGCACACAATTCAGTTTATTGCTTAACTGACACATTGTAATCCATACAGAGTGCTGTACAGGTTATTACTCTTTTAAGCATAATTATGCATGCTTGTAATGGAATGGTGTTCTTTATGCAAGGAAAACCTCAGTCTGGAAATGTTTCAGCAGAGCTGGATTTGTTACTTGAGAACACGTTGACCTCCCTTAACCATTAAGCTAGAGTCTATTGGGACCAGTGCCCAGGTTCATTGATATTTAACACAACACATTGGATTTATCTGCATTTATTCCAATATGGTTCAGACTTTTACAGAAAAACTAAATTCGCTAGCTGTAATAAAATAATAACTGTGAATGCTTACTTTATTTGGCAATGTTGAATTTTTACTATTTGTCCATTTTATCTACATGTTTTATAGTTTTATAATGTTTCTCTTGCTTTAGATCATATCTTATAACATTTAAAACCTCATTACATCTTTTGAAATTAGAAATGGTGCAAAGAAAAAAACAAAAGTTGCACTGAGGAATTTCAAAAATACCTTCTTGTCGTCTCAGTGCAATAATTAGCACCATGATATTGTTTAATGGATACAAAGAATATATATATATATATATATATATACATACAGTGGTACCTCAGTTTAAGTCGGCCTTGGTGTAGGTCGTTTTCAGGTTAAGTTGCGTCCCCTCAGGAAATTTTGGCCTTGGTTTGAGTTGCTACCTCGGTTAAGTTGCTCTCGCAAAACTGAAAGCACAATCACAACTGCTGCAGGCTGCTGCAATCGCGACATCAGGAGGAGCCTGTGCCTGCAATAATTATAGTCGCCAGTGCCTGAAAGAGCCCAAATTGAGCCCAAATCCAGCCTTTGCCTGTAAGAGCCCAAGTCCAGCCTGTGCCTGCATGAGCCCAAATTGAGCCCAAAACCAGCCTGTGCCTGTAAGAGTCCAAATTGAGCCCAAGTCTAGCCTGAGCCTGCACGAGCCCAACTTGAGCCTAAATCCAGCCTGTGCAAGCCCAAATTCAGCCTGTGCCTGCAAGAGCTCAAATTGAGCCCAAGTCCAGCCTGCGCCTACATCATGACTTTAATGAAGGCTATTACTCAGCAAAGAAAAATAGAGAATCACCATAGAACGTAAAAAAGAGATTATAGCCAGGTATGAAAGTGGTAGTGACATGTGTGATCTCGCTACTGAGTTCAAAATACCAAGAACAATAATAAAGAAAAATAAAGAAGCCATTAAGGGAGCCAATGTGGCTAGAGGTTTGAGTACCATCACCAAGCAATGGTCAAAGACATTGGAGGAAGTTGAGAAATTATTTTACATTTGGATAAATGAAAAACAATTAGCGGGTGATAGCATTTCCCAGACACTGATATGCTAGAAAGGCATGCAACTGCTTGCTGATCTGACAAAAGACAACCCTACAGCAAGTGGTGAGAGCTGTGAAGAATTTAAAGCCAGTCTCGGTTGGTTTGAGAAATTCAGAAAGAGAATTGGCATTCACAACATGTTGAAGCACAGAGAGGCAACCAGTGCTGACAAAGAATCTGCCGGAACCTTTGTCGGGGAGCTCAGAGAGTATGTAGAGGCTGAGGGTTTTCCAACAAGTGTTCCACTGTGACTTGACTGGGTTATTTTGGAAGAAGATGTCTACCGGTACCTACATCACCCAAGAAGAGCAGTAATTTCCAGGGCAGATAAAGGACAGGCTATCTCTGTTGGTGTGCAAGAATGCTAATGGGATTTAAAAACCTCAGAGTTTATAAGAGGTAAAATGTGCAGAAAAGCAACTTACATGTCATGTGGATTGCCAAAAGAAAAGCTTGGGTAACCAGAATGTTCTTCACTGAATGGATGAACAAAGTGTTTGGCCCAACTGTGAAGAAATATTTGGAGGAGAAAAAAATGCCTCTGAGGGCTCTGTTAATCATGGACAATGCTCCCACAACTTGCTGGAAAACTTTAAGTTCATAACTGCAAAGTTCTTGTCCCCTAACAAAACTCCTCTGATCCAGCCCATGGGCCAACAGGCCATCTCCAACTTTAAGAAGCTGTATACGAAGGCCTTCTTCCGGCAGTGCTTTGAGGTGACTTTGGATACTCAGTTGATACTCAGAGAGTTCTGGAAGGACCATTTCAATATCTTCCACTGTGTCACTCTGATAGATAATCCCTGGTATAAGGAAATTCTGTCCAGAAGCTATAGCTCTGGTAAACTTGGAAGCTGAATCTAGCAGAATAGTGGAGGACATTGTGTCTGTGGGCAAGTCCATGGACCTGGAGGTGACTAATGAAGACTTTGAAGAGCTAGTGGAGGAGCACAGAGAAGAGCTCAGAACTGCAGAGAGAGCAGCAAGAGGGAGTGGCTGAGGAACTTTCTTCTTCAGGTGTAGAGGTGCGAAGGGAGGAAGTACTTACTGCACTCATCAAAGAAATGTGTGCTAAATGTGCTGAATTACAAGATGTTATTGAACACTATCACCCTGACAAAGCTCAAGCAAGCCGTGTTGTGGACTTGTTTAATGATAAAGCAATGTCTCACTTCAGAAACATTTTGCAACAAAGGCAGAAGTAAGTTTCCCTTCATAGGTTTGTATTGAAACAACCTACATTACGGTCTCCAGCAGAGTCTCCAGCAGGGTGCAGTGGTGTTAAGCAAGGCCTTAACTCCTGAATACGAGACCGTCATTACAGTAAAACATGGAAGTTACATGTCATTCAATTAGTTTCAGGGGTCCGATAAACGATCAGACTCGCAAATCCACAAAATAAAGAATTGTGAAAATGAATTCCAATACTGTTCTAGTCAATAAGGGGGCCTGATATGTATTTACTCATTGCTTCCCGAGATCGATCAAACCCCAAAATAAAACATAAAAAAATATATTTTTGATTGACGATTTGCGAGCTTGGGACTGTTCTAACGTCTTTCATCGCTTTCCCCATTATTTACAGTGCAGTATTGATTTTTTATTTGCTTTTACAGTGCTGCGGATATGTCTTCAACCCCTTTGCGGGTCCTCTCTAGTACTCGTAGGATAATCTTCTCCAATTGCCATTTACAGGTGAGAAAATATTTGCGGCTTTGGGAATCAGAGCAATTCAATAGCGATTTGCGATTTTAGCAATTGCAACTCTTGCGGCCATGAAAGATCAAAGTCTTGGATGGGCTTTAACTTGCGATGTTACCCATCGCAAGGAATCGAAGGACGGAGCCCGTAACCCTGTCACATCCCACAAAAAGACGTCAATTGAATAGCAAAACAACTTAAGGTGTCCGTGATGGACGCCAGGATCTCCCGAGGGCTCACTTGAATGAGGCCCAATAACCTGTCTTCCTTCTCTTCCTCTACATTGCCACCATCCCACTGGGCCCTCAAGTCCTCTCAGAACTGTAGAGTTATAGTAAAGTTAAATTCTCAGTTATTGATCTCAGTACAGGTAAGTGAAGCTAAATTCTCTGTTATTTGTTCTCAGTACATTTAAAGTGAAGTTAAATTCTAAGTGCCTCATTCAATTGAGCCCTCAGGAGATCCGGGCATCCGTAAGGGACGCCGTAAGCAATTGGCGTCTTTTTGCAGGCTCTGACCGGGTTATGAGCTCTGGCGTCCAATTCCTTGTGATGGTTATCATCGCAAGTTAAACCCCATGCAAGCCTTTGATCTTTTATACGGACCCAAGAGTTGCGACTGCTAAAATCACAAATCGCTATTGAATTGCTCCGATTCCCCAAGCCGGCAAATGTTTTCACACTCGTAAATGGCAAATGGAGAAGATTATCCTACGAGTACAAGAGAGGGAAAAGTGATGAAAGACATTAGAATTAATTGCACAATAGTCCCAAGCTCGCAATCAAAAATAATTTATTTTTATGTTTAATTTCGGTGTTCGATCAATCTCGGGAATCTATGAGTTAATACATATCAGGCCACCAATATGGACTAGAACAGTATTGGCATTCATTTTCACAATTCTTTATTTTGCGGGTTTGCGAGTCTGATCGCATATCAGACCCCGAACTTAATTGATTGACATGTAACCTCCATGATTTACTGACGTTTTAATGATGTCTCGTATTCTGGAGTTACGGCCTTGCTTAATTGACCATGTTCCCGCCCCGAAATGCTACGTACGAGTGAATGGTTTGCGGTTTTGGCTTTTGGCCCATAACTTGCTGGCTTGATCAATTGAATAGCACTGTAACTCTAGCACTCTGCGTGCACTCAATTGATTGAGGCCCTAAGTTATTTGATGTAACTATTGTTGTTTAGTAATGCCTGTTTAGTTTTAAGGTTTTGTTGAAAATAAAATGTGAGAAAATGTGAGACATTTGGGGTCTGGAATGGATTATTTTACCCCCTCTATCTCTTATTGGTCTCCATCCCCTCTCTCTCCTTCCACCTCTCTCTTCCCCATCCCCCCTTTTCCTCATCATCTGCTCTCTCTCTTTACTCTTTCCATCATCTCTTCTGATCATTTGTTTTTCCTTTTTCTAATCTCCCCTTTTCTCTTCTCCTTGTGACATCTTCCCCTTCTGTTAACCTCAACCCCTCTTCTCCCTTCTCTTCCTATCAACCCCTTTCACACTTTTTTTCCCATCAACCCCACTCACTTCCCTCCACATTCCCTGATCTCATGCTCATCCCTCCCCTCTCCCCTTATCCCTCTCTCCCTTTCTCTTCCCCGCTTTTTTATTTTCCTTTCCCTCATCTCCTTTCCCCCTCCTCATCACTCCTCACTGTCTCATTTCAACTTCCTCCTCCCTCCCACATTACGTTCTTCCTTCTCTCCCTCCTCATCTCCCCATTACTCTCCTTCCCTTTCGCTCTCTTATCATCTCCCAGCTTATCTCCCCAATTACCTTCTTCCCAACTCATCTTCCCTATGAGCCCCATCTTTTTTCTACCCCATTATTTCCCCCTGTCATATCCTCTATTACCCTCCTCTCATTTCTCCCTTCCATCATATCCCCTCTCCTCTTCCCCACTTCCTTCCTCTGCTATCTCTGCCTGCCTCTTCCCATCACCACATCATCTCCTCATTACCTTCCACCACTGGCTATTCTCATCATCCATTACCTCCTTCTCCTCTCTGCCCTTTGTCTCCATCTACACCCTCATCTCCTCTTTACCACTCTCTTTCTCTGAGAAGTGTTCACGCTCCTTCCCCCTTTTCTCTGCCTCCCATCACCTACCACACACCTCAGCTGAAACTCCCTCCCGTCAAATGCCTCTCTTTACCTCCTCCATTCCTACTAATTCGCTTCTCATGTGCCTTCCTTTATTCCACTCATATGATCTCTGATCTTCTCTTATATTCCACCCTACCTCCTCTAATCCCCTCTTATATACCCTCTGTCTCATCCAATCCCCAGTCAAAGGAACCCTCTGGTCATCAATGGAGACCACTAAAGAACCCCTAATATTGGGGAGACTGGTGGAAGGATGAGATTGGGGGATAGAAGGGGGGGTGGGGTATATTTTGTTAATTATAAAACGCAATATTGAAACAATGTTCATTTGGGGGACAATATACAATGTGCTGAACTGATCAATAGAAAATCATATTTAACAATGTACACTAAAAGGACAGGTCATTTAAAGGATTCAATCTTTCATGTATGGTTCTAGAACAACTTGTTAAATTCTTAAGTGAAGCCAGGCACCAAATTAATTTATCTGGTGTGTTATTTTCTAAACATTTGGTGTGATTATTCAAAACTTGACTATGGTGGTAATTTATTAAAGGATCACCGGTGGCTGTGATGTGTTGATAAGGATCATAATGACTTGAGACCAACATTCTCATGTCATCATGCAATTTACTTAAGGCTTTTTTGTTGTAGAAATACAATCAATGCAGCATATTTCAAGCCACAGCAATTTGGACATACTGTATATAGTATGTGCGGGTGGTGTGGTAATGGTGGCCAGTATTTAATCACATGGCAGACTTTAGATCACCTAATTTAAGGTAAAGTTGGGATGTAAACTGGCTGAGATGCCCCTGGGCTTATTTTATTATGATTTCTGCCTAAGGATGTATTAATAAATAACCAGGGAAGAGGTTTTAAATTTAATAAATAATAATGGAGCTTCTTGGGATCTCTTTTTTTTTTTTTTTAATGAGATGGATTCTATTATATACTCTATTCCCTTCTTTACTTTATTTCTAACTCCTTCCCTGCCACAAATGCGACAGTGTAGGGATATGCCAGTACGTACATCATGATCGCGGCGCATGCTCAGTAAGGCAAAACATAGGGGAATGTAGATGTGTTTGTATGTGGTAGCCTAACACTACAATGCACACATTGCAGTGCACATTTTAATAATGAACTTTAAAAACATTAAGCCAAACCTTAGTAAACTGCACCCCTTATTAAGAGTAAGATTTATAATTTAATTTGTAAACTTTTGCTACTATTGACCATGGTTTCCTCTCTTAAATGTGGATATAATACATATAGATCCTAATTAACATTGTTTAGTTAGTTATTTTAATATGAATTGAGCCATCTATACCTACAATGCATTACAATGGCTACATTTAAAGAAATCTTAGTATGTTTTGATTCTCATAATAAATACAATTTTATGAATGGCAATTTCTCTATTATAAATATAGATAGTTTAGAAAAGTTTAGACAAACATTGGATCTCTGAATTATTAGCATTTGGAAGGCTCTGAGAAACATACAGCACTATTAAATTTGGGCTATGTGTTAAAACGTAGCTCGTAACGAAGAAAGTAAGGCTTACTGCTATCAAATTAGCCCTGTAAAGCAGGCTGCTGCCGATCTGAGAAAAAAGCCTAAGGGATTAGCAACGTTGAACTCCTCGGACGTAATTCCTTTGATCTGTCAAGCCCGTAACCGCTACTATTCCAATTATGCTATTAAATTGGAACAACATCACTCATGAGTCAGCCGTAACACGCAAATGGAGCCCAAAGCCCAACGAGTGCTGGAGAGGACTCGCAAGGGGGGTAAAGCCCAATATGTAGCACTTTAACTGAAAATATCACCACATTACTGTACTAATATTAAAAGGGAAAGTGATGTTAGGTCTTAGAATTAATAGCACAACATTCTCAAGCCGACCAGAAAAATACTTTATTTCATGTATAATATTTGTATTATATCGGTCCCGGCAATCAATGTGTTAATACATATACTGTAACTTTATTAATATTGCATCATATATGGAATGTGGGTCCGATTGTAAATAGTAATTGATCCCCGTAAGAATTTGAAATCAAACCTCCATTTTTCTGTGACGCAATTGTGATGATCTCTGTTTCCATTGGCTCCGTCTAAACCCGTAACTACGAGTTTGACTAATTCATTACGTACAAGCACGCAAATCCGACGGCCGGTAAATGGTTTACGGGCTTGCGTCTTTAGCTCGGACTAATCTCAAGCCTGCAGCCCTTGCAAGCTTCACGTTGGAGTTTCTGGCTTCGAATTTAATAGGGCTGACAGTAGGCAGTAGCATTGTAAATATATTAAATACTGTTAAATTAATGGACGTTTAGTAATAATATTTGTCTAAATTATAATTTAAAATATAAGACAAAGACAAATAAACATTTACAAAAATAACAGTGTATAATTTATAAAAAAAACTAGTATGTATTGATAGAACTATATATTAAAAAGACAATGGGCCTCATTCAATTGAGCCCTTGGTAGATCCGGGCGTCCGTAAGGGACGCCGTAAGTTATTTTGCTATTCAATTGGCATCTTTTTGCAGGCTCCAACCAGGTTACGGGCTCCGGCTTCTGATTCCTTGCGATGGTTAACATTGCAAGTTAAAGCCCGTTCAAGCCTTTGATCTTTCAAGCCCGCAAATGTTTTCACAACTGTAAATGGCAAATGAAGGAGATTATCCTACGAGTTCTAGAGACATATCTATAGCACTGTAAAAGCAAATAAAAAATCAATACTGTACTGTAAATAACGGGGAAAGCGATGAAAGACATTAGAATTAATTGCACAACAGTCCCAAGCTCGCAAATCGTCTAACACATTTTTTTTTTTTTTATGTTTCATTTCGTGGGTTCGATCAGTCTCGGGAATCAATGAGTTAATACATATCAAGCCACCCATATGGACTAGAACAGTATTGGCATTCATTTTCACAATTCTTTATTTTGCTGGTTTGCGAGTCTGATCGCATATCGGACCCCGGAACCTAATTGATTGACATGCAACCTCCATGTTTTACTACTGTAATAATGACGGTCTCCTTTTCTATTGGCTGTTTCGAAATCGGGAGTTTCGGCCTTGTTTTATTGATCATGTTCCCGCCCTGAAATGCTACTTACGAGTGCAGGGTTCACGGATTCGGCTTTTGGCCCCTAACTTGCGGACTTGATAAATTGAATTGCATTGTAAGTCTAGCACGCTGCTGGCCCGCAGATATACGGCCTACATCCTGCGAGTTGCGGCCTCCGAATTGAATGAGGCTCAATGTTTTTACTTGATTGATATAGTGATAGAAAATGCTGTAGTTTATCAGTGTTAAAGATTACACTGTTTATAAGTATTTTTTTTTCTTAAAAACATGTCATGAATTGTCATAGAATGTAAGAAAGAATGTATACTTGTTCTGTTATGTTTACATGAATATATCAGTTTTTCACTTTCCCTGTTGGATTAAAAAAAAAAAAAAAATCTTTTATGCATGGCAAGAATATGTACTGACACAGAATACCAGGAGAAGTCCTGAAGTAGGTTTATCTGTCCTTTTTTCATAGGTGACCTTGAAAATGCTTTGATAAAGCTAGAGAGAAAAGCAATTACATTTTTGAAATTACACACCACAGTTCTCATTCATCTTGATAAGCACTTTTAAGGAATCCAAAAAGAAAAGGTTAGAATATTGCTTTTCTAAGGGCTATGGAGACCTAACTTGTGCAGAGTCAGTTTTCAAGTACTGTATATTTAGGTTTACAAAGATGCTTTCACATTATCTTCTCGTCACTAAATTGGCCACTTGACAAAAGAAACTAGCTGCAAGAAATATACAGAATTCTACTTCTGCTTTCTGTTCAGATTATCATGTGGTATCTGGAGACACATCTAACTTACATTTTCTAAGATCTGAGCACTATTTATCTATTTCCCCTTGGTCAAACTGTATAATATATTTTGTGTTAAAAATCCCATAGTACTATTTATATTCAGGCATTAATAATATTGAACTATGTAATGCTTTATAAGTAAATAGAAATTAATGGTTGCATTTTCTGTTGATTCAATTTTCTCATCTGTGTCCCACATTTTTCCAAATAGCTTTTGAACATCAAATATGCATACAATACTTACACAAGGTTGCACAAAGATTCAACTGTATCATTGTCACTAAAATGATTTCACATTATTATTAATATTATTTATTTATTTATAAAACTCCAACATATTTTGTAGTGCAGGAAATTCAGTGAATGCATAAGACAAATATGGCAGAAATGACATACTGTACAGGAGGCATAGAGGCTTCTGTAGGAACTTCTGTAAGGCCGCCTCACGACTATGGCAGCTTTTACTATCAGTTTGAGTAACAATTACATATCTCCCATAAGAAAACTACTGTAAAATTCACTAAATCGCATCCAATGGCATCTAATGTTAACCCCATATTGTAACCTATAATCATAGGGGCCCTTATAGCTCATCAAGGCACCCAAAAATAACCCCATGCCATGGGGATTCTTATGGACCCCCATGGCACCTAACATTAACCTTATACTACGAGAGTCCCTATGGACCCCCGAATATTTTAAAAAAATGTTAATTGTAATTTGTTTTGCAATTTTGTTTTATACATAATTTATATTTATTCTAATTCTTTTTGTTTTGTATTTGGATAAGTGTATGTCATTTATGGGGGTTAGAGTTATTTATTTTGAGGGGGATAAGAACCCCCATGGTATGGGGTAAATTCAGTGCTTTGGACCCCCATGATTATAGATAGAAGGGATATGGGGCTTAAAGATGGGTTAATGGATCCCACATCACAAAACACAAGGGGGTGGGAGAGAGAGCCTGAGGGGGTCCCATGGAATTCTTGGGCTCATAGGGATAGCGGATCATAAGCAGAGGGGTCATAAACCCCCACATTTTACGTTATTCATTTTAACCCCTTCCCTGACATAAGAGAAGTGTATAGCGAGAGTTATTACTGAGCCTGCAACACATGAGCTTTGGAGACGAGCGTGTAAGGGTGTTTATAGTGGTTGAAGAGAGATGTATGATCTGGACAGAGCAAATGGGGTGGTTAGGGGAGTATTTTATGATTATATCTGATATGTAGGAGGGTGAAGTGTTGTTGAGGGATTATATTATTGTTTCTAATACACATGCTTTTCCAACACTCCACACTCAAACCCTGAACTGACTATTTTCATTCTCTTTTCTTAATTAGGCACTCACCTTACTTACCTTTCCAGCTCTTCCATTTCATCCTATATCACTCCCAACTGTCACTCTTTTCCTGGACAATCAAAATCCTTATGTGTTACTTTTGCCCATGTTTCTACTTCTCCAAATCCGTTTAGATTGTAATTTTGCAAGTTTTCAATCCTGTATGATGCTGTGGGAAAAAGCACTATATATGTAAGATTTTAAGCTCAAAGACAGGGCCCTCCATTAGTGCCATGTGTTAATATTGTATTATTTTGTACTTTACCCCTGTATAGCACTATGAAATATGTTGGTGCTTTACAAATAAAGGAAAATAATAATAATTAAAAGGAGTCCAGTGTGAGAGGTTGGATAGACAGGTGTGACGTGGGCTCATAGGGAAGAAGTTTAATCAGTCAAGAAGATGTATATTTTGGTATCATCAGCATAGAGATGATACTGGAGCCCAAAATTTATTAGTTTGCTAAAGGAGGCAAAGGACTCAAAAGTGAGCTTTGGGGTATCTTGACGTGATGAAGAAAGAGACACTAAAGTAAAGATTTGAAAAGATTGAACAATGAGTGCAGGATCACATAGGCTAAGGGAGCTAAACGTATGGGGAAGACGTGTGTGGTCAACTGTATTAAAGGCAGTAGAAAGGTTCAGAGGGATAAGTAGGGAATAGTGTCCTTTTCTTTTGTCCGACAGAAGGTTGTTGGCTATTTTAGCAAGTGCAGTGTCAGTTTCACTCAGAAAACAGATTGCAGAGGGTCAAGTAAAATGCTCTGCTTATTACTCCAAACCCCTTTATTCTTATACCTCTGACTTTGTTACTATAGTATAGACAGATATTACCGATATCTTTCAAAATATAACATTCTTGAAATTATTTATCAATTAGTCTACCTAAAGGGATTCTTTGTGCAATTTGTTTGTTTTACATAAATATTTTAACTAGGTGACTTTATTAATTGTATCCTTCTCAATGTTATTGTCATATAAAAGTTACATTTCCCTTACCTTTTAGGAAGTCCCCAGTGTAACAAAAATCTCAGCTACTAGAGCCTCCCCCTTTCTTTCTGTTCTTGCAGTTTATAGCTGTGACCTATGACCATGCCCACAAGGAGTGGCTTCACAGCACCAATGATTCATATTGCTCTGCTACTAACAGACAGTGACATCATGAGAAACTGATAGTGTGATATCCCTCTCTGTGTGTGAAAGTAAAAGAAAACAGTACAGTACAGTATTTTATTTTGAGTTGTTGCTGTATCTTACAGAATAAGGCACCCATTCTATTCCCCTATATTGCAGATTATACAATTTTTAAGAGCAAAGTAAATATCCTTAACTATTCTATGGATCCATCCCAGAAGCATTGCGAGAGCACTATTATTAGTGACTGTGGAAAGACTAAGCAAATTACTCAGTTTGACTATTACTTCAAAACTCTATTCTAATCATACTTTATGGATCACTCACAAAATAGTGTAGTGGCGTAGCATAAAAAATCTGAAGGGAAAGTTATGAGTGCTAAACACCACTCATAAATGTTTTTTAAACCATTGCTGAGTGCGGGATCAGTAGTAAAGAGTCAGTACAGCATCAAAAAACTATAAAAAAAGCATGGAAGTTCATCATAATTTGACACGTAACATTCAAATATGCACATATGTGTAATTAAAACATATTATATTTTTATTATAATGTCTGTGTCATTATATCCAGGGTAACACACAACCACCCAGCACTCAAGGGTTAATATATATCATGAAACCATGTGGACTAGGAACACATGCTTTAATGCATTGTCTATATATATATATATATATATATATATATATATATACAGTCAGGTCCATAAATATTGGGACATTGACACAATTCTAATCTTTTTGGCCCTATACACCACCACAATGGATTAGAAATGAAACGAACAAGATGTGCTTTAACTGCAGACTTTCAGCTTTAATTTGAGGGTATTTACATCCAAATCAGGTGAATGGTGTAGGAATTACAACAGTTTGTATATGTGCCTCCCACTTTTTAAGGGACCAAAAGTAATGGGACAATTGGCTGCTCAGCTGTTCCATGGCCAGGTGTGTGTTATTCCCTCATTATTCCATTTACAAAGAGCAGATAAAAGGTCCAGAGTTCATTTCAAGTGTGCTATTTGCATTTGTTGCTGTTAACTCTCAATATGAGATCCAAAGAGCTGTCACTATCAGTGAAGCAAGCCATCATTAGGCTGAAAAAACAAAACAAACCCATCAGAGAGACAGCAAAAACATTAGGTGTGGCCAAATCAACTGTTTGGAACATCCTTAAAAAGAAAGAACGCATCGGTGAGCTCAGCAACACCAAAAGACCCGGAAGACCACGGAAAACAACTGTGGTGGATGACCGAAGAATTATTTCCCTGGTGAAGAAAACACCCTTCACAACAGTTGGCCAGATCAAGAACCCTCTCCAGGAGGTGGGTGTATGTGTGTCAAAGTCACCAATCAAGAGAAGACTTCACCAGAGTAAATATAGAGGGTTCACCACAAGATGTAAACCTGGATGTGAGCCTCAAAAACAGGAGGGCCAGATTAGAGTTTTCCAAACAACACCCAAAAAAGCCTTCAAAGTTCTGGAACAACATCCTATGGACAGATGAGACTAAGATCAACTTGTACCAGAGTGATGGGAAGAGAAGAGTATGGAGAAGGAAAGGAACTGCTCATGATCCAAAGCATACCACCTCATCAGTGAAGCATGGTGGTGGTAGTGTCATGGCGTGGGCATGTGTGGCTGCCAATGGAACTGGTTCTCTTGTATTTATTGATGATGTGACTGCTGACAAAAGCAGCAGGATGAATTCTGAAGTGTTTCAGGCAATATTATCTGCTCATATTCAGCCAAATGCTTCAGAACTCATTGGACGGCGCCTCACAGTGCAGATGGACATTGACCCGAAGCATACTGCAAAAGCAACCAAAGATTTTTTTTAAGGGAAAGAAGTGGAATGTTATGCAATGGCCAAGTCAATCACCTGTCCTGAATCCGATTGAGCATGCATTTTACTTGCTGAAGACAAAACTGAAGGGAAAATGCCCCAAGAACAAGCAGGAACAGAAGACAGTTGCAATAGAGGTCTGGCAGAGCATCACCAGGGAGGAAACCCAGCGTCTGGTGATGTGTATGCGTTCCAGACTTCAGGCTGTAATTGACTGCAAAGGATTTGCAACCAAGTATTAAAAAGTGAAAGTTTGATTTATGACTGTTAATCTGTCCCATTACTTTTGGCCCCTTAAAAAGTGGGAGGCACATATACAAACTGTTGTAATTCCTACATCGTTCACCTGATTTGGATGTAAATACCCTCAAATTAAAGCTGAAAGTCTGCAGTTAAAGCACATCTTGTTCGTTTCATTTCAAATCCATTGTGGTGGTGTATAGAGCCAAAAATATTAGTATTGTGTCGATGTCCCAATATTTATGGACCTGACTGTATATATATATACAGTATATACTTTATTTATATCATTGGCTTGGCTTCACAAGGCTCTGCAGGCTCTCTAATGGCCGAGGAGGCCAATGTGGGACAAGCAGATGTGACCACAGTAGTTGCATGGTAAAGTTTGCTCTGGCTTCGGTGCTCCATCCTCCTCCTTTTGTCCCTAAGACCAACCCTGTGTGTGCTCTCGGTAAAGGAGATAGTTTGATGAATGGTACTTCTCCAGGCCTTGCTGACCAAAGCAAAAGCCATGCATCAAGAGACTGTTTCGGTGAATCCCTGCACCTGTTCTTCAGCCCTTTTCTGTCATGATTACCAGTGGTGAGCTCACCATATAGCACATTCTTGGGCAACTGATCATCGTCCATCCTAGAGATGTGTCCAGCGCACCTGCATCTTCAACAGCATGGCCTCAAAGCCGGTGACTCCTGCCTGTTCAAGTACAGTATTGGTGACATGATCATTCAAGGGGATGTT
Source organism: Discoglossus pictus (assembly GCA_027410445.1). Classification (NCBI taxonomy): domain Eukaryota; kingdom Metazoa; phylum Chordata; class Amphibia; order Anura; family Alytidae; genus Discoglossus; species Discoglossus pictus. The sequence goes on from CM050166.1 coordinate 230,085,272, forward strand.
GAGCATTGTGGTGAGGTGATGGTGGTAGGTAACCCACAACTCGGTGCCGTACAGTACAATGGTCAACACAATAGCTCTGAACACACTGACCTTGGTGCGTTTACTCAGATGCTTGTTGTTCCAGACCCTTTTATATAACCTGCAGAATGATAGCGATATTTGCCTTTGCCAGCCTGTTGTCAATTTCTTTGTCAACCTTGGAGTCTGAGGAGATGATGCACCACAGCTAGTCGCCTCAGGTTGAACAGACTGCCATTGGTGCGGTATCGGATTAGAGGCCATTTTCACCATAAGGTTTTCTGTGGTCCTTTGAAGCATCATAATGAATAGGATTGGTGTGAGGACACAGACCTGCTTCACGTTGTTACTTATTGCAAAGTCTCAGAAAGATCGTTGCTTTGCCTGTCTTGGCCACGCTGTTCTTCATGTAGTTGGATGATCATGTTGAGGAACTTGGGAGGACATCCTATACGTTCCTGGATTTGCCAAAGACCCTTCCTGCTCACTGTGTTGAACGCTTTGGTAAGGTAGACAAACTTCATGTAAAGACCCTTGTTCTGTTCTCACCATTTCTCTTGGGGTTGCCTGGTTACAAAAAACATGTTCGTGCAGCTCCTGTTGGCTCTAAAGCCTCACTGACTCTCAGGGAGGAGCTCTTCCATGATAGTGGACACCAGTGTGTTGATGATTACTCTGGTGTAGATTTTTCCCTTGACGGAGAGCAGAGTTATCACACTGTAATTGGAGCAGTCTGACTTTTCTCCCTTGTTCTTAGACAGGGTGATGATGATTGCATCACAAAGGTCCTGTGGAAGTTTGCCTTGCCTCCAGCAACAAACAAAGAGGTCATGAAGTTTAGCGTGTAGTGCTGGGCCACCATGTTTCCAGATCCCATTGACTCCTGCTGCCTTATCATTTTTCAGCTGCTCAATGACTTTTACAGGTCCTTTGAATGTAGGAATTTTGTACAGTTCTGATCTCATTGGCTGTTGTGGAATGCAATAGAGCGCTGAGACTGAAACTACGAGGTTGGCGCAGAAGAGTGGTCAGGCCACCATTTCAGGATTGAAGCCTTATCTATAAGAAGTGTTTGACCCTCTGCACTGCACAAGGGGCTTAGGACCAGGTGCAAAGGGCCATACACTGCCTTCAGGGCTTCATAAAAGCCTCTGTAGTCACAGAAATCTGTGCAATGCTGAGTTATTTCTTCAAGGTTAGTCCACCACTGGTTCTGAATTTCTCAAAGCTTTCATTAGAAGTTGCTGCACACTAGATGGAAGGTTGTTTTTTTATTAGGGCAGGGCGGCTGAGTGAGATGTGCTTGATAACTGGATTTCTCTTTCAGAACAGTAATTCATGTATCTCCTGATTGTTTTCGTTAAACCAGTCTTTATTCTTCTTTGTGGAGGACCCTAGGACCTCTTCAGAGGTCCGAAGAATGCTGGTTTTGAGATGTTCACATAGAGCATCTGAAGAGGGATCTGTGAAGTACCTGGGATTCTCTAGATTAGCCTGGAAGTGGGTCTTCACTTCAGCTGACTAAAGGTCCCTTAGGGCTCTTCTTTGACTTAGGATTGAAGTGGAGATGAAGGTTGCAGTGCAGCAGGTGGTGGTCCGTTTTACATTCTGCGCTGGCATCACTCGGGTGAGTACCATGTCTCAAAGGTGTCACTGGTGCACCAGTATACTGTATTGTCTATAAGATGCCAGTGCTTGGACCAAGGATGCTTCCAGATTGTCTTCAGCCTGTCTTTCTGCTAGAAAACGGTGTTGGTGAGTTTTTGCTCCACACAAAACTCTAGCAGAAGGTGTCCAACACTGTGGTTGGCAAGTACCCCTTTCCAAGCTTCTTAATGTTTGTCTGCTCTTTGCACGCTGTCTGCTGTGTCAAGCATAGTTCTGATTTTCCAACATGTGGGTTTAAGTCAAAGCACAACTTGTGAGCAAGGTGTGAGCCTTTTCTTCTTTGCTAAGTTTCAACCGCATTTGGAGATGCCTGTTGACTGCAGCTAGCCAACTGGGCGAGGTGGGGATAAGCTTTCTTTAGGCCACCTTTTCTAGGACCGTCTTCCTTTGGAGCAAACAGTGCTGTCACTAGAGAAGGCTGCTTCATCGTTCAGGGTACTGTTGAATTGTGGTGGTTTTTAATTGTGGTGATAATATTAATATTAATAACATTTATTAATATTAATAAAAAAAATCATATTTTATATATTTGCCAATTTTTAATTATCTGAATTCTTACTACACAATATATATAAGCTTTGGCCTCATGAAATAAACAGAACTGTATTATATGAAAATGTATTTATTATAATGAATAAAAATAATATCAAAACAGTATCTTTCAATGTAACAATCAATATGGTATAACAATTCTGACAGATATAATATCAAGGTATATTAAATGATAAAGAAACGGTGAGTAACACATTGTCCACATAATCATAAACAAGACATGCCCAATATGCGTAATACATAAGATATGACAATGATGATATCAAAGTTGGTGTGGTCATTTTTGGTATGGTCACAAATATCTATTCCCTAAGATACCATACTATTTTAAAAGTATACATCTGCAGTCTATAATATTATCAAATACAAAAAGAAAATGTTTTTTCATTACAATTCGGTACTAAATCAAAATATTTATGGATTGCTACAACATCTGATATTTATGATATTTATAACATGAATCTGTAAGTTGTATGTCGACTTACAAGTTACAAGTTTAAGGTGATATGGTTATATTGAGATTAATATTGATAGCACAATCTATTTTATAGTAAATTACAAAAAAAAATCCATAATTGTAATGGAAGGAAATATAGAAAATCTGTTACGATACCCAATTTCAATGTATTATGCTTGGTTCCATCAAATAATTACGCCCAAGGAAATCTGAACCTTTTCTTTGGTTTCAAAATAATCTTCTGTTCTGTTTATATAAGTGTATACATTATTTTGTGAGTAAGCTGTGAAAGTTTCTTTGTAGCTAATGGAGTATTGTCTTGAATATCTACTGTATGTGTTTTGGGAGTGTCCCAATAGTATGTGCTAGGAGTATGTTATGAGTATGTCTCCTAAATGGGTATCAGTATGTCTGTCCTCAATGGAGTGTGTGTTCTTAGGCCTTCCCTACCATCTCCTTCTTTACCATCTCCCTTGTTTTGAATCCTCTTTCTATCTCTCCTTTCCTTCTCTTCTGTATTTTTTTCAACTTGAATAGGGACAGCCTTAAATAGTCAGTTCTTATCTAAATGTTTTCTTTTTATTTCATACTGAGGTTACTAGCTACCTTGGGAAACACACTAAATGATATTCCTAGTTGCTACCAACACAATGGCTTTGATGACACAGCTGTACGTACAAAGGTTATAAGATACTTGAGTATATTTTTAGAAACATATCTGATATTTGAGCCCAAGATATAAAATCCTTGTCTAGTCGTTGTTTTAAGTCAAAACTGATCCAAGTCAAACTGAAATTACAAATACTCAAACAATTATGTTTACCAACCATTGGTCATTCTGATCTAAGCCCACCTGGGTAAACAGGACAGTTTCCTAAGGCCTAAATGAATCTCATGTGATCATATTAGAATCAGTGCTCTAATTCTAAGAATGAACATAAACATATAAATATAAATATGGACACACTGAGTGAACAGATATCTGGATGTGTTGAAAACATCCTTAAACCATTAGTTAGTAATACCAGTAGCTATTTACAAGACACCACAGACTTTCTCAACACAAAGATGGTAGTGAAGCATACTTTAAGTTTCTTTCAATACACATGCAAAACCATAAATATGGCCCTGATGTTATTGTCAAACTAATAGAATATATCCTTACCCACAACTATTTCACTTTTAACAAAGATACCTACCTACAGATGATGGGGACTGCCAAGGGTACCAAAATGGCTCCACAATACTCAAATCTATTTATGGCCAATATAGAAGAAACATTCTTATTTCTATCCATTTAGAAACCATATAGATACTACCACTACATAGATGATCTGTTCATCATATGGACAGAAGGAGAAAGCAAACTCAGAAAGTTTCACAATTCATTCAACACGTTCCATTCATCAGAGCAGGTAAACTTTTTAGAAACTACTATATCCATCATCAATGGCACTCTCCACCAATGGCTTTCTCCACCTCACTCAATACAGTAGGAAACCCACAGACAGATGTAGCTTCCTACACAGCTCCAGTTTCCATCCCTCCCACACCAAACAAGCCATTCTCCATAGTCAAGATATTACATACCATCACATATGCTAAAACACCGGAGACCATGTTAAAAATTTAAAAACACTGTCTGAATCGTTCAAACAAAAGGGTTACAAATCCTGTATTATTACCAAGAAAATAACCACTGCCAAAACATGAAACAAAAACTTGTCAGCAGAAAATTGGCCAATGAACAACTGAATATAATAAATTAAACTAAACCTTGCAACAAAAGTGCCTGTAAGTTATAACACATTTGTAATGATGAAACAGCCACACATAACAACAATACCTATAACATCAAAGGATGGTATACATGCACATCGTCCAATGTGGTTTATATAATACAATGTACTTTATGTGACACAGACTGTTACATTGGAGAAACAAGCCAAAAAATGCACTTAAGGATACATTTACACAGACATTCAATAAGAAAGCATAATGAAGTCAGTTATTGTACCAAAGTGGGACACCATTTTAGGCCAAGAGGAAAATGTAAAACATCCAAGAGAGAAAAGCATTTGAAATAAAGATAATCACATTCTTCAACACTTAAAATGCAGGACTTAATATAGACTTGGCTTTTCTAACACATTATCACAATTTCTTGTGATTTGTTCTTATTTTACAATACAAGTCTTGGCACTCCTAGTAAGATGTTTGTCCAACAGGAAGGTTACAACTGTGGACTACAGTGCTCTGTTTTTTTATGTACATATTGATGTATGTGTGTATATACTATATGTTTCCTATACTATGTTGTGTTTAATCCCCCTATATGTCTATACCTGATGATGTCAGATGCTGTATCCAGTCTTTGCATCTGCTGTTTTTATTCAAACTGAGGGTTCCATCTCATGTCAGTATTGCTTCAGACTTGATAAAGAAAGGTTAAACCTCTTGAATGCGATATAAATAGGGCGTTTGTCCAATACAAAAGGGATCATAATATACTGCAATACTCATTAATAATATATATATATATATATATATATATATATATATAGATCAATAATTACTATATATATATATATATATATATATATATATATATATATATATATATATATATGCATAAATCATGTCAATTAAATGGATTAAAAGAAATATATCAAATCATGTATGATTATAAAAGTCCTGACAGAATGATGCCATTGTCTTTGGGCTCAGCATCAGGTAACTCATATTCAGGTGAATGCCTGTATGCAGGATTGAGATTGCGGATTCCACTGTTATCTTCCCCGTGCGGATTCCAGTGTAATCGTCCACCAGCCGTTTGGTCCCTTTCTCATCACTGCGGGGCTTCAATATGTTGTTTGTGTAGATGTAGACATGCCCCTTGGGCCTGTTCAATGGAGTTTTTAGGTGAGATGCAGTGTGCGCAGTACTGGTTCAACCCATTACACTCAAGGTTCATCGGTCATGGTCTAATAAGCTGGGACTATGACAGTGAGGTCCTCATGTCATTGGTGTTGTATGGATTTAGAGTGCCCTTCTCCTAGATGGATAGTCTGATGGGGCTAAAAGCTGCATCTGCCTGGGTTTGGAATCAGAGTTTTCCTTCTCCTAGGTTGGCTGCAAAGCAATACTAACAAGCCCAGTCTACACATCTGTTTATACTTTATATACAGTATATTAATAATGAGTATTGCAGTATATTATAATACCTTTTGTATTGGCCAAACACCTTATTTATATAGCTTTCGAGAGGTTTAACCTCACTTTATCAAGTCTGGAGCAATACTGACATTATATGGAACCACCCTCAGTTTAAATAAAACAGCAGATGCAAAGAGTGGATACAGCATCTGACATCATCAGGCAAGCTCTGTGAAAATGGAAGGCACAGAAGAGAAGGTGTTGTTGAAGTGTAGGAGAGCCCATATGCAGCTAGCCAGCCAGTGGTCATGTGGCAATCACTACACCGATAAAAGGAGAGGTGAGTGCATACACTTTCTCTGGGTGAGTGGGCTGTCCAACATATTTATTTAAAATAATAATAAAATAACACACATATATATATATATATATATATATATATATATATATATATATAGCTTTTTTGGCGCATTTATCATCACTTGTTCTCACGCATTGTAATAATGATGATGCTCTAATTTTCCACTGGTCCCTAGAGCTCTGTCTCATCTGTAATGTAAGTGAAATGTCTGGTTTGGTGTAATATTATGAGGGAACACATACTTCTACACTGAAATCTCTTTTGGGCAAGACAGGGTTTACGGATGTGGGCTGATTGTCGTAATATTGTGAGTGAAAACATTAGAATAAATGTGTAACAGAGGGATTTTACGGTATACAGCAAGTTACACCTCTAGAAAAGAATGGAGCTCTCATTTAGTTATATGAGAGATTATATTATGTCCTGTGGCAGAACAGCTTGAACTGAGTTGTGATGAACCAAGGGTAGGGGCTATACAAGCCCAGGGCCACTTGCTATAGACTACAGGTTAACTACCCACAAGGACTGTGGGGTTCTTGGAAATCTCGGCACCAGCACCCTGATATCTGGCTTTTGTATCAGTCAGGATCCTTGCTTCAGAAATTAGCACTTTCACGGTACCAAGAGACTCCAGATCTGCTTCTTCTTAGGGGTCTTGATAAGAATTGTTACAGTCAAACCTACCCCGGCAGGATACTACAGAGTCTCTCAGTATCTCCCTGCAGCCATCCAGGAGAACAGGAGCAAAATAAAAGACATATGATTTCTATATGCCTCAGAAAGTGAACTGTTTTATTTTTGAAAAGTCTGCAATATTTATAGCAGGTAGATACAGAGGGGGTGTACACAATGTAACAATGAGAGGGTGTGGCAGAAAATTACAGGAGATGATCCCACATGGGGTCTTGCAGTACCTTGATAGTTGGCACCTGAGAACAATAGGGCTACCTTCTAATACACATCCTGCTGTCTCTGTGTCTGAGTGGTCCAGACCTTACATAGCAGATGGGATTAACTTAATTTGCTAACAATGGGCCAGAGCGTATTACTATACAATGGAGTGTCTGGAGCCAAGCCCTCTGTCCTTTAATGGGCTAAGATCCAGGAACTGGAAAAAGGGGTCATTGACATGAGTGTTAATAAGTGGGGGTTTCTTTTATAGAGTGCTTGCTAAGTGTAAGAAATTAGCAAGTAACCAAGCCACCAACAAAACCATGAAAATGCTTAGCGAGCCCTTTAACAAGACAAGGTATGAGACCGAAAGAAATGGCCATCATGCTCATTATACCCCCATGCACTCTATTTCTCAATACACCCATATACAGTCTATAGCAAGGGGACCAAAGTGTGCATGTTAAAGTTATATTAAGAGGTATATGTTGTGAGGGCATACGGTAATGGCATGGGATATACAATAGGGTGTAATGAGTATGGTGTGGAGGGGAATGTGTACAGGGTATGTGGCAGGGGAAGGGGGTATGTGATGGTGGGGTGGGTAGATGGTATGTGATATATGCAATAACATAGGTTGCGATACAGTCAACGTTTTAACCGAAATAATATGCTTAAATAGACTTGTGACGAAGTGCCCTTCGCCACTTTGTCTTGGAGAGGACTGTTTGCCAGCCTCCTGCCCTGCGACTATGGCCCTGGTCCATATTGCCCTTCAAACACAGTATTCGGCCATACCAGAGTGTATGTCACTCATTCTGGCCCTTTACATACAGGGGGGTCATTCGGTACCACAGATAGCTATGTCATGGAGCTCATTCATATAATGAAAGACTATGGGAAATACTTTAGCTACATGGCAATTGAACTGTGTGAAGATGATATGAGCACTATTCGGTAGTTTTGTGCGCTCAGATCCCAGCTGTAACGGAACCCATCACTGTTTTACCCTGTTTATGGTTATTTAATTCTTGGTTAAAATATGATCCTAGTAATATACTGTATGTATGTTGGTTTATGCTCTGCAGAATATTGGCCCCAGGCTAGTGCAGACCTTGGCAGGAGACATAATCCTGTTACAGATAAGGAAGTCTATTCATTCTCAAACATAAGAACAAAGACGGCTGATTTAATCATTGTCAGATTATATCAAGGAGCCTCAGGGAGGGGTGACCACACCTATTGTTCTCTTTATGTGTATTGTGTGGCCAACTATAAGGGATGTGGATTGCCATGCTGCCAGTAAGATACTTTTACTAACTTTTGAACCCCTGGTCTGATGACTTAAAGGTGTACCCCCTGTTTTTGGGGTACATCCAGAATGTGGTTAAAATTGTGTCTGTTTTAATTGTGTTACCTGTTATCTGAGCGGAGGAGACGTGGGGGTTGAACCATGTATATAATTGGCTGTGATAATTATGTGGGTGTAGCCCTTCAGAGGGCACCATTGCATAAAAGGAGATCCCCTGTCATTAAAGTTCTAGTTCTTCTTGACCCTTCAAAACGTAGCCTCGTCTCGTTATTGGAGGGGATGGCTCTATCATACTGGGGATGGCTATGCTTTTGCATACTCCCTTGAGCTGTAACTACTGAACGCTTGTTCCTGATGTGTCCTCCTTGGAGGAGAGGTCTTCCCCACACGGTCTTGGATGCTGGAGATTCATACAGGGTGGAAGGAAGACGGCGCGGCTCCAGATAAACTACGGCGTTGTGGAGTCTGTAGTGGTTGTGGTGTCCGGTGCGGTGCTTGTAGGCCTTGACGCAAGCTAGGACGCGTCCATCAACGGAGGTACCCGGTCGGGGTGCCAGTAGATCCGTTACAAGACTCAATGATGCATTATCATGAATGGTGTTGCTTTGGGAGACCAATGTGTATTTGTTTTGTGATTCCCTGAATCAAATTCATAGCCACTTAAGTGTTAATGTTTAATGTTTACATTTAAGCATTGTTGCTTTTAGCAAGTAAGTAAAAAGGCAATCAATTAGTTATTAATAGAGAGGGAAACTTGAGGCAATACATTTGGATTACCCTGTATTCCTTTTCTAACAGTAAGATTGTTTTTCTTTTTACCTTATTTCCCTCCATTGAATATTCTTGTATAGCTTTGGAATTTTGCCAAATGCCTAAAATTGAATATAAGATGATCCAAAAAATTAAGACACACTGCCAAAAGTATATTTTGTAACAAATTAGCTTCACTCTAAGAAACTTAATTTAACAATTGTCAGTATATGATCTATTACGCTCATGATGCAAACCTGTAGCTTATATGGGTATATTGCAGGTGTATCCCTCCATTCAAGTAAATGGTAGGATTTTTGTCAGACTGTTTATATTTCTAGTTTGAAGGCAGCAGGTTCTATTTTTTTTTCTTACTGGCTGAAATGTTGGATTTCTAAACTCTTGCCTCTCTGGAATTTGAGCAACGCAGAATAATGCAGGGGGGGTTTTGTTCTGTGCTCCATACTCCATGCAGTGATCAAAAAATAAAAAATAAAATATCCATTAACAAATCTATTTGTTGAGGCATACTAGACTCACTTAAAACAGGACAGCCATTGATTAACTGGGAAGTGCAGTGCAACCTGAGTCCAGAGGATGCTGTGACATCACAGACTTTCCCCACATAGCTTTACACAGTGCACTCTGCATTCAGCAATCTGGTAATTACTCATGCAAGAGCCAGTGGGCAGCATAGACTGTATGAAACAAGAGATTTCCAACTTTAGATTATTTAGCTGTTATTTGTTGTTGTTTAGTAGTTCAGTCATGTCCAGCTCTCCGTAACCCTATGAACCACAGCACACCAAGCACATCTGTCAGCCACGGCCCCTCTGAGCTCCATCAAGCTCATGTCCATTGCTTCAATGATGTCATCTATCCATCTCCGCCTCTGCCTTCCCTTTCTTCGCGTACCTTCAATCTTTCCCAGCAACAGAGTCTTCTCTAGGAAATCCCGTCTTTGTAGAATATGGCCAAAATATTTGAGCTTCAGCCTTGTGATCATACATTACAGTGATATGATATAGCTCTCACGTCCGTATGTTACTACTGGCAATACCATAGTTTTAACTATGTGGACTCTTGTTGATAATGCAATATCGTTACTTTTTACTAGCTTGTCCAAGCTTGCCATAACTCCTCCCCCCCCCTCCCCCCCAGAAGCAAATTTCTTTTAATTTCATGGTGGTTACTATCTGAGGACATCTTGGACCCCAGGAAATAAAATCTATCACTGCCTCCACTTCTTCCGCATCTATTTTCCAGGAACTAAGAATGCCGTTTGCCATAATCTTAATTTTTTAAGATTGAGCAGCAGGCCAGCTTTTACACTCTCTTATTTCACCCTCATCAGTAGGTCTTTTAGTTCCTCCTCCTTTTCATCCATCAGAGTAGTATCATTCGTGTATCTGAGGTTGTTGATATTCCTTCCAGTCAAGCCTTTTGCACTATGTACTGTGCATATAAGTTGAATAAATAGGGTGACAACCATTGAACCATTCTGTTGTACCATGTTCGGTTCTGATCGTGGCTTCTTGGACCACATACAGATTCTTCAGGGGGAGGATGAGATGATCTGGTACTCCCATTTCTTTTAGAACTTGCCACATTGTGTTGTGATCCACATAGTCAAAGGCTTTAGAATAGTCTATGAGGCTGAAGTAAATGTTTTTCTGGAACTCTCTTGCTTTCTCTATAATCCAGGGGACATTTGCAATTTGATCTCTTGTGCCCCTTCCTCTGCGGAAACCAACTTGCACATCTGGTAGTTCCCGGTCCATATATTGCTGGAGCCAAGCTTGTAGGATCTTAAGCATTACTTTACTTGCATGTGAAAGTAGTACAATTATTCGATAATTGGAGCAATCTTTGGCATTGTCTTTTCTTTGATTGGGATGTAGATTGACTTGTTATTAGTGTAATTAAAAAAATAGATAATTTTAACATTCAATCTTGTGCTCTTTCACAGCATGAAGAGTACTTACAGTGATTTCAGTGACCCTTTAATGAAGACTGAATATTTATGTGTGTACTTTTAGGGGTACCCTAAATAGTATGTTCAATATGACCATAACATAACAGCATTTAACTTTTACATTTCCACTTATTTCATGCAAGAACCAATAACATGTGCAGCAAAAGCATTATTAGCATAAAACAAGGACACGATGGAATCTGACAATTAAATTAGTTAAAAATAACTTTTAATGTTATCTCTAAAAAATAACATTGCAACATTTATAAGAAAACAAAAAAGGGAAAGGAAGTGTAGGAAGGATTTACAGTCGAAAATTGAATATAGGCAAACTAAAATCACTATTGATCTATGGATGACATAAGGTGTGGCCTGCAAAAACACAGCATATTAGTAGAGAGATATAAATTTAAGAAATTATATATTTATGTAGTTAAATGCTCAATCAAAAATAATATATACAACATGAGACAGATCAAATATGTTCAATAATTCCTTTTCATAATAGGTACAAACTGAAACATGAAACATGATGTGTTTGATATGTTCACATCTTACTATAAATGTCAATCAACGTACGAGATGTAGTAATATATAAAAAATATTTAAAATAGATGTTTTAAATAAAGATCTTGAATCAACAGAGCTATGAACCATGAGGATAAATATTGCCCTGTGTCTAAAAATATAATTGATCCTGGTATTTGCTGAAAATGTTAAAATACATGGCTACTAGGATTGACCTTTCAATGGAGACTTGAGATAATAATAACTCTATAGACACATTTTAGTTATATTTATTTTCACAATATGAAGAATAACCTCCTTAAATCTTCTTCTTCTAGGTTTTTTCCAAACATTATAATATTTGTTGCAAGCAATATAAGGCTTTATCAATGCTTCTAATTCTTATGAAAAAAGTAAAAACAAAAACCCCAAAATATAAATTCAAGTTGTATAATTAATATAAAGACCTAAAATTGATTGTGCTTTTACATTCTATTGATAGTTTTCTGCTAATATAATTAATGTAACAGTAAAAAAAAAAAAATCAGCAGCCTATAATGTAAGAAGAAGTATATTAAGTGAAAAATGTGACCATAACTTATCCTAACTACCAAAATGTAGAGCTGCCAGGCCACAGATGTGAAGAATGGCAGTACACATGAGAGCAAAAATGAAAACAAGGCTCCACTACCCCGGACCGCGCAAAACATTGCTAACCACGTACAACTTTGCCAAACCCCCACATTACAAGATCGGAGATAAGCTCGAAACACCACATTAACCCCTTACTGCGGGGGATGTGCCCACATTAAGCCCATGCTGGGGATCCCCATGGAGGAACCCTGGCATAGTCCCAACATTAACCCTTGCAGTGGGGGTCACGATCGTGTCCCCCACTGCATTTAAAAGTGTAAATTCCCTGCCGCGGGTCCTTAAAGGGCCTGCGGCACACAAACACTTAAGGCTGGCAGCAGGGGTACTGCAAGAACCCCCACCGGCACCTAAAATTCATCCCCCAATGCTGGGGTCCCCACATTAACCCCACATTAACCCTGCCCGCTGCAATCAAAATTCATATTTCCTGCCTTGCGGTTCCTTAAAGGACCGAAAAGGTCCTTAAAGGACCAGCGATAAAAAAATTAACCCTATCAATCATGGGGCTCTATACAGAGCCCATGAGCCCCTAAATAACCCTGTCACTCATGGGGACAATACAGACCCCATATTCCCTTAAATAATACTGGAATTCATGGGGGTCAATACAGACCCCCATAATCCCTTTATTAACCCTGACACTAATGGGGGTCAATACAGACCCCCATAATCCATTACTTAACCCTGTCACTCATAGGGGTCAATACAGATCCCCAAAAGGCCCTTCACTAACCCTGTCACTCATGAGGGTCAATACAGAAACCCATAAACCCTAAGTAACCCTGTAATTCATGGGGGTCAATACAGACCCCCATAATCCCTTGATTAACCCTGTCACTCATGGGGGTCAATACAGACCCCCATAACCCCCAAATTAATCCTGTCACTCATGGAGATCAATACACCCCCCCAAGACCCTTAATTAACCCTGTCACTGATGGGGGTCATGTCAATCAAATTTCAGCCAATCAGAAGGCGCCAAGGTACGAGCCAATCAGAATGGGATACACTCCCATATCCCATTCTGATTTGCTAATGCACCAGTCAATCTTTTTAAAAACCAATCAGAAGGCTCTAATGCCTTCAGCCAATCACAATGGCATACACCCCCACGGGGTGATTGGCTTGAGGCATCTGCGCATTCTGATTGGCTGCAGTCTAATTGACAGTGACAACAGCCAATCAGAAGGTGCAATTCCCTTCAGCCAATCACAATGGGATACACCCCCACGGGGTGATTAGCTAAAGACAACAGCCAATCAGAATGCACAGATGCCTTCAGCCAATCACTCCATGGGGGTGTATCCCATTGTGATTAGCATGAAGGGAATAATGTCTTCTGATTGGCTGTTGGCAATGCAGCCAATCAGAATGTGCAGATGCCTCCAGCTAATCACCCTGTGGGGGTGTATCCCATTGTGATTGGCTGATGGCAATAGAGCCTTCTCATTGGTTTTAAAAAGTATTGACAGGTGCATTAGCCAATCAGAATAGGATATGGGGGTGTATCCCATTCTAATTGGCTCACACCTTGGCTCCTTTTGATTGGCTGAAATTTGATTGACAGCGTTTTCAGCCAATCAGAAGGCGCCATTACCAATTTGCTTGCGGAAATGGCTCTAGGGGCATTATTAGCGTTGGGGAGGTCCGCGAGTGAAGAGCTCCGTTATTTTTTGTAATTTTTTTTTAGAGTCCAGATTTTTGAAGGTCCCATCTGGGGCAGAAGAGGAGGAGCACGGGGACATCGTGCCAAGGTAAGTTGAATGTATATTATGTTTATTATATGTGTTTTTATGTGTATATGTTGTAATAATCTACTGTTTATTTTTAACAGGGGCCGTGCCGGAGAAGAAAATAAGAAGGACGGGGACATGCTTGAAAGCTGAGTTGAATATTTAGAATATTAAGAATGTTTATTTTTAGTATATACTGTGTTGTACAATTTTTTTTTTCTAGGGTGGCGATCTGAAGGGACATCTGCAAAGGTAAGTGTTCTTAATTATTCTATTTTAGGTTAGATTTTGAGTTTGTGTATGTAGATAAGATTTAATGTATGTTACATAGGGGGAAGGTATTTATTTTAAACAGAGGGGTATTGTATTTTAGATAGAGGGGTATGTATGTATTTTAGATAGGGGGTATCATATATTTTTTTATTGTATTGTAATGTATATTGTATATATTTTGTATGTATTTCCTTTCCAGATGTCTAATTTATTTATTTTTTCTGTAGGGGGGGGGGGGGGGGAATGTAATAAAGTTTTTTTTATTTTTTGTAATGTAGCTTTTTTTATTTTCTGTGACTTAGCCTTTTTTATTTTCTGTGACTTAGGTTTTACTATTTTTTGTGAGTTAGGTTTTATTATTTTCTGTAATTAGTGGGTTGGGGGGTTATTAGGGGGTAGGTAGGTAGTGTAGGTAGGTAGTGTAATTGATAATAAGTTAGTTTAGAGGGTGATTCTTTTAGATTTAATCTTTTATTGGGGAGTATAGGGCAGTGTAGTGTTTGTACTTAGTGTCATGAGGGTTCTTGTTGACCCTCATGGCAATTATGGGGTTAATGGTAGGGTTCTAACTGCCCCATGAGGGTCTTTATATACCCTTATGTGACTGATGGGGTTAAATAGAGGCTTATAAAGGTCTGTATGGACTCCCATTAGAGACAGGATTAAATATGCTTAGATGGGGTTAAATAAGGCCAGTTAGTGTTAAATAGGTCCAGTTAGGGTTAGATAGGTAAGGTTAGGGTTAAATGTGTAGTGTTAGCATCAAATAGGGTCAGGGTTGGGTTCATGTGGTATAGTTTGGGTTAATAGTGTAGTGCTTACACTTTGTGTCATGAGGGTCCTGGATGACCACCATGGCACTTATAGGGTTATTACATGGATTCATTAGTGTGCTATAGGGGTCTATATAGTTGAGGCACCCAGTACACTCACATTGTGTGAAAAACAGCATTTCAACACTTTTTTATTGCCCTGTCATTTTTGACGGGCAAGTCACTAGTATATATATAGTGTGTGGGGGGAACTGTATATATAGTATTCCTCATAATATTTTCTGCAAAGCTAGTGCTACCTCAGACAGATTATCCCTGTTATTGTCAAGCGTTGGCAGCTATTTGTTTTACACATCACTGTTTTACTATTCAAATTGGATTATTGGAGCCTGTATTATGAAGTGGAGGGTGTGATGTGCAAGATAGCTGCACTCTTTTTATATTATCTGAGGGAAATGCATGGAGCAGTGTCTGGTCTGTACCTCTTATTCACTGACATTATGCATGAGGTGTCTATATGTCACCACCTCCCTGGTCTGCACCACCATATCATGTCTGCCACAGCACAAAGCTTCTCTTTGTCCCTGTCTCAGTACTCTGGATAATGGGCAGCTCCTCTGCAAATCTATCTGTGTGTATATGTGTGTGTGTCTGTGTGTACACCTGTGTGTGTGAACTAAGTGATCATGATGTGTGTCTGGCCCGACTGCCCACCTTCAGAAATATAGTACACACAAATAAATGAACTACAAACATTCTTATATGATATATTGTATAGAGGACCCTGCAGCTGGTGATACACATCTGATCACGCACTCACTGATCACTTATATTAGCAATGGTGTTCAATTTTATCATTAAGGGTTCGCTGCAGTTCAAGAAAAAAGACAGTTTCAAGTGTGTGTAAGTCATGGAAATAATTTTGGGGGGGGGGAATATCTGTTTGTTTTGTTGTCTCTGTTTATCAATATAGGAATCCATTTTGTCGTCGAAACATACTAGTGATGTCGCGAACATCAAATTTTGGGTTCGCGAAGAGCGGACGCGTTCTTCATCAAATGTTCGCGAACGGGCGAACATCGGCGAACCGCCATAGACTTCAATGGGCAGGCAAATTTCAAAACCCACAGGGACTCTTTCTGGCCACAATAGTGATGGGAAAGTTGTTTCAAGGGGACTAACACCTGGACTGTGGCATGCCGGAGGGGGATCCATAGCAAAACTCCCACGGAAAATTACATAGTTGATGCAGAGTCTGGTTTTAAGCCATAAAGGGCATCAATCACCTAACATTCCTAAATTGTTTGGAATAACATGCTTTAAAACATTAGGTATGATGTTGTATCGATCAGGTAGTGTAAGGGTTACACCCGCTTCACAGTAACAGACCAATCTCCCCGTTTAATGCACCGCAAACAACCGCAAACTGTCCCTTTGCACAACCGCAAACTCCCCATTTGCACAAGGTTGGATACCAAGCTAGCCATGTCCCGTTCTTTGTCCTCACTGATGTCATTGAAGGTCTCTTCCTCCACCCAGCCACCAAGGGTCCCCGAAAGGTGACAACAAGCCCCCTGGGACGCCTGCTGTGTTTGGTCTTCCACCTCCTCAAAGCCACCTTCCTCCTCTGACTCCTCTTCTTCAGACTCCCAGAGTCTGGGGGCTTCCACTGCCCAGCATGGAATATTATACACAGGTCAGAGTCTGGGGGCTTCCACTGCCCAGCATCGAAGATTATACACAGGTCAGAGTCTGGGGGCTTCCGCTGCCCAGCATGGAATATTATACACAGGTCAGAGTCTGGGGGCTTCCACTGCCCAGCATGGAATATTATACACAGGTCAGAGTCTGGGGGCTTCCACTGCCCAGCATGGAATATTATACACAGGTCAGAGTCTGGGGGCTTCCACTGCACAGCATGGAAGATTATACGCATTGCCTCTGTCTGCGTTATTATAAGGTGTGTACTGTTAAGTAGTACTATTCCTATCGGTTTAATGCCTGTTACGTCCACTCATCAGGGAACGTGTATATGGCATGGATTTTTGGAAGCGGGAGATGGAAAAAGATGCTTGGTCGGTCCTCCCACTTCAAATTTGGGCACTGCGCGTGCAATCTAAGGTGCCACCAGATATGAGTGTCACTGTGCACTGGCAAAAGTTGGCAGAGTAGATGCAATAGGCTCCACACACACGCCTGTAGGCAGGCAATAGCTATTCAATCTATTACAGTCAAAAAAGTGTTGTTTTATGTCACTGTACACTACGGGTTCACCAGATATGACGTATCACTGTGCACTGACAAAAGTTGGCAGAGTAGATGCAATAGGCTTCACACACACTCCTGTAGGCAGGCAACTGATATTCAATCTATTACAGTCAAAAAAGTGTTGTTTTATTTCACTGAGCACAATATAAGCTGTTAGGTGTTAGCCTGTCACACACACACGCTGGCAGGCAGGCATATGCAATTAGATTACACAGAAAAAAATTATAAAATAAAATAAATGATGTTCTAGCCCTAAAAAGTGCTTTTTGGGTTGCTGTCCTTCAGATGGAAGGCTCTGGAAGGGAGTGTATGCTGCTGATTGGCTGGAATGTGTTTGCTGACTGTGAGGTGCAGGGTCAAAGTTTCCTCAATGATAAAGAATAGGGGGCGAACCGAAAAATGCATATGTTCGCTGTTCGCTGCGAGCGCGAACATGCCAAAATCGCCGCGAATAGTCCTCGGGTGAATTGTTCGCGACATCACTAAAACATACTTCATGAGAGCTGGATAATGCCTTTTCAGTGGAGGTAGGATTGAAGAAGGAGGGAACAGAAAGCATTTCTTAATTGGAGAAGACTGAAATTAACACCACACCCCTTCCTCCTCACTCGTCCTTGCTTCAGGAAATGCAACCATTTCTATCCATGATGATCCAAGTGCTAATGATGCAAGTGATCATGATATGTGTAACATATGCTCGCTGCCCTCCCATAGAAAAATCTAAATAATATGGCCCATCATCAAATTAATAAACAAGTATTAACTCACTACAGTATGTGTATGAGTAGCAATGTTGTAAAAATGGCTGTTATGGGGAAATGTCTGTGATTGGCTCACACAGCAAGAGAACGATATGCACGCACAGTAATGGAAAAAATGGGTGCGTGCATACCATCTGCTGTATCCCTTTAACAAGAAAAGAAAACAATGGCCATACGACCTAAAGCGCACCTGAATATAATAAGTCAAGTTAAAAGTTGTATTTATTGTATTACTTTCTAATAAAATGTTACATATATTTCAAAATGAGTTCTCCAGTAATGCATAATTATTGTTGTAGTAATCCTTTAAATAAAAAATAACCTTGACCTGATAGACTCATGTCTTTTTCAACCTCTACTACCATTCTCTGGGTCTATAGTATGTAATAGTAATTTCTGTTTTCATAACTTTGTGCTCTAAGGAACATTTGAACCTTCTGGCCCTTTTTGACAAGTTTTTCCTTTTTATACGTGAAAGCTTCAAATTAAAAAACATATTCATTATTTCCTGAGGTCAAATCTCATAAAGCATTACTGTGGAGACAGAGTTGGGAAACTGACAGTTTTATGGGGCCATGTTGTGTACCTGGTTTCATTACACCATAAAAACCTTTAAAATAAATCTTTTGTGTTTTATATATACTGTATATACTCGGAATCAAGGAAATCAGAAAATGTAGCTCTGGTGTTTGACATTAAATGAAGAAAAAAATTGTATACTTATAAACAGAGGAGTAGATAAAATCATGCCTCTTGTTTTACTAGAGAACTAATTAGGGTTACAATGCAAATTTCATTATGTATTCTCTTTTGGTTCTCTTTATCTGATAGAAGTAGCTGATAGTGCAGGTGGAGTACACCAATGTTTATTACAAAATGATGTGTTAAACAAGGTTATCTGAACTGATATGACCCAATCATTTATAAACATACAAGGCTTACACTTGCATGCAGGCATAATTAGCTCACAGGACATTAGTACGGTCATATTATTTGGAAAATGTTATCCGTTCATATTTGTTAACTTTCTTCTTAATAAAAAGACAGAATGTGTACATATTACATTCATGTTAAAATCTAAGTAACAACTAAATATATATAAGCACATAAGTATATTTATAATAATATAGTAATAAATTGTTGTCTATATTGCTAAAGCAAAAAACTCATATTAGTCTTTTGTTGGGTAGAGGCTATTAAAATCAGTATGCAGTTAAAAATAAATTAAAGTTAATATTTTTTTCTGTGTTCTCCTCAAGCAGAGCTGCTTTTCTCCTTCTCTCTGTGCTTTGTAAGGAAACGTGTCCAGGCCTGCCTGGGGACTGGATTATCATGGAGCTGGGAAGCAAACTGAACTATGGCTTTGTGATGTCATGAGCTCCACACCCACTGTATAAACACTATATATCATGCTTTAAGATGCCTCATAGACCCCTCCCAGAGATAGTGCATGAGCCATCTTAGCCTCACCCCCTTTACAGAGCATGCTCAGACTGAATCAGAGTCTGACTGATCAGACTTTTTTTAATCCAGATTACAGACAGAGCTGTCCGCGCCCCCTTATAGAGATAGGTAGGAGGATATAAGCAGCTCTGCTTGAGGGGAAATGGACACATTCAAAAGTAACAAAGATATCAATTGTATTTATTTTAATATGACCTAAAGCGCACCTGAATATAATAAGTCAAGTTAAAAGTTGTATTTATTGTATTACTTTCTAATAAAATGTTACATATATTTCAAAATGAGTTCTCCAGTAATGCATAATTATTGTTGTAGTAATCCTTTAAATAAAAAATAACCTTGACCTGATAGACTCATGTCTTTTTCAACCTATACTACCATTCTCTGGGTCTATAGTATGTAATAGTAATTTCTGTTTTCATAACTTTGTGCTCTAAGGAACATTTGAACCTTCTGGCCCTTTTTGACAAGTTTTTCCTTTTTATACGTGAAAGCTTCAAATTAAAAAACATATTCATTATTTCCTGAGGTCAAATCTCATAAAGCATTACTGTGGAGACAGAGTTGGGAAACTGACAGTTTTATGGGGCCATGTTGTGTTTTTTTAATCCAGATTACAGACAGAGCTGTCCGCGCCCCCTTATAGAGATAGGTAGGAGGATATAAGCAGCTCTGCTTGAGGGGAAATGGACACATTCAAAAGTAACAAAAGATATCAATTGTATTTATTTTTTTGTTTTTAACAGTCTCTGCTCAACATACAAACATATGAAAGGTACTGTACTCGCAAATGCACTAAAGCAGTGCTTTAAGGACCACAAGAGTCTCATATTTACAGTATAACACATTATTTCAATAATTTTTAGATTGTTATAAGCAATGATGCCTTAGTAGTGGCAACAATTGTGTTTCTTTTTCTTTTTCCTAACCTAATTGAATGATTTCCCCACAAATAATAAAAATGTCATACAGTACTCATCAAGGTGCCAGAGGAAGGATTGTAAAGGTTATATATATTAGACATTCAAATGTGAACACAAATATACTATTTATTTACTGTACTACTGTATGATGCATGGGCTGCTATTGCTCTTTGCCCACCATAAGTTAAATGATTGTTGTGGTAAACTTCTTCCCCACAAAATCTAGGTACCAACCCCACACTGATGAGAGGCATTAACCTTGAAACAGTAAAGGAATGTGGGTGGGTTTCCTGACTTGTGCATAATCCATCCTGGGTCTTGCTTAAAGCTGTTTAAAACAGCAGGCATATGCTCTAAAGGAACTATGTTTAAAATGCTATTTGGATTTATAAACAAATCCTTTGTGGACACATTTGCATGTCCCTACCCAGGTTCCCAGAATGCAATGCATTAACTGTATTTCATGGAATTCTGAGCAGGTAATACGTTTCTGACATTCAAATGTGAACATGAATGTACTATTTTATTTACTGTATATATATACTTATATATATAAATATATATATATATATATATATATATATATATATATATATATATATACACACACACTATAAATTAGAAAAGGAAACACTCACTTGAATATCACATGAGGACAAACAAAGTAAATATGCATGGCGTTCTGAAAATAGTATTAGGTTTTCCACTTAGACTCAATTGATGGAATACAGTAAACAACACTTAACTCAAATCTCATGTTGCTTTCTGTGTGATAAGCATCACTTACTTTTGTTTACCGAAAACATGATTATTTTTCTAACTAAAGGCATCTAATTGGAGTCATTCAATTATGTGGTGATTTTCGTCTGCTTAGTGCCAAACAAAATGACTAAGGCATTTTCTGCTCACTTACCCTCTGTGCTAATGATTGCAGCATACTAGATTTAATCACTGTAAAACATCTGGGCACACATTTGTAAGTGAGATGCTATGCAAAGCACGATTTTATTTCATTCCATTATGGAGAATTGTGGAAACTGCAGATTTTTGGTAGCATGTCTCTATTACATTGCATTTATGTTTAAATAATTTCCTTTTGCTTCTATGTTGACTACAAATAAATACTCACAGCAAATAAAGATTGCAGCTTAAAGACAGGGCCTAACTTCTCAATATGATATTTTTTAAATTCATTCATAAAATGGTATTGCAGTAATAGTACTACCATACTGTATTATTCAGTGGTCTGGTGCTATGTGCAATAGTTGTTCGAGAGATACATAATCAAAAAATAATAGTTTAAAATAAAATGAAATCTTTCATGAAGGCATGTGAAGGCGGTGTTTTGATTTCTGGTATTGCAAGCAGCTGCATCTGTGCCTTTGAAGGAGAAGGAGTGTGGGTTTCAGTCATATTCAATTATCTAAGAAAGTCTTCTGACCTCTCCCTGTTCCCTCATATCCATCCTCCCCCTAAGGCACAATGAGCAAGCAGTGAACTAGTTCAGCTACACCTCACTGACGAGGCCCAATGAAGGCTAAAGCGCATCTGGGCTTTGCTGCTTCTCCTGTTCAGGGTAGAATTGCCTGGTATTTCGGGGCTGGACTTCTCCAGTGAGTGGGACCAGACTGATATACTACAGGATATTTCTTCCTGTGAAGGGCACAAGTAAGCTAAAAGAGGTTGCTCTCTGAGTGGGTTATCATGTCCATAGAACTAACCTATCTGCTCCGATTGAGCACCTCTGACTTTGTTGTCTTGTTTAATCTAATATCCAATTATTAAAGTACTTATTATTCTCTAAATTATACAATATTTGGAACTTTAGCAGTGTCCGTTTAAATACACGTCATTCAGAAAACAAGCATTTCAAAACAAATCATTGTAATTCCCCCTTATGTTATTAATCAAAGTTCATATTCTATTCAGCTGTCATATAATTATTGATACTATGTAATTCTCCACTAAGTAAAAGTACTCATGCTAATGTAGATTTGATTTTTCTTTATTTCAATAATGTTCATAAAAATAATTGCATAGTAGTGTTTTACAGCCTGTTTCAGGCTTCAACTCTTACACATTTCACACAACTTCTGATCTCTGGTGCATGCTGGGAAATTATGGTATGGATGTACTGAGAAGACTTGTGTGATTTGGACAGAGCGCCATTGTACATTTTAAGAAATTTAGTAGCCTCACACATTCTAAATGAACCTTTTAAATGGTTGAAAACATTTTCAAAACATTTCCAGGAATATTTTTCTATTGACATGTTATTCTACACTGAATTCAGGAGATTGAGTTCCTATTCTATTTCATTAATTAAAGGCATATAGAAGTTTCCTGGGTTATGAATGCATCTGATAGAGGAGAATTGGTAGGTTATATAAACATTTTTTTTGCATGAAAAAGATCACAAAATAAACATTATTATACTTACCCTGGAGTTTGCATAATTTCTTTAGCTGTCTGGCAGTTGATTTTAAGAAGGAATGTCCCCTAAAAATCCAAGCTAAATTAGCATAAAATGTATAATTAATTATAGCCAATCAGAGACAGCTATAAGATTGTAGCTGTATGGGAAATCAGTCCCTGCAGAAAAGCATCATGGGATTTGTATTATGTTTTTCCATCTCTCTCCTCCCTCAAATGATCTCTGCATTGTGCTACTGATTGCTGGAAGGTTAGTGTAGGGTTAAGAGACGTACCAAAATGCAGTGTTTCTATTGGTAGGCACCAGGTGCCTATGTAAGCAGCTCTGGGGTGTGGAAACCATTTAAAAAAAAAAAAAATACATCTGTATGTGTATAGAATGACTGCATGTAATGTGTGCGTCTGATATAAGTAGCATGTGTTAGATTAGAGAAAGGTAAAAACAGGGAAACTTCCATATACCTTTAATTTATGCTTAAGTTTATCAAAACCATTGCCTAAAATTTAAGTTTCTTTGCACCAGGTTGATAACAGAAACAAACAATATTTTTCTTTAAATTCCAATTAGTTTAATGTACATTTAATATCCATGACATAAAATACATAATACAACCATTGGTTTGGGAACTGGGGGATGAGGGGGATATATCCCCCACATATTTTGCAATGTGAATGTGTTTATATATCTGTACATAAGCTATTTTGCAGACTTTGCATAACATGAATCAATATTTAATAAAAGTGTCATACAAGTTTGCTGATGACACAAATATTACGCTTAAAATTGGACTTCTACTCCACGTTTGCTCAATATATTCCTAAATATTCCAAACAAATAATTAATGACATTTTACTAAACACAATTTGCCACTCCATTACCTGCTTCAATAATTAAATGACTTTAAATAGTCAGGTTTCCTGGGGGTCCAGTGGTTAAGATTTGGTGCTTTCACCTCCGCAACCTAAGTTTGATTCCTGTCAGGAAACCAAGAGGTCACACCACTCTGCAGCTATGCAGGGTTGGGCCTGGTCAGTACTTGGATGGGAGACCACCTAGGAATACCAGGAGCTGTATGGTGGCCCACTGGAGAAGGAACTGGCAGCCCACTCCAGTATCTCTGCCATGTATACCAAGTGGATCAGCATGAGCTTGAATGTGTCTGGTGTGTTACTGTCCATGAGGTCATGATGGTGTCTGGTCTACCCATGAGGTTGTGGAGAGTTAGAAACGACTCGACAACACAAGAAAAAAGCTTTAAATAGTCCTCAGTTGTGTCAAGTTTCCCTATTAGCATTCGTCTCAGGAGATAACAAAACATTTTGGGTAAAACACCTAAAGTTATTTGCACCTCAATTCTACTGAAACTATGCATGTCAGCTGCTAGTGGCATCTACAGCCAAGGCTATTTTGGAGCCATACAACCGCACTCTTTTAAACCACATCAGTACTTGCTATGCTTTTGTCACAATGTTCATTGTAGAAGTCCTTTTGTTTAGTATGTGGTTTGTCCAGAAGCCCCACAGTCCTTTTTTTGTAAATGTCAGTAAAACTTTGCAGCTAATGTATCTATATTGTATCTATTATCTCCTGGTTGTATCTCTCATGAGTTTGGGATATTGGAGTCAATGTTTTGTTTCCCATTTATGAACCTTTTAAAAAATTGCAGTGACACTCTGTGCCATCCTCAGCATGGTTCATCTCCTTTTAGGCTAGGCTTAATGAGAATGATTTTCTCCACCACACTACAGATTCCCTTTTCCTCGGTCAGGCAAATCAGGCATTTGAAGTTTTTTTTTTTTTTTTTTTAAATAATGTGAGGAAGTGTCTAATTTGGGATTAAACACAAGAAAAGGCAAGTATGTGTATGATTATGGTGTTTTTAGAAACATGATATATAATTTGTACAAAACCAATAAAACACAAATCTGTCATCTTTTTCCTCATGATCTGTGAATGAATTTGGCCATCTGCCATATGTTGAACTTGTTTCTTCTTGTTGAACAAATCTAAGTAGCAGATTCAGCTTAGCAATGTCTAGAAACACTCAGACTTTTTAACTGAACAAAACATCAACTGCATTTTCTTGATTGTCCTGTACACAATTGTCACATTTTAAAAGCATGGACAGCCAAGATTAACTAATACATATGTGTCAGTGAAAATAGTTTTGTTAAATGACATTTCCTTAAAGGGTAGTTGCTATTTAGGTATTTTAATTCATTTAACTTTTTATGTCTGAATCAAAAGATCAAAAATAAGGACAACTTTTAATTATTCAAATCTATCATTATCAGTTAT
The DNA here is from genome assembly GCA_027410445.1 of Discoglossus pictus. NCBI lineage: Eukaryota > Metazoa > Chordata > Amphibia > Anura > Alytidae > Discoglossus > Discoglossus pictus. The sequence continues at coordinate 230,110,500 of CM050166.1, forward strand.
TTTAGGAAGAGAACATCTACCATTGTATTGACACACTTGACTAAGTTTTGTTTGCTCTGTAGATTCAGTATAAACACCAACAGCAACTTCAAACATATGCCTCATTATAAAACGCTGTAAGCAATGAAAGTTGTCATGACATCTAAGATGAAAGGTTAAGTTCTATAATGCATCCCCGACTGTTGTTACAAAAGCTTGCTTTTTCGTTATCACTTGAGCTTACCTGTAGGAAATGTTGCACCTTTCTTATTTAAGCTTTCCATTGTTCTTGTAAAAACTTAGACATTCTTGACAGGCTTAAAGTCATTAACACCTCTAAAGAATGTTTGGTGGTGTCTGTATCACTGTCCCATGTCTCTACATGTTGGGAAACTATTGGATTACCATGTCTCAAGCATTTAGCACTCCTAATACTCATGTAGCAAATGTATCTCAAAGAATGAAAGACAAGTGCCAAGGCGTACTTTTCACAGCCTTTCTTCATAAAGATGTGCAAAATTAGACCTTTTTGATGTGTCCCATTAAAACACCATGGATTTAATATTAGAAAGCCTGTTGGATTAGTTTGACATACTTGCAAAGCAAATTCTTGTAGTACAATTGTGATGAACACTTTGTACAACAACATATGTCCAAAAATATTTATATCTATATTTTCAGATCTAGTAAGATAGTTGGTCAACTTGCATGGAAGGGAATTTTTATTGGTGTATTTTGTTTTATTTAATAAATAATAATAGGTAGGAATAACAAAACAATGTCAAAAGCAGAATCTCTTAAAGTGGATTTTTCTTTTAAAATATATGGCATTGTAGACTCACGCTAAAAGAAATGAACAATTAAACAATTATTAATTCTATTTTTCAGCTGCATAATTACAAATGTAATCCTGAATTTTGGTCTTTGGTCCGTTGGAAAAGTGAGTTATACAACAGAAGCATAAACATTCAAGTTCAGAGTAATAAATACAGAATCAAGACTTTTAATGGTGGATTTAAAGGCTAACAAGTATTTTACAGTCTGTTGCATTTCATCTTTTTAGTGTTTAACTTTATGTTTTGGGAATTTTGTTTTATGCCGTACGATTGCCCAACCATAAATTTTAAATTGTATTTTTAATGCACAGGAACTAATGAAAATATCCCCACCCCATTATCATCATCCTCCCCTCACCTTAGCACCCAACCCTAACACCCCTCACACTTTTCCCTAACACCCCTCACCCTAACTCTAACACCCCTCACACTTATCCCTAACACCCCTTACCCTAACCATAACACCCCTCACACTTATCCCTAACACCTAACCCTAACATCCCTCACCCTAACACCTAACCGTAACACCCCTTACACTTATCCCTAACAGCCCCTACCCTAACACCTGACCCTAACATCCCTTACCCTAACACCCCTCACACTTATCCATAACACCCATAAACCTAACACCTAACCCTAACATTCTCACACTTATCCCTAAGACCTAACACCCCTCACACTTATTCCTAACATGCCTCACCCTAACACCTAACCCTAATACCCCCTTACACTTATCCCTAACAGCCCTTACCCTAACACCTAACCCTAACATTCTCACACTTATCCCTAAGACCTAACACCCCTCACACTTATTCCTAACATGCCTCACCCTAACACCTAACCCTAATACCCCCTTAACCTTATCCCTAACAGCCCTTACCCTAACACCTAACCCTAACATCCCTTACCCTAACACCCATCACACTTATCCCTAACACCCCTTACCCTAACCCTAAGAGACACAGGGGAGGATAATGAGGGAGGGGGTAAAGGGGAGGATGATGATGGAGGGGGATGTTAGGTTATTTATGCCCTTTATGGCTTCAAACCAGACTCTGCATCAACTATGTAATTTTCCGTGGGAGTTTTGCCATGGATCCCCCTCCGGCATGCCACAGTCCAGGTGTTAGTCCCCTTGAAACAACTTTCCCATCACTATTGTGGCCAGAAAGAGTCCCTGTGGGTTTTAAAATCCGCCTGCCCATTGAAGTCTATGGCGGTTCGCCGGGTTCGCCGGTTCGCAAACATTTGCGGCAGTTTGCGTTTGCGGTTCGCGAACCGAAAATGTTATGTTCGCGACATCACTATTAATGACCTTCACTCCTTTTTTCTTTAAAGGATTGATAAACATATTTATCTTTAATATTTGACTTAATTTGTTCTTACCTAAAACAGCAAGCAACATATTTGTACATGTGTGTATTTTGAAAATGACAGATAACCCGTTTCAATCTCAAAATCTCAAGACAAAAAAGTTTTTCACTGCAATCTAAGGGCCTCATTCAATTGCGATTTTGCCAATTGAATTGGGCTCTATATAAGCACAGAACATATTTTTTTACAGAAGTTTTTAGTTAGTGAAGACCTTGCTTTTGGATAGAAGTTCACTAACTAATATCTTCTGTAAATAAAATATGCTCTGTGGTTATATAGAGCCTTATTCAATTGGCCAAATCGCAATTGAATGAGGCCCTAAGCATTTAGATGGGAAAATGCATATGAACCAGAAATCTCCTCTTTTTGTTCCATACAAAAAAACATTTTTACACGCCCCCTTTAAAAGCATATAACCACTAGAGGTTTAATGAATTTGCGGCAAGGTGCCCAAGAATAAATAAGCTTACCATAGAGAGACCATCTTTGGTCAACACTGGGAGAAGAATAAACTGGAAATATTTTATAACACCTCAAATGTTATTAATTAGGTCAAACAATAAGCTGTGATGTAAGAATTATGTCTATCATTTTTATCTCATTTGAAGTAGGGCAAGTAAAGTTATCTTGAACTACACATCAAATGCAAAAATTCAATAAATGCTTACTAATAAACAGACTTATTAAATTGCAAATCTGCAAATTCTAAAAGGCTCTATATTAAGCACAGATCATATTTTTTTTACAGAAGTTTTTTTTTAGTGAACTTCTATCCAAATGCAAGGTCTTCACTAACTAAAAACTTCTGTAAAATAATATGCTCTGTGCTTCTATAGAGACCTTTAGAATTTGCCGAATCGCAATTTAATAAGGCTGTAAACATTACAATTTACATCTTGTAAAAAAATGTATTTATGGAGTAGTGGATCTCCAGCTTTCACTTTCTGAATACCACAGCAGAGAAAGTAGTTTACAAAAAGAGTGAGCTGGATAAATAAATAAATCAATAAAAATATATGATTTGTTCAGTAATGTATCTTTCATTTTAGTACGTACTTTGTTTTGACAAGATCTATTTATAACAATGAACTCATCTTTCTGAATTACAATAAATATTTCACAGGAAATACTCCATGACTGTGAAACACAGAATCTGAAACCACTGCAAAAAATGCAATAAAAGGCTCCAATTATCTTATATATACAGTATAAAATGGAGCTACATTTTTTAGAGACCTTTCCTCTAATGTCTGCTCCAAGAGGTGAAGACGAAATGGAATTACAATCAAAAGTTTGCACAAACATATATATTTTATTCAAATTATTTGTTACTTAAATAATAAAAAAAACATTGTTGATAAAGTTTAGCTTAATATGCAACTCAATTTTGAATTACTATATGACTATAATTATTATCAGCCTTATTAAATTGTGGTTCGGTAAATTTAAGAGCTCTATTTAAGCACAGAGCATATTTTATTTACAGAAGTTTTTAGTTAGTGAAGACCTTGCTTTTGGATAGAAGTTCACTAACTAAAAATTCTGTCAAAAAATATGCTGTGTGCTTATATAGAGCCCTTTTAAATTTACTGAATCGCAATTTAATAAGGCTGTATGCTTGTAATCTAATATAGCTAATAAATAGGTTTCTTTCTGGAGGGCAGTTCCTGTGTATAGTGTGTTGGGGCTCTTATTTTTTTATTCTGTACAAAGGTGGAATAGTTGTGTAGTATCTATTTTAATGTTACTGCAAGAATCATCTTGGATGATCATTTTCAGCTTTGGTTCATTGCTCTCTTCCTTGAAACAATAAAACCCTGGTCAAAAGAATGTATGTTTCACAATGTTCGAATATACTGCAAAGTGTATTTAATTGAAGCATATTACAGAGGTCAGGGCATGTCTTTTTTTCTATCTGTAATATTAACCTTTGTGCTATTTATGTGAAGCGATGACTGTCTGAGCCTAATTTTCAGCTTCACTGAAGGTGTCTTTATTCGTATAAATTTCAAGATGTGAAACATAGCTTAATTAATGTAATATATGTTTGCAGTGTCCTCTTTAAACTCCTACAATATAATTTTTATGCCTTTTATGCATCCATTGAGTTTTTTCACTCCACTAATCTGAAAAATCAATTGCACTTTTTATTATGATTTTGGTATGTTACTCATTGTGTTATTTACACACCGAAACAATATTCTTAATTATGGAAACAACGGATGAAAGTAACATTGGGTTTATTTGTTAAGAGGGAATAACAGTGGGAATAAGCAGGAATAAGTAGTCATAAGCCAGGTTAAACAGAAATTCATCCATTTCCTGTGCGTTTTTTATTTATAAAGCAGAGGTAAACTGTTTGATAAACAGCTCCGATAGAAAAGATAGGAAAAGAGTATTTTTAACTCAACTTCTTAATCCCCACCTTTATCCCAGTTTGATACATATACACCAAGTAAACCAGTACATTTGTGTATTCATTTGCATGGTTAAAAACATGCTGTTGTGAAAAAGCTTTTAAGAATAACACAGGATAGACATGCTTGAGTTAGGACACCTACCCATTTTGTGAAAAAGCAATTAAAAACAAATTAATTTCGCCCTCAAATGTACATAGTATAACTAGCCATATAGTACATTAATGTGTACTTTTGCATGTATAAAACCAAGCTAATAAGCTTCTTTTCTGCTCAAAATCTCAAGAGATATAATATTTGCACTGCACTCTGGGCAGGCATATGCAAATGAGCTCCTAAAATGTTACTGCATTTCAATCCAAAACCATTTTAGCATGACACAAGCCTGCTGTTGTAACACGACCCATCATAAGCTAAATTTGTTGTTGTTCAGTCATTCAGTCGTGTCCAAATCTCCAAATCCTTATGGACCACAGCACACCATGTTTCAGGTTGTGCTTATCCATAAGGTTATCTTGGCAAAAAACTGGAGTGGGTTGCAAGTTCGTTCTCCAGGGGACTACAATTTGTCTGACCTATCTATTATGACCTACCAATCTTGGGTGACACTATATGGTATAGTTCACAGCTTCATTGAGGTGCACAAGTCCCTGCACCCCAACAATGAAGCGATCCAGAAGGGATAAGCTAAATTCATTTGTGCTCAATAGCCCTTTGCACAAAATTTTAAGCATGAGTTAGGAATCATCCCCAGAAGATGCAAAATATTGAAACAGAACTGGGTAGGATACCTAACTCATGCATATCCATCCTCTGTTATGCTCAAAACTTTTGTTATAACAGCAGGCATATGTTATAAAGGGGACATCTTCCAAAGGTCCATGCGTGTGGACATCTTTGTGTGATTGTTCTTACACTCCTAGGTTCTCAAGCTTCATGCTTCAATAGAACACGCTAAGCCACCCTAATTCTCTTTAACGTTTTTAATTTTTTTTATAATTTAATAAGATGTACATTGCACACAAAATTGATTAGCATTATTTTGGTAAATATTCTGGCTTTTAGTAGTAATTATTATTTGCTTCTACAGCTTACAGCTATACAGGATATACTGTATAGTATAGAGCAGGGGTGTCCAAGTTCAGTCCTACTGGGCCGCACACATGCCTGGATTTGAGTATATGCCTACTGCATGCAGGTGAGTGAATCACTTCTTCAATCATGCGGATTGACTCACCTATGCACAGAAAGGAAACCCTCAATTCCCGGCCTGTGTGCGGCCCAGCAGGACCAAACTTGGACACCCCTGGTGTAGAGTGTATAGGGAGTCAAAACTGAGCATATTGAAGAGAAGTTGCAGTTTCACTGGGCTTGGAGATAAGATACAAGAGTATGTGATTTGTTAAGGTATATAAGTGGGACTAGTTATTTCTATAAATATGTGTGTTTTTCCACCATTTTTTTATTTACATTTGGTGAAGAAGAATTTTAACATTCCTCTGTCAAAAATGTTCCCCTCATGACTTCAACTACAATGAATCAGCTTAACTCAAAGCTTAGAGATAACGCTTTATGGCATTGTACTTTATGCCTGGCATCATTATTGTCAGAATCAAATAATACCAGCAATCTTGACCCAAATTTATCTCAGATCTTCACTATGGGTCAAATACCTCCTCACACAACTATAAGGAGTTCCCGCCCCCCTGAAAGGCTTAGCCCATCTGCTTCTTCTCCTCAAAATAAAAGACGTGCTGCATGGAAACCTCTCTGAAATTCCAGGTGTTTAGCTGCTCCAGTTGCTTCATCTGGATCCTCCAGAGGAAGGATGCTGCTCTGGAGCTCATCATTCTGGTAAGGTTACGTTGCATCTCACATTTCAAGAGAATAGGCGTCTGTCGGTTGCGTCTTGTGTGACATCACACAGGTTCATGACATCACTTACCCTGACCAGGGAGCAGGTAATTTGAGGATTGCTGGTGGTAAGAGGACTGCTTCAAATAAGGAGCATGATATGGGCATAGACAAAAAGGATAAGAGGGATCAGGCCAAGGAGGTTGTGGGATGGAGGAGAGAAATTCATTGGATGCCAAAAGGGAGATTGATGACACAATATAATGATAATGTTCCTGTGAAATATTTTATTAATGACTTAAAAGCTATAGTTTCATAATTTGAGGGTACAGAGGCAGTTTGAGATAGCTTAGCGAAAGCTTGGATAGGTTTGCCTATCACCATTTCTTCATCTGTAGAGATACAGTGACTTTGCTAGCATAAACACAGACAATGGGCCATAGTCTATTAGCTGCTCTAAATAGATGTATTATATCAATTCAAGCCAGCAATTTCCAACCTTAAGGCTGAACTTGTAAACCCTTCCCGCACTCGCAAGCTTTTTGGGAGCGAATACATGCTGCTTGCATTGTAAAGTCAATCCCACAATGTAGGTGTGCACCACAGGTCTTGGAACCAATAGAAAATGGCATAAGAGATAAGTGATTGACAGGGAGAGATAATAAAGCTGTGAGCTTCATGCCCATGTGTTGGCTGTGTTGTAGATTTTGACAAATTGGCACGCAGAGCTGAAGGTTTTGTTTTTAGAGAGTGAGAGTAGGCAATTTTGGAGAGCAGGTTATTGCGGTTTTATTCTTTTTTCTATTTCTAAAAACGCATTTTACACTTAATCCATCAAAACACATATTAATTGATGACATATAATATACATACACATAGAGTAATAATACACATATACCGTAGATAAGTCACTACATCCACACACACCCCTTCCCCCACCAGGCCTGGAAGGACATATCAGCTGCTGTGACAGCAGTGGGCTTGGGCGAAAGGGATGTGACGTCTATCAAGCATCGCCTCCATGACTGCCAGGCCAAGGTGAGGAGTATGATTGCAGAGGAAGAGAGAGCAGTGAGAGCACCAAGTGGTGGCCCTCAAGTGACTGTCAAGTTCAACAAGACGGAGAGGTTGCTCAAAGAGATATTAAGCCAGGTGACTGTCGCTGGAGCTCCAGGCCTGGAGACCCAAGAGGATCCAGCCTCCTTGTCAGGTGATTATCAGATACACAAACAATCCACCACATGTACATCACACACACAAAGAAACACATATACATGCTGACCACCAATGGCACTGAAATGTCAGCTCCCTGGATTTACCAAGGGATAGATGGATTATTCATGCATCATTAAATCCATGATGCTGACAAATCACTTTCATTAGTGGGCACAACATGAGTAATCCAATAGAGACTCCATGTACGGATGTGCCTACTGCAGTGTAAGCAGATACAGACTCTGTAAGGATGGATGTGTAGGGTAATGTACTAGCCTATCAGATAACACCTCTCAGCAGCATGTTAACAACTATTGTTAAGATATGCTCACTGATTGGTTAGTATGACACAGTGCCCAACAAGTTCTAAAGAGTATGTGTATCACAGCAGAAATCAAGATATCATTAGGAGTCAATAAAAACCAAGCTCATTATCCAACTAATTGATCACATCTAGCAAATGATAGCTCCACATAGTAGAAATTAAGTGAAGCATCCAGGTTCAAGACAACAAGATGTTAGATAGTTAGGAAAAAACAGCAACCAAAGCATCATTCAATACAATTAACACATATGCCAACATGACATATATGCCTAAAATGAACTGCGCAGGAGGAGGAGGAGGAACACTTCATCTGGGCAGTGGGGGCACCTGCTGCCTGCTGAATCTTCTGTTATACCTGTGGCACTAGACCTTACTGACCCTTCCTCCAACAACTTGAATCATCACACTGGCCCTACTGGACGGACCCCAGAGGTTTTCCTCCACCAGCACCACCATCACATGGTCCATGGTTATGTTTAACATTTCACCAAGGAATGTCACTGAGGAATGCCGTTTAAAAGAGATGATGCAATCCCAATTTTTTTAAGGCCTTATTCATTTTTACATTTTATTTTTTGATTTTAGGTACAATTCAGGTCCATTATAGCATCTTCTTCATCTGCATGCATTTCTAAAAATATGAAGCAATTGAAGTTTATTCACAGTGGCTATCAGATAGACATTCCATTAATGACATCCCCTTCTGAAAATGTAGCTCACATGATTTTAATTAAATCATATATCCAGTTTTATAATACATTATTGTTGTTAGCATAAATTTAGACCAATACAGCTATGGCGGAGGACTTGCAAAGTCCCACAATGGCATGTTAATCAAAGCCAGCAATAATATATGCATTAGTGAAGCATGTTATCCTCTCCGCAATTTCAATATGAGAACAGATACTTTTGTCTGATCTAAAAACAGAGATTATGGCTTTTGAACTTTGTGTCCTCTCTATTAATGGGTAGGTGTTCTGAACTTATGATATTATAAGTATCCTTTACAATGTGCTAACACCTGAATACCAGATGAATGTGATATTAATGTTGCTAACAAATATCAGATGGAGATGGTGATAGTACTCTTGAGCCACTGACTTTGGTCACAGCTAAGCATTCATTGGGAGATGACATATCATCATTAATGGTCATGGCTACTGATGTATCATGACACCTTCTTAATGGTTAGTAATGCTTGCAGATGAAGATCAGGTATGTTGTCATATTGTTACATGTATTTAACACTGTACTGCACATGCATGGTTTTATTGTTAGTTTCTTTTTACTGTTTTTCAAATTTATTTATTTTTGCAACACACTGTATGTGTGTAACTGGATTGGATTACATAGTGCAGATGTTTATGCATCGGTTTAATTGAGCAGATGAAGACTGTATGTAAGTGCTATGTGTATTACTGGTTACTTCTATTAAATGGATTCATGTATGATAAGATTTGTATGCATCAGAATATGGTTACTGTGGTATAGTTACCAAATGGGACCATAGTAGATGCTTTTCATCATTATTATTATTATTCAGTATCATCTTTAACCCTTTAGGTTTCCTCTTTTTCCCAAACAGCCTCTTACCCTTCTGGGATCTGCTCACACCCATGCTATTAATGCACATTCGGATACATTTCCAGGTGTTTTCAATGGTTAAGGTTTTTGGACATTAGCATACATAACATTTATGTAACAATAATATATTTATAGGTACATGATCTTCCTTTACACCCATTCCTTCATGCATTTGAGTACTGTAATATAATGTTTGAATGTCACTAATCTTCAGTTAATTGGGATATGATGTTGTTATGGCCAAGTGTTTACACTTTTAATGTTAAAATGGATGTTTATATCATCATTTTTAACATAATTTCACATACTGGTGCACATACCACCTAAAATCTGGATGAAGTGTGCTATACTTCTGAGATTATTATCCCTATTTACTGTCAATGACATTGTTATATGAATATTCAAGCCCATTAAAGTGACACATGTATTAAGCTTTAAAGAAATGTGTTCTCACACTATTTTATGTGTAATTCTCACCATTTTGCATATCATACTTGAATAACATTCTTGGTGATGTTTGTGAGTTAATACTCATGAAACGTTTACATTGTAGCACTGCTCAGTATCAGCATTCCCTTGAAGTTTTGTTAAGCAAATGACAGATATTATTAATTAATACAAGAACACTTTCTATAATCTCAAAAAATTATTATTGGTATACATCTTGCCACATGCCCAAGAGCAGTAACGTGAGACCTAACAGGATGAGTGTACCCAAGATTTGCTATTGCTAGTGCCTCTCCACAGCCTCCATGTGTGTTTGTGGGCCTCCCTGATGAGCTTGAACAGATTACAAGCTCCCGGGGACAATGCAGTACCTGGCCTGTGCTATATAGAGATATACCCATGTAAGCATCACCAATGTCACCCCTCCTGTCTTTAAGGCCGAGGCTGCTCATGCTGACATTTCTCTCACCCCATTTTCTAAGGTTCTGTTGTAGATTCCATACCTTCCCATGGATGTTGGTAGATGACCTGGGTCAGTAGTGTGGTGCTGATCAATAGTGTTTCTGAGTATTATCTGTAGCGTGACTGTCCCTTTAATAGTCATTGCATTATAGCAGCTGTTTTGGTCCTTGTGTGTTTGCAGATTGGCATTAAACTCTTGCATAGTGTGTTGTATGTTCTTCTGGTATGTCACGTGAAGGTGTAATATTGCCAATAGTTTTTGTTCTGTTTGGCTTGGCTTCATGAACAAAGATTTAAAATGGATGTTTTCCACATCTGCAGGCTTTCTGGTGGCTGAGGAGGCCAACGTGGGATAGATGGACTTGATCATAGTGGATGCACATGAAGGCTTGCTCTGGTTTGGGTGCTGCAGTGACATGATTTTTCCTTAATCTCCTTTTGTCCTCAAGATCAGCCCTGCATGTTCTCTCAAAAGAGAAGACTACTTGGTGAATGGTACTTCTCCAGGCCTTGCGGCCTGAAGCTAAAGTCATCTACTGATGATGGTCAAAATGACAGGCATCAACGGACTGTTTACCCTCCATCCTAGAGATGTGTTCTGACCAGCGCAACTGTGTCTTCAAAAGCATGACCTCAATGCCAATGACTCCTGCCTGTTCTAGAACTTTAGTGTTGGTGACGTGGTCATTCCACTGATGTTGAGGATGGTGCAGAGGCAGCATTGATTAACGTGCTCAAGAAGTCATAGGTGATGGCGTTAGGTAACGACTCAGAACCGGACAGTAGCGTGGACAGCACAACAGCTCTGTACACATTGACCTTTACCTTGGTGCATTTATTCAGATGCTTGTTGTTCCAAACCCTTTTATATAACCTGCTGAATGCACCATTTACCATTGCCAGTCTGTTGTCAATTTCCTTGTCAATCTTAGTGTTCAAGGAGATGATGCAAACTAGGTAGGTGAACTGGTGGATGGTTTTCAGCTCGGACACACCAATAGTAATGCGAGGAGGACAGTAATCTTCCTCAGGTGCGGGGTGATGGAGAATTCCATCGTCTTCAAACTGACTTCTAGACAGAAGAGCTTGGCAGCCTTAGCAAAGCAAGATGTATAGCATATAGTGTGAATATGGTTGGTGCAAGGACACAGCCCTGCTTCACATCATTACTTATTGGGAAGGGCTCCGACAGGTCGTTGCTATGCTAGACCTGGCCACGCTGGTTTTCATGTAGCTGAAGAACTTAGGATAACATCCTATACGTTCCAAGATTTACTACAGACCCTTCCTGCTCACGGTGTCGAATGCTTTGTTGAGGTTGACAAACATCACGTAAAGTCTCTTGAAGCTGCCTGAGAAGAAAAACAATGTCAGTGGTGCTCCTGTTGGCTCTAAAGTCACACTGACTCTTGGGGAGGTGTTCTTATGTGATAGTGGGCACCAGTCTGTTGAGGAGCACTCTGGCAAGGATTTTCCCAATGACGGAGAGCAGAGTTATCCCCCGGTAATTGGAGCAGTCTGATTTTCTCCCTTCTTCTTGTATATGGTGACAATGTTTGCATCATGAAAGTCCTGTGGCAGTTTGCCTTGCCTCCAGCAGCAAAAAGAGAGCTTATGGAGTTTAGAGTGGAGTGTTGGGCCCCCATGTTTCCAGATCTCTGCTGGGATCCTATCAACTCCTGCTGCCTTACCATTTTTTAGCTGCTCAATAGCTTTTACAGTCTCCTCAAGAGTAGGGATTTCATACAGTTCTGTTTTAATTTGTTGTTGTGGAATGCAATGGAGCGCTGAGGCTGAAACTAAGTGGTTGGCACAGAATAGAGTGTGAAAGTGGTCAGACCACCGGTTCAGATTCAAAGCTTTGTCTGTGTCTTTGTCTTTGTCTGCACTGTGCAATGGGTTTTGGACCAGTTTTGAAGGGCCATACACCACCTTCAGGGCTTCATAAAAACCCCTGTAGTCACCAGCATCTGCACAATGCTAAGTTCTTTCCACAATGTTGGTCCACCACTAGTTCGGAATCTCTCAAAGCTTTCATTGGAAGGTGCTGCACACAAGACGGAAGGCTGCGTTTTTTTTAGGGTAGGACGGCTGAGCGAATTGAGCTTGATGAGTGGATCACTTTTTCAACAGTAATTCATGGACCTCCTGATTGTTTTCATCAAACCTGTCTTTGTTCTTTTTTGTGGAGAACCCTGGAACCTCCTCAGAGGCTTGCAGGATTCTGGTTTTGAGGTGTTCCCATAGAGCATCTGAAGAGGGATCCGTGAAGCATCTGCGATCCTCTAGTCTTGACTAGAGATTTGTCTGGAAGTCGGCCTTCACTTCAGATGACTGGAGGTTGCCAATCTGTAACTTTTTCCTTGGGACTCATTTCCTCTGGCTTAGGATTGAAGTGGGCACAAAGTTTGCAATGCACCAGGCTGTGGTCCATATTACATTCTGCGCTGGGCATCACTTGCGTGAGTAGGACATCTCAAAGGTCTCCCTGGCACACCAGAATGTAGTCCTCAGAGGTTTGCAGGATTCTGGTTTTGAGGTGTTCCCATAGAGCATCTGAAGAGGGATCCGTGAAGTATCTGCGATCCTCTAGTCTTGACTAGAGATTTGTCTGGAAGTCGGCCTTCACTTCAGATGACTGGAGGTTGCCAATCTGTAACTTTTTCCTTGGGACTCATTTCCTCTGGCTTAGGATTGAAGTGGGCACAAAGTTTTCAATGCACCAGGCTGTGGTCCATATTACATTCTGCGCTGGGCATCACTTGCGTGAGTAGGACATCTCAAAGGTCTCCCTGGCACACCACAATGTAGTCTATAAGATGCCAGTGCTTGGACTGAGGATGCATCCAGGTTGTCTTCAGTCTGTCATTCTGCTGGAAAGTGATGATGGTGAGTTTCTTCTCCAAGCAAAACTCTAGCAGAAGGCACCCATTGTCATTGTAGCTTCCAACACTGTGGTTGCCAAGTACCTCTTTCCAAGTTTCTGAATCTTTGCCTTCTCCGGAATTGAAGTCACTGAGGGCAGCGATGTTGATAGCCAGCCTTGATAGTTTGTGGGCAACTAGTGCAGAGCGCTGTTCTGGGCAACTTCTGTATGCTGTGTAAAGCATAGTCTGATGTTCCAACATGAGAGTTTCAGTCCAACTACACCTTGTGAGGCAGGTGCAGGCCTTTTCTTCTTTGCTGAATTTCAACTGTATTTGAAGATGTCCGTTGACCGCAGCTAGACGAATGGGTGAAGTGGAGACAAGCTTTCTTTAGGCAATCTTTCCTAGGCCCCTCTCCACGTGGAGCAAGCAGTGCTGTCCCTAGAGAAGGCTGCTTGGTCCTTCAGGGTGTTGCTGAATGATGCTGTTGTCTCCTGGTTCAGCATCAGGTGACCCATGAAGGGGTTAACATATTCTGCTGATGAAGGGGTTAACATATTTTGCTGACACATAGCCTAACCATAATATCATGTTCCTATCCTTGAGATGTTTGTCGACCTTACTAAAACACAAAACATTTCTAGTTGTTCTAAGAAACAGAAAACACCTGATTATTTGTCCTTGTACCGACTAACGTGAACTGTGAAAATCGCTCTAATACCCGCCTTCTTTTGCAAGTATAAATTCTATGCAATGACGTAGCAATAAACGGAATTAGTACTGAGACTGATTGTGTGTGTGTTACATCCAGTACGAGTTCTACAGAATTCTGTTTGGGCCTGTGTTTCCAAGCCGCCAACTACTGATTAGGAAGCCCCAACAAACTGGTGTCAGACGAGTGGGATACAGAGATCAAAGTACGACGGAGTGGGTGAGTAGAGTGAATTGTGTCTATTTGCACCTTCCTTTGCTCCCACTCTCGTCGTCCTTTGTAAACTGTATATAAGTAAATAAGTTGGGCACACACTCCCTGTGGTAAGGAGAATTAAGAATTAAGAATTAAGAATTAAGTCTTTGGTAGACTGTAGGTATAATCCCTAAAAGGTAGGGAGACTCTCTAAGGAAGAGAGTGTAAAATTAGGCCTCTGGAAGGCCATATATATATCAAGGAGATATATATATATATATATATTATTCCTAAGGTGGGAATAGAAAGGATAAAATTGATATAAATATATACTTGACGGCTTGGTTTACAGTGCCCAAAATCCGCTTTTGCTTGCTCATTAATTTTGCTGTATTGCTGTGCTGTTTAAGATAAGAAATGTTTTATTATTCTGTGTAAAAACCAGGAAGTAAGGTCTCTGGACACTGTAAGACGCACCGTCTCTGTGTCTAGGTGCAACCCGTTAACTCGAGAATATCTTTCGGAACTGTCCGAGCTTTTTCAGCTCAGTACAGACAAATCCTGTTCTCGGATTAAAAAACTGTGATAGCAAATAAGGTTACGTTGTCTATTGAGACAACCACCTAAAGTTTTTTTAGAAGGATAGTTGTAAATGGTTACTTCCCAGTCTAAACAATATCCAAAGCTGTCATATGTAATTATATACACAGCGTAACATCAGGTCCCGTGAAAGAGCAA
The DNA here is from genome assembly GCA_027410445.1 of Discoglossus pictus. Taxonomy (NCBI): domain Eukaryota; kingdom Metazoa; phylum Chordata; class Amphibia; order Anura; family Alytidae; genus Discoglossus; species Discoglossus pictus. The sequence goes on from CM050166.1 coordinate 230,125,505, forward strand.
ATGAGATAAGAACACAGAAATATTAAGGAACTTTTTCTTTACATACATTTATATAATATTCTGATTGCTTTTGTTTATAAAGTAGATGGATTGTCTTGTGTTTTGCTGCAAATAAATTTGTGAGTGTTTGCTGTACTTTATTTTCTTTGCAATACAATTGAGAAATGCAGGTTAGAGAATTTTTGTCTGTGTCTTTAAGGCTGTGTCCACCACTGAAATATATTTCTAAAGCCGGCATATATGTAAAAAAAGGAAATCTTTTTCCAGAAATATGTAACAGTGGAGGATTTATGGTCTATTTTGTTTGTAAGTGTAAGACAGTGTGTTTATTCTATTTTAAAGCTTGCTAAAACTTATCTCTGCGTCCCAAAAAAAAAAAAAAAGGCTGTGAATTTCTGTCTCCTTGCAGAAAATTCTTAAGGTCGTATTTAGTTTGGATAAGATGTGTATGGAATTTTGTTGCTGAACTTTTTAAGGTGGATTTCAGTATTGGTAGTTACATGTTTGTGGAGAGATGTCTCAGGAAGAAGTGGAGTGTTAGTTGGGAATTATTGTAAGTTAAGTACGGGACTGAAGCGAATAGTTCCTAGAATGTTATAGTAAGTGATTTGGAAGAGAGATTTTGTATGTGAATTTGATCCAAAATGGAGTTTGTTTTTGAATAGATTGCAAATAGTAAATACGGAAAGAGAAAACAGGCAGCCCTTAACCCCCGAATTATTCCTTCTACATATATGATGTATCTGAAGTGAATGTGTCAAGGACACCATAACTCAGACTGACATCAGACTTCTTATACAGACTTTTAGACTCTGATACAGAGTCAGGATGGAATTGGGCTAACGTCCCTTCCATTACGTGACAATTACTTTAGATTTGTCCAGGATTTAAGGTCAATTAATTACTTAGTCATCCCAATTGCCCCGATTGTCCCTGATATCACTGCTCTCATTATGGCCATTTCCCATGACGCCACAATATTTATTATTATTGATTTATCAAACGCATTATTTTTGGTCCCATTGGACCTTGAGACACAACTACTTATGGTTTTCATTTTTGATGGGTGCCAATTAACATGGACCTGTCTTCCCCTAAGGCTACGTGGATTTACCAGCTGCTTACTCACTGGTGCTCCAACAATACCTTGCGGTCATGGACCCGTGTCATGGTTCTGTCCCCATTCAGTACGTCACAAGGACCTACTGCTTGGTATGTACTCCTAACGGGGAAGCCAAAAAGACAGGATTCACCTAGCAGCTGAAGGTCACAAGGTAACTAAAAACAAAATACAAATGGGGGCAACACATGTTGATGATTAATTATTGCAGGCAATGGATCCCTGAATGCTCACTATGACTCCATTTTACGTACGGCTGCTAAGGGGGACAGCCCAGAGCATATTCAGTGGACTCCAGACATGACTAAAGCTTTTGTGACCTTAAAAGTTAGCATTATGCAGGCCCCCGCTTTAGGACTACCTGATTATTGTAAACTTTTTCATTTGTATGCAAGGGACAACTGTAAAACCATGGCCGCGGTCTGTGCCCAAGATCACGGAGGTAGTATGTGTCCCGTTGCATTATTTTCCAAAGTAGTCCCTACTCCGGTCCAGGGGATGCTGGCGTGTCTCCAAAAAAACATTTGGTTCATTGTGATATGGCCGTACAGAAAGCATCCCCCCCCCTTTCCCCCGCTCAAGAGCAGGGACAGAGAGAACACAAGCTGCAGCTGCAACCCCCCCCCCCCCCCGCTGCATCCAGTAGTACACACTGGAAACGAAACTAGTAAAACTGATAACACATAGCAAGTACAAAGAATTGCAATGATTTTATATCTAGAGGTAATGCTTTAGCTGACCGGGTAGCAACAGTTGTAAGTGTCATTTTTGCATCAGAATCTTAAAATCACACTGCCAGACATACATACAAATATATATATACAGTGTCTACAGAATAACTCTACAGTACCTAACAAAGCATTACATGATCATTTGCCTCCACCCACAGCTTCATTCACCCATTTACAAATTGATTTTACTCATATCCCAAAGACAGGATCAAAGCAATTGTACCTGTTGGTGATAGTAGACCAGTTCTCACGGTGGCCTGAGGCCTTTGTAACACAAAGAGAGGATGCTAAGACGGTAGCTAAAATATTAACTACCGAGGTAATACTGAGATATGGATGCCCATTGCAAATTAATTCTGATAATGGACCAGCCTTTATTAGTGCGGTAATTAAGGAACTGGTACAAAGGCTGCAGATAACCTGGAAATTCCATATCCCTTACCATCCTCAGAGTTCAGACATAGTGGAAAGAATAAACCGCACTATTAAGGAGAAACTTACAAAGGCCACTGCAGGTACATGGGTGAACTGGCAGAAATACTTATCTGCCATTCTAGCAGAAATTAAGATGACTCCTAATAAGTCTACTAAATTGTCCCCTTTTTGAGATTCTAATGGGAAGACCATTTCCAACTCCTTGGGTAAAAGGCCCACTTGTAATTATGTCTGGTGATCTTGATCTTATAAGAGAACAATATGTGCAACAATTGATTGATAAATTGAATGGCATCTATGGTGATGTGTCTTCTCGCTTTCCTTTACCCTCACAGGAACCAACACATCCGTTCCAACCAGGTGACCTCGTCTGTGTCCGACAACTGAAAAGAGCAAAGAAGGGAGGCTTCCCATTCGGATCCCCGACTACCGTTGTAGCAGTAACCAGGACTGCCATCCTCACTGACTCACAGGACATCTGGATCCACGCATCACGTCTGAAGCTGTGTCCAAAGAGGGGTGAAGCAGGTGACAAAGTCCCCATGAAAGCGATTGAAGACAGCGATAATAAAAATGTCAAACCTACTCCTGCATCCACAGAATGCATGAAAGAACTTTCTTCTTTTTATGGGCATTATGCTCCTGATTTATTTGCCCTTATGGACATTTCTTAATTGCCATTATGACCCAGACGAACTTGGACCACTAAAGTCTGTTTGTGGTAAACACAATAACACTCACACCAATACTAGTTCTCCTCATAGGCACAAGAGATCCACAAGTGATAACACAATTATACAAAATCATCCCTGGGAACGTAATACATTACAAGGATATGCTCACTCCTTTAACATTTCCAATTGCTGGGTAAGTGCACACATTGTTACACATGGGGAAATGGGTAAGTGCACATGTTGTTACACATGGGAAATGGGTATGTGCACACGTCTCTACACATGGGAAATGGGTATGCCTCTATTTGGCCTTCCAGCAGAAAACTTCACTCAAAGCCACATATATTACAATGGAAGTACACAACCCCGCAAATGGAATTTCTTTACTTATGTACAATCAGCCACAACACTTAACTCTATATGGATGCAACACCTCATACGCACGTATTTCCCATCAAAATATAATAAGAGTGTACCATTTATGTTAACCCACACTAATCCAGGGTATAACTGTTTTAGGGCCCTAGGAAAAGGTAAATCTGTTGGTTGGTCCACTTGCTCCCATACCACACTTATTTTTTATAGGACCTCCTACCTTTCTGACCTGTACAAGAGTTGTACACCTTGGAGCTGTAGAGGTCCCGGATGTCCCTACTTATTTTCTCTTTTACATAATATATCAATTAATGGTACTGGTTGTAGCAACACTAATGGGTCCGTGTCTAATCTCTTCCACCTTATGCCGCCTTCTCCAGCCGTGAATGTATACTTTATCTGTGGCAGGTACGCCTATCGACGGCTGCCCCCTAATTGGGTGGGCAGTTGTTATTTAGGTCAAGTAATCCCATATATATACACAATCCCAACACTTCCACAAGGCCGCATCAGAACCATGAGGGATATAGAGCAGAAGTACGGGTGGAAAATATTCCTAGACAACCTAGGTATAACCTTCCCACATGTAAGCGTAAGGAAACTACAGGTAGAACTATCCATCCTTTCTCTACTAGTACAGAGGGCCTTAAATAGCTCTGCTGAAGCAATTGAGAAACTAAACTAGGAGCAGGTGCAAATTTAGAATGGTCACTTTGTAGAATAGAATGGCTTTAGATTATGTTTTAGCTTCCAAAGGCGGTGTGTGTGCTTTAATAGGTAAAGAATGTTGTTCTTATATTGATGATAATTCTGTTTACTCTGTCATTACGTCCCTTGTATTCCTTTGTGCTTTTATTACATACTGCAAGGCTTTATTCCTAAGAATTTTCAGCTAAATACTGTGACTTAACACCACCCGGTCACAGGTATATCTCATGTACTGATACCCTGGAGGGTCTATCACCTTCCAGTGTCTCAGTTCTCTTCCTATCATATATATACACCACTGCTTACATCCCAAATAAAGATCACGTTGTGATCTAAGAGGGGAATGAAGGGGTTAACATATTCTGCTGATGAAGGGGTTAACATATTTTGCTGACACATAGCCTAACCATAATATCATGTTCCTATCCTTGAGATGTTTGTCGACCTTACTAAAACACAAAACATTTCTAGTTGTTCTAAGAAACAGAAAACACCTGATTATTTGTCCTTGTACCGACTAACGTGAACTGTGAAAATCGCTCTAATACCCGCCTTCTTTTGCAAGTATAAATTCTATGCAATGACGTAGCAATAAACGGAATTAGTACTGAGACTGATTGTGTGTGTGTTACATCCAGTACGAGTTCTACAGAATTCTGTTTGGGCCTGTGTTTCCAAGCCGCCAACTACTGATTAGGAAGCCCCAACAACCCATACAACTGCACCGCCTGCATGCAGGATTGAAACTGCGGCTTCCAGTAACATCTTCCACCTGCCATTTCGCCCCTTTCCCATCGCTGCAGAGCTTGAAAATGTTTTTTTATCTAGATGTAGACGTATCCCTTGGGCCTGCACAATGGAGTTTTTAGCCTGACAGGGCTAACAAGCAGCATCTGCCCAAGTTTGAAATCAGAGTTTTCTTTCTCTTAGGCTTGCTGCCAACCAAGGCTAACAAGTCCAGCCTACCAATCTGGTTATACCGCCGGACACTCGGTCGCGCCATGACTTAGCAAGCTGTGTGAAAACCATGACTTAGCAAGCTGTGTGAAAACCAATGAGAAGGTGTTGCTACAGAAGCAGTAATGTAGAAGAGGCCATATGCAATGACCTCCTTGTTAGGGAGCCAGCCAGTGGTCACGCTGCAATCACGAGGCAATCACTACACCAAAAAAGGAGAAGCGATGTATTGCACATACACTTTCCCTGGGCTAGTGGGCTGTTCGGCCCAGGTCACCCACCCCAAAGTTTTTTTTCCTAACATAGATAGGATGACTGAAAAATGTAAATTACTGTGTATACTTGAGTGTAAGCCGAGTTTTTCAGCCCTTTTTTAAGGCTAAAAAGGGCCCCCTCGGCTTATACTCGAGACACTCTCCCCCAGTGTCTCTCTTACCCCCCCATGTCTCTCTAACCCCCCGTGTCTCTCTAACCCCCTCCGTGTCTCTCTAACCCCCTGTGTCTCTTTCCCTCCCCCTCCTCATCCTCAACCCCCCATCTGATTCTAAACCCCCCCCCCCTCCTCCTCATTCTAAACCTCCCCTCCCTTTCCCCTCACTTACCTGCATCTGCAGCTCCTGCTCTGGCCTCTGCTCCTTCCGGCGTCTTGATTTGGCGCGCATATGATGTCACATCATTAGCATATACCGGTGCCGGCACCCGGTATATGCTAATGACGTGGCGCGCATGTGACGTCACGTCATTAGAATATACCGGTGCCGGCACCTGGTATATACTAATGACGTGGCGTCACATGCGCGCCTGGTCAAGACGCCAGAAGGAGCAGAGGCTGGAGCAGGAGCAGGTAAGTGAGGGGAGTGGGGGAGGTATTTAGGGGGGTTTAGAATAAGGAGGGGGGTTTAGAATGAGGAGGGGGGTTGAGGAGGGAGGTTGAGGAGGGGGTTGAGGTTGAGGAGGGAGGTTGAGGACGGGGTTGAGAATGGGGGGGTTAAGGATAAGGATGGGGGGTTGTGGATGAGGGGGTTGAGGATGGGGGGGTTGAGGATGTGGGGGTTGAAGATTGTGGGTTGAGGAGGGGGGGTTGAGGAGGGGGTTGAGGATGGGGGGGTTGAGGAGGGGGTTGAGGATGAGGGGGTTGAGGAGGGAGGTTGAGGATGAGGAAGGAGGATGAGGAGAGAGGTTGAGGATGAGGAGTGGGGTTGAGGAGGGAGGTTGAGAATGAGGAGGGGGGTTGAGGAGGGTGATAAGGGAGGGGGAAGAGACACAGGGCAGGGAGAGGTAGGAAGAGACACAGGGAAGGGAGAGGGGAGAAGAGACACGGGAGAGAGAGGGGGGACACAGAGGGCACAAGAGGGACACAGGGGGCAGCACATTTCCCACCCTTGGCTTATACTCATTTTACCCAGTATTTTGTGGTAAAATAGGTGCCTCGGCTTATACTAGGGTCGGCTTATACTCGAGTATATACGGTAATATATATATACTCCACATTTGAGACTCTGTGAGTGTTACGTATCTTTCTTACGGCAGTCACGCATTTTTTATTGCAATTTAGCCATGTACTAGGTCGTTTAGTGCTTTATGCATCTTTCAGATACACTATAAATATCACCATATGCATGACCAGTCCAAAATATTATTATTTATATATTTTTTGTTATTTTTATTATTATATATATATTTTTTGCATATTTGTTCCTTGGAGACTGTGGCCCTCATTCAATTGCTATTTTGGACAATTGAATAGGTCTCTAAATAAGCACATAACATATTTTTTTAAAGAAGTTTTTAGTAAGTAAGCATCTATCAAAAAGCAAGGTTTTCACTAACTAAAAACTTCTTTAAAAAAAATATGCTAAGTGCTTATTTAGAGCCCTATTCAATTGGCCAAATTGCAATTGAATGAGGCCCTGTGTGTTTAATAGCTGTTTCAGCTTTAATAAGTGTTTGAAGAATGCTCTTGCGAGTCCTTTTTAGTAATCATAATAATTTTGACAGAAACGTGATACTTTTTTTCAGTTGCGGGTCAGACTTTATTTGGGATCTAGCAGAAGTTCTAGTCTAATAGAATATACATTTTATGTAATGTTGATTAAGATTAGTAGTGTTGAGGCATAACAGAACTGCTAGTTTTTTCTAACCGCAACCATAACAGTCGGGAAGCACCGCCGGACAGAGAGAGAGTGGGAAACAGGAGAGAGAGAGACAGGACAGAGAGAGGGAGAGAGAGACCGGATATAGAGAGAGACAGGACAGAGAGAGGGAGAGACAGGATATAAAGAGACAGGGCAGAGAGAGACAGGACAGATAGAGGGAGAGATAAGATAGAGAGAGAGACAGGACAGACGGAGCGAGAAACAGAGAGAGACAGGACAGAGAGAGCGACAAGATAGGGATGGGGAGAGACAGGATAGAGAGTGAGACAGGACAGATAGAGGGAGAGACAGGATATAGAGAGAGACAGGACAGAGTGAGGACAGAGAGAGACAGGACAGAGAGAGACAAGACACAGAGATAGAGAGACAGGAGAGAGAGAGAGAGAGAAAGAGAGGACAGAGAGAGAGAGAGACAGGATAGACAATTCAAGATAACATTTTATGATACCCTCATTTATGGTGGGCAGGTTACTAGTATATATATAAATATTTCATTGCAGTGGTATTCTAATCAGACATGTTAACAAATACAGCATTTCTGTCAGCCAGCAATGTATAAGCCTGCATGTCATAGAGCCACATTAAATTCCAAGCCCGTATGTGCAATGTGAGACCCGCAATGGCTCTGGGCTCGAAATTTGGCCAAATTACAGAGCTATCAAATTAGAACATGCTGCGAGTTACGGGCTTGAGGCGCAAACCCGTAAACCATTTGTTGAAGATTGGATGCATGGCCGTGAACGTGGTCAATTAGTCAAACCTGTAGTTACGGGTTTAGATGGAGCCAATGAAAACACAGATCGTCATCATTGCGTCACAGAAAAATGGAGGTTGGATTTCTTACAGGGTCAATTACGAGTTACGATCGGAACCACATTCCAGATATGATGCAATATTGATAAAGCCATAAATATGATATTCTATTACATGCAAGTTCAATTATATGTATTAACACATTGATTGCCGGGATCGATATAACACGGAAATTAAACATGAAATAAAGTATTTTTTGGGGCCGATTTGTGAGCTTGAGAATGTTGTGCTATTAATTCCTTACATCACTTTCCCTTTTAATTAATACCTAACATCACTTTCCCTTTTAATTAAAGTACAGTAGTATGTGTATATGTGCATTTAAAGTGCTACGGGTTGGATTTTACCCCCCTTGCAAGTCGTTTCTAGCACTCGTTGGCTTCTTGGCTCCATTTGCGGGTTACGGGCTTGAATGCTAGTGAATTTGTTGCAACTTAATTTTTTGTGGGCGCACAAGTCGAATTTTCAAGTCCCGTAGGGTTTTCTCGCCCCTACCCCGCAAGTCGGCGGAGAGTTGCTTTACAAGGCCAATTTAATAGCCGTAAGTCTTGCGGGCTACATTACGACCCACAGTTTTACACGTTAAGGGAATTTAAGGTGGCTAATAGTTAGGTTTCTTTCATTTTAACTATTGAAACATCGTGTGCTCATTATAGATGATAATTCTTCAAAAGAGCACGGTACATTCTGGCTGTCAAAACTATTATTAAACTGCACATTGCTAGATTTAATATAATGTATATGCATAAATTACTCTTTCATTAACCCAAGGGTCAATATTTTTGGTACAAATTAAAATAAACATTTTTAAATATGTAGTCACAATGTTTATTTTGAAAAACGCAACTTAAAGAAATATTATATAGACATAAACCATACCCTGAAACATCAAGCTTTTAAAGTAATAAAAAAATATATTATTCCCCTTTGTCCTATGAAGACATTTAAGTATAATATTCTTGGTATGATTTATTTTTTAACCTGTTACTCAAATGTAATACAGCAGATCTATTCCCATCCTATTTCCTATATATTGCAGTAAGCAAAGATATCTATGTGAAGCATTAATCTTTTAACCCCTTGAGGCGTACTGAATGTCAATTACACTATACAGTTGCCCAGAGGTGAGATTTGTGAACTGAAGCTGATGACAGGCTTCTTGAGCTGAACATTGACATCTTACATGGAGATCATGAACAATCAATCTTCTTCAGGTTCTGGGGGCAAAATTACTCTAGAAGACCATCTGCAAGCGGAATGTGAGTGCATTTGCAGCTGACGCTAACTTGTTTCTCAATAAAGGCTTAGTAATCATTTCTGACCCCATTGTCACTGCAATATGCCCCTAAAAACCTGTCTTATTAAACTGTTATACAGGATGTGCCAAGAAAGATGACTGTATTTGTGACCATGCCACTGTGTTTTCTATTGCAGTTGACATTATGAACAAAAATAAAACAGCAACATTTTCTATCATAAATCATGTGAGTAAAAATAGGGGTTAAGTAAATTTGTTGTTATAAATTGTTTACTTTTATAAAGGCTCTGTGCAACATCAGGATATTAAAATGCATTTCATCTGTTTACTAATATATTACTTTTTCAGTTAATATAACATCATTAAAGGACAAATGAAGCAATGTGTATAGTGGTCTCTTTTGAAGAACTGAACCTGAGTAAAAGAATCATCGTAAAAAATACAAACTTTAACTAATAAACTATTATATAAAATGATGCTGTAGGCTGGGGCTGCCTTTTTTTTTTTGTTAACCTGATATGTCATCTGGATTCTTGGATGCCAATAACAATTTAATATAGAGTAGCTCTACTTAAAACCCTTTCAAACTTACATATTAAATATTCATTAAAGTACAAGGAGATAAACCAGTTAAACTAATAAAGCAATCACAGTGTACACTAAAAAATAATTGCAAATAATCTTTACCAGTGACTATGAAATATCAACTATATGTGAACCAACAAGAAATAAAAAGCAGGTAAGCATTCTTATTTTCAGATTAAGGAAATACAATATAATGTCAAATAATTCTACATACTAATTTCAGGAAAAAACTAAAAACCTTAAAAAAACTACAACATTTACTAGTTTTTACTGTTGGTAATAATTGTCCTTTAAAAGTCTTGCAATATGACTTTTGTAATAACAAATCACATTGTAATTATTATAGTTTTTACTTATCATTTGTTTTTTTTGTGACTTAGCCAAATTATGATAGACACCCCCTGTCACTCTATGCTTTCCTATAAGGTTTTGAGTACCATTTCTCTTCTATGTAGGCACTTGCAAAATCATGTTAGAGTAAGGCATTTACTTCCAAGCCACACCTCGTAACCTCCCACAAAATGGGTTATTATTGCCTGATGCCAGCCCCTAACCTTCTGTCTGTACCCTGACCATGCCAGCCCTGATCTTTGGACATGTCTAAGATATTCTTCTGCTACTTATCTAGGCCCTAGTTTATTCTCTACCTCATGGCTGCCATTCCCATCAGTAACCATCATCTGTTACAGTTAGAGGGAACACTGCTATTACTCAATCAAGAGATCCATGTTAGACAACATTTTTCAAAACCTCACACTAGGGGAGCCTCCTTCAAGGAAATGTCCATTTTAAATATTTGTAGTGCCCTTTTTATGTGGAGTAACCCAAATATATCCTAGTCTTTCAATTTATCACTGTACCAGCTATTGCTCTTTCTGTTGACATGTATAGAGGCTAAATATCTATAACATACTTCTCCTGTTATTTATAACAATGTTATAAATGCATGAGGCTACCATTACAGGGTTGATGATACACTTTATCCTTATTTCTATGTTCTGGAATAACAGCCCTGTATAACTAAAAGATATTTATTTTTTTATTATTATTTACTTAATGAAGGTATTCTAATTAAATACTTGAGATTACAGTCCCATTACCAAACACATCCCACACCCAGCATCATCCCAACCACTAGAGATGGTGCCAACACACTTGCAATGCAAGCCTATTGCTTTGAATACTGGAGCAGTGTCCCACTAAGCATTTTTATTTTCAAAATACAGCAGTCAACTATTACCAAACATTAGTCTCTACCAGGTATACCATGGGCCATATTCTATTAGCTACTTGCAAATGCCTTGAACTCATACATTTTGCTTCGGGTGTTTTTTTTATAAATGTTTTTATGCATTCTATTGACTTAATAATTCATTAGTGCCAACAAGTAATATTTGCTGAATATGAGTGATTTTGAGTGTGTATAAATTTACGAATTTTGCAATTGAATCGGGTCCCATGTGTGTAAGAGTCAGAATGTTCCTGTAAATCAAGGGTGTATCACAGAAATTCCCTATTGCTGAAAATAACCTTACCCCACTATGGATGACAGGCCTTAGGAACATTGCAGCCAACTGCCACTTATTTATTGCTTCATTTCTAAAAGTACATCTCTTTGTATCACCAACAAAGTAGGATCTTATGAGTAAAATGGACTTTCTCCTCGGTTTAAACAAAGAAACAGTGTTTAGACAGATACTTATCTTGGCTGCTCATAGTTCAATGTGATTCCATGGTAAACTTTTGCCTAGTATGTTTATATATAAGCATATGTATAGTCATGTATTTTGAGAGGGAATAAGTTAAAATATTGAAATACTGTCCCTTTAGGTATAGAAGGTAGTATTCCCAAAATGTTGCAGAAATGTTTTTAATAGAGACCTCTGTATAGGAATAGTGAGTGACAGCTAGTGTGTTACAATATTTGTTCTTTTCTGCTATTTTCTTTTTAACTTTCACCAGGATAGTTGTGAAATCAGAACTAGCTTTTAGCAAGTTAGAGAAATGAGAAAACAATCAACAGAGCTTTTCACAGCCAGTGTTCAATAGGAAAACACTTTGACATTTGATGGTATCAGATAATTTATTAGGTAATGATAATGCTGTAGTGGAAACCAATGGGGACTGCTAACATTTGGAATTGCTGCCACTGTGGTCACATTTTCCATATGATTTTTGAGTAACTAAATATGATAATGGAAAACATTTTTAGAACTAAAACAGCCTTTTTTTAATTTTTATATTTTATTCTCAATTATTATTTTAATAATCTATTTTCTTTTATCAGTTGGACCAGTCTAATATTTTATCAAAAGGGTTTGTGCTTGTAATTAGCACTCCCTTATATCTAAAGAATGAACTGTAGATGCCACTTTCCTAGTGTACAGAAAAAACTTTCTGTATTCAAAGTCACCCCCACCCATGGCCGGATTACCCAATAGGCCAACTAGGCAGCTTCCCTTTGAGGGGCACCACTTCTTTAAAAAAAGCTTTTTTTAAAGTTTATAGACTGGCTACTAGGGGGTAACCACCTAGAACAAGACAGTTACAATGGGAAAGGGAACTTAAACATACAGAAAAGGCAAAAATGGGTCTGTGCATACTTTGCATACTCACGGGCAGGGGCTCCTCCACTCCACTGCCTAGGGACTTTAAAATGGTAGATATGACCCTGCAGAGACAAAAATGGTACAGCAGTATAATTGCATATAAAAGGTAATATATTAGAGGTCCTATTATTTTATATTCCATTCTAAAAAAAATATTTTTAAGTGTAGTTCTTCCAAATACAGTATATTTTATATATAACAGTTGACCTTAAAGGAACTCATCTGGCTTTGCAAGATATTCCCATTGACATGTACTTCTTAATAGAGCATTACATCTTATACCAAATCTTATAAATACCAGGAACTTGCCTGTCAAAAATGACGGGATTCAAATTGTAAGGTTGGCAATGCTGTTTGCCACACAATGTGAGGCTTTTGCTCCTCTGAGCACTCATCGCGAGCCTCTCCCCTGTGTACTTCAACTTTCCTGCTTTGCACTGATCCCCCTCGGCTTTCATCGCAAGCCTCTCCTGCTCACGGTGCTCATCGTGAGCCCGACGATGAGCTCCTTTGGCACTCCCGCCAACTGTATGGGCTGCTCATTACAGGTTTTGTTTACCTCTAAGTTTTGTGCTTGGGAATGCTATGTGTCTCTTCCCACCATCTCCCTCCTGTCCCTTCCCTGTGTGTTTCTCCTCTGTGTGTCTGCTGAATGTTTGCGTGTTACACGCTGAAGGCCATTTGTTTTATTTTTAAAGTCCCGCGTGCCTGGCGTTGTTGGTGTGTTACTGTCTTTGCCGTCGTGTCTTTTCCAAGTGCCTGGCTTTGTTCAGCCTCGTTTTCATGCAATTTCAGAATTTTTCATGTTTTATGTCCGCCATTTTTTTCCTTGCTTAGCCGATTTTGGATTGAAAATCCCCAAATATGGCTCAAAATCGCTTGCAACCTCACTCCCTGGCTTCCTGGCTCTCCCCCTGTGCTGTCTGTGAGTGTGTTATTATATTTGTTAAATATTTTTTTAGGGTTTTTAGAGTTACGCGCTTGGGTCGCAGTTGCGCCCCTCACAAAGCAGCTTAAGTGCTGCGCATCTGCTTCACCTCCCTTTGCGAGGCTCGAATGTGTGACGGCGCCGCTGGCTGCAATGAGCGCCTTTGGCACTCACTGCAGCATAAGTGCTGCACGGCTACTTCGCCTAACTTTGGGAGGCTCGCATGTGTGACGGTGCCGCTGGCTCGCCTCGCTTTGTGAGACCCGCAGTTACCAACCTTGCAAACGGCACCAGCATCGCAAGATCCACAACTATATATGTGATACTTAGTTACACTGTAGTTTTATTATAATACAAACCACAAATTGAATAGCATATGAATATTGGAAATGTGCTTACATTCTCAGTTTGTGTTACAATGTTTACATTATATTGTTTATTGTGAATCCTCACTACTTACCAAGCAACACATCTTCATAATGCTCATGGTTATTTCTGGTTTAGTGAATTCATCAATGGGATTTACTGGTGTTGTTTTAAATGACACTTGGCATAAAGTATGTCACTAACATGTAAAATTAGTGAGACAAGAAGATAGAGAATGTACAAACAATCTGTTGAGAACAAAAAATACAATGGGGCTCTCCTCTCCATAGGCTGGCTATAAATAACCTGCATAATATAGCTCACCCTTTGGAGAATCTGGCCCATCATGGTAATCCATCTCTAAAACTTGTGTACCTGCGTCATCTAGTGAAAATTGCTACCTATTAGAATAATATAGCAATGTTTAATAAAGATTTGTGGTTCACTTTTTAATTTCTCTTCAATTTATTTTTATATAAGAGTAAGAATAAGAGACGAGAAGTCTTAAGATAAAGGATGGTGTGTAGGGAGTGTTAGAATACTTAGAATACAGTGAATAAAACAGTAAACATTATAAAAAAAATATGAAAACTATATTAAAAGATTTCTGTGCAGTAAATCAAATTTTTTATAAAAAAATAAACTTTCTGTATCGGGAATACCAAGATTTTTAGTGAATAATTAAAAACTGACAAAGGGTTGAGGTGTTTTTTTAAATAAACACCTCAACCCTATAAATTTACTTGTAGCATTTATAATAGATTATAAAGTGCAGTATAATAAGAATACTATATATTTACAAATCAACCAAATAATTGGTTTATGGGGCAAATCCTATAATTTTTCAATTATAAGATTTACACCATATATAACAGAATACATTTGCCTGAAATCTGTTTGCAAATTTATCAAGGAACACCTTTTAAAACAAAATCAAAAGGGTCGTTCCTTTGAATCATACAAAATTATTGTTATATATTAACACACAGCTTCCTACATGACATCCAAAATAGACAAAGACAATTTAGAATATGGACTGTTTCCTCAAATACTGTGTAAGATTTCATTGTAACCAGCTGCTGAAATATGGTGAGAAAAAAATATGTCAGAGAATGCTAGCATTTAAACAGTTATATAATTGGCAATTATTTACATAGGCAACCTAACATTTTCAAAAGATTGTATGCAAATGGAAAAATAATTGACTATTTTTACCTATATTAATTACTGAATGCTGCTTCATAAAGACCATATCATAATTATTACGGTATGTATAATTATTGTATTTGTGAATACCTATTAAATTAAATGACTTGTTCATTCAAGTGCATGACTTTATTCTCTCTAATTAACATAACTACTTATTATAGCTATAGGGTACTTCTGAAATAGGTTTATCAACAAAACCGTTGCTTTTTGCATGAGCTCTAGACATATCTCGAAATTATCTACTAATTATCTGATGAGTATGTTTGTTCATGTTTAGAGGACAGCTTATTTAATTATAAGTGCCCTTCCTTTTTCCTCTGGGGGTATGCTCACGGAGCTGTTTCACAAAAAGACCTTGATTATATTGTCAGTAATTATATGCTTTACTTACTTCTAAAGAGTATCATCTTGGCTGCTAACAGTAACAATCACTAAAAACATATTTCCCTACAAAGGACACTGGGGAATAAGTCATTTGTCAAGGCAACAGCAATTATAAAATACTGTATATACTGTCATGGCATAAATAGGTATAAATAGGTATAAATAATGTTAACCATTTTGTTGCTGCATCAGTTTTTTCATTCTTGTACATACAGATTGCTAAAATATAATGAAATGATGAAACCTATACATCAATGATTTTAGAGCAAGTGGACATTCTCATTGGTCTCTATTGTGTTCATGAAATGATGTCATACTGTAGATATTAATTAGGGTGAATTATAGCATGTCTTCCTATCTATGTTTTGGGGATGATTGTCGGATTTAGTCATGCAGATGCATTGTTTTTTTGTCTTGTTGCGTTGTTCAGTCGTGTCCAACTCTCTGTGATCTCATGGACTGTAACACACCATGCTAATCCACTTGGTATTTATGGCAGAGATACTGAAGTGGGTTACCAGTTCCTTCTCTAGTGGGCCACAGCATACAGCTCCTGGTATTCCTAGGTGGTTTCCCATCCATGTACTGACCAGGCCCAACCCTGCATGGCTTTAGGGTGGTTTGACCTCTTGGTTTCCTGACTGGAATCAATCCCAGTTTGCAGCGGTGAAAGCAACAAAACCTAACCACTGGACCACCAGGGAACTATAAAAGATGCACCAAACTATTACATGCACCATTTTTATTTATGGCATTTACATTCACCACAAGAAAAATACAAGAGAAGAGTAAGATTATGGAGGTGACATAATAAGAAGCAAGTTTATCATAAAGTGTTGCAGAATACCTGAAAAACTATAGTGAAAAGCAAAATAATATTGCCAGTCAAAGAAGTTTGAGCTATATCACAAAATGCTTATTGTGACAACCTGTATGTTGAATGGGGTATGATAAGAGCTTATTGTCCAAACCTCTACCCACAGGTGTGCCCAGATCATTTTACCTCTGTACAGCAGGAAAAACTTTCAGCCCTTTTGTCAGACTGAGAGGTGTCTGTGATCTTGTGTAGCATAAGGATCCTTCTAAGTTCTGAAAATAACTTACTTCAGGAATCAAGATTCTAGCATTAACAACGAAATCCACACATTCATTATGTGAACCAGTATATCATTTTTATTACTGAAACAACAGACATATTTATACCACACTCTAAGAAACAAAAGGCCAATCAATTCAAATTTGCATCCATGATTACCCCAATCACCTTCTAGCTCACGTTACCATCATGCACAGGTGGGTTTGATTGACAGGCTTCCCTCCTACCGTCTTACTATAGGACATCATGCTTATTAATTACCTCCCTGGGCTAGAAGCCTGAAAGTCTAAGAGAATCACCCATTCTACTGTGACAATACATCAATTACAGTAATTGCATTAACAACAATACACAGTCTTGATCCACACCAGACCTGGACTGAAGGATAGCCATCTCCCTAATCTGGTTAATAAGGAACTAGTCCAGTACTAGAAAATATTGGGCATATACAATATTTCCCTTGTAATTGCTACCCCCCCCCCCCCGCAAAGCACAATATAGACATAGACATCCCATTACTCCTATCATGTTCTTACGCACACCCCGACTATAAACATGGGTACCAAAGTATGGGCCTAGTGGTACCCAGGCAATTTCCACTGTCCTATGCTTCTAACAGGCATAAAAAGGAATAATACACAAATCACAATGTCCCCAATGTTAACCCATATCTCAGTGGGCCCCTTTCCCCTGGCACAATATGCCTATCCTATAAGGCTGAGGGCATCAATCTGTAAGGTATTGCACAGCTTGTACCTTGGAATGCTATAGGCATGACCCCTATTAAAATCACAGTTACATACCTATTAGAGAGTATAAAGTGATTTATTAGGCACTGAACAAAATCTGGCTGTTGGATGTAAGCAGTACATCTCAAGGAAATTTTATCTTTCATCTTCACTATCTAGACTAACATCTGCTCACACTTTGTGTAACGTCCATAAAGTTTGTGGGAGAAGACTTGGATGTAGTCAATATTCCAGAATATCCTTAAGATGCATGTAATTTGAATCTGATATAAATCTAAAGAAAAAGCACAGTGCACAATGAAACATGGGTCAAAAGTAAGTATTACAGCATTTTTAGAGAAATTAGATCACTATGAAAATAAATAAATACTGTAACCGTTAATGCTGTACTTTTTACAGTTGTTGGTTTTGTCGCTCAGTAGTTTATATACTACATTATTTTCACTAGTGAGAAAAAAATGACTATTACTGACTTATTCTATGGATCCTCTTATTCTATTTGCAGAGGTTTCTTCACATTATTACATCTGAACTAGAGTCTTTATAACTAAAAATGACTTAATGATATAGCCCAGTGAGTAGCATTCTATCATATTCACTCAACATGAAGCAGGTGCCATCCACATATTGAAAAAGCAAAAATATTGAAAGTATAATTAGTTTAGCAAGCTGATACTCCACCATGTGCTATGCAGACTCTCTATTTTAAAGTGATCTGTGTAGATGATCAGGAGTCTAAAAGTGATAATATTGTGTGTCCTCACTTTCATATTCTAGAAACATTTTTGAGCATATCATATCAACATAATGTCATATCAACATTGTAAGTCTGCGAGTTTCAATCCTGCAGGGTGCTTTGGGGAAAGCACTATGGACACTGCATTCGAGGCTCAATGACAGGGCCCTCCTTGCTTTGTTATGTTTTGATTTGTATTTACCTTTACCTGGAACTTATGTTATGTACAGCGCTACGGAATATGTTGGCGCATTATAAATAAACGATAATAATAACATATCATATCAATGCCAACAGCCCATACATACTGACAGAACAAATTTTGTCTATTTCATCAAAATCAGTTTCATAAATTGATGCCATTACCAAAATAGCCAATAATTGTAACTGGAGGATATAGGAAATATATTAGATTAATTATTTAGTCTTAATCCATAATCATATTGTCGGTAAAAACCCTGTATTGTGTTACCCTGATAAGGCTAAATCCACAACCTACTGTCTTAGATTTGTAATATCAGTACACTTTACTACTATCTGCCTTTAGGAGGGAGAGTCTTTTAAAGGGCTACGGCACAATATATATATATATATATATATATATATATATATATATATATATATATATATATATATATATATATATATTGTATATATATATATATATATATATATATATAAAAAATATTTATGAACATTTTGGGTTTGACTAAGGGCAAAATTAAGTGGTCATAAAGTTAGTAAGTTACCTAGTTTTCAATAAGAAAAAAATAAATTCTGATGATGGTGTTGGACCCTGGATGCATGCAGGGTACTGGTGGAAGTTGTATAAGTGAGAGGCACGTTACATTTTTAGAGCTGTTGTTGCATCAAACAAAGGCTCTGAACTTCTGCCTATTTCCTCCTACCCATCTCTTCCTACACTGATAGCTGCAAAAACACACCTTATGAGCCTGCTCTCAGAAAGTGTTTGTTGTAATCATAAACAGATTCTTTAACATGTAAGTTTATCCCAAAAATGTTTTTGGGAAAAACTTACATGTTAAAGGATCTATTTACACAGCTGCTAATGTTATTAATTTATTACAACTTGACAATTTTCTTTTTTCCTTGAACTACAGTGGTGCTTTAAGAAAAATTCCCCATATCCCATCTAGCCCCCAAATGTCCATTTTTAAAGGATTCCTAAACTTAAGAATGCTTTTATTCTATTTTCAGGGTCTCTGTTTCTTTATTTGCTTTTCTTCAATTGTTTAACCCAATATTCCAGTAGAAACAAATATTCAAGGATGATTAAGTAAATTACAATAAATCTGTGGTAAAAAAAGCAATTACCACTTATGAAGTGTATACATCTGTAATATTTGGACCCGTTCTTCAAACAGTCACCATTGTTGGTGAACAGTATTATCATTAAAGGTATGATACAGACATATTTTCTTTTTAATTAAGTTTAAAATGTTGATGATATCTGAGGTTATTATTGTATCATTGTTCATTATTAGACAAAAATGACTGTGTTGCAATATATTAACAATGCTCTCTTATCTGAAGCACTGCGTGGGTGACCGAAAATACAACAGCCATCTTGTTATAAAGCACATGGGTGGGTGGATTTTTAATTCAGTTTGCCACCTTGGGCTTTGGTTACTATTCCTGCAGGCCTCATCACATCTTAAGTAACCTTAAATATCAACATTTGACAGTTCCTCTAAAATAAAGAAACTAATGTTAAGTGATAATGTTAATGTAAATAACGTGCAATCCCAGTTGGCAGTAAAGGAGTTATACATCTAAACACGTACCAAGAACATATTTATACTTGGAAATTTAAACATTTCTGTTGATTCAACTTTCACTTCCGAACAGGCCAGGCAAAATGTTACTGAGTATATTAACCCGTTGCATTATTCATTTTTATTAATTTGATTTCTTATTCTATGTTCGTTGTAATCATTAGTATTATTCATGTAACTTGGCTGAAAAGTCACAATTGTAATTATTCATTTTGTATTGTTTGTGTTCCAAATTACAATCTCTCATCATGAATAACTAAAGTATAACTGGAGACATGGTTCCAGGGAGGAGCTTAATGGAGCAATCATATGGACGATGAGGTGGAAATGTTTCTGTTTTAACTTTAGAAAACACACCCAGATCGTCTAAGCATCAGGGAAATTAGAGTGTCTTGAATTCATGATAACTGAGGTGGTACAAGACTTAGACGTGATGGTAGCCACCTCCGAATATTTAAAGTTCTAGGGGGTTCAGAAACTGGTTTATTGTGACTGGATGCTTCTAGGGAGTACGAAAAAGTATGTGTTGTGACAGGAATTACACCAGGATATGATCTGGGCCGTGGACCATGAAATCTTGGGAACATAATATTGAAGCCATGGCATTCCAAGAACCATGTATGTGTTGGACAGATCAAGTAAGTCTAGCATTAGGGCCTCAGAGTGTAAGGGGCCATTAGTCATGATTAAATTCATCCAGTGCTGAAAGGGGGAGGGAGAGCATAAATAGCATTAATGAGGTGTGGTTTTTGTCACAGACTCATGAGGCTTTGTGAAAAATAATTCAATGTATTATGTATTAATGTATTTGAGGGCAGTTGTATTAAAGCTCAGGGGCTACCTTATTTATATAATGCATAAGAAGTGTAGCCGAGATTAAATATAACCTTTATTAGAAAATTTTAAAAACAAGAAATATATCGATCCAAGATGAATAAGAATGTCCTGAGAGCTACGAAAGAATAATAATAGATGATCTTTCTGTATTGCACACCCCCACTTCACAGTCCTAATATATATTTGGGAAAAGGAAGAATGAAATAGGAATATACTATTCCATATGACAATAAGCCTAGACTGTGCAGCTGACAAACGGTATGCACACTCTGGAAATCAGCATGGTATCCATTAGGTCAGTAATCATTGATTTAAAGACAGCACAGACTTGCCCCAATCATACACCAACAGGAAGGACCCTAGCAGCAGTCTTGAGTTGTGCTGCAGTAGACCCCACTGACTCCACTAATGTATATATGGTAATAAGTATATTGGGCAGTCCAACAAATGACCTATAATAGAGTCGGTAGTAGCAAGCTATTGGGTCCTGTGCACTACCTAGCAGATGTCTGAGTTGTGCTGCTCACAAACACCCTGACTGTACTAATGGACAAGGAGTACCAGGAGAGCACCTAGCACTTGCGTCGGGGTTGTTTGCATTTCTTTTACCTAAGTGCTAGGTGCTCTCTTCGTATTCCCTGTCCATTAGTACAGTCAGTGTTCGTGAGCAGCACAACTCAGACTGCTGCTAGGTAGCGCACAGGCCCCAATAGCGTGCTACTACAAGACGCGTGTTTCATCATACTAATCCAACGTCATCAGGGGGAGCAAGGCAAATTTTCAGGTACGCTATTTAAAGATTCAGGAACGTGGTAATTGGTTAATCCGCAGTGATTACCGTGGAAACCGTGTATAAACATTAGAACATTTAATAGAGTATATTAAAGTATCAGCCATAACTGAAACTGATAACTCAATATGTGGTATAGATTACATATGGTGTAAAAGTTATTGGGCACCAATTAGTTACTAAGTATTATTATTAAGGAAACCCAATACACTTGCAAAGTAGTGCATAATTAATATAGGTGAAATGCTCAAAATGTGTCAGATTTAAAATACACTAACAGAAAATGAAGGAAAAAAGCCTACACTGTACCCTTATTGAGAAAGGTTATAGTAGAGTGAATGAAGGCAAAATATACCTCTTGCTGGTAAATAGATAAGTATAAACAGTCGAGATATTTGTCACATTTTTTTTTTTTGCAAGTGGATTTTACTTTTTACAAGTAAAGGTTGATAAACTGCAGAGTGCACTAATTGTGGCCAGGTGAGAAGGCAGGAGTTAATATGAACAAGAGAAGGGGCAAACCTGTGAGCTTGCGAACATTTCTATTATAAGTGCAATTCTAGTAAAAGTGTAGGAGTTTAAATAAAAGGAGGCAGTTCAAAGAAAAGAGGGGGAAGAAAGAAAAATATGTTATTTTATAAAACTTTATATATAAATTTAAATTTTATATTTTATTCTTGTTCGTTTTTCCCATTGATTTTTTGTAGACAATAATAATAATTATGAGTCAGTCCAGTGGCAACCTCACCCAGTGTACATCCTGTCACATGTATGCAATACTGGAACAGATGATCCATGGTCCATCCCTATGTGAGAGGTGTGAGAGGAGGCAGGCCAATTCTGAGTTGGCAAACACCAACAGATTTGCCAGATTGAGAGAAACTGTTGGGGATGTCCATTCAGGAATGGCAAAGCCAGATAGAGCTGTTCCCTCTAACAGCTGGGAGAACAGTTCTACTGGAGGAGTGAGAGGGCAAAGCAACAAACAGGTTTTGGTGGTAGGGTACTCTATTATTAGGTAGGTAGACAGGGGGATTTGACCCCCAGATCCCAGCAATCAAAAAGATTGCTCTCTCCCGGGTGCTCGGGTTCGGCATGCTATGGATCTGGTATATACATTATCGGGAGGGGCTGGAAATGAACCGGCGGTCTTGGTACATATTGGTACCAATGACAAAGTTAGTGGAAGATGGAATGTCCTAAATAATTATTTTAGAGAACTAGGTGATAAGCTGAAGGTAAGGACCTCCAAGGTAGTATTTTCTGAGATACTACCAGTGCCACGTCAATGAAAAATGTGATAATGTGGGAAAGAAGTATCAGTCAAGTGGTTCTTTTGGATATATCACATTGAGCGATACCACAATTCTGCAGTTATGTTACATACATACAGTGATGACAGTAGCAATATAGTTTTAAGATGTAAGGTGAATCCTTGTGACCTGTCATCCTTACACTTAAAGTAATAACAAAATAAAACTACTATAAGTCAATGATAGTTATAGGTGACATCACCCAAAGACATACAGAGTAATATGCTTGTTCTGTCAGCATACAGACAGGGCCTGCAATGCTATAACATAGTTAATCATACACAGATACAAGAAATGCTACCTGTTCTTTTACAGCTTTCCAGCCAAAATATCTATCAGAGAAACTTTGATTAGAAATTTGTAGATATGAAATGATCATTCAGACCTTAAATATGTGTACATTCTGCAGTATTGTACGTACACTGTGTGAAATGAAAAAGTATTCTGGGACAAATCAACAGAGTTACAGGAAAAGTGAAAAAAAGTGTAGTCATGAAAGACTAGATAGTTAATATATGCCAAACATATTTTTCTAAACGAGTTTGCATTAATTCCATTTGTGCATTCTCGGCATTCACATTTACGACGAGCCAAACAACGACATAAAGCAAATCATTACCAGTGCAAGTGATTAGAACACTAGTATGAGTATTCACAAATTAAAGAAAATAATATGTGGCCCTTTAAATCAGTCACAATAGACAGTTTAAAAAAAATCAAATGGGATGGTAATACATTTTAGTCAAAACGTCTGCTTAAAAAGTGGCTTTTTTTACATTAAAAGAGCAGTGATACTAGTGAATGGGGTATACACATTTTATTTAAATCTCTGGAACAAGAAATAAGTAACAACAATAACACACATAAGTTAGGTAATATTAAAATAATGAATTACTCTCTCTTAGTACATCACTTCCTCAGTGTGTTTCCTGTAGTACATTGATGTTCTATGAAGACAATTCATTTACTGTATATAAATTTAAAAGAAAATAAATTACTGGAACACTCAATAATTAAAATATGATGAACAAATTGTGTTTGTATAATTTTGGCAGATAGTTTTATTATTTTAAGTTGCTTACATAAGTATCCATGAAGCCAAAAGAGGCAGACATAGCTCAGTGCAGGTGTGTCTTGGACATGCGTTAGATGGATAAAGTATAACTGTAGATGACTGAGAATATCACTCATGGGCATAAACCTAATCTATTGTTTTTCTTCATGTGTCATATTTCCGTCTTGTTGTGGTTAGCAGCAATCAAAAAACAGGTAACAACAAGATATTGGAACTTAGAGGGAAGCCTGGGGCAGTTTTTCTCTGGAGGCTCATAGAAAGAGGAAGCTGTACATGGTAGGTTTAGATTTCTCATGTAATAATTCTTGGCAATTAATGTCCTAGAAGCTCAACTGACAAGTGACAAAAATAATCCCAACTGTCACAAAGCCATTTATGGGTTTAAAAGATGCTGGAAACATATCTACTATATAGACTCTATTGTTTCAAGTAATTCTCTGTGGGAAATAAAACAATGAAACACATTTATAAGTATCTTGGCGTTTGAATACATTCTATAAATTGTAGTTAATTAAGTAGTGGTCAAAGAAGTACAATTTAATTGACTTTAGTAAATGACTAGCTATGAAATAAAATATTTGAAGAAAAAAATAAATGTAGCTTTTATAGTTTACATTTGAACATAACATTGTAGCTTCCAGCACATATGCTTCTCTCCACTTTCTGTTAGCTGTCCAAGACTGTTATCAGTCCAACAGTTGAACACTTGACTTTAATCAGGACAAAACATAAAGGTTTCTATCAGGACAATAATTAACAGGGCCCTGGACAGATCCCCCCATTGCCTGGTCACTGCATAGAGGTTGGAAAGAAGCAGATCTGAAAAAGTCCAAGACAGTAAACTTCAAATGTAAGTTTTAATGCTACATAGACTTTTTTGTCTTCAAATCCTGATTTGTTTTAGCTAAACTGTTATTAAATAAACTAAAGAAATCCTATTGTATTAGCACTACATTGACCATTTAAAAATGGCATAACTGTGTGATTTATATGTTTGCAAATAAAGCAGTTCACCCATTTGATATCCCAGAAAACAGATATCAAAGATAGCAGCAAAATATAAGTAAATCTATATTCCTGTGATATGATTCTAATGTTATGGAAATAATATAAAATGCATGAAAAATATGTCACTTTACAAAAAGACCACAGAATTAAATCTTACAGTGCTTTGCAAAAGTATTCACACCCCTTTGCTTTTTACCTACTTTATTACATTACAGCCTTAAGTTCAATGTTTTGTTAATCTGAATTTTATGTGATGGATCAGAACACAATAGTCTAAGCTGGTGAAGTTAAATGAGAAAAATATATACATAAAACTATTTTTCAGAAATAGAAAACAGAAAATTGGCATGTACGTATGTATGCACCCCCTTTGTTATGAAGCCCATAAAAAGCTCTGGTGCAACCAATTACCTTCAGAAGTCACATAATTAGTGAAATGATGTCCACCTGTGTGCAATCTAAATGTCACATGACCTGACATTACATATACACACCTTTTTTAAAAGAGCCCCAGAGGCTGCAACACCTAAGCAAGAGGCACCACTAACCAAACACTGCCATGAACACCAAAGAACTCTCTAAACAAGTAAAGGACAATGTTGTTGAGAAGTATAAGTCAGGGTTAGGTTATAAAAAATATCCAAATCTTTGATGATCCCCAAGAGCACCATGGAATCTATCATAACCAAATGGAAAGAACATGGCACAACAGCAAACCTGCCAAGCGTCGGCCGCCCACCAAAACTCACGGACCGGGCAAGGAGGGCATTAATCAGAGAGGCAGCACGGAGACCTAAGGTAATCCTGGAGGAGCTGCAGAGTTCCACAGCAGAGACTGGAGTATCTGTACATAGGACGACAATAAGCCGTACGCTCAATAGAGTTGGGCTTTATGGCAGAGTGGCCAGAAGAAAGCCATTAGTTTAAGCAAAAAACAAAATGGCACGTTTTGAGTTTGCAAAAAGGCATGTGGGACACTCCCAAAATGTATGGAGGAAGGTGCTCTGGTCTGACTAAAATTTAACTTTTTGGCCATCAAAGAAAATGCTATGTCTGGTGGCAGCATCATGCTGTGGGGATGTTTTTCAGCAGTCAGGACTGGGAAACTGGTCAGAGTTGAGGGAAAGATGGATGGTGCTAAATACAGGGATGTTCATGAGCAAAACCTGTATCACTCTGTGCGTGATTTGAGGCTGGGACGAAGGTTCACCTTCCAGTAGTCCAATGACCACAAACTCACTGCTAAAGCAACACTTGAGTGGTTTAAGGGGAAACATGTAAATGTGTTGGAATGGCCTAGTAAAAGCCCAGACCTCAATCCAATAGAAAATCTCTGGTCAGACTTAAAGATTGCTGTTCACAAGCGCAAACCATCCAACATGAAGGAGCTGGAGCAGTTTTGCAAGGAGGAATGGGCAAAAATCCCAGTGGTAAGATGTGGCAAGCTCATAGAGACTTATCCAAAGGTGGCTCTGCAAAGTATTGACTTTAGGGGGGGTGAATAGTTATGCACTAGACTTTTTCAGTTATTTTGTCCTATTTGTTGTTTGCTTCAGAAAAAAAAATCTTCAGCTGTGGGCATGTTCTGTAAATTAAATGATGCAAATCCTCAAACAATCCATGTTAATTCCACGTTGGGAGGCAACAAAACATGAAAAATGCCAATGGGGGTGAATACTTTTGCAAGGCACTTTATATAGGTTTAGGATTTGTGGGTTCCTTGAAGTGATATAATAAATACTTAATATTAATAATAATAATGATTATTATATAAATAATTAATAAGCTATTTCTACCTACAAGAATAATTTGAACACAAAATGCTTTGACCTAGAAAACACTCTGGGTATTCAGGAAGCTTATATTAATCATTCATTGGTAATACACATTAATGGAAATTAGTTTAGAATAACGGAAAAACAAGAGCAAAACATGCCTAATATGCATTGTTATTCAGTATGTATTATATGTTAAGGACTCTGAATAATATATTTCTTTCATCCATGCACTTATTTAGTAAACCTATGCCACTGCTTATTTGTATGGTTTATATTCTGTATTTAAAACAAACTTCTTGATCTGTCAAGACTACCAATTTGTTGTGGTATGTGTTAACCACCTTTCTGGAAAACTGTACCTGTTGTCCTGATATTCTTGGTCTTCTACTAAGATGCAATACAATTTGTTCACTATCTTTTCAGGAAAATCTTAGTTCATAGAGTTATGCCTACATTTTCTTAAACATTCCACCCTCAAATTTCACATTAACTATTTACTTATTGTATCAATGTAAGGATTATCTGTATATCAGTGTGTCATATACAGTATTGAAAGAACACTCACTGTCCCTTTTTGTATGACAGTGGTGGATCATGACTAGTAAGGGACTAGTAAGCAGCATGCTCATCATTTGAAGTGGCCAGAAGAATACTGAATGAAGTGTAGTACTGCATGTAAGCATGACCTGGCATTGTTGTAAGGTCACTGACTCCATCTCCATTTACTACACCCTTACTGCTCCCACCAATAAATAAGGGCCTTCACTTGGAAAAGTTAGGCCCCAGCCACTTTATTAATCGTTTTGTCAACATGACGAACCAACCATAGCCTAGCTCTCATCAGAGCAATAACTCCACTGTTAAAAAGATCCCTTACTTACAAGACTTCCATCCAGCTAAACCTGGATGGAGCAAAAACAAAATATAAACAGTCCAATAGTTAGTTCATAATCACTGGCCTATATCCTTGAGACCTCCAGCTTTTCATTCTGCTGCAGGTTGCTCATCAGGTCTACACTGCTGTGTGTCTGTCTCTCTTCTTTTGGCTGTAGTAGGGAACTTTGTATTTCTTTCTCCAACACAGCCCGACTGTCCACTTAATTTATCCACCTCTCCCAAGCTAAAAAAGCAGTCTTCAAAGGCTATCTTCAGTTGAGGCAATTAACCACTGCAGGAGTTAACTCTTTCAGTTCTCCAGAGGGTAAGAGAGCTTTGCAATATCTGTAGTCCATGGAAATCACTGGTCTCACTCTATCACACATCCTCCTCCGCAGCTCAAAGCAAGTAGTTGAGCGACCAATTTCGTAAGGCTGTGCATGCAAGCCAACCCATCTGCTGACAAAACTGACTGTCATCTCTGTGAATTCTTCCTTTTATCTTTGCACTGGTGAGACTTTTCTTGTAGTTGCTGAAGCTTCTGTACTATGCAAGTCTGACAAAAAGTGTAATTACACAGGGAAAAACTCATGAGTTGGTTTTTAATTAGAAAAATAAATGTTTATTGCTCTGTTGATTGCTGGAGAGATCCTTTATACTTGTGAAAAGTGTATGTGTGAGGGAGTCATATACATGTTTGGACTCTCTACACTTTTTTGCTAAAAATGATTTTATGCTCACGGTTTAAACAGCTGCAAATTTGTTATGGAGTTATTATACAAAAGTATTAAACAAATAGTTTTAGGACTCTCCATCCATTTATTTGAGAGTGTATATTACATCATTTAAAGAGGTATATCTAATTTGCCAGTAGCAGTTAACCTCTAATGGGCTGAGCTCATGTTTATGCCTATATTGTTTATTGTTTTGGCTACTACTAGTGCTTTATGCTTATTGCACCTCTGATCCAAATTGAATTTATTATCGCCTTATTAGTGCTTTATGTATATGTTACCTCTTATTGTATTGTATGTAGCTCTCCTTACTTGTAGCTGTCTATTTTGTATAATTGTTTTTAATTATTGGTATCTTCTGATGATAGTACACTGAGCAAGTAAAGTGGTATCTTAGGAAAGTTCTGTTCCCTCTGTTAGGGAGCATGTGACAACCAGCTTTCTCCCCATCTGAGTTTTATGGTGTTTAGCCAGAAAGTGGGTTATCAACATAGGTTGTATCCTTGAGGTAGGAGGCATCCTTTGAGATCATAGGGTGTGCAATAAAGTTTATTTTTTTGTTTGTATATTCAGTATTGCTAGTGTTATGCACTAAGGAAACTACGTAGGACTTTATCGGTTTGTTATGGACTTCTCAAATGTAACAATGAGCCCAATTCAATTGCAAGCCTGCATCTCACGAGATACAGGCCCTATGTCTGTGGGCATGCTCTTGGCTCCCGTTCATCCCCGATTCCGGTGCTATACAATTGAACAAGCCTACAAGTTACAGGCGAACGTCGAAGCCATAAAGCAGTTCAGGGCGGGAACATGATCAAGTAAGCAAGGCCGTAACCACCCATTTTGAAACAGCCAATAGAAAATTAGACCACCATCATTACGGCAGTAAAACATGGAGGTTACATGTCAATCAATTAGGTGCGGGTGTCCAATATGCGAAGGGCCCCTTAAACACTCAAACTACAAAATAATTAAAATGAATGCTAATACTGGTCGAGTCCATATGGGTGGCCTGATATGTATTAACTCATTGATTCCTGAGATTGTTATAACCTTAAAATGACACATAATAAAATATGATTTTTGATTGCCGATTTACAAGTTTGAAACTGTTGTGCAATTAATTATATTGTCTTTCATCGCTATCCCCATCATTTACAGTGCAGTATTGATTTTTTATTTGCATTTACAGTGCTGCGGGCAATTATTAAACCCCCTTGTGAGCTTTCTCTAGCACTCATAGGATTTTCTCCTTCATTTACCGTTTATAGGTGTAAAACCATTTGCGGGCTTGAATAGCGATTTGCGATTTTAGCGATCATAACTCTTGCGGGCTAGAAAGATCAAAGGCATCAGGAGGCTAGAAGTTCTGAGTTTAACCACCGCAAAGTTTTCAAGCCCGTAACCCTTAAACCGTTTGGAGCCTGTAAAAAGACGCCAATTGAATAGCAAATTAACTAACGGTCTCACTTACGGGCTCCAGTAACTTACGATTGCTCAATGTTTCTAAACTACAGTGGTCTGTACAGTGGAATGTGAAGCTCTGTTTCATTTGGATATTATTAGGTATAACTGGATTGAACCATTAATCTCATAGTATAATAGCTAAAATAGATATTCAAATGTTAAAAATCTAATTTGACATGAGGTCCTTCAATCTTAACATGGCATAACAACTATGACTTTGGGTATTCCACATAATACAACATACTAAACACTAACCAGTGCTATCAATTTCAGCACTTTAAGGAGTCAGTGTAAGAACACTTTTTATGCTAAATATATTTTTTGTTCTGCAAAGCCTGGAGGAACAGGGTGCACTAGCACACACCCTATAATTTACAAAGAAGCCTCCTATAGGGAGAAATCAACAGGACATGCACTGTTTGATCAGAGCTGCCAATTGGGGTCACATGGAATAAAAATAAAATGTATTGTATTTACATTTTTAAACTATGTTCTCTATTCACATTCTTTGGCATACTGTCTACAGGGGCAGTATGCCTGAAAACAGCTTTTATACAGTGGTCCTTTCAATTATGAGTAAGTCCTACAATTGTTACAATTTCCTATTTAGATATTTATAATTTGCAATGTGTTATCAATGAAAGGGCCCCTGTACAATGAAAAAAAAATATATATTTTTAGATATGTGCAGGGATGTGCACAGAGTTCCTTCTGGAAGAATCGCATGCACTAACACCCACACCCCCCAGACAGAACTGGATCTACCTTTTTGGAGCCCCTAGGCAGTAAACTGGAGGAGCCCCTTTGAGTGAGTATGCAAGGTATGCACGGACCCATTATTGCCCTTTCTGTGTGTCTAAATTCCTTTTCCTGTTGTAGCTCTCTTGTTCTAGGTGGTTACCCCCTAGTAGCCAGTCTATGAACTGCAGTATTTCATTTTATTTTAAGCCCTCAGTGGGCGGCTGCCTAGTTAGCCTAATGGGTAATCCGTCCATGCCTCCAGAGCGCCAACTGACAGAGATGTATTTCATTTAGTTTCAGGTAATTAACATATAAAAAGTGATGGGTATGAACAGATTATGTCATTGTGCAAGTGAAAGTGTTTTATCATTTGTACAGAAAGAAATTGCTCCTCCTCTTAGTCTGTTTCATCAGAATGCCTGGTCTTTAGGAAAGCTTGGGTTTTCAGGTAGTCAGGTCACTACCAACAGCATCTTCAAGAGGAAAAATGTGCTTCATATAAAATATGTTGGTGGGGGTGAAGTCTCAGAGTATTATTGTTATTTAAATTTTTGCCCAACTTTCACTTTAGCCTCTGATTAATTTCTTTGATATCAGCTTTTTGTCTCCCCAAAGGCAAAGCTTTGAAGTGTATCCATATTGGTTTCAAATGAGTCATTCTCGTTAGCTGACATCTTGCTGACATTGCAAAGTTATGGTGAGGTTGTCAGCTCGCCATCCAAGCTATTGGATGAGGACCAAATCTGGACAGGGGACTGGAGAATATATATGAGACTCCATCAGGTAAACTAAATATACAACATATATTTTTTGGAGGGCTGATTGTGTAGTTTGTTTTTATCCTAGGCAATCGAAGGCCTGCAATAAGTGTCACTGAGGGTATGCCAAGTGTAACGGAGCTGGAACACGCAGTCCAATATCTCCGCTGGTATACGGTAAAATACCCAAGAAGCACTACAGTTTCACCATTCCCAACCTCCCATATTGGACGATGTGGTGTATCACCAAATTAATATTACACAAGGTTCGTCTACATTAAAAGGTATTTATTAAAAGGCAGATAACACAATACTATAAATGTATTACAAACACAACAGCCCAGACCCACGGAGCAACACCCCCTTTTAAATCTATCTACCTATATATATATAGTAATTCCCTTCCCCAAACGCTTGATCTTACCCACGGTCAGACCATTGACATCACCTCCTCACCCTCACCATCAAGGAAGAAAACAGGAAAAAGCACCAGTTTCCTGCCTGGATATATCCTTAGTTGAGATGATGTAATTTACATCACATCCTGTCCATGACTTCCTTTAGCAATTGTGGGAGGGAAGTAAAGATTCTCAGCCCTCCTACAAAGGCCTGTTTAAATTACCATTCAAGGAAGACAAGTTACCACATTCCCTCACTTTTTCTTCTTCTATGTTGCTCAGTTTTCTAGTTATCCCTCTAGTACAGGAGAACCTAGTGGGAGCAAAAACCTGATATACAGGAGAAATTCAACCCACCGTCCCTCCGGAATAGTTCCCTCAGCGACATAAGTTCTCCTGTACTTTCCTATGGCTGTCAATCCACATATTACACAAAAACAGAATTTATAGAATTTAGGTGAGAGTGTGTGATAAATGTTTATGTATGTGCAATGTAAAACTTTATTGAAGAATGTATGAGAGAGAGAAAGAAGAGGAAAAAGACACATTATTATATATCCTCCTTGCAAGTTTCATTGCCACACAAAAGTATATTATTATAATTGTCGTTAATACTTGAATGAACATGAGTACCAGCGACAGTGTTCGTAGGACTGGATGTGTCTCTGACTGAAGTTCCAAGGTAAAAAGCTTCATTGTCAAATTTGTCCAATCTGCATTTGCAGTAAAATTGATCATTTCAGTGGTAAGGTTTCTTGATGGAAATACCATGATACAAGACCCTTCTTCCACCAAACATATTTCATCAACTGTCCTATATTCAGAGTGGCCGATAAAGCATGCAATGTCCCCTATGCGGATCACCTCTTGCACCAGGTTTTCTTTTATCAACTGCACCCAGCCATCCTCCTCAGCTCCTTTCTCCCAAACACAACTGCACAGCCATCGGTGTTGAGATTTCCTGCAACAGCTTTCATCCATCTCCAATCCTGTAATAGTGGCCAGTCTTTTTGATGGGAAGTGTTGCTTGTAGATTCCATCACTTAACGTGCCAATGCTATGTATAAAGTTCAGTTGCTCTGCCTGCCCCTCCCAACGGGGAATTGCCAGGATTAGTCCTATTGTCCCAGATTGTAGTCCATGTGGCATCCATTGATCTGGGCCTTCAATAAAGCTGTATTTAAGATTGTCCTCAGTGATGTCCACTCCTTTTCTTTTCAATGACGTGATAATCCTTGTTGCATTGATTTGTCTTGCCCACTTGTTTTCCTGGATGTCTTTAATAGTTTCCTTTAAATCTGCCAACAGCTTTCCTCCAATCATAGAACAGAAAATGGCAGTTCCCACTATTTCATTCTTAATGCTGTTAGCAATGGAAGCAATATTTTCCTCAACTAGATGCAGGTTGTTGGCAATGGTGTGTATGTCATCAACATTGTCTGTCAGTCTACTCACTATAAGGGAGTCAGCTACTCCACCTGTTTTCATAGCATGTCCCATGCCATCAGTAAGGGAGTTTATCCTGCTGTTCAGTCCAATGATGTCTGCTGAATTCCAAACTCCCAATCCAGTTCCGACTCCTCCTAAAAGGGCTGCAAGTGTGTCCCGTTTTTCTCGACTCCCTGCTCCGGTCCACTCAATGATGGTCTCTTGTATACTTTGCTTAAACCACTGCCGCTGTGATTCCGGGCACTTTGGAGGAATAGAAAAATCATTAAAATTTAGAATTATTGGGTAGTAAGTCCACCCAACCCCTTGCACAACTGTTTCATGTGTTGGTACCACCACCAATCCGCCTATTGGCCATGGTACCTTCTTCTGATCTTTACAACGTTGCAGCTCCTTTACAGAGACAAATACTTCATCTATTGTTAGAACACACCCCTTTCCAGTATCAAAATTGCAGAATTCCTCTAGGTCAGGCTGGGCAGCTATAACTGCAGCGTCCCATTCTCCACCTTCTTCTAATGTTAAGTTACTCACTACTACTGTAATATTTGTAAACCTCCCTTGTATTGGAGCTCTAAGAGCTAATCCCCTGGTACTATTATGTGGCAAAATAATGTTTACTTGCAACCCTCCACCCTCTTTTACTTCCAATTCCCTGGGCCAAATAAATCTATCTGCTTGAACATAATGTAACTCCAATCTTTTCAAACTCTCTCCCTTATTTGCGGTATCTTCTGGCCTTATTGCCTGTCTCCCCATTCCTACTGTGATACAGCTTATACTGATCCATCCTGGAACAAGGATCCACCACAATCTTCTGTTGACACGCATCTTCATTCTTATACAGCCGTGCTCTGTGGGAACACTAGATTCCATCATTAGAAACATATACATAACAAAAACAACAGGGGCCATTCTTTTTGCAAGTTTGTTCACGGCCCTGTAATCAATGGTAAGTCTCCATGATGAGGCTGCTTTTTCATCTCTATTCCCTTTTAACACAGCTTTTCTCACAGGCCAACATGGTGAGTTACATGCATACCCATTTCCAGATTTAATTATTCCACTTTTCTCCAGTATTTCTATCATCTTGGTGATTGATGCCACTGATTCTCTTGGGACTGGATATTGCTTTTTCCATTGTGGGTCTCCTCCTTCCAAAAAGACCATTCCTTTCATTCTTCCACAGTCTAATTTATCTGTAGCCCAAACAGGTATGTCTTGGATTAGCTTCTGCAGCCATTCTGGTTGTCCGTCTAGTTTCAGTTTGTTTTTTTCCAGACTTTTTATCGGAGAGACAATATATGCCATTGGGAGCACAACCCCTTTCGTCAACTCTGTACTTACCTGATTCACCTTTTCTGTCTTCCACAAACAAAAATTGGCAAGATCTACAATGAAATTTCCTTTTTTTTAAACTTCTATTCCCAATATTTCCTCTGGCCAACCCACTATTGCTTCTACTTGTATTGTTTTTTCTCCAACTGCTACATCAATTGGACCTGCTCTAACCTCCTGTGGATTCCCAGTAACTCCCATACTACTTACTGAAGAATCCCCATTTTTGACCCTGTTGGTCATTGTAACTGCTGCTCCTGTATCTACCAACATATTTTTCCCTACCCCTGCGATGACTGTATAACTGGTAGGCCGACCTGCCTCATCCATGGTTAAATTAGCTGAGTGAATGAGATGCTGAGGCGCAGGGGTTGGGATTTGTCATTGTGACTCACTTCTACTCCGTCCCTCTTTTATAACACTATATTGCATCTTTGCCTCACTTTCCTTCAATTTCTTCTCTGACTCAGCTACCTTGTTTTTAAGTATGTGATTTTCCTCTTCTATCCTATCCTTCTGTCTCCTGAGTTCCCAATAGCCCATGTTACCGTTTCTCTCTCCCTCCTGATTAGCCCTCCAGTTGCTGCCATCCCTATTCCTATAGTCCCTAGGTGGATCTCTCCATCTTTTGTCAAAGTTCTGTTTTGGTCTCCAGTTTTGATCATCCTTCTTGTTCTGGGGTACATCCCACGTCTGGTTTCTCCAATTACCATCTATATCTCTACCAGACTCGACCTTAAATGTTCTTACAGCTGAAACAGAGCAGGCCTGTTCTGTGAAAGGATGCTTGATCCACCACGTATCAGCTCTAGTTAGTACCATTTCCAAGTCTGTTGGTGTTGGATCAAAAAGCCTGATAAATTCTTGACACTCCCGGGGAAGGGCTTCCATTACTTTTGCTATATGTTCTGGTGAGCCCAGCACTAGAGGCTGTTGAGGTTGTCGTAGAGTATACCAAAAAAATATCCTTTGAGCTACCTCTCTAGGACCATCTATTGGCCTCATGGTAATATTTGCTATTTCTTTCTCTATGCTAAGTAGATAGAAATTAGTTGCAGCAATTCTTCCTGCCTGATCAGACACACTGTTATTAAATCCCAATAGTCTACTAGCCAAAGGACCCATAGCGTATTCTAACAGTTCTGTCCATTCCTCTAAGTTAAGACCTCCTTTTTTAGCTCTATCTGCTCCCCTCTTAAACCAATGTGTAAATGTATTAAAGTTGTTAGTTGGCATACTTCCCCACCATTTCTGGAAATTATCTTTATCTGCCATAGACATCGGTCGAGTCTGCATAGAAAATCCTGTAGGTGTTTGCCTTGCATTAAATAATTCTGAAACAATAACTGGTGCTTGTGGTATGGTATCTACTTGTGGAACAGAATAACATAAGAAATCTTTTCTATCTTGGTTCATTTTCGGCACTGGTTCTTTATTTTGTGCCACGAACATATCCAGATCTGGATATATTTTGGCAATGTCTCTGACTCCTTTTATCCCTTCTAACTTTGTTTTATTTTTATAGTCCATTATTATGTTTTGAAGTTCTGTTATTTTTATTCCATAAGCATCCCTCTGTTCCTCTATTTCCCCTAACTCCCTTTCTAGTTCCCCCACAATTGTAGTTGTTCTCAAAGCTGCAATTTTTAAACAATCCCTTTTGTCCATTGCTTCCTCCATTTTATTTGTTGTTTCCAAATTATGCTGCCGTAATTCTACAACTAAGTCTATTAGGCCTCCTATTGTGGCTACAACAGCTTGTGTGACCAAACTTTTTCTCTTCTTTGTTCTATACTTTTTGTTATTTATAATTTGTTTTAGAACATCCATTAATCTCTTCTCTGTTCCACTGTCTGGGTTTGCTGGCTCTGGAAGCTCATATGGACCATCATGTTTTTGAATATGTTTCCTAAAGTACTCACGCACTTCTGTGGGAAAGTATTTGGCCCCTTGAAAAGACATTTCTACTCTTTTACTCACCCAAGTAAGAATCCAAATCAATTTGCGACTAAAGTAGCATGCTTCTGAGTAGCCAACAATAGTTTATGACTATTCAGTAGGCCAGGTGTAATATGTAGAAAAATAGATTAGTACCCACAATGCAAATTATACTTACCTTAGTATGGTGAAGGTAATACTTGCTAATTAACTTAAAATATAATAGCAAGGCCTGCAGGGTAGGAGATAAACCCGAACAAGGATATGCAAGACACCCAAAATGTATAAGGTATGGAAGCCTATAGTGTATTAAAATGCACGCCTGAAATAATATATATATATATATATATATATATATATATATAATATTTAAAATGGTTTATTTATTATTTTTCTCCAGGCCTGTACTATGATAAAGGACTAGAGAAAGAAAAAGAAAGAAGAGAAAAAAAAATAAATAAAAAAAAAATAAACAAACCCAAACTTGTATATTAAAATGTAGGCCCAAACTAGGATACAAAGGAAATCAGCATTCAAATACAACAAAAAGCCGCATGGAGCCTACCATATTGTATTCAAATGCAGGGCTAGGCCTGTACTCTGATATTCAACTCACTCAGATAGGCCTATGCTGGTAGTCTATTACAATAAAATAAAAATGAAGGCCTGAAAAACTACTAGGCCTGCTAATATATTCAATTTGAAACCCACAAAAACAAACTGTATGATATCTTTGTTTTATGTAGCAAATTGAGGCCTATGCTGGTAGTCTATTACAATAAAATAAAAATGAAGGCCTGAAAAACTACTAGGCCTGCTAAATTGAGGCCTGATGAATAATAGTATTAACAAACTCAGGTATTTGAAACACACAACAAACTAATTGTGGCCTGGTGCCCAAGCTTGTATAATAAAATGGAGACCCAAACTAGGATACAAAGGAAATCAGCATTCAAATACAACAAAAAGCCGCATGGAACCTACCATATTGTATTCAAATGCAGGGCTAGGCCTGTACTCTGATATTCAACTCACTCAGATATTTGAAACCCACAAAAACAAACTGTATGATATCTTTGTTTTATGTAGCAAAATAAGCTAATACGATATAAAGGATTAAAAATAATAATAATTGAGGCCTATGCTGGTAGTCTATTACAATAAAATAAAAATGAAGGCCTGAAAAACTACTAGGCCTGCTAATATATTCAAAATTGAGGCCTGATGCCCAAACTTGTATATTAAAATGTAGGCCCAAACTAGACTCCACACACAATCAGCACTTGATTTCCCATGCAGAGGATAATTAGACAAAGTAATTTTTCTTCCCCCAAAAAATAAATCTGACTATCTATTAATGTGATATTACCTCATAAATAACCTTTGTAGAAGTCTAAAATTCGTGGTCGCCAAATGTGGTGTATCACCAAATTAATATTACACAAGGTTCGTCTACATTAAAAGGTATTTATTAAAAGGCAGATAACACAATACTATAAATGTATTACAAACACAACAGCCCAGACCCACGGAGCAACACCCCCTTTTAAATCTATCTACCTATATATATATAGTAATTCCCTTCCCCAAACGCTTGATCTTACCCACGGTCAGACCATTGACATCACCTCCTCACCCTCACCATCAAGGAAGAAAACAGGAAAAAGCACCAGTTTCCTGCCTGGATATATCCTTAGTTGAGATGATGTAATTTACATCACATCCTGTCCATGACTTCCTTTAGCAATTGTGGGAGGGAAGTAAAGATTCTCAGCCCTCCTACAAAGGCCTGTTTAAATTACCATTCAAGGAAGACAAGTTACCACAGACGACACACAATTTGGGAGTCAAATGAATACTCACTTTATTTTGTTATTGCAGAAATATATATACCCATCTCTTCCCACAGGCAATACACATGCCCATATTTGGCCGCACAATACACATAAAGAGAACAATAGGTAGGTCACAGCTCTCCGAGGCTCCCTGGCAACTTGATATAATCAGACATTGATTCAATTACACTTCTTTGTTCTTATCTGAGAATGAAAACACTGTATACAATAGACTTCCTTTATCTTATGCGGAGTCTCTGTAACAGGATTATCTCCCATGCCAAGTAGCTGCAAATGTCTGGGACAATATTCTGCAGAGCATCAACCAACATACATGCAGTATAATAGTAGGATCATATTTTAACCATAATAATCATAAAACAGGGTAAAACAGTGATGGGTTCCGTTACACACCTCCCCCGTGACCATAAGCCGGCATACACGGTCTGATCCCAACGGATCGGCCTGGGGATGTCCGGACAAAAGTATTTGTTGGTCAATTCTCTAGTTTGACAACCCATCAGCATTACTGCAATTCACATTTACTCACATTTCACATATCCCCAGAAAGCTGGGATCTGAGCGCACAAAACTACCGAATAGCGCTCAGATTCTCTTCACACAGTTCAATTGCCATGTAGCTAAAGTCTTTCCCGTAGTCTTTCATTATATGAATGGGCTTCATGGCACAGTTATCTGGGGTATCATGGTTCACACAGGGCAAGTACAGAATGACCCCCCTGTATGTAAAGGGCCAGAATGAGTGACTTACACTCTGGTATGGCCGAATACTGGTTCCAAAGGGCAATATGTCCCAGGGCCATAGTCGCAGGGCAGGAGGCTGGCAAACAGTCCTCTCCAAGACAAAGTGGCGAAGGGCACTTCGTCACACATCTCTCCTCTGAAGTCTAACCAGGTACCTGGATATTTTGCTGTGGTGATGGGGCAACACGCTGAGGGGACTTGAGGGGCAGAGGCCAGCGGCACTCTGCCCTGATGCCAGCTCTTCTGCTGGTATAACCTGCAGGACATCCTGCTCTGTACAAGGGACAAAGGGAGTGCAGAGGCCGACTGCACTCTGCCCCACTGTCAGCTCTTCTGCTGGGGTACTTGGGACGTATTCCGGCTCAGTAGCCAGGGAAAGGTGGGGGTCAGTGGGGGTTAACATTTCCCCTGTTAACCCTGGAGCCACATTAGGAGTTAGCTGGGGAGGGGAATTTGTACTTACCCCCTCCTCCGGTTGTCCCAGTGAGAGTAGTTGGGGATCTGGACAGGCTGTCCAGAATCCCGGTAGGTCAGGCACAGAGACCCTGGTCCCATCTGCCCCGTCTGGGGGATTGGTGTCTCCCCTTGTTAGGGTAAGCTGTCGCTGGGGGGAGAGGGCGACATCTTCAGCTCCCTGGGGTTCACACTGCCGCTGGGTGGGAAGGACGACACCTTCTGCCCCCTGGGGTTCACACTGCCGCTGGGGAGGAAGGACGACACCTTCTGCCCCCTGGGGTTCACACGGCCGCTGGGGGGGGAAGGACGACACCTTCTGCCCCCTGTGGTTTACACTGCCGCTGGGGAGGAAGGACGACACCTTCAGCTCCCTGGGGTACACAATGCCGCTGGGGAGGAAGGACGACACCTTCAGCTCCCTGGGGTACACACTGCCGCTGGGGGGGAAGGACGACACCTTCGGCCCCCTGGGGTACACACTGCCGCTGGGGAGAAAGGACGGCACCTTCTGCTCCCTGGGGTACACACTGTCGCTGGGGAGGAAGGACGACACCTTCAGCTCCCTGGGGTACACACTGCCGCTGGGGAGGAAGGACGACACCTTCAGCTCCCTGGGGAACACACTGCCGCTGGGGAGGAAGGACGACACCTTCAGCTCCCTGGGGTACACACTGCCGCTGGGGAGGAAGGATGACACCTTCAGCTCCCGGGGGTTCACACGGCCGCTGGGGGGGAAGGACGACAAGTTCAGCCCCATGGGGTACACACTGCTGCTGG
Source organism: Discoglossus pictus (assembly GCA_027410445.1). Classification (NCBI taxonomy): domain Eukaryota; kingdom Metazoa; phylum Chordata; class Amphibia; order Anura; family Alytidae; genus Discoglossus; species Discoglossus pictus. The sequence continues at coordinate 230,165,523 of CM050166.1, forward strand.
GAGGGGGAATTAGTTGGAGTATTCCACGTGGAGCGGTTTCTGTTTCTGGGACAGTCTCTCTGCATGTGGCCCTGCTGGTTACACGTGTGGCACCTGATGTACCGTGGAGGGGTTTGGTAGTTCCCACCACCCGGACGCAGTGCTGGGGGGGGGGGTTAATGGTGGGAGGTGGGTTAGCAGCTCCCAAGATGGACCGCTCCTGTGCCCGCTGCTTTTCCATTATGAATTTGTGGACATCTGTCATTAACCATTCCAAGGTTTTTATGGGAAGCGTACCTGGGAAAAAGGCCAGTCTGCTTTGGAGTTCTCTTTCAAACTCAGTCTGTGGGGTAATAAGAGGTACTGTAACCATGAGTTCCTTTCTGTCTGCATCCCTGTAGTCCGCGGCCGCCTCCTCCTCCTCATGATGGAACGCTGTCTGAAAACTAGCCGGTTCCATCCTGCTGTAGCCAGGGGTGCTGTACGGATACTAGCGTTGCCCTCAATTTGTACTCAACGGAATGGTGTCTCCTGTAGCTGTCCTTCTGACGGTGGGAACAATTCCGACACTTGCCACCAAATGTAACGGAGCTGGAACACGCAGTCCAATATCTCCGCTGGTATACGGTAAAATACCCAAGAAGCACTACAGTTTCACCATTCCCAACCTCCCATATTGGACGACACACAATTTGGGAGTCAAATGAATACTCACTTTATTTTGTTATTGCAGAAATATATATACCCATCTCTTCCCACAGGCAATACACATGCCCATATTTGGCCGCACAATACACATAAAGAGAACAATAGGTAGGTCACAGCTCTCCGAGGCTCCCTGGCAACTTGATATAATCAGACATTGATTCAATTACACTTCTTTGTTCTTATCTGAGAATGAAAACACTGTATACAATAGACTTCCTTTATCTTATGCGGAGTCTCTGTAACAGGATTATCTCCCATGCCAAGTAGCTGCAAATGTCTGGGACAATATTCTGCAGAGCATCAACCAACATACATGCAGTATAATAGTAGGATCATATTTTAACCATAATAATCATAAAACAGGGTAAAACAGTGATGGGTTCCGTTACACCAAGGTTTACTAAGGGAATTTTTAGTTGAATGTAATGCTCTTAAAACCTCTCTCGGTGGTGAGTTGGGCCACACGGGTACCACATGCAATCAAATTAGATGTGGAGAGTTGGGTCATGTCTACAGTCCATGTCCTGTGGCATGTCACACTGTTAATGCCAAGTTTGTGGCTCAGGAGGTCGTAGTGCCATCTTCTGGAAGTACTAATATGGTTGCTTCAGTGCCACATGCAAAGGTTCTACTACACTACAGTACTGTTTCTGTTTCACAAGAGTCCAATGAAACATCATGTAGGTCCCAGGCGCTACCTCCTCTGGATGCCCCTTCCATTATTAATGAACTCAGTACTGTTTCTGTTTTACAAGAGTCCAATGAAACAACAGGCAGGCCCCAGGCACTACCTTCTCTGGATGCCCCATATCTGTGTGCACTTGTGTGGTGTTCTGTGTGAATCTCCCTGGGATTCATTGCAGGAAGCTAAAGGGTGTTTTCTGTCTTGTGGTCTGTAATCAGTGCCCAGGTGAGAGTGGGTGTGTTTTGGCCTGTGTTATTAATGTTTGTTTATTTGTTATATTTCCCATTTACATTTTCTAGACAATAATTATGAGTCAGTCCACTGGCAACCTAACTCAGTGTACATCCTGTCATATGTATGCACTACTGGAACAGATGATCCAGAGTCCATACCTGCCAGATAGAGCTGTTTCCTCTAACAGCGGGAGAACAGTTCTACTGGAGGAGTGGGAGGGCAGCATAGGCAGAGCAACAGAGCAACAGAAAGATTTTGGTGGTAGGGGTCTCTATTATTCGGAAGGTAGACAGGGTCACTTTTCACCCAGATCCCAGCAATCAAAAAGTTTGTTGTCTCCCGGGTGCTCGGGTTCGGCATGTTGTGGATCGGGTAGATAAATTATTGAGAGGGCCTGGAAATGACAAAGTTAGTATACTAAAGAGTGTCTTAAAGAATGATTTTAGAGAAGTAGGGAATACGCTTAAATGAAGGACCTCCAAGGTAGTATATTCTAAGATACTACCTGTGTCACGTGCTTGCCCAGGGAGACAGAAGGAGCATAGGGAGGTTAATGCGTGACTAAAAATGTGGTGCACTAAGGAGGGGTTTGGGTTTTTAGAGCACTGGGCTGACTTCTCACTTCGGTACAATCTCTATAGCAGGGATAGATTGCACCTTAATGATGAGGGAGCTTTTGTGCTAGGGGATAGGATGGTAGAATGGCTGGGGAGTTTTTAAACTAGTAGGTGAGGGGGAGGGACTAGATGAAGGTAATGGGGTAGAAAGTGTAGAGGGGGTAAGGGATGAATTAACTACTCATGGGGGAGGAGATGTGGAAGGGTTAGTATAGTCAATAGGGAGGTATGACTAAGTAACTCAAGGACTGAGGCGGGCACCTTAAAACTACAAACTCATAACATAAGATGTATGCTTACTAATGCCAGAAGCTTGACAGGAAAAATGGGAGAGCTAGAATTATTGGCAATTAACAAAAAAAGGGGATTTAATAGCATTTACCAAAACATGGTGGGATGAATCTCATGACTTGACTGTTAATCTGGATGGTTATAACCTATTTAGGAAAGATTGGGGCAATGGTAAAAGAGGAGGAGGGATTTGTCTGTATGTGAAGCCTGAATTTAAGTCTATAGTCAGATAAGATATTTATGCTGGAACTAGCAGTAATATTGAATGTTTGTGAGTAGAGTTAAATAGCAAAGCAGCAAATTCAAAAATATTAAAAATATTAGTTGGAGTATGAAATAAACCCCCAAATATAATTGAAAGGGAGGAAATGCAATTATGATTAAAGATTGGAAATGCAGCTAAGCATGGTCAAGTTCTAAAATTGTGAGATTGAATTACCCTGAAGTAAACTGGATAAATGAGACCAGCAGTTCAGGTAAGGGGAGCAGGTTCTTGAGTACACTCAGGGATCATTATCTGGCCCAGGTTATACAAGAACCTACTAGAAATGAAGCTATTGTAGATTTAGTTATCACAAATAATATCAATATGGTATCAAATGTTGAAATAGGGCAACCTTTGGGGAACAGTGATCACAAAACAGTCTCATTTGAGATTGAAGTAAAAAAACAAAACTGTAAGGGGGCAGCAAAACCTCTTAATTTTAAAAGGGCAGATTTTAACAGTCTAAGGGCAGTGATACGACGTATAGACTGGGATAAAGAACTGACGGGTGAAGATATTCAACATAAATGGACAATATTTAAATCCTTACTAACTATACATACTTATCAGCATATACCAAGTGGGAAGACAAGTAAAAGGAGTAAATCACATCCCATGTGGCTTACCAATGATTTAAAGATCAAGATACGTAGTAAAAAACAGGCATTTAAATTATACAAACAAGAAGGGACATAGGCTGCTTTACGGGAGTACAAGGAAATCAACAATGCTTGCAAAATAGCTAATAGACTGGCTAAAATAGAAAATGGAAAATGAGTTGCAAAGGATAGTAAGACTAACCCTAAAATATTTTTAAAATATATTAATGGAAAGAAGGCCAGGAAGGAAGCTATAGGAACGATACAATGTGACACAGGTTGTCTGAAAATTAGTGACCAGGAAAAGGCAGATGAGCTAAATAGGTTATTTTCTTTGGCATACACAAGGGAGGTACCAGTGGTTGGGCCACCGCAACATAATGGGGCTACACTACCTTCGTTGAATAATTGGGTAACGTAGGAAGAAATCCAAAAGAGATTGGAAAAAATAAATGTTATTAAAGCCACAGGTCCCGATGGAATACATCCAAGTGGGAAAGCTTTTAGAAGGGTTATTAAGGGATAATATACAAGAATATGGCTATTTGAGCAGGATTATAAGTAGGAGTCAACATGAATTTATGAGGGATAGGTTTTGTCAAACAAATCTAATTAGTTTCAATGAGGAGGTTAGTAGGTACCTAGATCAAGGCAACTCAGTGGATGTAGTCGTTTTGGATTTTGCAAATGCTTTTGATACAGTGCCACATGGAAGACTATTGTGCAAACAAAATCATGGATTGAGAGCTGGCTAAAAGACAGGAAGCAAAGGGTTGTGGTAAATGGAACATACTCCAATTGGACTAATGTGGTAAGTGGGGTTCCTCAGGGTTCACTGTTAGGTCCTCTCCTTTTTAACATATTTATTTATGACTTAGAAGTAGGATTGGAAAGTAGTGTCTCCATTTTTGCTGATGACACTAAGTTGTGCAAGGTAATTCAATCAGATAATGATGTACTTTCCCTCCAAAGGGATTTACATAAAATAGACTAATGGGCATCTAAATGGCAGATGAGATTTAATACTAATAAATGTAAAGCTATGCATCTGGGAAGGAAAAAGAGCCATGCAATTTTCTTATCTTAATGGAGCAAATAAAGGGGTATCATATATTGAAAAGGATTTGGGAGTACTTGTGGACAACCACCTAGGTAACAGTGCTCAATGCCAACCAGCAGCTGCAAAGTCAAATAAAATATTAGCAAGTATTAAGAAGGGTATGGAAGCAAGAGAAGCAAATATAATTCTGCCACTATACAAATCCCTAGTATGCCCTCATTTGGAATAGGAAGTACAATGTTGGGCACCACTTCATAAAAAGGACATTTTAGAGCTGGAAAAGGTACAGAGAATGGCTACAAAACGAATAAGTTATGAAGAAAGACTAACCAAATTAAGAGGAGATATGATCATTTTTCAAGTGAGCTTTTCGTGCCAAGAGATTTCCAACTGACACGATTTCTAATCAAAGAGTGCATTCAGGGTTATCCTGTATAATTAGAGAGAGAGAGTATTAATCCAGGGAGGAATCCGATTGCCAGTATCTGGGGTAAGGAAGGCATTTTTTTTCCCTATAAGACAATTGGCTAAGTTTTACTTGTTTTTTTTCTGTTTGCCTTACTCTGGATTCAATTAATTAGCAACTAATCCACATATTGCAGATCAGAGGAGATCTTAAAAGATTGAACTTGATGGACTGAAAGTCTTTTATCAACCTCAATTACTATGTAACTATGTAACTAATATGGTTGATTTGGTGCCACCTGCAAAGGTTGTACCCTGTTAGGGTGTCACTTCTATTATTAATGAACTCAGTACTGTTTCTGTTTTACAAGAGTCCAATGAAACACCATGCAGGCTACAGGTGCTTGCTCCTCTGGATGCCTCAGAAGTAGTAAAGGTAGTTAGCAAGAAAAGTTACATCTAAACATGTTCCTGTTGGAGACATCACTCCAAGGAGCACCACAACGACTAGTTTAGAGACTATCCTTAAAAGGTTAATAAAGCAGAGAAGGTATAATTTATTTATCCATCTAAGTTTGATATTTTGTCCCCTGGGAAGTCTTGGGGTAAATTGCCGACAAAGTGCAAGGACATATTAACTCCCCTTTATTTGAAAATGTAGATGTGGACCCTGACAGCATACCTGGGGCCAATGTATCTTGCAAACATACAGGCTGTGATGATGAGTCACCTAGAAAGAGTAAGATAGTTTAGAAAACCCCAAAGTCACTTATTTCCCTCTGATTGTTCTACTAATTGCACCCTTCTGGATCGCTACCTAGTTGTAGTGAAGGGGCTTGTGTACTTCAATGAAGCTGTGAGCAATCTCATGTAGGGTTATCCAAGATGGGCAGGTCATAGCAGAAAGATCAAACAAATCACTGTCCACTGGAGAAAGAACTGGCAACCCACTCCAGTAACTATGCTAAGATAACTTTAAGGACAGGTACAAGCAGAGACATAATGATATAGCACTAGAAGATGACCCCTCAGGTCAGAAGGTGTCTACCACATTACTGAGGAAGAGCAGAAAGCAAGTACAAGTAACACTGGATTTAATTAAGTGGTTGTAAAAAAGCAGAAAGGACACCCAACTACAAATGTGTCTGGACGAAAGTCTGCTGCTGCAAAGAACAATTCAGCATAGAAACCTGTAATATTAGAACTATGAACCAAAGCAAACTGGATGTGATCATGAGACATGAGATGATAAGGTTAAACACTGATATGCAGGGAATTAGTGAACTTAAAAGAACTGGAATGGGACATTTCACATCAGACAACCACTAGAAATTCTACTGTGGTCAAGAATCCTGCAGAAGAACTTGAGTAGTCCTAATAGTCAATTAAACAGTGACCAAAAAAATGCTCGGTTACAACCCAATAAATGACGGAATGATTTAAATTTGAAATCAAAGCAAGACATTGAACATCACAGTGATCCAATTCCATGCCCCAAGCATGGATGCTGAAGAGGCTGAAGCTGTCCAGTTCTACAAAGATATTCAACACGTCATAGATATAACACCAAGATAAGATGTTACTCTCATTATAGGAGGTTGGAATGCTAATGCAGGGAATCAAAATATATCTGGAATAACAGGCAAGTTTGGCTTTGCAGTAGAAAATGAAGCAGGTCAGAGATTAGTAGAATTCTGATAATACTCTGGTCATAGCAAACACCTTCTTCCAACAGCCTCTGAGATGACTCTACACATTGACATCACCAGATGGACAATATAGAAATCATATTGACTATATACTTTGTGGCCAAAGATGGAGAAGCTCTTTACAGTCAGCAAAAACAAGACCTAGGGCTGATTGTGGCTCAGACCATGAGCTTTTAATTGCAATGTTTAGAATTATGATTAAGTATATCACTGTAAAAAAGTTCCTTGGTGCCTAACACCTTAACAATGGTAATAATAGTAGAAAAAATATATAGGAACTATAGGGTTTGGAATGGATGATTCCTTTAAATGAGCTACTAGCTGGTATATTCTTGAGTACATACAGTCTTCCCTCATATGGCAAAATAAATTTGCTAATCCTTGGGAGGACAAAAGTATGAAAATATATAAATAGTGTTTAGCTCAAAAAAGTTTGGTAAAACCAATGAAGAAAAAAGCGCATGGAAGTACTTTACTGGTTATGAAAAAAGGTTGAGGGGGGTTTCTAAAAAATATGTACAAATGATGTGTTATAGCATACAATAGTGATGCAACTCCTGTTTGCCTGAGACTACTATATGTCATTAAAGCTGACTGGCAATTCACAGTAGTCACAAGGAGTAAAGTAACACAGGCAAAAAATAGCTCAAACATATATAAACCTCTCTTTTGTAATCAATAAACCAAATAACCAGAGTACTTGCGCTTAGATGATAGTCCCAGGGACTATCATCTAAGCGCAAGTACTCTGGTTATTTGGTTTATTGATTACAAAAGAGAGGTTTATATATGTTTGAGCTATTTTTTGCCTGTGTTACTTTACTCCTTGTGACTACTGTATATATAAACCTCTCTTTTGTAATCAATAAACCAAATAACCAGAGTACTTGCGCTTAGATGATAGTCCCAGGGACTATCATCTAAGCGCAAGTACTCTGGTTATTTGGTTTATTGATTACAAAAGAGAGGTTTATATATGTTTGAGCTATTTTTTGCCTGTGTTACTTTACTCCTTGTGACTACTGTGAATTGCCAGTCAGCATTAATGACATATAGTAGTCTCAGGCAAACAGGAGTTGCATCACTATTGTATGCTATAACACATCATTTGTACATATTTTTTAGAAACCCCCCTCAACCTTTTTTCATAACCAGTAAAGTACTTCCATGCGCTTTTTTCTTCATTGGTTTTACCAAACTTTTTTGAGCTAAACACTATTTATATATTTTCATACTTTTGTCCTCCCAAGGATTAGCAAATTTATTTTGCCATATGAGGGAAGACTGTATGTACTCAAGAATATACCAGCTAGTAGCTCATTTAAAGGAATCATCCATTCCAAACCCTATAGTTCCTATATATTTTTTCTAATGTTTAGAATTAAACTGAAGAAAAGAGGGAAAATCATCAGACCAAGCAGATACAAAATGAACAATACCCCTTGTAAATATGTAATGGAAGTTAAGAAAAGATTTAAGGTACTATACATTGAAGATAGAATTCCTGGAGAACTTTGGACTAAAGTTTGCAACATTATCTGGGAAACAGCAGCAAAGAATATCTAAAAAAAAAAAAAAAAACTAAGATGGTAAACTGGCTGTCTAAAGAGTTGGGAGTACCAGATCATCTCATCCACCTCCTGAGGAATCTGTATGTAGTCCAAGAAGCCACTGTCAGAACCAAACATGGGGCAACAGAATGGTTAAAGATCAGAAAAGATGTGCAAAAAGGTTGTATATGGTCACCTTATTTATTCAACTTCTATGCAGAGTATATCATGTGTAAGGTCGGGCTGGATGAATCAAAACCCGGAATCAATATTGCTGGAAGAAATATTAACAAACTCAGATACGCGGATGATACTACTCTGATGGTTGAGAGGAGGAACTAAAGAACCTATTGATAAGGGTAAAAGAAGAGGGTGCAAAAGCTGGCCTGCTTCTCAATGTTAAAAAGACAAAGATCATGGCAAATGGCAATCTCAGTCCCTGGCAAATTGATGGGGAGGAAGTGGAGTCAGTCACAGATGTTATTTTCCTGAGATCCATGATCTCTTCAGATGGTGACTGTGGCCATGAAATAAAAAGATGTTTGCTTCTGGAGAGGAGAGCTATGGCAAGCTTGGACAAGCTAGTAGGAAGTCAAGACATTACACTATCAACGAAGGTCCCCATAGTTAGAACTATGGTCTCCCCAGTAGTAAAATATGCATGTGAGAGCTCAGCCATAAAGAAGGCAGAGCTCCATAGAATTGAAGCCTTTAAATTGTGCCGAAAACTACTTAGAGTCTCTTGGACTGCAAGAAGATTCAGGAAATCAGTACTTCAGGAAATCAAGAAAAATTGTTCACTGAAAGATATGATCATGAGGCTGAAGCTCAAATATTTTGATCATATCTGTAATGCATATCTGTAATGTAGCGGGCATAAGCTTAAAGGAAGCCATGTTTGAAATGGTTTATGGTATTTCCCTGCTCAGCTTCCAAGAATGCAGTGCAATAACTGTTTTTCTCAGAATTCTGAGGTGGAACACAGATGTACTATTTATTTACTGTACTACTTTATGGTGGAGGGTTTATATCGCTCTTTTGCCCACCATATTATAAATGATTGTTGTGGTGAACTACCTACTCATAAGGTCCACAACACAAGCTGGGATCCCGCTCCACGCTGATTATAGCCAGTAAGCTTGAAACAGCTGTACGTGGAAAGGATTCTCAGCTTGTGTATAATCCAACCTTGGCTTTGCATAAAAGCTGTGTAATGTAGCGGCATAAGCTTAAAGGAAGCCATGTTTAGAATGGTTTATGGATTGAAGAGCAAGGCATTTGTGGGCACAATTGCATGTCCCTGCTCAGCTTCCCAGAAACAGTGTAATAACTGTTTTTCTCGGAATTCTGAGCTGGAACTTGTTTTAGACATTCAAATGTGAACACAGATGTACTATTTATTTACTGATCATATTATAAGAAGACAGGATTCTCAATTCCCCTCACCTGAAGGAGCATTTAAGAACACATACTGCCCTCTCAGAACCCACAATTCCTTTCACCTCAAGGTAATTTGCAGAAGAACCTCATTCATATCTTCAACTGGACCTTTTCACATTATTAATATCTGTTTATGATGACTACTGAGAATCATTTTTCCTTCTCTTTTTGTTTTGGTGTTATGTAATTCTACTGCTAACTGTAATATAATTATAAATGGTTGTTATCTGTTATTCAGAATAGACCTGTGTGTTTGTTTATCTCGTTTTGTATTGCCTCTACTTCCGCCACTAAATAACTCTCTCTACATCTGTCTTTTTACGAGCATTTAAGAACACATACTGCTCTCTCTGAGCTCACAATTCCCCTCACCTGAAGCAATTCCCTCCCTCCCATGCCCTCTACCCACCCACTCCTGTTTACACTTAATTTATTGAGGCTACGAATTACCTGCACCTGTCCAATCTAACCCTCCATGCTCTCTTCCCCTCTTATTTGCTCCCACAAGCTCCTCTCCTTTTGCCAGTCACTATCTCCTCTCTCTTCTAAGGTCAATATGCAGAAACATTTATGTAAGTCCTACTCTCACATCCTCTCTCTTTCATTGCTAATTTTATTGGTTGCTGGAGATATATCTCCTAACCCAGGCCCTTCTCCCATTCCTACCTTTTCTCAGTCATGCTCAGCCCACAGGACAACAAACACTCAAAACACCCATAACTTAATACCCACCATCTGTCCCTCACTTTCTCTCCTCTAACATACCTTCACTCGTTCTTGGTGATTTCAACATTGCCACTGACACTCCCACTTCTCCCACAGCCACAAAACTACTTGCACTTACCTCTTCCTTTGGCCTTTCACAATGGATAGAATCCCCTACCCACCAGAATGGACACACTCTTGACCTAATTTTCTCTAATCCCTGCTCTATCTGCAATCTTACAATCTCCCCACTCCCTCTTTCTGACCACCATCTCCTAACCTACAGCATCACAACCCCTTCCAATCTCTGCCCTTTATCACGCCCAACTACCAGAACCCACAAGAACCTGCAGACACTTAACTCACAACACCTTTCCAATTTACTACAACCTTTTCTCAGTCCTCTCACTACCCTCACTTGCCATGATATTGCTACCACACAATACAATTTGACTCTAAATTCCACCCTGGACTCTCTAACCCCCATAATCACAGGCAGACGCCCCCGATCTCATCTACTACCATGGCACACTACACGAACAAGCTACAGAAGTGCTTCCGCAACACTGAACGATTATGGAGAAAATCTCGCTCGTCAGCAGACTTCCTTCATTACAAGTTTATCCTACGCTCCTATCACTATGCCCTCAGTCTTGCCAACAGAGCTACTTCTCATCATTAATATCAATTTTGGCCTACGACCACCAAATCTTTGTTCTCCACTTTCTACACTCTGCCCTCTGCCCTCCCCCACCACCCGCCCCTTTCTCTCTTACAGCTGAAGATTTTGCTAAACACTTTAATAGTAAAATTGAAAATATTCGTAATGAACTCTCGTCTTAACGTGGCCATATCACACCTTCTCCTCAACAAACAAACAGCAGCCTGCCTTCACCCTTTCCCAAACCTATAGCTATTATAAACTCCTTTAACATGGTAACTGAGGATGAAGTTGCTAATCTCCTATCAACCTCCCGTCTCACAACTTGTCCACATGATCCTATTCCATCACAGCTGATCCCCCCCTCTCTACCATACTTATCCCTGCTCTCACACATCTATTCAACCTTTCCTTAGACACTGGCAAGTTTCCATCACCTTTGAAATAAGCCACAATTACACCCATTCTTAAGAAACCCTCATCTGATCCAGCTTCTCCATCTAATTACTGCCCTATCTCTCTACTTCCCATGGCTTCTAAACTATTTGAGCGTGTTGTCTACAATCGCCTTCCACAATTAATTTCCTCCAACTCCCTCCTAGATCCCTCCTAGTCTGGTTTCCAGCCCCAATACTCCACAGAGATAGCTCTTACAAAAGTTACTAATGACCTGCTCAACGCCAAATCAAAGGGTCATTTCTCTATCCTAATTCTCCTCGATTTATCTGGTGCCTTTGACACAGTTGATCATCCTTTTCTTATCCAAATTCTCTACTCTCTTGGCATCCGTGACACTGCTCTCTCTTGGTTCACATCCTATCTAGAAAATCGAACATTTAGTGTCCCCTTCTCTGGCGCCTCTTCATCTCCTCGCCCTCTAACTCATCGGTGTACCCCAAGGCTCAGTCCTAGGACCCCTCCTTTTCTCCATCTATACATCATCCCTTGGTGCCCTTATACAATCTTTTGGATTTCAGTATCATCTATATGCTGATGACACCCAAATCTACATCTCTGCACCTGAACTATCCACCTCTCTGCTAGCTCATGTTGCCAATTCCCTCTCAAGCATATCCTCATGGATGTCTGGCTGTCAACTCAAACTGAACATGTCTAAGACAGAGCTCCTTATCTTTCAACCCTCTTCCTCACTCTCTCATCATATTTCGCCTCGATTACTGCAACTCTGTCCTTGCTGGCCTTCCTATCACCCGTCTGTCTCCACTCAAATCCATTTTGAATGCATCCGCTAGACTCATCTACCATACTAAACGATTAGTGTCTGCAGCACCTCTCAGTCTGGCACTCCACTCGCTTCCCATACCCGCTAGAATACAATTTAAAATCATGACCCTAACATATAAAGCCCTCCACAATAGTGCACCCTCCTACATCTCTGCTCTCATCCCAAAATACACTCCTACCCGCCCTCTTTTCTCTGCTAATGACCTACTTCTTTCCTCCTCTCTCATCACCTCCTCTCACTCCCGTCTTCAAGACTTTTCTTGTGCTGCCCCTATTCTTTGGAACGCCTTACCTCGCTCCACCAGACTATCTTCCTGCCTCAAATCCTTCAAAATCTCTTTAAAAATACATTTATTCAAAAAAGCCTATAATCTTTAGCCTCTTCATTCACTATGCATCTTTCACTCTCCTGTACCTCACCCACACCCTTCAGAATGTAAATTTGTGAGCTTCAATCTTGTGAGGTGCTTTAGGGAAAGCACTGTGTATATCTGATTGAAAGCTCAATAACAGGGTCTTCCATTATTATTGTGGTGTTATTGTTTATACTTGTACCTAACCCCTGTATAGTGCTGCGGAATATGTTTGCGCGTTATAAATAAAGGTTATTAATAATAATAATAATAATAGAAAATACTCTGATGCTGGGAAAGATTGAAGGCACACAAGAAGGGGACGACAGAGGCAGAGATGGATAGATAAGGTAATTGAAGCAATGAACATGGACTTGATTGAGCTCAGAGAGGTGATGACTGACAGATTTACCTGGTGTGTGGTGGTCACAGAGAGTTGTATGCAACAGAGCAACTAAAGAACAATAGATAGTTTGTATATTTGTATATAGTATTGCATGCTCATTGGTTTTTCTACATGCAACTGGACTTTAATTTTGTGCCTATGTCAGTATTTTTGTCTGTGAGGGGTTTCCAGGCAAAAGGACTTTTGTTTGTTATTTTTCATGTAGTGTTGATTTAATTTGTACATATATTGCAATTTTTGTAATAAAAACAAAAATCCCAGGGAATCTTGCATTCATACTCTGTCTGCATGATTACATCACCAACCATTCGAACATTCATAGCATGAAAGTGCTTGCAATTTCTGTACAGTGCCTTTTCATGTTTTGGCGTTCTTAGTTGTACACTATGGAACATGTGTGCAATCAATTAGACCAATGACATTGGGCATACCTCCCATGCAATAATAATCATTTCTGACCTTCCTGTTCCTTTCTCTGGACGTACCTCTGGACTTTCCTCTTCATAGCACTCAGGAATTGGCCTAGCACATTTTAAAAAGTGGGCTGAGCCATGTAAGAATCAATGCCTTCAGATTGTTTGAAGCCATTAGAGCCAAAACATGATTTTGTGCTTAACATTTTTTCTATACCTAGTACAGTCATATTCCCATAGAATCTGAGCTCCAGGTCTTCATGTGGTACCTTATAGAAGTCTATCAGATAGGCACAGGTTAGGATATCAGTCATACACTTCATCATCCTGCCTATATATCCTCAGGGTCCTAGCAAACCTTTCCAAATGTACTTATGGAGGCTGGAGCTGGAGTTCCTCCTGCATAGCAGACTGTCCTTCTACTGCCTCTTGAAGCTCCTCTGATCTACCAGGCTGCCCCTCTAGTACCTCCTGTCCAGCAAGTTGGGCAGGAGGTACTTGAGGTGCAGCCACTCCTGACACTCCTTCTGCTACTGCAGCAGAATATCCTCCCAACCAACATCCATAGCAGACTGTTCTACTCTGTCAGCATGTGTCCCTGGGTATCCCTGTCCTTTGCCCCACCCCAACACAATGTTCCTCTCCTGGGGCCCATTGTGGTTTACTTGTGGAAATTATGTAAGGCCCTTCTCTCATGCCTATTCATGGGTCTGCTCTCTTGAACGCTCCTCTCTCTCCCTTGTGACATGTGTTGTACTTTGGTGTCTACAGTATGCAACATTCTCCTATGTCTTACATATCTCTTCCTCTGCAGAAGGCTCCCAAAAGCACACAACACAACCACATTGCTAGCATACATGTTGTCTGTGTCTAGGCATGTGAGTATAGTGAGGCTATTTATGTGTCCGGCTTAGTCCTATGTGTAACTAATTACTTCTTGTAAACCACTTATGGTGTTTTTGGAACATTGTTATTTCAGCATTAACTGCAGGGTGGTTTTATTGCTGTGAGCAGTTTGTTTTGCTCATTATATATTTTTGGTAGTATTGTATGATATTGATTGTTATAGAGGGCATGAATGGCCATTTTTATGGCTATTGTGGACTTTGCAGTTTGTAGGTTTCTTATTTTACTCTGTATGGTTACTTTAACAATTTTTTTCATCTATTAGCTTTCTGCTGGCACTTGGTGATTGTTACTTGTCCTCAGAAGGGTTTTAGCTGCTCTTGTGGGAGGTTGGCTTACCATGAGCACTCACAGAGGCTTCTGAGAATGCGTAGCGTAGCGTTTATGGGAGCAATGTATACACACTTTAGTTAAAGTAGTTCACATATAGCATTCACTTTTAGAATGTATATGTAAGGGTTTAATACAGATAGCATACAATCGCTACGTTAAAGCATACACAAACTGTTGTCTCTTAAAAATTCCTATATGAGCAATGTGTCCACAAAGTGTCCACTTAATTGCATGTACATACTGATGTAAACAAGCTCACTCCTTCCATATTTTCCTGATGTTGTCATGGACCAAGCTAGTTCAACTGTAAATATATTAACAGATATTGATTTTTAGGGACACTTATCTGCTTCTTAATTTTCTCTATACTTCATAACCCTAAATATTTTATCTTGAAAATATGCACAATATGAAACATCCTATTATTTTTTAATAAGATAATTATCTTGTTTTTATTTGTGAATTACCCCTAAAAAATATATCTGTATAATTTGGTATTTGCCTTTTTGCTTACATAGATATCCAGACTACCTCTATTTTAACATTTAGTATTATGTTATTCTATCATTGCTATAAATAGGTAAAACAGAAGTATTAAATTAAGTTTGTGAAAATGATGCCCTTGTAGTAGGAAAGGGACTAATGGGAATATATATCTCTGTGTCCTCTGCAAGAGCGAACAAAGAAAAAGCTTTTCTGGTGGCATTTGTAATGAATATACAATTCATTGATCTCTGTGTCATTGCACAGCTAAAGCTGTTGTTAAACAGCCAAGCCCATCGGTTTAGCATTTCTCTGGCAGATAAAATACAGGATTCACTCCTACAATATGGGCAGAATAGGGGTGGGTGGTTATCATAGGATAATCACACCCTTGGGTATCTGATATACAGCTGCATCTTAAATCTTGTAACACCCCAGAGGTGTGATTATGTCCTGTCATGATTTAATTCTTAATTAAAACAAGAGCTGGCCCTGCTACGGGATCAGTAGGAGGATTATAGCCTTTCTCTATTACTTCATACCATGGCTTTGTACAAAAGTGGGTACTTGAAGTACAATAGACATGTGGGCTTGAAGTACATGCAATAAATGTAATTTTACAATATCTTAACGGATGATGAGTGGGTGAACATATTATAAAAATCAGCAACAATTGTAATATTCTCTCGCTCCTAAAAAGATTTATGATTAATGTGCCCATCAGCAATTATGGTTGGAAACCTATTAAAAAAATAAGTGTGCTGCAATATATATTGATAATTTGTACCAAACAGATATTTAATTTAGAGTGACAATCTTTCCAGGGATGCAACTCTATTTTCCAAGTCAAAAGCAGTACTGATTACACATTACATATTATGCCTTTACATTGTATTGCTTAAAAATGTTTTTTTGTACTAAAAGTTCTTATTTGCAAAATAAAATGAGAAACAATTTACTGAGTAGTTTATTTTTCGTGTGATTTTGTTGCTCTATCATTATTTTGTTAAAATAGTGGTGAAATATAATGCCATGCACAAGTAATTAAAGAAAGTGTAAATGACGAGAACAAACAAACACCAAACTATGAGATGCTTTGCTGAAAGAGGAGTATGTATACATATATATTTTTTCTTTTCACATCCTGGAAGAAAGAGACATGAGACCAGGTCAAAGGTCAAGCAAAGAGGAGACAGTATTGTGTAGGAACTGTCACGCATCGCCACCTATTTTGACATGCACAGAGCCGTTTGTTGTCTGTCGAACATGCAAATTAAGTGCCTGCTGTCATAGCTAGCCGATATCAGAAAGTGGAAAATGAGACCACCTGTAACCAGTGAATGGAGTGATGGACAAGCATTCAGAGCTCGTCATTTTCAATGCCATTCACACCTCCTCCGAATTGCATATGACATGTAAAAATCTTTTCTTAATATTCACAACCCGGGAAGTTTGGGGAATTATGGAGGCTTCAACTGCTGCATCTAATGGGTTCTCCAAGCAGACAGCTGTGAGCTTGCTTGATAATTAGGTGTCCAGGAAGATTTTATGCTATGAATCAGTTAAAAAAGGAGGGGGAAGAAAGAAAACAAAAATAATGACAAGCAGAGGCTGCTGAAATGGAAATTCTTTTTACACATTTAGGACACCCAATTGACAAACTTACAACCTCAAGTAATACAAATGAATAGGGATTCAGTTATTATTTATTTTTGGAATTTAGTGTCAATGTTTAAGTCAAGTATGCTTCAAAATGACACTGTTAGTGTTGGACAGCACTTGAATACTAGATATCAAAATCTGCTCATGCTAAATATATATTATATAGAAAAAGGTTAATTGAAGCTGATTTTTTTGTGGGTGTTTATGATTATAATAAATATGAACAAATATATTTTTATTTTAGCAATTTTATCTTTTGTGGTGTTCGGTTTCTCTATTATGATAATTTATTTGTAATAATTACCTGCCTCACCATAATATATATAAATAATGGAGAGGCCGGTTTGAAAATTACAATGTAAGATTGCTTGTTTCAACGCTAGTCAGTTTGTATTAAAAATATGTTGTATTAAGTGAAGAAAACTCGAATTAATAAATAAACAGTGGAGATGGTTGTTAACAATACATCCTAAAAATCAATGTCCTGTATTCGGAGATGTGAAATCTGGATGGCTGTCAAATACTTCTTACAAGTAATGATTGGCAGGCATGTTTTGGACAACCTTGTGGAATTAGGACCTAGGGCATGTGTGTAGATGTATAATATTCCCATACATAAATAGCTATACTAAAGAAAATTGGATAGTCCCATTCCACATAATTGTGATTTTAATGTGCCATCACTGACATGTTAGTCTATACCTACTTAAGTAAAAATTGTCGTTCAAGTGAGTGAATACCCTCCAACTCCTATATAATTTTATGAAACTTTTCAAGTTAGAGACATCTTAGTGAAAAGGGTTAACTTCATAGGAATGTAGCTCACTCTGCTATTGTATGATGCCCCCGCTGTTAAAGCAAGGTATCCATAAGAGTAATTTATATCAGTCAAATAAGGATTACCATTAATATTTTTTTAAAATATGACCTAGTTTATGGTTATAGGTTTATGGTTGTAAAAAAATGCACAAATTGTTTCCAATAAATCAAACCTGCATTTTATTAAGCATAAGGTATTTTTTGGAAAGTTTATCTGAATGTGGTCTTGAATAAACATATTTAAGTAATGAGTATTTTCCACTCATCATCATCTTAGATTATGTGACTTGCTGTTGATGTACCTTTTAGTCTGATTATTCACACAAGCAAATAAATAGTAAATAAATATAACAATTAAATACAAACAATCATAAAATCTACTATAATACTATAAAAAGTTAAACAAAATAGATTTTTTTAATTACAGTTTTAAATGTTTAAAGTAGTGTTTTATTTGGCATAAAAAAACTCTTTATGTCATTTAAAATTTAATATTTTATTGTACACTCACAGCTAAGATAAGAACTTTTTTTTCTCTAATCTGCTGAACTATTATTGTGTCAATACTTAAACTTAAAATAAAAGCTTTTGATAAGATTGCTATACAAATGTAAATAAATACAATTCAGTGGATAAAAACTATGGTCAGTACTGTTGAGGTTACTGTTGCATGCGTAAAACAAAACATGAAAATCATAACATTCACGTTTTAACAAGTGGAGAAGACAAGTATCCATTGCTTCAATGTGCATCATATGCATTCAAAGGGTAAATGAAAGGGCAAAAGTTACCTTTTGTCCGTATTGATCATGTCTTCAAATTGGAGTTTTATGATGGCAGCTAAAAGTTCTCTACATGCCCTGGTGTAGCACTTCTGAATAAGCCAGTGACAGCTGTGGCAATTCTTAACAATTAGTTAAGGTCAGGCACTGCAAATGCAGGACATTCACTACATGTCAACAGAATAATTTGAAGAGAAAGACACATTCTCCAGCTGCAACAATGGTTATTAAAATAATTTAAATTTGGCCCCAGTTATTCTAACTTCTTTTTATTCGTTGGAGGGTGTTTGACCTGTTGGACAATGCAAGAATAAGAATCAATAGTAAGAAAGCTGGAAGACAAAACATTATTTTGTTTCCACTATTGAAAGCATATGTTCACTGACATCAACTCATGTCTTAGACTTGAAATATTTTGCAACTGCAACTGGTTGACAGAAAAAATTAAGCGGGAAATGTTCTGATATAAAAGTACATTTTTGTAATCATCACTACATAATAATTGATTTTTTTTTTGTTGCAAACAAAAGGTTTGTTTGTTTAATTCAGATTTTGGTATTTATGTAAAGTAAGTGTCCAGAAATCTATTCAAATTTAAAAAGAAAATAAATGCCAAACATGTAAAAGACTTGTAAGAAATTCATCAAGCATCTAAGACAATTTTAGATCCACATAATATAAACGTTTAAGGATCATATCGCAGAGCTAATATTTTTTTTAATGAATAGCTTTTTTTACATTTACATTTGCTTATTTTTGTTGACCAAATGTTAAATGATATTAAAGATTTGACCCTTTCATACTTTCTCAAATATAGCTCCCAAGGAAAGGCCCCCTACTTGATATTCATGCCAACACATTTTTAGAAGGACATGGTTTACAATGTGATATGAAATGTATGGAGAGAATGGTTTAAAGGCCTCTATTCTTACCCTCCCAAAATGTTCACCCTTTCTACCCATTTTATGCAACTTCAAACAAGCTTGGCATGTGTAAATGCTGTCCATCATTCTGGAGATCACAATAAATAATGCTTTTATGATAAGCAACAAGTCAACAGCTTAATTTTGATATCTGTGACCACTTATGGATGATATTGATAGCTGTTCCCCTGTATTTTTTGTGTGAATATTTCTTAACTATTCTAGTGAATGGGTCCAGGACAGGACCATCATAAAACAGGTATAGTGTTAGTCTATATAAATACTGGGGAGTAGAAGGGGTTTCTGTATTGACTTCATGAAATTTTCTGTTATGTCTGTATAATTAGTTTGGTGGAGTGCAAGTTCAGTTGTATTTATTTTACCCATGTTTATCCTTTTAGATAAATTTATGGAAAGAGCAGCAGAAATGTTTATGGGTGACTCTAGAAGAAGGCAGGATGGAACATAAGAAAGAAAGACAATATATAGGGACAGAAATAAAAATAAAATACTTCAGTACATGGATATGACTTTATGGAAGTACATCTATGTTTTGAGTACCTTTAGTTTTTTTATTGAGGTACAAGAGACTGGTGATGGCAAGCTTTGTAAGCTATTTCAAAGGCTGTAATATAACCATATAATTGCATATGCAAGATTAGTTAATTACACACCAATCTTCCTATACAGTATAAACAGTATGTTGCTGAGCAGATACAGTAATCAAACAGACAAGATCCCTCAATATTGAAGACTACTGAATGCCCTTTGTCAAAAGGAGCCTGAACAAGAGGGTTTTAAAGCAACATCTACATTATGGTGATGTGCTCAAAATAAAATGTTTCACAAGCTATGTATGTGTGATGGTAGATATCTTATTAGGGGGCACTATATAGGGCTATAATTACTGTTGTATGGTATGATGCCATTTATGTGCACTGGTTGCTGTTGCAATAGAGACAGTGCAATGATGTAAAATGAGCTCACTGGTGGAAGATGGTCATCAACAACAAATAACCACTTAACAAAATAAAGATTTATAGAATAAAATATGTCACACAAGCAATGAGAACTGTTAACAATGACTTTTTAAATTTCTTACACTGTATTTGGCCCACAAGACAATCCAGTCAACAAAGGCTGGTACTTCCTCCTAACAAAAATATACACAGTACAAAAACAAAACTACAAGAATGTGGCAAAAAAAAGGTAATTTAGCTAGATGTTTTGTCATTAGATAGTAAAAAGTGAAAAACCTTATATCCAAGAGCCAGATGGGACCAACTGTCTGATACCATGCTTTTGACCAGCATATGTGCAAATGTCTATTAATATGCTTTTAATATTAACCCTTGTATTACAAGAATGCCTTAAGAAGAAGGGACAGAGGGGCAGTATTAGGCTCAATCGGCAAATGCATACTTCACTAGAATATACATATGGTAAATGGCCCAAGAAAATATAAAATTTTCAAAGTCTTGTGTACATTCCATTATTTTTAATGGATTAGGATTTTTTTTTTTTATGAAGAACTATTTTACCTGTTTACCTCTACACTGGAGAGTTCCTCAATATGTTGACATAGGAGGATAAAAGTGAATAAAAGTTGAAAGTACAATTGATTCTCCAAGGTGAAGCAATGTCAGTAAACAAAACAGTTTGTTGGTCGGTGGTCTTCAGTGACAAAACTAGAGAAATAAATTAGAAATATTTAGCCTTAAGATGCTAGATAAAATAGTTACAATATTGTACAGTGATACAATATATTGTATAGTGTGTTTCTGAATTTAATTGTGTATGTAACATCATATTGTGTTATGGTGCTTCTGAGGTAAAGTAACCATACACTATGGACTAAAATGTATGTAAAAAAAGAGGGAAACACACGTAAATGGACCAAGCAAAGCAAAAAAGTTTACATATATTTTTGCAAAAAGTAAAATATTTTAAAAATCTAGGACGTTCCCATATTTACCATAAGAATTTTTTTAAAATAGTTCCAAATAAATTATGTCCTGGAAATGTTCTAACAGTTTAGAGAATGGACCGTTCGATTGATGAGAAGTTCCATGCCTTATATTCATACAAACTGAACTGTTGTATAGCTTTCTAGCTTCTATCTTTTCACCAGTCTTGATCCGAATACAAACATAGACCTTTGAATGCCTTGGTTAGAAATTAGTTTTAATTATTCATCAGAATTAGCCTAACAACTCAGAGGCAAAAGAACCTTTAGAGCTTGTGAATTAATCTCAATCTATAATGAAAACACAGCATTTTTTACAAACTGGGAAAAGTTAATGAACAAATCCAAATAAATTGAATTGGTAGATCTGGAATATGAAATCATTAAAATAACTTACATCCATATGAAAGCAAATTTCAAGATAAATATGTTTTATTTTCCTGTCATAAAGTTGACATGTCATAAAATCACTTAAGCAAAAGTAAGCATCACACCACATATTGTTTGTGCAAGTCTTTCAAATAGATTCGGTTGTTATAATGAAGATATCACTACTTCTACAACCTTCAAAAACATTATTTTTTTCTAAGAATATGGTCAAAAAGTCAGAGTGATAGGTAGAGAGACTATAAATGCCATATGTCACAAATGATTTGACCAACGAGGATACATAATTGCAAAAGTGCACACAGATGCACTGATATATACACAAATGCAGTGCACACTCTTATATCTACATTAACAGCCTTATTAAATTGCGATTCGGTACATTTAAAAGGTCTCTATATAAGCACACAGCATATTTTTTTTTACAGAAGTTTTTAGTTAGTGAAGACCTTGCTTTTGCATAGAAGTTCAGTAACTAAAAACTTCTGTAAAATAAATATGCTGTGTGATTATATAGAGCCCTTTTAAATTTACCGAATTGCAATTTAATAAGGCTGTAAGAGAGGGAAGAGAAAGTTGACCAATTTCATTGAAATGGGGTATAGTCCTTCTGATTACATAATCAAAAGACTTTTATAGTAGCTTTTGGTGTCATGCAGTAAAGCAAGAGGATTGAGATTAAAGTGTTTGCATGTCTGGCTCGTTAACAAACAAACATGCCACTGCTTTTTTAATGTAGAATGTAGGGTCCAAAGCAGCTGCAGTTCACATTAATTGGCCAATACATACTGCATGTATGCCAAACTATGACGCCTCTGTCAGAGAAAAGCAGTTTATGTTTGTTATTATTAAAAGTGTGGGTATTTGTTTAACCATGCCTAGGCACCATAACATAGGTGTGTAGATATTAATATGTATGTTTTGTAGTGCCATTGTAACTAAAAAACACTGAAGTCATATTTTATATTAAGTTAAATCAAATCTACATGACTATTTAAATAATTTATTAACCATAATATCAAGTTTTGCTTTACTTGAGGCAAACTTTTTTTTTGCTAACCTGATTGCATGTAACACAAAATATGAATTAAAATAGAAACAGTGCAGCTTTGAGAATATCCTGTTAAAGTTGCATACAGAAAAGCATACTTTTCCTTGCCATGTTTTTTTTTTTTTGCGTCGTTCAGTAATTTTTGACTCTCTGTGACCTCATGAACCGTAACACATCAGGCACATCTTTATGTCATGTTCATGCTGATCCACTTGTTTTTCATGGCAGAGATACTGAAGTTGGTTCCAGTTCCTTCTCCAGTGAGCCACAGCATACAGCTCCTGGTATTCCAAGGTGGGCTCCCACCCAAGTACTCTGACCAGGCACAACCCTTTTTGGCTTCAGGGTGGTATAACCTCTTGGTTCCCTGACTGCATTTTAATCCAGGTTGCAGCCGTTAAAGCAACAGATCCTAACCTCTGGACCACCAGGGAGCCCCCATTATGGTTATTATAGGTTATATAATATTTACTTGGAATCTGGAAGCAAGCTGAAAAAATCAGTACATTATATCATCAGTAGGCAGGGTGGTTCAGCTGTTGACTGAGAAGTACTGTAGGCAGATATATGGAAGAAAGGGCGATGTCACTTTACTTTAACAGAACTTATTCTATAAGCAGACTTGAATTATTTAGGCACAAACAGTACCAGACAGTATTGGTATGTAGATTCCAGGAACACAGGCAGCCTTAAATGCAGAAATAACATACTAAGACAATGCCAAAGAGCAAGTCAATATGTGCTTGAGCAGACCCCATGTTTGCAACAAAATATATAGACTTGTAATTAGCTAAACTAAGGCCCATCTGAGAAGTTTGAGAACTTATCAATAGAAGAAAGAGAAAAATGAAAGAAAGAGTAGGAATGTTAAGATGGTACAGCCTAGGCAGGAGGGTTAAAAATATGGGTGCTCACCTAGAACCCCTGCTTCATGTAAGTAACACGTCTCCTGCAAGTGCTGCACCAGTTTTAAACTGGCCTGTTTCTAATTACAGAGCCCATCAGACATACTCCTCACACAGAAATTAAATTTCTTAGAATTTTGGAAAAATGCACAACAGTAGTATAACTGTAACATCTATGTGGTGCAGTGTTTTTGGGGTATACTGACTAGCTCAGGCCTTATTATATTAAGGAAATGCAAGTATAAATGATGAAATACACAGACATATAGAGCTTCACCATCACTTCAACCTTTAGTACAATATATAGCCAATTTGCCCGGCAATAAAATTGTAAGGCTAGCAATGCTGTTTGCCATACAATGTGATGCTTTTGCTTCTCTGAGTACCTTCGGCGCTCATTGCAAACCTTTCCTCCCGCCTACTGTACTGGCCACTCATTGCAGGGTTCATTAAGCTTCAAGTTTTGTGCTTGGGAATGTCATGTGTCTCTTTTCAGCATCTCCCCATGTGCCTCCCCAGTGTGTTTCTCCTCTGTGTGTCTCTGTTGCACGCACTGAATGGCGTTTTTTTTATTTTCAAAGTCCCGCATGCCTGGTGTTGTTGGTGTAAGTATTAGTGTCTTTGTCATCGTGTATTTTCTAAGTCCTGCATGCCTAGCTTTGCTCGGCCTCGTTTTCATCCAGTTTCAGATTTTTTTAAGTTTTTCGTCCAGCATTTTTTCTCGCTTAGCCGATTTTCGAGTGACAAAACACTGAAAATAAGGCTCAAAATAGCTTGCAACCTCAATCTTAGGCTTCCTGTGCTGTGTGTGAGTGTGTTGTAATTTATACTTTATTATTTTTCTTGTTTTCGGTATTTTGCAATTTCAGCGGTTCAGCCGTTAACTTCGTATTTTTCTGAGGTCGTATTTTTTTGCCCCTGAAATTCCGACGTTCCTCAAGTTCTTGCAGCCTAAGTAAGTCCTGCATTCCTCAACTGCTTGCATTCTAAGTCCTGTGTGCCTCTACTGCTCGCCTCGCTTTGCAAAGCTCGCAGTGGCGACTTCGGCGTTTATTTCACCCTAAGTGCCGGGTGCTTCAAAGCCTCAACGGCTTGCCTTGCTTTGCGAAGCTAGCAGTTGCGGCCCTCTGGGCCCCAAATGCCTCGCCTCGCTTCACGAGGATCGCAAGCATGACGACAAATCGCAGTTTGACAATTATAATATGTGATATATATGACATGAAAGTTAATGATATCTGTATATCTATCACCTGAATCCCTTTCTATTCAAAATTAATGTTCTTAATTCCAGAATAATAGAAACAAGGTCAGAGTAGCTCAGTCTTAGAACAAACAAGCTTTAATGGGTTTGTTTTATAGGCATGATAACCCACTCATAGGACAGCCCTGTATTTGATCACTTGTGTCCTTCAACGGGGGAGACATTTCCTGTAGCATATCAGCCTGGTCTCACTCATAAGAATGATCCAGCCCAGAGTGCTATTCCATGAATGGGTTATCTTGGATATTAAGATGTGATTGTTCTCAGATTGAGTACCTTTTTTCTGTATGTATGAAAATGACCATAGGTATTAGACTCACAAATGGTCATAACGGTCTCTAGACATGGAGTCCTTGCTCAATGTGTCTTAGAAAGTGCAGCTATACCTCAATGAAGAGGACCAATTGAGGCCGAATCATAGCCTGGGGTTTGCTCTTTCTCCTGTTCAGGGGAGGATTGACTGGCATTTTGGGGCTGGATGATTTTCTTGAGTGAGACCAGACTGATGTGTTAGGGAATGTTTCTCCCCTATGATTGGCACAAGTGAGCAAAAAGGGCATTGCTCTGTGAGTGGGTTATCATGCCAATAAAGATTTAGCACCTATGGCCTTGTTTCTGTAATTCCATAATAACCAGTGTAAACTTAAATATAATTTTCTAATCATAAATGCCTCTAACTTTAATAAATGCTATAATGCTATAAATCATGCAAAAATTACACTGAGCACAGACATCTTGGAAAATAGACTATAGTTCCTAGACTATTTTGATCCTACATCTTGAAACTCTCCTAATGTACATGACATTTAAAATATTGTGTGTGCCATTCGGATACTAAAAATTAATGCTAAGCCTTAGAACACCTGACAGTATTTCAATATACAAATCAGCGGCTCCCTGTACTTTTCCTAAGTAGAAATATGTCTATTGATGTTGAAGGGATGTCAGCTTGTGCCTTTGTGTGTGGGTTGATGGAGAGTATAATATATTTTTTCTTTGTTCAAAAGGTCAGTTTTAAAATGGCAATATAAACATACACTGGCCAAGCATGGGTAAGAAAACCTTCATATATCTGGAAAAGTGAAACCTGTCACTGAAACTTTCTTTTTTATTAGCTTGCATGGTAATACTGGCCTGAGGTAACAATTAAATAGGGGTATTTTATGGCATTATTAGTGCACAGAGTGTTCAAAGGTGAAACAATTTGTCATGCCTGACTAGCACACAGTGTGGAAACTGACTATTAAAATGAAACCATAAACTTAAGTCAATGTATTTTAAAAATCCTGAAAACATTTGTATGACTTTCATGCTCCTATTGAATCCTTTGAAAGTATTTTCCCACAGTACCGTATTGCTGGTCAGTAAAATAATATTGTTTTTTTTACATATGTAAATTATACATTTAATGTATAATTTAATTTCATAAGCCCAAGTCAAATATTCTATTTGATAAATATGGTGTATAGTATATGGAAGATTTAATGTTCTCTATGTGGGTGTCACATTATGAAAACATATTTCATGGACATTTTTGAATGATTTTCTAAATGAAGGAATCTGTCACCATAATAGGGATATAGCGATAATGTGTCCTATTTGAAACATGTTGTCTCCATAGTGTGGAGATTCTAGGTAAGTAGTGTGACAGTCTAGGGAGTACAGTAAAAAGAAAAGATCATACTCTTTATAATTTGTAAATGGAAGAAACAGAGAAGCAGCATCCATATATGGTAGAGAGACAAAGACGGTGAGCTAAAGCGTCAAGGAGGTTCTGGTGCAGGTACTTATGGGTAACAATGTAGATAATCCAGATATCTAGGGGGGTAAAAAAATATAGTACTCTAGTACTATTGCTGCAAAATACTATAAGCTACTGTAGTACTATTATGCATACGTACTGTATATTATGAACCTGCCCATTAAATACTCACTGGCATTAGCCAATTTCTTACTTCTCAAATATTATTCAAGAATTGATCCATACTAGTTAAAATTAAATTTCAAGTACTCAGCTGCCTCTGATGCCTGCCTTCCTGTTTGTCCACTTTCTTATCAGACCCCACAATGGGTGTGCCAAGGGCATCTCCATCTGGACCCGACCCCAAAGACTTAGATCAGAGTACCTACCATGTCTGAGGGTCTTCAACTCAGTATGAGCCAACTTGTCCTAAAAGATCAGGAAGTAAAATTTCTTAGTAATTTTACACTTCTTACAATATTATTAAAGTTTCGAATATTTAGCTTTTGCTGAGTATGATACACATTTACAGGCTCTTGAATATGTATCCAGAAATGTTAAAGGATCCTAATAGATCCTAAGTAGAATACAGCTCATACAAAAATATTTTCAGTTAGTTAAAATAATAAAGCAGAAAAAAATATAACTTGCTAAACAACACAGTACTAAAACCGCTACCCGGAAGAAAGCCATACGTAATAACTCAGGTAAGTATTTGTAAAGTACAGCAGGAAGAGAAAACACTTTCAGGTGATAAAGGTTCTACTTCAATTTCAAAGAATCATGTTATGCAGAACAAAATAATGGTTATTATTTAATAATAACAAAATAAAGGATAATATTTTTTAAAACATTTTTCAAAAATTAAAAAAAATCTCCAGCAATTATTTTTTATTTTCTTTAAACATTGTTAATTATGATAAATGTATTAAATCATATTGAGCCATCAAAATGGGTGTTCTTTATAAGAAATAGAGCTTTGAAAGTAAGTTAATGAACCACTCAATTAAAGCACAAATACAGAAATTATATGTGATTAACAACAATGAAATTGTTAGTATATAGGTACCAACATATATACTCTGTAGTGCAACTATGGAGGGCTAAATATCCTTTAACTACTGAAAAGGGCAAGCAATGCAGATATAAATTTGGTTCTATTCAACAAGTTTTCACAATAATATGGAATTCCCAATCTAACTAAACAGATTCACAAAGAAGGACAATTTACAATATGATCATTCACCAAAGCAACAAATAAAGGAAGCAATCAAAGCAATGGATCCTCTCAGAAGAGAGCAATTGCATGTGATGCCACACCCCATGACACTATTAATCCGACCTCCGTGGTCTACATAGATGTAATAGCTGTATTATAACCTTCTTGCAGCTCCCTCATAGGCTCCGCCCAGTGACAGTGCTTAAGACATCATAGTCCTGTCCCCCTTAAATGAGCACGATCAGTATGAACCAGAGTTTGATTGGTCTCTGCTTGAGGGGAAACTGACAGTCAAAAGTTAAAAAAAATATTAACTTATTTTAAACTGGATACTGTTTTTAATTGTCTGTACCCCCAAAAAACATGAACTTTACTATTTAGATAGGTATACTCGATTAGTTTAAATATTTATTCAAAATCCATATTTTTATCATCAGTTATACAATTTAATTGTTAAATGAAAGTCAATGCAACATATGGGATAGTGCACATATTGTATTGTGATGACCCAGAGTTGAGGGGCCACGTGTACCCCAAGAAATATATATATACTAGCGACTTGCCCGTCAAAAAATGACGGCAATTAAGTATGTATGTTTTCAATTCTGTTTTGCATGTAATATGCGTAGTTGCGACTTGTATCCTTTTTCTTATCTATAACGAAGTACAATTATTATATAAAACATGTTTATTTTTTTTAACATGCAACTTGTAGGTGAGCTACTGTTAACTGATCTTTTTTTTAAGAGTAGTAACATTTTATTTGAAGAACAGGTCAACATTATATTAATGAGAATTGTAAACATGACATAATGTTTTAACATGCAACTTGTAGATTGAAACTTAGCCAATTGTATCAAAGGAGAAAAAATATAATTCCTTCCGGACCCCATTAACTGGTAATCGGATTACTCCCTGGATTAATATTTTGCATTGAATGATACATTTAAATTGTACAACAAAAGCTCCTCCTCCTCTTAACATGAACTTTGAAATATATGCAATTAAACAACTTTGCAAGTTTTTTATAAAAATAGTAACATTATGGAGAGGCGTGGCTAACTGTGGAAGAGAGAGGTCGCAAGTTGCCTGAGCTCTGCAGCTCCCACAGATATTTTTCCCATAAATTGCCCTAAAATCAACTGGGATTCAACATTAGTAGGGGGTAAATAAGAATCAGTGGATCATTCCAATATTTTTCTTCGCCAATATGAACTAAATTCAGGCTGCATGTGGTTGAGGCCTAGGCTAGGCGCACATCTTACCTTGCCTGGCCAGGACACGTGACTATCAGCTCTACTGTGTGTAGGGCCCTGCCGGAGGCAGAAAGGAGAGGTGTGGAGCAATGCTGGTGCTGCTGTGGTAGAGCAAACAAGGAGGTTCCTGCCTAGGTCGGGGACTCCTGCTGGTGCCAGGAGAAGGAAGCCTCGGACATCTGGAGGCACTACACAGAGGCTGCTGCTGCCACACAAGCCAGGAGCTAACACCGGGGTAAATCTGGGGCCATAGTGACACGGAAACCCAGCCAAAGAACCTTTGCAGACTCTGATTAGCCTGTTGCTCCGGAGCTGCCACTACACTCTATGAAGCTAAGGTTCTAAATCTAAGGTACCTGGGATTGTTTGGTGGGAGCCCCCTATAGGACCCCAAAAAGAGATCTTCCCTAGACATTTCCTGTAAGCCCATGCTATTAGAGGTGTTGTTGGCCTGCTCTCCATAACCTATATCAGTCAAGTCTATTAATACTCTCACTATATTGCAAGCTAATACAATTTACCTATTTAACAGCGCCATCTATTGGTCAAGTTGGGAACATCACCTAGTTAATTCAATTCTACCTACACAGTAAGTGGACTCGTTAAACTGCGCCATCTATTGCCAATACAACACTGAACACACCGCAAGTGAACTCACTGCATTGCTCAACAGCGTCATCTATTGGTCAAATTTGGAACTTTACTATATAAATATAAACTCTAAACACACAGCAAGTGAACACACTGAATTGCTCAAACATTACCATCTATTGATTAAGTTTGGAACTCCACTTTGTCAATATAATTTTGACCATGTAGCAAGTGAACTCATTGCATTGCTCAACTCTGCCATCTATTGGTCGAGTTTGGATTTCAGTTTGCCAAGATAACACTGACCACACAGCAAGTGTACTCACTGTACTGCTCAACATCGCCACCTATTGGTCAAGCTTGGAACTTTGCCTGGGCAATATAATTTTAAACCCACAGCAAGTGAACTGCTCAAACACTGCCACTCTTCCAGAGCAAAATTCTAACTCTTCAACCCTCTCAGGATCTATCTTGAGCTTGAGACCAAGCTACAAACATTAACATATGACAAGAGAACTTACATTTCACTGGACTTGTTCTTTTCTCATTCAACCTCTGAGTGGAACATTATCACTTGCATGAGTGAGGTGTGCAGTGTACAAGCTCACATGATAGCTTAAACTTGGCCTTAAGCAACTACATGGACTTTAAAATTATTTCTTCTTAATGTACCTCACCAATTCAAGAATCTACTCTTGACTGTATCTGTTGGCTTCTCTAACCTGTGCTGGTCCTCTTCTGTTCAAACCACGTGTGGTCTCAGGACGGGGCTTCCGTTCCTTTTCTTCCCGCTAAACATCACTGAAGTGGCTTCTCTAACCTGTGCTGGTCCTCTTCTGCTCAAACGGCGTGTGGTCTCAGGACGGGGCTTCCGTTCATTCTCTTCCCACTAAACGTCACCGAAGGAAGCACAGAAGTGGCACAAGCACACTCACTTCAACACCCCAGCCTGAATTGGACAACAGAGTGGACTGAACCTGCGAGTAATAACCTGGCCACAATTCCTGCAAACACACCTTTCTCTACCGTCTAACAGCCTGTAAAACGAGTGGCCTATCTCTACCAACAGGCAGACAATGGGGCCCACAGACTCCCTACTTGCACAGAACCCACCGGGAGAAGACACAAAAAGCCAATCCACAAACGATAAGGGCCAAGAAGACCAAACAACCACGGAATGTTCAACACTCTCCAAAAACATTGAATAAACCTAAAGAGATGTAACAAAGAAAAAGTTCCCCAAACATAGGGACGCTAACATTAGCACTTATCACTGGGAAAATCGTAACCATAGAACTCTCACTGAGATGGCGGGCGTCGCCACTAGGAAAAACAACAAGGGAATTCAATCTTACTACTTGCCAAAGTCTTCAACGAACACTTTAACCAATAATACTACCATTGCCACAGTCCACGCAACTGCTCACATGGAAATGTCGGCGCCTAGCACCATAAGCGACATCCAAGACTTAAAATAATTAATAACCAACTTTAGAGAAGAAATCAAATCCGACATCCAGAGAGTGAAAACGGAACTATCCACAGAGATACAAAAGGTGGACGATAAAACAACACAGCTAGAAACAAAAATTTCAGACATCATACAACATAACAGCAGGCTAGAAGAAGAGATCTTGGCCTTGAAAGAAGAACAATCAAGGCAGCAGCTACAGCAAGAAGACCTAGAAAACAGATCCAGACGACAAAACATTAGACTGAGAAACGTGCCGGAGACAGTCAAAGACCTCCATGCATACCTAAGCGATCTTTGTGACATTCTCCTCCCAAACACCCACCCGGAAAATATGAGAATGGACAGAGTCCACAGAGCTCTAGGCTTCCGACCGTCACCACAAGAACGCCCAAGAGACATCATAGCCAGATTCCACTACTACTCCACCAAATAACTATTTATGAAGGCTGCAAGGAAAGGCATTCCTCCCATTGAGGGTCACCAGCCTCTGCTCTTCTCTGATCTGTCTCCCTTGCCAAAAGGAGACAAATGAAACCTTTACTGGACTGTATCTTAGCGCAAGGCTGGAGGTATACGTGGGGGTTCCCATTCTGCCTCAATGTCTCCAGGGAGGGAAACATTTTCACTGTCAGAACTCCAGAGGAAGGAATCAACTTGTTGGCAGAATGGAACATCAGAGTCAACGACGGAGAAAATCTACACACATCAGAAAGCCCCAGAGAGAGGCGACCTCCCTTGAACGAAGACAGAGACTTAACACAATAAGTTGCCATCTTGTATTTACCCTACTACTCTGATAATCAATGCTATTTAAAAGTTAAATGAATAGGACCAGTAACACAGTAATCACACCAGTGAGAGAGGGAAACGTCTAAAGCACATCATAGATAGACAACCCAGGCCGTAGAGGAAAAGACACGCTACACTTAAAAGGCGTCCCTACAGGCGCTAACAAATAGCCAGCCACATACCCCCACAAAAAGTAAAGTTTAGGCGGTCCGGTTCAGTGTCAGATTAAAGACACTAATTGGCCCACCAGTAAAATAATAAGAGGACAGCAACCGCTCTCCTTATAGTAGTTTAAGTTACTACGCTCTATTTAAACAAAGAACAACAGAAATTTAAATTACACTAGGAATTCTCTTGACCACCAGAGAGACGCACCAACAGACTCTCAAACCTAGGCTTAGTACCCAGAGTAGCCATAGGGACCTCCTCTAGAGGAGGAGAAGTTGTCCATACAGTTATTAGCCCAGGTTCTGTTGACCCCATAGAATTGTGTATATACAGTTGCTTCGTTAACTACTGTTTCTCTCCTTGAGTACAGAGACTCTCACACGCATTTGACTGCTGAGCGGTTTTCGCGGAGACCAGCAGGAGGCACAGGAACACTAGACCGTACGCATCCTGGAAGGTGAGACAACCAACCGCACTCACCAAAATGTCACACACCTCAGTAAGAAATATGGACATTGTCATAATGTCACATAATGATCATGGACTGAACGAACCAGTCAAGAGGGGGGTGGCCTTGAGGAACTATCAAAAATTAAACCTAGACATTGTAATGATTCAAGAAACTCATTTTAGAAAACAAGCAGTACCAAAATACTGGGGGGGAAGTCTTCACACAGGCGTTCCACGCTACCTCAGAAGCCAAACAAAAGGGAGTCACCATTTTGTTCCACAGAAGACTCAACTTCCAACTAAGTAAAATCCAAAGGGACAAAGAAGGCAGGTAGATAGCAGTTCACGGGACAACACATGAACGGAAGGTCACACTTTTGAACATATACGCCCCGAACACAGACCAAACGCCATTTTTCCAGAAAATACAAAAACTCACAGATAGTTGGGATGACGGGCTTAAGATAATAGGAGGAGACATGAATGCGGTTTTGGATGCATCCAAAGACAAGTCAAACGACCCAGACTCACACAAAACCCCCACGGCTACCAAAGCACTAAAAAAACGACTAAATTAAAATTGTATGATTGACACCTGGAGAAATATGAACCCCACAGAAAGAGAATACACATTTTTTTCAGCTAGACATGGGTCGCTTTCCAGAATAGATTACATCCTGATTCAACAAAACATTGCAGGGAACCTAACCGAGGCCTCAATATGCCCCATAGCATGGTCAGACCATGAACTGGTCAAAATTTCCATGAGAGACCTTCTACCGAAGGGAAATAGTCCGACGTGGACATTAAACCCTGGCATGCTAAATGACCCAACCACACGCGAAAAAATTAGGGCAGCAATCACAGAATATCTTGATCTTAACAAAGTAGGCGAGATAAACATAGACGGAATTTGGGCAGCCCACAAAGCAGTAATCAGTGGAGTCTGCATACAAATTAGTTCGATCAAGAAAAAAAAGGACCAAGCACAAATTTCACTCCTAAATCAGAAAATATCAGAGGCCCAAAACTATACGGTAAACACAAATCACGACACACTTACGAGAAGGTACTAGGATACAAACAAGAACTCAACTCTATACTGAGAGGAAAAATGGTCACTATATTACAACGAACCGAAGCCAAATTCTTCAGAAACGCAAACAAGCTTGACAGAATGTTGGCTAATAGACTAAAAGAAAAGAGAGCAAACTCATTCATTGCCAAACTAATCACCAAAAATAAGCAAATAGTCTTTAAACCAGATCAGATAGTAAGCGAATTCAGGCAATTTTATGCTGACCATTACACCAAATCAGGCAACTCGGGTACCCCAACTCACAAACTAGAAATCGAAAACACACTAAGTAGCATAAATATACCACACCTAGACCCCGCTAAAGCCAGTTCACTCTTAGAGCCCATATCGGTCAAAGAAATACAGGAGGCGATCAAGACAACAAAAGCACACGGGGCACCGGGCACAGACGGGTACTCGAACCTCTATTACAAACATATGAGCGACCTACTCAGCCCTACCTTACACAAACTATTTAACAGCTTCTTAGAAGGGGGGAAAATAAAACCGGAATTCTTAGAAGCCAAAATAATAGTAATCCCTAAACCAGGAAAAGACCCAACCCAATGTTCTAGCTATAGACTAATTTCCCTGATCAACACCGACTTAAAAATATACACTAAAATTTTGGCGTCCAGACTAGCGGAATTGATTCCTGAGATAATACATCCGGACCAAGTAGGCTTCATAAGGGGTAGGGAAGCGCCAGATAACACCAGAAAGATCATTGACCTCATTGACAAAACTAACAGAGGAGAAAGCCACGCGATGGTGTTAGCACTTGATGCCGAGAAGGCTTTTGATAGATTAGACTGGACATTTATGAACGCAACACTGATCAAATTCGGTTTACCGGAAGGTTTTCTCAAAAGCGTCGCATCACTATATTCAGAACCAACTGCTCAGGTAACTTACCAAGGACACAATTCTCAAAAACTTAAAATCACGAGAGGTACACGACAGGGGTGCCCACTGTCCCCACTGCTGTTCGCCCTTAGTATAGAGCCCCTAGCAATAGCTATTTGCCAACACTCAGACATATCGGGAATACCGGTCGGTCTGACAGATCACAAAATACGCCTCTTCGCAGACGACATTCTCCTAACAATCTCAAACCCCCTAGTCAGTCTTCCCAACCTATTCAAACTCTTGTCTGAATTTGGCCCACTGTCGGGGTTCAAAGTAAATATGAGCAAAAGCATAGCCCTTAACTTATCCCTCCCACCCACCATGGAAAAGCAACTAACCAACAATTTTCTGATAAAATGGTCCCCAAAATCTATCAATTATCTAGGCATACAAATTACTAAAGCGACTAAGGCCCTATATGAAGCGAACTACCCAACCCTCATTAAACAAATAACAAGAGACCTGCACAGGTGGTCAGAGCTAAAGATCTCATGGCTAGGAAAACTACATGCCATTAAAATGAACATACTCCCCAAACTACTTTACCTGTTTAGGACCATACCAATATCAATTTTGGCAAAAGAATTGAAAACGATACAAAAAATGTTGACGAGCTTTCTGTGGAACAACAAAAAACCTAGAATAAACAGAGAAACAATTATCGCAACTAAGAAGAGAGGCGGCCTCTCATTTTCAGATATCTCTTGTTACTTCAAAGCAGCTAGACTAGCTCAATTAGCAAAGTGGTACGTCAGAGACTCCCCCCCAGTATGGGTCCAGATAGAGAAACACACACTGAGGGCCAATGACTTAATCATGCATCAATTACCATGGCTCTCCATCCAGCAGGGCTTCAAGCTACCCCAATCACTACCAACTAGTGTGAGGCACACAATAACCTTATGGAAAGACATAAATAGGAGGACCATGCTTCTAAACACAGAATCCGGGCTTACTCCCTTGTGGCCCCAATCGGCCAGCCCCAAAATAAATACTAATGACCAATATAGATGGTGGATCGAAAATAACTGCTCAATTGCGGCAGATTTACTAGTAGTTAATCAAAAATGGTCCACTACTGCATTCCTAGACAAAAAACACCTACCTCCAGGGGAATGATTTAACCTATTCGCTATAAATCAAAGACTAACTCAAACCATCAGGAACAAAGGTGGACAAAACAAAACCATATTCGAAAAGTGTTGCATTAATTACCCAGGAGGGAAAGGCAATATTTCCACAATATATAACCACTTATGCGAGTTAGCCACTCCTACCAAACTCCACTATGAGAGGGCATGGGAAGCAGACCTCAACATACGCTTAGATAAGGACCAATGGAACAACATTCTGAAACAAGCAAAAAACTCCTCACTTAATATAATTCTGAAAGAAAATTCATATAAAGTGGTCTTGAGATGGTACCTAACCCCAGTTAGAATGCACCTAGGAAACCTGGGGATTAGTGATTTATGTGAAAGAGGATGCAATCAGAAAGGGACTGTAATTCATACATTTTGGGAATGCCCTATGATTAAACACACTTGGGTAGATACATATAAAACATTAGAGAAACTATGGGGTCGGAGTTTTCCCATGAGACCAGAGGAAGCCATCCTGGGTCTACCGGGGTTGTCCAACTCGGAACAATTCCTAACCAACCAAATCTTCTTAGCAGTTAGAAAGATAATGACCGCCCACTGGAAAACACCCACCCCAATATACGAGATAATTCTAAGCAAAATTGAGTTTGTTCGGTCCATGAGCATTTTATCTGCAGAGGTGAATCATAACTACAAGCGCTGGGCCTCCTGCTGGGCTGCCTGGGAGACAAGGTTCGGCAGAGGAATGGGGTGAGTAATACTTCCCTCCTAAGGGATCTAGAAAGGAAAACAAGACAAGAGAAATCTTAACTTATCCAACACCAATAGCCTAACACAGTTACCCAAGATCAGAGGCTACATCTATTAAGAGAGTTGATACCAGTCAGGGTCAGGACTATATGAGGACAGGAAACACAGTTTACAAAGATCATCCCAGTGTTATGGGACTTCACTACTCATAGTTTCCCCCTTAGCCCCAATCCAGTTAAAAGTTACTTTCAGCAGACATAAAACTAGAGAAAGGAAAAGAGGAGGAGTTCTGGACAGAAAGACGTTATATAAGAAGATAGATGAGATGAATATGCTCACTGTTATTTTCTACTTACCTCGTCTAATGTGTTGTTTTTGGTTACTCGACGAGTTTTGTCTGACTGTCTAATAAAAATCATTTAATATAAAAAAATAGTAACATTATAAACAGTAACATAAAGAAGTAACATTTAAACTCTAAGGCCCTCATTCTATTATTGGCCGTAGGAGATGTGGGGCCGCAAGGACCGGCCACGAGCTATTTGGCTATTCTATTCCCTTCCGGCCGGGGATTCCGGCAGGCTTGCGGCCGGCGCCTTGTTATCCCTTGCGGCCGCACGCGCCGAAGGCAAGCCTTTGATCTTAAACGGCCGCAAGAGTTTCGGCCGCAAGAAAATCCTGGTTGCTATTCAATTGCTCCGGGAACCCTCTCTGCAAGCCTAAAACCGAGCCGCAGCTTACTTGCAGCAAAAAGGTCCCGCAGGCACACATTTAAGCACATTATAAAGCCATAATAAAGCCATCCTGCACTCTGAGGAGACTATAAAGTGATTGTAGGTGTTAGCATTCATAGCACAACATTCCCCTACACTCAAATCCGTAAATAAAATGTATTTTTAATTTATGTCACATATCCATGTAAAAAGTCCAGAGGGCTTTGAGCACCTCAGACCCGCCCACGCTGGGGACGGAAAATAAACAGTTAATGTAATCTCGGATTTGGGCTGATGTGCAAGCTTGAGAAGGGGGTTGCTATTAATCCTCATGTCCCCCATTATGATCCCTAGCATTTACAGAGCTTTACAGTGCCGTCTTGAATTTATTTTTGCTTTTAAAGATTTCTGAGCTTACTGCCGGTTGCAAGATATACGGCCGGCCAAAAGGGGATATCCTTGCGGTGCTGTATAATTGAATTGCATAGAATTGAATTGATAATAGAATGAGGCCCTATTTGTTGTAAAATGCAAGCTAAGTGTTTTGTGGGGCTAATCATGGTAAAAGGCTACTTCCATAAAATTGTAATCTATTATTTTGTTGTTGTTGATTTTTGATGGTTGATATTTAGTTGTTATAGTTGTAATTTGTAAAAATGACACATAGAGTTTCCTATGTGAAATAGTGGTTCTCTAAAAAGAGTTCGCCATTTTATAGAGTTTCTTATTGAAATAGTGGTGCTCTAAAACGAGCTTGAGTGACTTCAAAGTTGTTCCTTGAAATTAAACCACTGTACTCTATTTTTTTTTTCTTTCGTGTGACATTGTTGTTGAGTTTTTTTTTTTGGATGGGTCTGAGGCATGTCTTGTATTGTTATATTTTGTGTCATTAAAGTTATAGTACTTCATAGTAGACAAAGTTTTTTGAAAAAATGCGTCCATCATCTAATAAATCACCTTGACTTTCATTGTTTTCAATGTAAACTTTAATAGCCTCTGGATTCTTGCATCTTGAGAATGCAACATACAGCTGGCCATGTGCAAATACTGGTTCTTCTAAAAAGATACCCAAAGATTTGAAAGTTTGTCCTTGTGCTTTATTAATGGTCATGGCAAATACCATGATAATGGGAAATTGTCTCCTTTGAAGTACAAAAGGGAGGCTACTTTCACTTGGTGCCAAATCTATTCTTGGTATAAATAAATCTCTCTCCTTTATGGGCACCAGTTAGAATTCCAGCATGTATGAAATGGTCTTTTAATTCTTGAACAATTAATCTGGTCCCATTACATAGGCCTTTTTTGGGTTCATATTTTGCAGTAACATGACAATTGCACCTTTCTTTAGCTGCAAAATATGTGGTGGCATTCCAGAGGGAGTTTATGAGTTAATGAATTCAGTTGAAAAGTTTGTCTGACTTTCTTTGTCATTACCAAGTACAGAATCAGCACTGTGATAATTTATTCTGTGGTGCATTTTAAAAAAAAAAATATTTCATTATTGAGGAGTAATGCATTCTTATTTTTATTTTTGTTAGTATTACTTTGTTGGCAAGCTTTGCATAGTCCTTGTTATTTATTGTAGTTTGGAATATAGCTAATATGAGTGTCTTCGGGTAAATTTTGTATTTGGTCTGTTTTTCCTTCTTCAATTTTAATGTGCCAATCATTGAATTAATTTTCTCCTTCTGATCTCATATGTTGTTGTAATTGAAGATGGGTAAATAGTTTCCATAGTGTACTTGACTTCGACAATGTCAGTTCGATTTCCATGTACAATGACAGGTAATGTTTGTCTAAAATCTCCACCTAACAACATTACCTTTCCACCAAATGGCAAATTATTATCCATGACTTCACGAAGCAAACGGTCAATACATTGTAGGGCATGGCATGACATCATTGTAGCTTCATCTATTATAATTAATTTCCTTTTTTTTTTCTTTTCTTGCTTGTAATGATGTCATGCGAATATCCGACACTGATGTTTCCAAAATAGGAACTGGCAGTATGCACAGTTCTTCCACCTTCTAACAAAAGTAATTCCAGTGGTTGCAAATGCCATAGCTATTTGACCTTGTGCTCGAACAAAAGTCATCAATAAATTATATAGATATGTTTTTCCTGATCTGCCAGGTCCATCCAGATTGTGGCAAGTCTTCCTTCTGTTCTTTGTCTTTGTAGTTGAGTGTCATAGTCTTCAAAGTTTATGTCGTCTATGAGACCTGGATGTGGCAGATTAAGACTTGCACAACTTAATCTATGAGTTTAAAAGACCTCTTGGATTTCAATTAATGCTTTTAATTGTGCAATAGGCTCATTGTATTGTTGCAAAAAGTC
The DNA here is from genome assembly GCA_027410445.1 of Discoglossus pictus. Classification (NCBI taxonomy): domain Eukaryota; kingdom Metazoa; phylum Chordata; class Amphibia; order Anura; family Alytidae; genus Discoglossus; species Discoglossus pictus. The sequence goes on from CM050166.1 coordinate 230,204,907, forward strand.
TTCAGCCATATTTATTTTAAATTTGTCCCACAAAGCTAATGCATTTGGAGCATTTGAGAAGATACAAATGAATGCAAATTGTTCCCTCATCTGCCATGGCATTTGACATAGTGCTGCTTCTTCTAGACATCTTTCCCACTCTGAATCATCAGCTAGGAAGTTTCTGTGTTGCGTAGCTAAATTAAATGATTCATAAACTATGTCATTAACAGTTCTTAACTGTTCAAAACTTTGTGCACCAGGAACATTTATAAGTAGTAATCGTAAGCATAAACGTTCAAGGTCTCTTGGACTATATTGTATAGAGTGTAAATTCTTGGGATTATTTTATTTCCACGACTTTTTCGTTTGGTATGGAATGTCAATATATAACAATTCCCTTGCCTCTAAGTCAGTAGAATTTAATTGAAACCATGCAGTTAGTGTAGTTTGTCGATGCTCACTTTGTGACAAAGCATGTGTTTCATTTCCAATATGGAAATACACTAAATGTCTTTGTGGCAAATGTACAGCTGATCGATATACTGCATGTGAGCGATAGTGCATTTCAAATTTAGAAGACGCCACATTGCTTCTGGCGCACTTACATAGCGAGCATCTACACAAGATGCAAGTTCATCATGTACTAACTCACTGTGTTCGTTATTTTCAGCACATATCTGTTGTCTACCTTTTTGCCACGAATAATGGCAGTTTGACCTTCTCTTCTTCTATATAATGGATAGCCATCACAATTAGCATAGGTTTTGTCTCAATAATCTTTTGGAAATTCTTTAGTACATTTCTTATTTTCCATACATGGTGACTGTGGATTAATATCTCCACACAGTCCATGAACCCTACGACGAGTTACAATCTCATATAGTCCACCATGTATTTCAGAATCTGGTAGTTCAGCAATAATTAGTGAATCCACTTTGTCACCAGTCTCCAATTTATCTTTCTCTTGAAGTATTATAAGAATATGTGCATGTGGAAGTCCTCCTTTTTTAAAATTGAAGGTATAAACATAAGCCAGACATTTGCCAAATAACTGAGTTATGGTTATGTCACGTATTAATTAATTTAATTTGATTTTAAAGACTCTTGCCACTAAATCTGGTCTATCGGAAGCAGTTTGTCCAATTAGCAGATTGTGTGTAATCTCTGGCCATTGTGGATTACATGTAAACGTAACAAAATAAATCTGGTTTTCCAAATTTAGTTACAATAGCCATGGCATCATTGTATCTTTCTCGCATATTGCGAGAATATCCCTGGAATGAAGATGCTAAAATGATGGCTTTGCCAGCTGGCAAGTCTTTGGTTGTAGCACCCTCAGCGACATAATCCATCAATCCACAATACTGTTCTACACGTAGTTTATCTTGTTGATATTTGATGACGTTTAAATTATTTGCCTCAACTTGCAAATATGAATCAATGATCCATTGTTGTGTCAGTTTTCCGCCACATAAAATTGGATTGAATCCATCTCAAATGGCAATTTCAGCCACTTTAAATTCAAGCATGGAAATATTATTTCTCACACGAACTTTTGAATTTGGGTAACTCTGAAGAGTTAATTTGGGGTGCCAACCTGCTTCCCCATGTGGGAAAAATATGGGATATGTCATTGGATCCAAATTGCTACTTAAGATTATTATATTAATGAAAGGTTGCTCCTCATTTCTGGGATATATTCAAATATCTCTCTGAAATGGTGGTTCTCCTTCGTCATTTTGAAAGACCATTGCCACCTCATTTGATGTTGGCAAGTTATAACGGCAGTTATCAGTATGGCAATCTCTTTTAAGCACCTTATTGACCTTTGGGATTGGCAATTGATATATTGAATGAATTTGTTGTTCCTTTTCTACTTCTGCCAATTTGTTAACAGGCTTGAGAGTATGAGTTCTGAGCCATGATTTTTTCAAGCTCTATAAAAACAATGGGTAAGCATTTTTTATTTTCTTGAAGCTGCATACGTTGCTCAACAGCTTCCTTGTATCTAGGACATATAGTTGAGCACATTTTCTTTGCTCTCCTTCCTCTGAATGTAAATGAGAAGTACGATGGTACATTTGTTCTTGTACTTTAACTCAGTAAGGGCCATGTCCTGGCACATTAGCATCTAATGTTGCACCAATAGATGCAAACGATATGGCACTATTATAGGATCTTATGTTTATTTTGAAATGTTGGTAGTTGGGGAAAGTAGGCTCAGTCATAATGCTTTGTAAATATGTTGGGAATTGTTGTCTTTCTGCAAGTCTTACCTTGCCTTTTTGACAGCAACTAACGAACTCGCCATCTCTGGGTCTTTCCTGTTTGAAACACAAAACTGACAGACAATATTCATATCACCACAATTATGAACCTCTACTGCTAAAGATTTAAGTAAAGGACAATTATGAGAACATATATCAATATGACTCTCTAAATCATCATTAGAAATGTTATCTGATTGTTCAGCAACACTTTCTAAATGCTTTTGTTTTTTAGTTGCCTTCTTAGGGGTAGATTTTAGTTTTTCAGTTGATAGTCTTTTGCTTGCAAGTCTTTCGCATTCTCTTTGTCGTTGACTTTCCTTCTGTTCCGTCGTCTGATGCTTTGCCCATGTTTTTTGACATCCTCTAGTTTGCTGTCTTATCTTTTCCTGTTTCTTGTCAGTATCTGCCATATTAATCTGTAACTAAAAATAAAATATGATTTTTTTGTGTCCTTATTGTAATTTTTTTTTTTAACACCATATTTTTTTTTTCTACTATCCTGTTTTGTGTTCAGCACTGATGTCATTAGAGGTTTAGGATGTGGGTTTAGGCCTATAGGTTAGGGCAGAGAAAGCAGGATTTGTTGTTCAATTTTGTATGTATTACCACTATTTTTTGTACAATCTTGTTTCGTGTACACCACTGTTGTCATTAGAGTTTTAGGTTCTGGGTTTGGGCTTATAGGTTAGGGCACACAAAACAGGATTTTTTCTTAAATTTTGTATGTGTTAACAATATTTGTTATACTATCCTGTTTTCTGTATGCCACTTTTGGGATTATAGATTTAGGTTATGGGTTAGGCTTAGAGTTTGGTGCAGAGAAAACAGGATTTATTGTTCCATTTTATATGTGTTAACAATATTTGTTGAAGTATGGTGTTTTGTGTGCACCATCATTGGTAGTAGGGGCTTATGATTTATTTATTTTTTTCAATTTGACATTGGCGCGCAGCAAACAGGATAAGTTTTTTTTTCACTTGTTATACTATACCTTGTTTGAATTATTAATTGTGTATCAATGACAGAGGGTCCCCTGCTGCCAATCTTCGGTGTGAAACCGTGCAGCGCTGCAAATTATTCAGTGAAGCTCCTGAGGCAGAGTCTGTTGGAAATGTGAAGAAAAGTGAAATTTTGAAATGCAGGCTAAATATATATGTGTGTATATTTTTTTTGTAAAAGGCTAATTATTTTTTTAATAAAAATGAATAAAATCTATGTATTTTTATTTATTTTTTAAATTGAGATTATTTTACGGCACATTCACATATATGTGTGTTTGAAATCTTAGTATACATGAACATGGTTGTTGTTGGCAATATTTGAAAGCAAACCTTTTATTTTTATTTTTTTTCTGGATTTATTAATTAATTAAATGTATTATAGCTTACCTTTTTGTTGTAATTTGCAGATTGTAAACTTGTAAATTGGTAAGGAATTAGCTTCAGAACTAACGCCACCAGTGAAATGTCCAGTCACACTTTTCCTCACCTGAGGAGAAATGTAGAAATTTATAGAAAGTGGGCAATATTTATCGATTCGGAGGTGAAGTAGAAACCTTTAGGACGCAATACGCATACGCTATTTGCTTTCCGGCCGTCAATTTGCGTTCCAGCCGCCATTTTGCAGATAGTAGATATTTATTGCATGTGAAATGGTGGCGATTTTCTGTGTGGTACGCCCCGCCTAATGTGTGTTACGTGCCAAATAAACTGTTCTTGAGTGTTGGTTCAGTTTTGCGAGTACGTTTTGTAATTTTAAGTCCTTAGCGTAGTTTCTGTCGCTTACGGGATTTTGGAGTGTGTAAACTTTGGAAATGTTAGTGAAATCGAGGTGTAACCTGACTTCCAGACGTCCTGGGTGTCCCCCCTTGCTCTGGGTAATGTTTTTTTTTAATTTTTGTGTTTATTTATTATTCAGTATTTTCCTCTGTGCTCGGTTTGTCCGTTAAGGTCGTATTTTTGCGAGTCCGTAATGGTTTTACGGGTTTTATTTTTTTGTTGTTGTAAGGGCGCAATTTTTTTTCCTAAGTCCCGCGGCTCAAATTTTTTTGTTTAAGTCCGTAGTTAGTCATTGCGTGTTTATGTTTTTGTATCCAAGTCCCGATTGTGTGGTCGTTTTTAAACGATTGTGAGGCGCCGTAGAGCCTATACCTCCGCAAACGCGGCCCCTCACTTCACGAGGGTCCGCATTTGCAGTCGGAAAGTCGTAGGGGGTCGCGAGCGAGCCCACAAGCGTTAGCAACAACCCACATGCTGACAATTATATATTGTATTACCGTATATACTCGAGTATATGTCGAACCGAGTATAATACTGGGTAAAATGAGTGACTCGAGTATAAGCCGAGGGTGGGACATGTGCTGCCCCCTGTGTCCCTCTTATGCCCTCTGTGTCCCCCCTCTCTCTCCCGTGTCTCTTCTCCCCTCTCCCTTTCCTGTGTCTCTTCCCCCCTCCCTTATCACCCTCCTCATCCCCACTCCTCATTCTCAACCCCACTCCTCATCCTCAACCTCCCTCCTCATCCTCAACCCCCTCCTCAACCTCCCTCTTCATCCTTAACCCCCTCCTCTACCTCCCTCCTCAACCCCCCATCCTCAATCCCCCTCCTCAACCCCCCATCCTCATCCTCTCTCCTCAACGCCCCATCCTCAACCCCCCTCCTCAACCTCAACCCCTCTCCTCAACCTTAACCCCCCTCCTCAACCTCCCTCCTCATCCTCAACCTCCCTCCTCAACCCCTTCCTCAACCCCCCTCCTCAACCCCTCCTCCTCATCCTCAACCTCCCTCCTCATCCTAAAACCCCTCCTCAACCTCCCTCCTCATCCTCAACCCCCTGCTCAACCCCCCATCCTCAAACCCCTCCTCAACCTTCCTCCTCAACCCCCCCATCCTCATCCTCAACCTCCCTCCTCAACCTCAACCCCCCTCAACCCCCCTCCTCAACCTCATCCCCCCTCAGCCCCAATCCCCCTCCTCCACCTAAACCCCCCTAAATACCTCCCCCCTCACTTACCTGCTTGTGCTCCGGCCTCCGCTCCCTGACCCGGCGCCGGCGCGCCGGCGGCACCCGGTATATGCTAATGACGCGGCGTGCATGGGACATCACATGCACGCCGGCGCCGCGTCAAGGAGCGGAGGCCGGAGCAAAAGCAGGTAAGTGAGGGGAGAGGGGGGAGGTATTTAGGGCGGTTTAGGTGGAGGAGGGGGGTTTATGCTGAGGAGGGGGAGGGAAAGAGACACGGAGGGATAGAGAGACACATGGGGGGGTTAGAGACACAGAGACACACAGGGGGGTTAGAGACACAGAGACACACGGGGGGTTAGAGACACAGAGACACACGGGGGGATTAGAGACACAGAGACACACGGGGGGGTTAGAGACACATGGGGGGGTTAGAGACACATGGGGGGGTTAGAGAGACACAGGGGGGAGAGTGACTCGAGTATAAGCCGAGGGGGCCCTTTTTTGCCTTAAAAAAAGGGCTGAAAAACTCGGCTTATACTCAAGTATATACGGTATATATCCATGCTGATGATAGCCAGTAAGCTTGAAATAGCTGTACATGGATTGGATACACGGCCTGTGTTTATTCCAACCTTGGCTTTGCATTAAAGCTGTGTAATACAGCATGCATAAGCTTAAAGGAAGCCAGGTTTGATAATGGCTAAGGAATGAAGAGAGAGGCATTTGTGGGCACATTTGTTTATCGCAGCTCAACTTCCCAGAATGCAGTGTAATAACTTTTTTTCTCGGAACTCTGAGCTGGAAGCAGGTTTCTTAACTTGCTTTAGACATTCAAATGTAAACACAGATGTACTTTTTATTTACTATATATATATATTTTATTTTTATTTTATTTTTTATATATATATATATATATATATATTTATATATATATATATATATATATATATACAGTATACATACAGTATTTATATATATATATATATATATATATATATATATATATATATATATATAAATTTAGTTTGTGAAGAAAATGTTCCATCTCTTTTATGTGTTACATATACATACTATCATGTCTGAAAAGTATGAATAATATCCTAAATAAAATCAAATATATTCACAAACTCTCAAAGTCTTTTATAACCCTATGCCATAAATATATTTTACACTATAAATGTGAATATAAATATTTTATGCATTGGGATTAAAACTGCAAAAAATCTACAAAATAACAAAATCCATTAAAAATGAATACAATATTAATATATATCTATCTATCTTTCGATTAATCTATAATAAGAGAATAAAGCTACTTCTTGTAACGCTCAACAGTACAGACACTATGGCTAAATTACTAACTAAGCAGAACACCCTGTGGAACACTCATTTAACCTATGAATTGCAAGGTTATTTTTGTAACTGTGTCCTGTCTAACAGTAGAGTTGATGATTTATAGTCCCCACCAAAGCTTTATCATTTTTGTTCTCACCTTTGTTTCTATCATAGTTAATTAAAGAGAAGGTCATTGTCACCTTATGTTATAAACCTTCTTAACATAATGTATCACTTGGCTACACTTTAATAAGGGTGTTGTGAAGGAATAATGTAATAAGAAAAAATACTTTACTGCATAATCCATCCTGTTAACAATTACACTTCAGCTATTGCACTTAATGAAAGTTAATAAGCAGACAGAAATAAAGACTGCATCTCTCTAATCATTTGAAGTTTGATTAATTGGCACTTAGGCTAATGAAACAAATGCATAGCTGGCGTTCCTAAATCACAATCTAAATGATCTCTAAAATTATCTAGGAAAACAATTACATAATACTTAAAGGAGAAAAAAATCTAATAAAATCATGACTTATAAACATAGATTATACATTATTAAATCTTGCAACCATAAATCTGAATCCACTGCCAAGCAGCAGTATTTAAAGCAATATTAACATTAAGGCCCTTCATATAACCAAATAGTTGTATTTTGTTTTTTAAATCTGGAAAATAATATTTATTATTAAAGATATGTAATGTTCAGCTATAGTGTTCTAGTAATTATGCCTCACAATGAAGTGTATTTAGGAAACAAGGTAAAGTAGACTTTTTTTATAAATGAAATCTGTAAAAAAAAAAGAAAAGTTTTTTTTAACTAAGGCCATATACATTTTTTTACAGAATGAGATTATGACTGAGCAGCTCGGCTGTGTAAGATTCAACTTAATAATGTCAATGTGAATTAATCTAAATTGCACTAAGGACCAATGCATCCATTAAATAAGATGCTAAATAATGCAGTACCTTTCCCCTTTGGAAACCCCCATTGGCCTTTTCCACATTTTGTAGTGGTTCAACATGGATTTAAAATTGATTTAATTGGGACTTCTTCATTTCACTTACATGATATACTAATCATTTTGAATACTTGGTGAAAACACCTTTGGCTGCCATTATTGTCTTTTGGGTAAGTATGGCCACTCTTCTTGGCCAAAAGACTCAAGCTCTCTCAGACTGGATGGGGACCTCCGGGGAACTGCAACTTTAGCCTTGTCCAGATACTCAATAGGATTGAGGTGTGCACTCTGACTGGGCCATTCTATACCCTCAAGTACTTTGTTTTAAACCATCCCAGTATATCTACGAATGTGTGTTTAGAGGCATTGTCTGACTCAAGGGTGAACAGCCCCAGTCTTATGTTTCTTGCAAAATGAAAAAGGGTTTCGTCGAGATTCACCTTATATTTGATTTCAACCAATCTGCCCTCATTCCTGACCAGTTCCCCAATCCCTGATGACGAAAAGCATCCCCACAATAACACAATACCACCAACATCCTGCTTTTGCGTGGGGATGGTGTTGTTAGGATCAAGACTTGAGTTGGCTTTGCACCATGAATAGAGTTTTGCATTGATGTCTCATTAAGCCAGACAATCTTTTATCATGTTTGTTTTATCTCCCACCGTCTATCACTCTCACTAACAAGGCAGTATTTTCTGGGAACCCCTATCCTCTGTTAACAGAGAGAGGTCTGGCGTCAGGACTAACAGTATGTAACTAGTATTAGCTTCTTGGTTCACCAAGTCTGCCAACCTGCCAACCTGCCTACCCATCTTAAATCATGGAGCTGCAGCAGACACTCATCTCAGCTACAGCCATTAGATCTAAATAAGTAACTTCTGGCAGTCCACTGTTGCCTGTTCATGAGCTCAGACATTTCCACTGTACTAAGTTCCTGGGGTCATCTCCTGCTATTGGTGGATTGTGTTATTTTCAGTCTGGACTCTGACTCCAGGACTCTTGTAGTTGGTTCAGTCCCTACCTTGGTCCTGTGGGCTTGTTTCCAGGACGGTTGGCGCCTAAAAACTTGAAATGTTTTTTTCAACAATGGCTTTCTTCTGGCCATTCAGTTTCTCACATCTTAGCTGTGGATCTCTCATGTCCCTTCTGAGTCATCACTGGCCTCTTGGTTGTTCCTCTTACTAATGCTCCCACTAGGGTTTGGTGGCTAGTCTTTTGAAAGCTGATTCCCTGCTGTGCTATATTCTTTCTGTGGATGCTCAAACTTTGCGATGTGTTCTTATAACTAAAATCTTGAATGGCAATTCTACAGGGCTTTATCCCAGATTTGATTTGTTATTGTCTTAGTTTGTTTAGATATGACTTCTAACCAACTCTGGGGCCTTACAAGCACATGTGTATTTATTCTGATATTACCCGGCACTTTATTTACACACAATTAGGCACCAGTTAACAAATCATAGGACTTTTGAAGGAAATTGGCTGCATCATAATTTATTTATGGATTTCACAACAAAGGGATGAATGCTTAATCAATCAATGAATGATTAATTCCATGTTATAACATGATGTACTATCACTTTAAGTGAAATCAGTCTGGTGAATATTACATCTATAACTTCAATGAATTCTTGCTTAGTGGGGGTTAAGGGGTGCTGTGGCAATTTTAATCTTATTCAGCTATCAAAGAGAGGCTCTGAACTTCTGACTGTTCCCACCTTCAACACCCCTCCCTCCACTGATAACTACAGACATACACATACACCACTCTGGATGTGATGCAACAAACATAAAATGGATTCCTGTACTCATAAATAGATTCTTCAAACCTTTAGATTTTCCCCCAAAAAAAATGTTTTGGTCCATGCTTATGCAGCTGCTAATATTCTTAGTTTGACACATACTTAACAAACAAATGTATTTTTTTCATGAACTGCAGTGGTCCTTTAAATGCTAGTAGATGGCTCCCATGAAGGGAGTGACCCAAAATCAGCAGTGGACAATCCGGTCCCACAAGGTCAGCCAACAGTCCTGGATTTCATTCTATCTCTTTAGGGATCATGGTGAATCGACCATAATGAAAATGAGTAACTATGGCGTGGTAAAGCAACGAGAACCATACATATCACTTTATTAGTATTTTACTGTTTGTGCAAAACAGAAAATAAATATTTTCTTTACTCTCGCATTCCCTTCTTCCAACTTCATCTACCAACTTCTCTTACCATATAGATTTCTTTCTTCGTTCTCCATTGCGCCATATAAATAGATAGCTCACTCCAGACAGGTGCTACATTCTTACCCAGCAGACAACCACCAATATTACTACTACACTAGAAAGCACTATCATAAAATCTTTATTTTCTCTCATTCTGTTGTTATGAATATAAAGATTGTATATTCTTCTGTCAGAAGCGATTTCCTAATGACCAGCTGTTAAAAACCTCAGTGTATAGTATAGTGCCTGGGGCTGGACTGGTTACCGTTAAATGCTCCTCGGGATCGCTCTCGAGATCCATAACATTGTTGTCAGAGTGGTACAATGGGTACTACATGTGCAACACTGAAGTTTCAGCTAGTTTTGCATTGAATACATTTCAACTACAGATTGGTCAGTCAATAATATCAATATTATTCATTTTGGTGGAATGTTTAAAGTGTTAAACTGTCCTCATTTCTCTTATTCCAGATGACCTGCTGACCAATGGTGTAGCGTACTTTTTGCATAAAATGTATAGTTTTTACATTACTTTTGTACTTAGAGGTCTTAACCAAAAGTTTGTATCTACTATGAATACCTCACATTGACATATTAATTTGTCAGCATGAGCTTTGCCCAAACCCATCATATACAATGAGTGTCTATTTAAAGCCAACATAGTTAACACATGACAAGTGATTGAATAATGGTTTTGTTCTAGAAACTCAAATTGCAGAACCTAAGAAGAGATAAACAGATGAAAAGAGAAGAACCAGACCAATATGGTTTATTTAGATGCAGATTGGGTTTACAGATGGTTTGGATATGATCATATGGCTAATCTGGGTAATTATTAGTGGCAATGACAATATTAATGGGAGATGACATGTCCTAAAATGTTTTTAGAAATACATTTTTGGAACTAAAGGAAAGCACAACAATGTGTTATTTTCTGGAATACAACCATTGCTTTGAACTAATTTACAAAGTCTGAAGCAATTTTAAGGGAAATTATAGTGGAAATCAAATCATACCCTTTAAAAGTATCCACTGCATCCACACATTAACATCAAAATGGGGTAGTACACAATGGGGGTTATACAATGACCCCATGAAAAAAATTAAAACACAGAAACACACTCTAAAAGAAATAATGAGTACTGAAATAATACTATTAACATTTTTAATCTGTAGAAATAATTAGGCTTAGTTACTACACTATTGTTATCCTGGTGGCTACTGAAGAGAAGGAACCACAGGACCAGGAAACATAGAAACAAAGATTTGAAGACACATAAGAACTAAACATATGCTCTTCCTATTCTATCTACCTATTTTGTCTTAGTTAGATATCAGAATACCCTTATGTTTATCTCAGTGTTCGAGTCAAACTGAAAGGCTGTTCCACTTATTTATTGCTCTTTCTGTAAAGAAGAACCTGCTCATATTACTCCTAAAACTTCCAACTTCAAATCATAACTTCCTATTGCATTCCTTTTTTTCTCAAAGATCCTACCCTCCCCGCCCTTTTGTCCTGGAAGCCCTATATATTCTGGTCATGAAGTCTATGATTATTAGTTTTGTCTTTTAGAATATGCGCCATTTTACTTTTCCTTCTTTCAACTGTTTTTAATTTGTTGATATCCTTTTGACGGTACAATCTCCAGAATTGTACAAAATGTTTTCCAGGTGAGGTCTAACCAGGCATATGCAGAATTGCATTAGTACCTCTCTTTATCTGCTGCTCATTCCTCTACCATTACATCCAAGTATCCTACTCACTTTTCCTGCGGCTTTGTTGCATTGCTTGCCTATTTTTATTTCATGCAGTATTATAACTCAAGTCACATTCCTCATCAACTGCCATCATAATTTTAGGCGTGGGGCATTAGCATAACGTGCACAGACGCAACGCTAATGCAGGGAAAGTATTTGTGCTCCAGTTAGGGACACAGCCACAGTATAACAGGCAGTAAGGAGCTTATAAATGTAAGAGAATGATTATATAATTTAATTTATAGAAACAGAGCTAAGAATTGCTTTAGGATATACTGGGGAAAGAATTACTGAATATACTCGAGTATAAGCCGACCCGAGTATAAGTCGAGGCACCCATTTTACCACAAAATACTGGGTAAAATGAGTGACTTGAGTATAAGCTGAGGGTGGGAAATGTGCTGTCCCCTGTGTCCCTCTTGTGCCCTCTGTGTCCCCCTCTCTCGCCGTGTCTCTTCTCCCCTCTCCGTTCCCTGTGTCTCTTCTACCCTCTCCCTTCCCTGTGTCTCTTCCCCCCTCCCTTATCACCCTCCTCAACCCCACTCCTCAACCTCCCTCCTCAACCTCCCTCCTCATCCTCAACCTCCCTCCTCATCCTCAACCTCCTTCCTCAACCTCCCTCCTCATCCTCCCTCTTCAACCTCCCTCCTCATCCTCCCTCCTCATCCTCCCTCCTAATCCTCAACCCCTCCTCGTCCTCAACCCCCTCCTCAACCTCCCTCCTCAACCCCCCCATCCTCAGTCCCCCTCCTCAACCCCCCATCCTCATCCTCTCTCCTCAACCCCCCCTCCTCAACCCCCCCATCCTCATCCTCTTTCCTCAACCCCCCTCCTCAACCTCAACCCCCCTCCTCAACCCCTCATCCTCAACCTCCCTCCTCATCCTCAACCTCCCCCCTCAACCCCTTCCTCAACCTCCTTCCTCATCCCCCCATCCTCAACCCCCTCCTCAACCCCCCCATCCTCATCCTCAACCCCCTCCTTAACCCCCTCCTCAGCCTCAACCCTCCTCAACCTCAACCCTCCTCAACCTCATCCCCAACCCTCCTCAACCTCAACCCCCCTCAACCCCCCATCCTCAACCCCCCCATCATAATCCTCTCTCCTCAACCTCCCTCCTCATCCTCAACCCCCTCCTCAATCTCCCTCCTCATCCTCAACCCCCTCCTCAACCCCCCATCCTCAACCCCCTCCTCAACCTTCCTCCTCAACCCCCTCCTCAACCCCCCCATCCTCATCCTCAACCCCCCATCCTCAACCTCCCTCCTCAACCTCAACCCCCCTCCTCAACCTCAACCCCCCTCAACCCCAACCCACCTCCTGATCCCCTCCCTTCGGAGACTGGGCCATGTATTGTTCACCCTCAAAATTATTTAAGAAACAACATAGTTTAATTTTACTTTGTTTATAAGATAACTATTTTACTAACTTGTACTGTGTGTATGTAATTCTGTATGGGTAACATGGATTGACCTCAGAAAAATGATTTAGTGAATAAATATTTAATTGATTGTTAATCAAGTGTATATGATAATAAATATATGGTGTGTGCCTGTAAAATTAATAGATGAGATCAAAACTATTAAACCTAATAAAACTATTTAATAAATAAAAAATATTTTTGTACTGACTATACACAATTATGCACTAGTAAGTTTATATCCACTGACCTTAGTACTATTTAATAAATATATAATAAATTACAGTTATACAATTACAATAGTCAAAATAAAAAAGTATGACAATAATGTGTAGTGTCCTAAGTTAAAATTATTTAATAAATGATTACATAAATAATAAACTATGCACAATGATGAAATTACATTACTATGTACTGCGTTTGGATTATGTGTGTATGTGTGCATATATGTGTATATTTGTGTGTGTGTGCATATGTGTTTCTATGTATATGTGTGAATGTTTATGTATATGTGCGCATTTAGTCAGTGCATTTGCATAAAGTACTAATTTATATGTTATGTACATGAACAGACGTATGTTTTATATAAAACAAAATAAATATAAATATATAATCAAGTGTAATCTACATACATAAATAGTAAAAATAAATATAATACACACATTTTTATGGTTTCATTTCTGCTCTGTAAATATCTGTTATATTTATTCATGGGGTGTGCACACATGTGGGTAGTTTAAGCTGAGCATGTGCCTACAGGCAAGTGGCACCAGAATGTGACTTGTCACACCGAGTGGGATGGGCAGGGGTAGCTGAGGTATCCTAGGTTATTGTTCCTAGGTGCTTCAGAATTTGAAATCTGACCCTGCTCACATAGCCATTAAAGTCAGTGGAGAGTACAATATAAATGCACAGAAAATGCAAAAATGGGTGCACGCATATCTAGCGTACTCTCTCGCAGGGGCTCCTCCACTTCACTGCCTTGGGGCTCCGAAAAGGTAGATCCAGCCCTGGATGTAAATTGTCTGGACACAGTGACTTGTTTTATTTATACTTGTTTAGTTTGTTTGGTAATAGATTGTGGAGACTATCCTTTTCATTAGGGTCAAAGTAGTTATTTTCCAAATGTTTGGATAATCAAAGTCATGGATCAAGATTAGATTGAGGGAATCCAAAACAATCACCGAAGCACCCCTTGGATACTTACATCCTTGCTTCATCAAGGCTTGGATAAAACAAATGCAGCATTGTTGTTTTCATCAGGATTTGTTAGTGGTTAAATGATAAATCATATAATTAAATATATTCCTTTGAATATAAAATACACATCAAGTATATAGTTTATAGTGAGGAGAAACATAAAGATCTTTTTCAATTATTTTGGAGGCTGTGGAGAGCATACATGTAGCTCAATAATTAAAGAGGAAAGTATTAGTGGTGAAGATGAGATTTAGTTTGAGGGAATGTTGAGAACTTACTGTATTTGAGAGATTCTGCAGTGAGGGTCAGAGTAAATTCTCTGTCTCTAATTGTTATAATTTATTAGAAGACACGCAAGAGATACACAAGTCAAGAGCAATGTGTAGCTGGGATCAGGATTTTGGTTTAAATAGGGATGACAAGTATTAGTTTAATGCCTGCTTGGTTACTGAAAGGAATATTAAGTGTATGTCTTTTAGGGAGATACACTTAAACATTTTGCAGAAATGTTATATAGTTCCTGAGTTTTTAAACAAGATTAATCCAAAAGCTAACTCAGACTCTTGTTGGAGAGGATGCATGGTGAAGGGCACGCAAGCCCATATGTCGTGGAAATGCAAAAAAACCCCGAAATTTCTGGACAATGTGTACAGAATATATAAAAAGAATAGTAAAAAAGGAAAAAAATAACTTCCCCGGAGGTATTCTTATTTCACATGTTCCCTAATGAGTTAGACCGTACTAAAGTAAGCTTGGTGTTACATATCCTCCTTGCCGCCAAATGGTTGATAGTTTATAAATGGAAAATTGGCTCCCTTTCAAGTTGGAATGACTTAAGTGCTATCATAGCACAAAATAGACAAATGGAACTGGACTATCTTACATTTAATTTGGATAATAAAAACATAATTATATCGAAATGGTTATTGTGGGATTTATATTCTGACGACAACTTTCCAACAAATGGCTAGGCAAAGTTAGAACTTCCTTCTTCTCACCTTGGATGATATGTTTGTTTATTTTGTGCACCTAATGTACTTGTTTGAGAGGTATTTTTGTATTTTTGAATAATTAAAAAAAAATGAAAGTTACATTTCTGGGTAATAGCGGTATTATGGAGAAAATGAGATAGAATGGGTTTTAGATAAGTTGCTATTCGCTCATACAAGCATGAATTTCCTTTTCTAAATCTGTATCCAATGCAGAATACTATGACATTTATTTCCATTATGTTGCAGAAATTTAGAACTTCCTGACACAAATTATGCTGCTTTTAATACTACTGTAAAAAATCGGCTTTTCCAGCCCTACCAAGTTCAAAAATCCATTTGAGAATACCTAGATAATAAAAGACACATTTAATATATACTTGAACACTACATAAAATTTAATTACTCCCCAGAGATGTCTTATTTTCTTTTTGGCATGCTCATAAAACCCTAATTAATGGTCACTTGATTAAAGCAACAACCAGGAAAAAGAGAAATTTAAATTACTCAGCTGTATAATATACTATACAGTTTAGAGAAAAAGATAAAATTCTTTATAAATAATGTTAGTCCTGAGAAAAGATAAATGTATTAGAGACTGGATAATGTTTAACAAATGTAAGCATTATACTGAGGACAATAAAACTGATTGGTTTAGGTAACCAACCAAATTATGAAAGTTCTCAAACAGGAATTTTCTGTATGAATACTTTTATAGTCTGGTCACCTAAAATCTCAGACTCATTGGCAAATGGAGTATTCAGTTTAATTAATCACGTTTAACAGACATGGGACAACTCTTATACACACTCTTTCTCATGCACTAACCTGCAAACAAATGAATGAACTCTCATGCTCACACTCAGAGGTGTATTTATATTATGCTGCCCTAGGCCTGCCTAAATGAATGCCCCCCATAAGCAAAATTACACCATTTATGGGAAACATTTTTATATACACACACAACGTGGTGACAGGTGAGCGCAGATGTTGTGGAGCCAGTGACGTCATGTACCACGTGTGCATGTCTATGATGTCATAGATGAGCAACTCTAGACCTAGATACACCTATACTCACACTGATGCTCTCTCATGTATGCACACAAACTCATGTATCATGTATTCATACACAGCTTCTCATGTACTCACAAGTTCTTTTGCCCCTATCCTCATCCCCTCTCACCAACTATAGTCTCTCAACAACCATTTTTCCCCAAACACACTTTCCCCTAAACCATAAAAAATGCAGCCTCACATCAACTTTCATAAGTATGCAACTCTTATGTACAGGAATCATTTCTTATTCTATATGACCATGTTATCTCTCATGCACACACTCTTGCTCATGCATGCACACACTCACATGCACACATTCTCAAATGGGGTGGAGTAAAAGAAAATATATATATATGTGTACTGCTGAAGGTTTAAAACCATTTCTTTCTCTTTCATATTTTTGGATGCACATGTATCCAGGTAATTGTATGAAATGCAATTATTAGAGGTCATTAGATTCTTTAATAGACATATATTTTAATTAGTCTGTCTGTAATCACATACATATTAACATGGAGATAGACTTACTATGTTCTAGCTTAATGGTTTTAATTGGGTATTTCTAAGGAGTTATTTTTCAAAATATGTCAGTGATATAATTGATGTTCTGCTAATAAATCGTAAGAAGGAGACATGAGTGTTCAGTTGGTTTTACACATACTCTGACAGCATACACAGGGATATCCCACAACAAGCACTGGATAATCTAGTACATTTGCTGAATCGTTTTAGCAAGCAGCAAGTGCATCTTAGTGTAAATGAATGAGTCCATGAGTATAGTGTTGTCACTCTTATCCATTATGTGTATACCAGCATGTGACTGCTGTATGATCAAATTTCAAATATAGCATGCATTGGAAAGTCATAACTAGTAACCTACTAACAATAGAAAGTATATAATATGTGTATTAATGGTTACAAAATCATAGTCAGTATAGTTGAATATATAATGTGAGTAATTTTATACAATATGTACAAGACTACAAGGTCTTATTTTATAAACATCAAACCTTCAGTGCTTGGCATTTTTATTGCATTTTTAGTTAATAATGTATCTGAAAATTGTGTGAATAATTGTCTGTCATCTTCTGGAAGAATGCAATAATCAATGTTTGTTGATGGCAAACAGAAGTAGCATTTACAAAGAATATTTCTTGAAAGTGTTGTGGGAGAGGAATGTAGGCATGTAGACTGAGCAGAAATCCTATTGCAGATATATCATTGATTATATTGTTGTACAATAGACATAAAATATGCGGGATCATATAAAAATAACTTGCATTAAACACAAATATATTATTGCTCGCACCATAAGCCACTTCCCCTTCATTATTTTATATTATATGCAAAATTGTGGATTAAACTTTTTAATTTTCATCCAGAATGTAAGGCATTTTCAATAAAGTCTTAAATAAATTCCACATCATTTGTTTTCCCTGTGCAAAATTAAGACAAGAAGAAGCCTACTCATTGAAAATATAAGAATAACCTCTACCACATTGTTCACAAATAAGCTATTTAAATAAATCTCAAAAGACTGCTAAACGTTAAAATAAATAATACGGCATAATCTAAATGAGAGCATATCTGGAAGTTGTTAGATAAAAAGAGCCTACAAATTTCTTCAGTAAACGTGTGTTTGATATTATCTTACTAAACTACTAAACAATCCCAAATATAAACGTTATTTTTGTCCAAAAGGTGGGGGAAGATTTGAGACGTACCATAATCGTATTGAGGCATATGCTCTGCTCAGATTTCACACGGGTCAACTTGTCAAAGCTTCTTGACGAAGCCAATTACATTAATTTTCCACAGTACAGAAATACATATTTCATTTCCATTTCCCACCAGTGATGGGGCTCAGGGATCCTGTTTTGAAAGGCTCTTATCACTGAGTAACATTCGTACCCCCAAAGGAATCCTTGGCAGCCACTGGGCCATTGATATAATTGAGCAAGGTATGAGCTGTCTGACACTGCCATGGCAGTACTCAATAGTACTGTGCACTAAGCACTGAGAACAATGAGGCTTCAGCAGACTGCTGCATTGTCAATAAATTTCAATTACACTAATTGCCAAGAGTTCAATGAGTGCTGTAGGCTCTGAAAGGAGGAAAAAGAAGACGATAAAAAAATGTGTTGAGTAGAGCTGGGGAAAATAACCAATAAATAAGAAACTGTATTTTCTAAAGGGAACATTAGTGTCCTTTTTAACATGGCTTAACAAGATTTTACAAGCTGTTGCAGTTCAAGAATCCTGTTTTACATTTCTTTGTTAGTGTTTCTTAACAACATTTACAGATAGTCAATTATGTGGCTTTATCTTTCAAGGGACTATTTCCTTATATTCTCTTTTTCTATTTTATCTCCATTATTTTAGTTTCTGTTCAGAGTGGATAATACATCAGAGCACAATAAACAAATACCATTATCCAGAGCAGCTGATTACTCATAAAATCACCTCTGGGAAAACAAATTTGCTTGTTTATAAGAATATTGTCTGTCAGCAATATATTCATATTCACGTTCTTGTATTTGGGTGCTCATAGGAACATATTATCATAACTTATTTTTTTTAGACATGGAAAAAATTTGTAACCCAATGAACTAACTCTCTAATACAACTATAGCAATTGTTTTCATCCTACTATTGTATGCTATTTTTTCATGCTTCTTATGGTTTTCCCAATTTGTAAGACATATTTCTTGTAAATCAAATGCAATTAGATTTAGTGCCTTCCCCTGCTATAATTCAAAACAACATGATAGTAATATGTAGGGGATGTAATACTAAAGATGTACATATGTACATACAGCCTTATTAAATTGTGATTCGGCAAATTGAATAGGGCTCTATATAAGCACAGAGCATATTTTGTTTACCAAAGTTTTTAGTTAGTAAAGACCTTGCTTTTGGGTCAAAGTTCACTAACTAAAAACTTCTGTAAAAAATATGCTCTATGCTTATATAGAGCCCTATTCAATTGGCCGAATCGCAATTTTATAAGGCTGATATTTAGCAAACATGTGGGTCTGACTAAAAGCTTAATTAGTCAGAAAAAGGGTCATAATGCTATTTTTAATTGGAACAAATAAATACATGTTAATGTTTCTACTGGAGACATCCATGGTATGTGGTGAATATTGCATTTACATTACTGCAGCACAAGGCTTGCATTTATTGTTGCAAGCTGCCTGCTTCTAAGCATCTCCAGGGGAAATGGGTAGGTATGTCAGTTTCAGTAAATAAGGACATATTTCAGGCTATAACCTGAAAACATCCTATGTGCAAACAAAATTTTCAAAAATGTATATTTTATCTCAAATTGGTTTTATGTTCATGGCTTACACAGCTGTTTATACTGTAAGCTTGTTACCTACTTTAATTATTTTATTTTCCTAAAAGACACCTTTGGATTAACATATTGGAATTACATCTTTCATTCCTTTTTCCCCAAGGTTTCGGGTGGCACCAGCATTCTAAGGCAAACATAAACACAATTAAAATTTAGTAAATTCAGCCCATAGCTACCATACAAGCAACCAAATTTACAATTTCCACCCCCTGCTACTTCTCCTTTATGGTGAGAATTCAGTCATACTAGTTCTAAGGTAATCATTGGGCTTTTGACTTTGGCATTCACACTTTAAGGACGAGTGCTATCATGAGGAGCAAGCATTTGAATATAACTTACTTATGTTGCAATTATAGGTTGAGTTTCCAAACTCTTAAAAGGAGAGAGAGAGAAAGTACAAAATAATATATAATTTATAATTGCAGATAGGTAGTAACAAGTACTTTATAAATTAAATGTTATTACACAATATACATTTTTTTCTCATATTGAAGTTTTTAATTTGTATCTTTCAGTACATCTGAATCTTTTACTAAGCTTTTCCATTTATGTTTGCATTAGAGTATAATATTTGCTAATCAATGCTAATTTTATTTGAAAGTAAAAACATGAAAATATTGATTCATTAACTTATATATACAATATTCATTGCTGATAGTATACTCATTGCATTGTTTGAACTGCTTGTTTGAGTTGTTTTCTCAAAGAAGACGGACCAAACAGACTGATTTCCATTAGTTTTACTGAAATCACTGGAGCAGCTGAATAGTGTTCTGTGTATTTGGTGGATCCCGCTACAGCATAATTGCATGTGAAAGTAATAAATTAAAGGCGCAGTCCAATATCTCCGCTGGTATACGGTAAAATACCCAAGAGGCACTACAGTCTCACCATCCCCGACCTCCCATATTGGACAACACACAATTTGGGAGGTCGGGGATGGTGAGACTGTAGTGCCTCTTGGGTATTTTACCGTATACCAGCGGAGATATTGGACTGCGTGTTCCAGCTCCGTTACATTTGGTGGCAAGTGGCGGAATTGTTCCCACGGTCAGAAGGACAGCTACAGGAGACACCATTCCGTGGAGTACAAATTGAGGGCAACGCTAGTATCCGTACAGCGCCCCTGGCTACAGCAGGATGGAACCGGCTAGTTTTCGGACAGCGTTCCATCATAAGGAGGAGGAGGCGGCCGCGGACTACAGGGATGCAGATAGAAAGGAACTCATGGTTACAGTACCTCTTATTGCTCCACAGAATGACTTTGGAAGAGAACTCCAAAGCAGACTGGCCTTTTTCCCAGGTACGCTTCTCATGAAAACCTTGGAATGGTTAATGACAGATGTCCACAAATCCATAATGGAAAAGCAGCGGGCACGGGAGCGGTCCAGCTTGGGAGCTGCTAACCTACCTCCCACCATTAACCCCCCCCCCAGCACTGCGTCCGGGTGGTGGGAACTACCAAACCCCTCCACGGTACATCAGGTGCCACACGTGTAACCAGCAGGGTCACATGCAGAGAGACTGTCCCAGAAACAGAAACCGCTCCACGTGGAATACTCCAACTAATTCCCCCCCCAGCGGCAGTGTGTACCCCAGGGAGCTGAAGGTGTCGTCCTTCCTCCCCAGCGGCAGTGTGTACCCCATGGAGCTGAAGGTGTCGTCCTTCCTCCCCAGCGACAGTGTGTACCCCAGGGAGCTGAAGGTGTCGTCCTTCCTCCCCAGCACCAGTGTGTACCCCAGAGGGCCGAAGGTGTCGTCCTTCCCCCCAGCGGCAGTGTGTACCCCAGGGAGCCGAAGGTGTCGTCCCTCCCCAGCGGCAGTGTGTTCCCCAGGGAGCCGAAGGTGTCGTCCTTCCTCCCCAGCGGAAGTGTGTACCCCAGGGAGCTGAAGGTGTCGTCCTTCCTCCCCAGCGGCAGTGTGTACCCCAGGGAGCTGAAGGTGTCGTCCTTCCTCCCCAGCGTCAGTGTGTACCCCAGGGGGCTGAAGGTGTCGTCCTTTCTCCCCAGCGGCAGTGTGTACCCCAGGGAGCTGAAGGTGTCGTCCTTCCTCCCCAGCGACAGTGTGTACCCCAGGGGGCCGAAGGTGTCGTCCATCCCCCCCAGCGGCAGTGTGTAACCCAGGGAGCAGAAGGGGCCGTCCTTCCTCCCCAGCGGCAGTGTGAACCCCAGAGGGCAGAAGGTGTCGTACTTTCCCCCCAGCGGCAGTGTGAACCCCAGGGGGCAGAAGGTGTCGTCCTTCCCCCTCAGCGGCAGTGTGAACCCCAGGGGGCAGAAGGTGTCGTCCTTCCTCCTCAGCGGCAGTGTGAACCCCAGGGGGCAGAAGGTGTCGTCCTTCCCCCCCAGCGGCAGTGTGTACCCCAGGGAGCAGAAGGTGTCGACCTTCCTCCACAGCGGCAGTGGGTACCCCAGGGGGCCAAAGGTGTCATCCTTCCCCCCCAGCAGCAGTGTGAACCCCAGGGGGCAGAAGGTGTCGTCCTTCCCCCCCAGCGGCAGTGTGAACCCCAGGGGGCAGGAGGTGTCGTCCTTCCCCCCCAGCGGCAGTGTGAACCACAGGGGGCAGAAGGTGTCGTCCTTCCGCCCCAGCGACAGTTTACCCTAACCAGGGGAGACACCAATCTCCCAGACGGCGCAGATGGGACCGTGGTCTCTGCGCCCACAGCCTGTCCAGATTCCCAACTACCCTCACTGGGACAACCGGAGGAGGGGGTAAGTACAAATTCCCCTCCCCAGCTAACTTCTAATGTGGCCCCAGGGTTAACAGAGGAAATGTTAACCCCCACTGACCCCCACGTTTCCCTGGCTACTGAGCCGGAATATGTCCCAAGTACCCCAGCAGAAGAGCTGACAGTGGGGCAGAGTGCAGTCGGCCTCTGCCCTCCCTTTGTCCCTTGTACAGAGCAGGAGGTCCTGCAGGTTATACCAGCAGAAGAGCTGGCATCAGGGCAGAGTGCCGCTGGCCTCTGCCCCTCAAGTCCCCTCAGCGTGTTGCCCCATCACCCCAGCAAAATATCCAGGTGCCTGGTTAGACTTCCGCCCAAAGGGGAGATGTGTGACGAAGTGCCCTTCGCCACTTTGTCTTGGAGAGGACTGTTTGCCAGCCTCCTGCCCTGCGACTATGGCCCTGGTACATATTGCCCTTTGGAACCAGTGATCGGCCATACCAGAGTGTATGTCACTCATTCTGGCCCTTTACATACAGGGGGGTCATTCTGTACTTGCCCTGTGGGAGCGGTGATACCCCAGATAGCTATGCCATGGAGCCCATTCATATAATGAAAGACTATGGGAAAGACTTTAGCTACATGGCAATTGAACTGTGTGAAGAGGATCTGAGCGCTATTCGGTAGTTTTGTGCACTCAGATCCCAGCTATCTGGGGATATGGGAAATGTGAGTAAATGTGAATTGCAGTAATGCTGATGGGTTGTCAAACTAGAGAATTGACCAACAAATACTTTTGTCCGGACATCCCCAGGCCGATCCGTTGGGATCAGACCGTGTATGCCGGCTTATGGTCACGGGGGAGGTGTGTAACGGAACCCATCACTGTTTTACCCTGTTTTATGATTATTATGGTTAAAATATGATCCTACTATTATACTGCATGTATGTTGGTTGATGCTCTGCAGAATATTGTCCCAGACATTTGCAGCTACTTGGCATGGGAGATAATCCTGTTACAGCGACTCTGCATAAGATAAAGGAAGTCTATTGTATACAGTGTTTTCATTCTCAGATAAGAACAAAGAAGTGTAATTGAATCAATGTCTGATTGTATCAAAGTTGCCAGGGAGCCTCGGGGAGGTGTGACCCACCTATTGTTCTCTTTATGTGTATTGTGCGGCCAAATATGGGCATGTGTATTGCCTGTGGGAAGAGATGGGTATAAATATTTCTGCAATAACAAAATAAAGTCAGTATTCATTTGACTCCCAAATTGTGTGTCGTCCAATATGGGAGGTCGGGAATGGTGAGACTGTAGTGCTTCTTGGGTATTTTACCGTATACCAGCGGAGATATTGGACTGCGTGTTCCAGCTCCGTTACAAAAGGGTATATTCTGTCACTTTCCAAAACATTTTGACCATCTTTAATTCTAGTTATTTTTAAATTTAGGAACTGTAGGCCTTACCTCACTTTAGTGACTGCTATTCAAATTGAGATATTGTGGATATTATGTTATTATGAATATAAAAAAATCAACCAGAACCATAACAGTATATTTATTGATCATATCAATATTGTGGGCAGATAGCACATATATTTCAAAATGTATTTAATGTATTTTAAATAACAAGCATATATTAATAATTTAACAAGGTATTATTTATTATCAAAAAACATTTTTTTCCCCAGAGCCAAGCATGCACTTTTGAGATCAACACCCACCCATATTACAATGTGGTATGATCACCATACGTTGGGGTATTGGGAAATAAGTGGTCCCCCCATTCCCCTTCCCCATTATTTTATAGTTTTAATTCCTGATACTTTCCATATTTGTCCTTGATACAGCCTACAATCTCCCATTATTCTACCCTCTTAATTGCCCCACATTCCTACAAACTGATCTCTGCTCAATCTCCTCCACAATCTCCACTCATTCCACCCTTTGATTCCCTCATTCTTCCCCACAATCTCTCCTGATTCCCCCTCAATTTACCATCATTCTCCATCCCCCTTGATCTCCTCTCATTGACTCCCCATGACACCCTTTATTCCCCCGGACCTTACTCCCAGGCCCCCAAGCTTACCCTTCTACTGGAGGCCTTTTTGGTGAAGATCCAGGAGTTCCATTTGAATGTTCCCTACCCTGGCCATTATGTCAGTATGTCTTCCTTTCTGGGAAGGGGGTCCTGCGTGACACGGGGGTGATGATGGAAGGAAAAGATAGGGTTGAAGATAAGGGTGCATGAGAAGGGGAAAGGGAAGATGAAAGGGAGAGAGGGAAATGTGGGAGTCAGAGGGAACAGTGATGGAAATGTAAGAGGAATAATGTGGGGGGGACGAGGGAGAGATGGGGGATGAGCAGGAGAGAGAGGGGGAAGATGAGGTGAAGAAAGGAGAAGATAAAGGGCAAGGTGAGAAATGAGATAGGGGGGTTGGTTGGGGGAAGAGGGTGATGATGGGGAGAGCAGGAGGGATGAAGCAGAGAGAAGAATTTTGGGGTGAGGGGAAGAAAAGGGGGAGAGGAGATTAGGGGAAGAGAAATGGAAGAGTTGGATAAAGGAGAGAGAGGTGTAATGGGTCAGGAAAGGAGATGAGAGCATGGGAGGAAGAGAAAGGGTTAGGAGAATGAACAAGAAAGAGGGGATCAGAGGTGAGAGAGTGGGGGATGATGGAGACAGTTGTGGCAGGCTTGAGAAAAAGGAATGGAAAGAGAATGTGGAAGGGGATTTATAGGGGGAAGGAGATAGGGAGGGAATGGGGGAGCGAACGGGCTGGGGAGAGAGGGGAATAGAGAGTATCTGAACAGTATTTTAGTATATTATGTATCCCAGATTATTTTTCCTATAATGGTCTATTGATTGCAAATAAAAGTTTTCATGATATTTATTCTATTTTGAAAATGTCATTCACTTATTTTGTTCAAGATTTACAATTGATTGCTTTGTTTAAAATTGCAAATTACATTGCTTGGATAGTTTAAAAACATGAATTAGCTTTGTTATTTGAACAGAAGATTGAAGCAGATAGTAAACGTTTCCTAGCATATTTTATGGAATATTTAGAATGATTTTGTTAAAGAAAATGTGACTATAAAATTCCAACTTCTCTCGCAAAAAAAAGTATACAGTACTGTGTATAAAACAATGCACTTCTATTGCATCTTTAATATATGTTTTATTTGTTTTATGGTTTTCACTCATGTTCACATACAAACATACTTACATTATGGAAATTATTTGTAACAATTCTTCTTTGAAGTCTTAACAGAGCAATGGCATACTATCTTGCATTCAGTAGAAAACTCTATGATTGACGTATCTCATCTTATTAGTTTGGTATTTGCACACTCTGATTGAGTCAGAAACCTCAGTCCAGTAATTTTAAAGTTATAACTGTAATTGTACATATGACTCTATGAAGACAGTCTCTTCATGAAATAAAACAGATCACACAGGCTTTGAAATTACACTGTATTTTATCAATGTGGAGAATAACAAATACAAACACTGCTACTGAAAGAGAACCACAGCAAAACTGCAAGTTGACTATACCTAAACCTACACACACATAAAAAAAACATACCTTTTGAATTAGCTGGTTCAGGTCCCTATCACACACCAAGAGCCCTATTCAGATTTGTTTTGCTAAGTTATGGTGCACATAGCACAGCAACTAAATAAGGTCCAGATCAAAGTGAGCTTTTTTTTAGCGCTGCATGAAAGTTAAGGTGCCCTGTCACATTCAGATTTCCCTCCAAAGTCACTTTTTACATGACTATACCAATTTATTTACCATACCATTCTAGAAAGATCTCAGTGGCATTAAAAAAATTACCTCACCAAGTTGAGCATTCTGATTGGTTGAATTAAAATTCCTAAAATTCCGTAATACCTAAAAGAGCAGGATGACATCTGATTGTCTGAAATATGATGGACACCTATTGCTGCCAATCTGAATTCTTAAAATTAGTATTTAAGCCTCAACATAGCGGCAAAATCCATTTGCGGCAGGGAAGCTCCTCATAGGAGGAGATACGTTAGTCAGTGTAATTTGTTTTAGAGCGTTCAGGTTTTTTTTTGAAGGGCCCTTTACTGACCCAGAAGATGAGGACAATGGCTTCAGGGACATTGATTTCTACAATTAACATGGACAGCCCGTTTAGTCCAGGGCAGAAGAATGAAGACCAGGGCTTCATTTATCATCACTGGAGGAACATTAAGATAGGTAAGTATTATTAATTTTAAAAAAATACCATTTTAATTTTTTTATTTTATTTAAATGTATTTATTATTTTCTTGTCATTTTTTTATGTTTTGTACTTAGCTGGGGTTAATTTTTATTTTAGCAATGATAGGGTTAATTTTAGTTTACCATATTTTTTAGAAATGTTAACAGTTGCAAATACATATTTTACAAATGGATTAAATGCTTCTCTTCTTAATGTTTGCAGTTTTAAAGTTTCATGCAAAAAAAATCATTTAGTATAATTTAAAACCTACTTTTTTATATACATCACATATATAGTTGTGAGCATATGAGCCGTTGCCAGCAACTGCGACCCTCGCAAAATTTACGTCGTTACGCAAGGAAAATACGAGACACGTTACGAACCATTACGACCTTGCAAAAATCGCCCGCAACACGCGCACATGAAAACATGAAAAATACAACAAATACACACAAAAAATACATAAAAAGCTTACCTACAGGAAGAGGGAGCATCCAGGACCTCGAAAACTAAAGTTACACCTCAATTTAACTCAAAACAGTTTACACACTAAAAAATTCTCAAAGTGAGAGAAAAAATGGCCGCCGAAAAAAACGAAAACGAGGCTACAGCACTCTAAAGATGCAAAACACAACCAAACACCTACGTATGTGCCGGAAAACACCTACGAGATTAAAAAACAAGGACGCAACCCGTGCAACCCCAAAAACATTACAAACACAATAAATACAAACAACAAACACATAAAAAGGTTACACACAGCAAAGGGGGGCACCCAGGACCTCTATAAGTGAAGTTACACCTCCATTTAAGCACAAATTTCAAAGTTTAGAGACCTGAAAATCACCTAAGCAAGAGAAATAATGGCCGCCGAACAAAACGAAAACAAGGCTAAAGGTCCCTAAACATGCAAAACACCACCAAACAGCTACATAGAAAACAAACAACGCTACATCAGCCACATTATATACACCAAACAGCATTAGCTCACTTACAATTTGATTGCCGTCATTTTTTGACGGGCAATTCGCTAGTACTAAATAAATATGTGAGTACTGTTCCTCATTAATTGTGTATGCATGACTGTTTAGAGTAGAGTAGATGCTTTTAACAAAACTGTTTCACTTTTATGTAAACATTGAATCGATTGAATTAGATTATTACTGTCAATCTAAATTAAAGATTATTTTCAAAATAGTATAAATACTTGTTTTGCAGTGTTTGTTTGTAAAGCTTAAATATATATATACTTTTACAGAAAAAATACTTAAAATATCAATAAGTTAGTTTAATAGAAACTAATATAATGTAAACATATATAACCAGAATACACTTTTGTTATAAAATATTTCGCTTTTGTACTATATATGAACTGTAAGAAATGACTAGTATGCTTTCCTTTACACCTATTGTCCGTTGTAAGAGAACAATCTTTTTACTAAGGAAGGTTAAACTATGTGTGAGCTATTAAACTTTTATGCATTAACCCACTGAGAAATATTGATTTTTTTTAGACATTCTGATTTTCCTTTCAAGGATGATCAGATGTACTTACTAAGATGTGAAATTAGAAACCTGTACATTTCCTAAAGGTAAAACGCATCTGGAAGTCAACAAGATAAACATTAGAACATAAAATATGTATTACAGAGTCACTGACCTCTAAGATAAAAAATCTTACACTGTTTATTACTTAACAAAAGGGAACAAAACCCTGTACAACTGGATTGTGCTGTTGTAGTTCAGTATGTTGATTTAATGTGTATTACAAAGTGAAAAAAATTATAAATATATACACCAGTCAAAAAGGTAGTTGACGCCATATTATTTATAAGGGAAATGACTACTATCATTTAAGATTATTGTTTCTAACAAATTAGTATTACATGTTTTTTTAATTTTATTTTGTTATTTAACTTTCAAAAAGAGAAAACTTTAAACACTTGCAAAGAAGAAACTTTAAGTTCCACCATAACTTACTGCTTCCATCGATAAGTGGAGTTCAATATTGTTTCATGCCCTGGATATAAATAAACAAACTTTCTGGCATTGCTTGTCATGACCCAGAGATGAGGGGTCCACCCACCCCTAATTCTCCTGCTTTAGCTGACAGAAGCAATCCTTTTTGTGTTCAACCTCTCAGTGCCCAGCAGATCACCTCCTAGGAGAACTCAGGAAATCAAACTCAGCCCTAAGGTTACTGACTTATTGATAATAATTTTACTCTTTTCCATCCCTTTGTTTAGGATTAGACAAATGCAAGAAATTGAAGCAGACACCTTGACTTAGCATGTCAGACTCAGACTGCCAGTTTATTCTTCCAAAAAAAACAACCAAACAAAACATCCACATCTCCCCCTCCCCTCTTTCTTTAGCCAAACCCCAATTCCCCTCCCCATTTGAGAGGTCTGCTTTCTTACTGTGACCTCCCCACCCTGTAACTAGGCTATAAACCACCCTCCCTGGATGCCAGATACCCCAGAGCTTGTGGTTATCTTGTTAGGTCATTTCAGATTTTAGGCTGTACTTTGATCATGCATGAGAGGGAGTAGACCAACATCTGGGAAGTTAATGCAGCCCAGGGTCAAGAAACAGTCAGGAGGGCACCTGGCTAGGCAACATGGCTGACCACAATTAGAGCCTACCAGGTCCCTACATTATTCTGACTGATAATAAGTTCCACTAGAACCGGTAAGGTGCTGATAACATAATTTAGAGTTTGTGAGCCACATTTTACTGTGTTCATTACATCAATCATATTGCCACCGTACATCAATAACAGAGCATATATTTTAACCAAGAAACCATGACAGTAACTATATGCACAAATACATTCTTTAAACATGACACATAAATGAAAGACAAATTGTCACAGTCCTTAAAACACATCTCATGTCCATCTTGATAGCCTTTGATATTAGCAACCACACGTGTTAGGGACCCAAATAACAGGGTTTCTTGTAGAGTTCAGGAGAGTCCGAAAATCAGTCATGACCCTGCTCATATACAAGAAAAAAGAGAATTTGTGAGTGAAACTTTAATCTCATCACTTATCACATGGAGAAAATTAATTATAAATGATATACACTTTTTAATTTCTTTAGAAATCCGAAATATACTATACTAATTTTGCAGATTCTGGTTGGCTGAAATATGTAGATACTGTATATGATTAAAAAGTAATGATCCAAGCAATCTTCGGCACAGTACCTAATAAAGTGTTTTTTTTTATGATGGGGTAAAGTCACAGGCCATTTAGGTACTGATAAGTTAGAGCATACTGTAAGTATATAACCAAATTTCAATAAAGAGAAGAACTTCTTTTAGCCAACAACTTATACCTTAATAATTACTTAATGCATTTATATGTTAATGATAACAATATACCAGAAAGTAAGGCATAGAACCAGAACTTAAAACAGAACTTTTATTGGTATATAAGAAAATCACATGGATATTTAAAATTTGCACATTAAAAAACAACTATTAAAAAACAAAAGAAAATGCTGTCACCGCTTTATTAAATGTATATTAACAATTGGACCACCTTATTAAATATATATTAACAATTGAAATTTGGCTGAAATACGTGTAATTCATATTTAAGCCAACCAGAATCAAGTATATGAAATACTCAGCCCATACTCAGCCCATATTCACAGATGTCAAGGTAAAGGTGCTCTCCAAAGATTGTTAGTTGGTACTGGAGCTCCTCAGAGGAGGAGCTCCATTAGATGTAGTATTTTTTTTTTCTAGAGTGGCAAGATGTTTTTAGGTAGAGGCCCATTTCCATGGGCCGAAGATGGACATGGAAGTGCCTGTTTATCCATTGCTGTAGAGTAAGGATGGGGGCTTCTATGATCGCCACTGGAGGTTGTTAAAGGGTAGGTCATGTATTGTTTTTGCCTCTTACAGTTATATATATATTTTTTTTTTAGTATTATTTTAAATTTTGTATAGGTACTCTTAGGGACAATGGGGGTTCTTAGGGAACCCTATGGGGTTTAGGGTCCATGGCTATTGACCCCTATGGTGGTTTGAAGGGTACCAATGACCTGCTTGTTATACAGGTTAATGTTTGATGCTATGAGGTCCATGAAGACCCCATTGTTATAGTTTAGTATACCATGGAGACCCCATTATATGGGGTTAATGATAGGTGTCATGAGGGGCCATTTAGGACCACCATATTAAAAGGGTTAATGTCTATGAAGACTCCCATGATTACTGTTCAGTATACCATGGGATTCTGTTGAGGGTTAATGTTTGGTGCCACGGAAGTTCATTATAAAAGTTTAGTAAACCATGGGGATCCATTGAGGACTCTTTGTTATAGGGGTAAATTGTAGATGCCATGGACTCCCTGATTTGAAGCATCCACACTTCTTGGATCCATTTGTTGTGGCTTTATGGGTGTTGGAAGTACCAATTGACATTTTTAGTATATGGGACACTCGGAAAGACTTCTGAGTAATCCTCAGCAAGATAGGATTTATTGGAGGCATATCATGGGGACAGGCACTCAGGCTTTACGATATTATGTTAGATTTAGTTGTGTAATGTTATAGGTTGGTGATGAGTTGCAAGTGCACTTCACTCAGCTCAGTTCTTAAGGGAGCAATTCAAAGGAGGCCATATTCTGTAGTGCTGGAGTACAATAAATAAAGGGAACAACAACACATTTAGATTGAACGATACAAGACGAATTGACGGCGCTGTCTTTGAGCTCACAATTAGGCAATACAATGAGGTGACATTGCAATGTGATGAGGTGGTATTGCATTGTGATGGCATTAGCATTACCAAGGTTGTACCTGTTGTAGCAGTCTCAGAAATGATATCTCTCAACTCATTTCACCCACTACATAGCTTCTTCAGCAGAAAAACATATTTATGATTAAAACAAAGCAAATGAGTCCTATTTATTTACAAACACCTAAGAATTGTATACATTGAATGGCAGAAATTAGCACAGGCATGATTCTTCCCCACTTCACATGAGAGCCTCAATTCATAATCAGACTCCAGTCATTTATTTCAAGCATCTTTCTCTATTCTAGTTTTTCAAATGCCATTTGAAGGTCAGTTTGGCAGTTTTCCAAAAGTATTTGCTATTTGTTGGGCAAGCAGTGCATGCTACAGTCTAACAGCCTTATTAAATTGCAATTCAGTACATTTAAAAGGGCTTTATTTAAGCACAGAGCATATTTTATTTACAGAAGTTTTTAGTTAGTGAAGACCTTGCGTTTGGATAGAAGTTCACTAACTAAAAACTTCTCTAAAAAAATATGTCGTGTGCTTAAATAGAGCCCTTTTAAATTTACTGAATCACAATTTAATAAGACTGTTTGGCAAATTTCAGAATAAATCACGCCACACATTGATTTTTATTTGAACTTTTCTGTATTTGTTTGCTTCTATTCCTGCATATTTTTTCCTTTTATGTCTAGTTTTGCTTCTTATATAGTATTGATCAATCTTGTATATCTTGTATATAGACCAATCTTGATCAATGTCAGAGTAAAGTGAAATTGAATGGGAAGATTAAACAGTGGAGATAAAGGTTGGGGTAGAAAGAGTGTAGAGGAGGGACTAATAATGGTTTGAAGCTGTGGAACTAAGGAGAGAGACACAATATGTAGCTATACATATTGATTGGTCTGCATAAAAAATTGTGTAAATGTTTATAAATTATATTGATAAAATATAAAATTATTGGTGGGGCTCCTAAACAGATTTTGCATTATGCCAATGCCATCTATCATTCTATTTAACTTTCTATTTCTTGCCATTGTGAGTCCAAAACCGCAACATCTTCCTGATAGAGCATTAGAGAACATACAGTATTAGTAATGAATTAGAGCAACCAAGTTACAGATGGTAAGAAACTCTACTTTTATTTTTCTAGTTTATGATTTGTTTTGATTCACAAGTTCAGATACTTAGTTGATTACTTACAAGAGAGCTACAGCGTAACCCATTGATTTGCTCAGGCCTCAGAAAATAAATGAGTGTTTCTGAAACAAATGAAGTCAAGAATTTATGTTACATTAGAATAATGAAGCACTATATACCTAGGGGCCTCATTCTATTATCGGCCGTAAATCGGCCGTAAGGCTGCGATTCCTTGCGGGGGTTCAGTTAACTCGCGATTCTATTATACGGCCCCGCAAGGATCTCCTTTTACGGCCGGCCGCATATCTTGGAACCGGCCGTAATCTCAGAAATATAAAAACTGAAAAATAAATTCAAGCCTGCACTGTACAGCTCTGTAAATGCTAGGGATCATATTGGGGGACATGAGGATTAAAAGAAACCCACTCTCAAGCTTGCACATCTGCCCAAACCCGAGTTCAAATTAACTGTTTATTTTCCGGCTGCGGCGTGGGTGTGTCTGAGGTGCTCCAAGCACTCTGGACTTTTTACATGGATATTTTACGTATATTAAAAATAAAATATTTTACGGATTTGAGTACAGGATAATTATGTGCTATTTTTTCTAACACCTAAAATCCCTTTATAGTCTTCTCAAAGTGCAGGATGGCTTTATTTGAGCTATTTTATGTGCTTAATTGGTGCTAGCGAGACCTCTTTCCTGCAAGTAAGCTGCGGCTCGCTTTTAGCCTTGCAGAGAGGTTTCCCGGAGCAATTGAATTGCAAATCTCTTGCGGCCGTTTTACATCAAAGGCTTTCCTCCGGCGCGAGCAAGGCACCGGCCGCAAGCCTGCCGGAGCCTCCGGCCGTAAGGGAATAGAATAGCAGAATAGCTTGCGGCCGGTCCTTGCGGCCCCGCAACGGCTGCGGCCGCTAATAGAATGAGGCCCCAAGTCAGTAGCTTCCATTCTGCAAAAATGTCTTTATCTGTCATATGCTTTCATTCCATTTTCTTGTATGTAATTTGGGTTTATTGTCTGAAACCTTGCATACAAATGTTAATAAATTGTTATATCACAAATCATATTCATTACAAATTACAATTAAAATTACAATAAGTGTCTCAAGCAATGTCCACAATAGGTCATATTAGTCCATGCCTTTGTGACATCACATCAGCCGGGATTTTGAAAGTGTGGTAAATTTTTACATGGTTCGTTAAATTGTTAAAATGTGATAATAGGCTAAATGTTTTAGAGAGCAATACATAAAAAAGCATAGCCTTAACATGTATTTTTCATACACAATGATTACTGTAGGGATTGTAGTTACCCAGGAAGCAGAAGTACAGCAATAGTCCTAATACGAGCACTGGCAATAGTGGTGGCACTGTGCAGACAGAACTTCTTCTCTGCATGTGAATTCTCCTCCCACCTCAGAAAGAAGATCACTGGAAAATAAAATGGTAGATTCCAAAGTAGAATAATTGCACATACAAGTAATACATTAGAGCATATGCTATTATTTTTACATTCTCAACACATTGATTATTATTTATTAAGTGTATTTTTTTCAAAATGGAATGGATTTACATGAATGAAAAATAAATAAAAATATAATTTATAAAAACAAGAACCTAATAATGATGCTACAATTACTCAGACAAAGAGAAAAAAAGAAAATATGTACACCCTGGGATCATGTCACTCATCTCTGCCTTCTTGGAAGCCAATAAGCATATAATATCTCTATCTCAATTCAAGTAGTAGTCGTAATAGTAGTAGTAGTAGCAGCATTTTTGGCCATCATTGAACTGATGCATGTATTCTGTGAACACCACATCACTTGAAAATTACTGAGGCTCATTCTCGCATAATGGGTTATATACTAAAGGTAGTGTACAAACAAGGAAGCATAGATTAAGCATAGTGAGCAGTCTTGTAGAACGTTCAGAAAGTTCTTAGAGAAGTTGCATTTTAATTAATCTACGCCATTATATCACCAAGAGACAGTATTAAATGAATTTCTTCAAATCTCTCTCCTTACTAAATCTAAACCTTGGTATTAGATATAGTTAATAAGATCTTAGTGGTCATTGAAGTTCAATGGTCTCACAAAGAACAGATTGGTTAATGGGAACTTGTTTTGTAAGTAGAAAAACAGGTAACAAATGAACTGTTATATGCAATTTTATGGCAGTTGCTGCAGCTATTGCTATGTTTGTCTACATGGGTTTGTTACCAGGTAAAAGATGTTGGCTGCAGATAAAGGTTTTCATTTGTTTCCAAAAGTTTCTTTCTAAGCACTTGTCATCTGCACACCACTGACATAACTGGGTAGACAAGCTCAAAATATTTTTGGATAAGACTTAATTTTAAGACTGTACTTTATTACTTAAGTATATCAGTTCCTAAAACCAAGTTTACCATTATCCTATTTAGATCTTTAAGAAATTTACAGTAAATATGGGAATTGAATGGTCCTCTCGGTTTTTGACTTTTGTTTTACTAATCTCAAACTATTACATATAATATATCTTATACCAGACAGATTACCCAAAATTTACTGCAGACAAGTGTATTCTTCTTGGCATATTTCCATGGAAAAAATTACTTTCAACACTTTTTGTGGTAAAACTCCATATAGCCACAAAATCTAAATCCAGTTTTATTTTAATGGTCTAAACTCATACACAAAATTGATGATACATCAACATAAGAAAAATTAACATATTCGTGATGATCATTTAACTCACTATGACCAAGAACGTACAACGTTGCTTAATCTCAATGCGGATCAGCTGGGTCGCTAGCACTACCTAGACCAGAGACCTTGTCTCCCCCTCCCATCTTTCTTTTTTTTCCCCCTTAATCCCTTTTCGATCCAGGGGTTGTTATACGGAAAAAAAACAGAGAGCCAAATAATGGAGGCAGAAACCACTCAGTGGACTTATATTTTATTTATTTTAACTTTTTCATGTTTTTTTTCACTGATAATTTTTATATGTTATACACATTTTATTACATTTTCTGTTTAATATTGGTGATTGTCTTTCTTTAAGCCCTCAGAAATTAGAATACAGCAACAAATGTATTTAATCAGCTTTGATATTTCTTAAAGAGGGGTTGGTTCCTTTCATCCCTTTGGATCTCGACATGTCTCTTCATCTCAACTTTCAGCCATTAAAAAAAAAGGGCTATGTTACAAACCCAACCCCTTACTAGCAAAGAGACTAACTCCTAAACAAAGTCAATATAGGATTGTCCAGATAAAAACAGACATTGGTTCAGTTACAGTAAGCCAAACAAAGATCCAAGAAATGTTCCTTTACATTTATCAAAACATATACTCCTCCCAATCCCAAACCAGTGATTATTTAACACAAAACTTTCTAAACAACTTAGACCTCCCTACCTTAAATGAACTTGTGCTAACTTAACATAATTTGGAAATAACAAGTGAAGATGTTAGGGACACCATTAAAACCTTGAAATCAGGTAAATCACCAGGGCCAGACGGATTTTCAAATTCATATTACAAAACATTTGCAGAACTCCTAGCCAAAATGATGTCAACAAGAATCTTAGCCAAAATGATGTCAACAAGAATTACTAAATTTCCCCCAAGACTCATACAAAAAGACCAAGTAGGCTTTATCCCTTTCAGGCAGGAGGGGGACAATATAAGATGGGTCCTGAATATTCTTCAGTTAGCTCAGAACTCCCACACCTCCATGTGTACATTAGCAGTAGACATAGAAAAGGAATTTGACTCTGTTGAATGGCCATATCTTTACACAGTTCTATCTAAGTTCGGTTTTAAGAGCCACTTTGTAAATCTTATTAAAATTTACTATAATTTTCCTAAAGCCACCTGAAACTTCTCTAAACAGAGAATCCTTAAATATCCAGAGGGCTACGAGACGTGTTTGCCCCCTCTCTCCGCTCCTTTTTGCCCTAGCCATAGAGCCTTTAGCTCAAGTGATCAAGTCCAATACAGACATTTATGGATTTAATATAGGCCTACATCATTACAAATGCTGTCTGTTTTCCAATGATATCCTATGTACTTTATCTGATCCCACCAATTCAGTACCAAATTTAATGAACCCAATTAAAAATTTTAGCCCGGTATTAGATCAACTTAGAAAAAACAGAGGCTCTTGGTTCTTTACTTTCCCAGACTGAACTAGAATACCTTAAAGACTCTTACAATTTTGCTTGGCCATAAAATATCTAGGGGTAAACATTACCACTAAACTTTTGGACCTCTACAAAACTCTCCCTCTTTAAATAATTGACATCATATCTTAATAAATGGACCAAACTTCAAGTTTCCTGGACAAGCTGCATTAATTTGATAAAAATGAACATTCTCCCCAGGATTTTTGACCTCTTTAGATGTTTGTCGATGGCGGTAATATCAAAAGATCTAGACAATTTTCAAAATCAAATTTTTAAATTTATATGGAATAATATGCCCCCTAGAATTGCCAAATCCTTAATGTAAAGACACAAAAGCAGAAGAGGACTCTCCTGTCCAAATTTAAAACTTTATTTATTATAAAGAGGCACACATTTTATTTATTTATTTATCACATTCAGTTATCCATCAGCCAGTCAGTCGGTTTTCATGGAGAATCTACAAATTCTACCTCATAATCCCATGATTAGACTTTCCTTAGCAAGCTGGACATGGACTAACTCTAGATTCCAACTCATGACTGAAGTTCTGAAAAATATACATGTAGAATCCAAGACTTGGTGGACCTCCAAGGGATTCGATCGCTTAGATCTGTGGATCAAAGATGGCCAAACTGTCATGTATGGGCAGTTTAAATATATTAAGTTTAGAACATTTAGCAGTTTAGAACATTTTAATTTCTGCAGGTTGAGGCATCATATTACTACCTTGGTAAGGAAGTCAGGACTGCCCAGAGCAAGTTGGCTATCTCGCACTTGTAAAGATGCCCTACTAAAGAGAGGAATTTATTTATTTATTTAAAAGTACAAACATAAGTTCATGATAAACAGACATAAACAACATATATCACACTGTAAGTATGAGCTTGACACTGACCCTCCTCTGACATGAGAGGAGAGATCTGTGTGTGTGAGTCAAGTGCCTTGACCCACCTGACATTATTAGCTACCGTTGGGTCAAGGCACTTGACTCACACACAGATCTCTCCTCTCATGTCAGAGGAGGGTCAGTGTCAAGCTCATACTTACAGTGTAATATATGGGGAGGGCACAGAACCAGCTGTGGTTTTAGGGAGATGAGAGGCGGAATGGAGAGTGACACTGACAGTCTCTGTGTCGCTGTGAGGGCTGCGCTGATGTCGTGCCACACTATTTCTGGGCAAGCTTTGGTGTGCATGCTCAAGCGTCAATGCCCATCCATCGCCGCACATGCATGGCGCACCTTAAAGACGGTGTGCCGCAATCAGGACATTGACTTCTACCCTGAGTCTGCAGGAAGTGTTGGTTTTGTGACAAGGCACTGGATGCATTCTGCCTTGGTAAAGAATATGCATTTCCTGGAGCTGTTTCCGATCATTGTGGCAATTTGCATATGGGGTGATTAGCTGTGGAATCAACATGTCGTGCTTCACACAGACAACATGGGTTTCTTAATGGCGATTAATAACTTTGCATTCTCTTCCTTACCGGTCCTGTGAGTGTTACACAATATATGTTTTCCAGCTACACACATGTCAGGATACAAGAACGGCATAGTGGATGCTCTTTTGCGTTGCCAGTGGAAAAACTTTTGGGAATTAACTCCTGAGGCTTCTTTGACCGCTTCCTCTTGCCCAGATCATCTGTGAAACTTGGGAAATGATTTGGTACTACCCTCAAGGTTATATTGCTAAGTCTATGCACACAATATATGGAGATCCGAATCAGACTTGGGGTGATCCCCATCATTTGTTAGTTGGGTTGTAGTTGGGCTCTGCTTTTATGCTGTGTTTCATTTTGGGTATATCACATTATATATGTTTTAAAATTATATATAATGAATTAATAAATTATGAATTTTAGTTATATCATTGTGTTCCTTTATCTTTTTATTGTCCTCAGCAATGTGTATTGTGGTATTTCTATTGAAGAGTAGTTTGTCTATCTTTATTTTATCTCTACTATTAGTTTTTAGCTTTTATTAGCATAGATTTTTTAATCCTGTTTCTGTTAATTTCCGTCGCTTCACAGATGCTGCCTCTCAGACAGTTTGGAAACTGGGTCACATATATTTTGGGTGCGGAGGACAGCTGCAGTACAGATGACCGGTCTGCAGCTGGGATTTGATAGAAGAGATTTGATCCTTAAGTGGTTTGGGACCAGGGGAATGAAATGGGAGAGAGTTGTTATTGAGGTGGTTCAGTATGCCCTGTCTGGTGGGGCCACCTGATATTTTACTTATTCTGGGGGAAATTATGTAGGTTTTATGCCCTTGATGGAACTTGTTTTCTCTATTAAAATTGATCTTGGTAGATTACGGCAACAATTCCCTCATTTGCTGCTCATTTGGTCCAAGATGGCACAACAATTTAAGTGGAGCCCTGGGGATTATGGCTAATTCAGGAAGTAATTAAATAAGTCCATAGACAGCTTTGTTATAGAACTGGGTGGTGTTTCTGTATGCCATAGCGATCTAGAGGGTCCTAATGCTGAGATCTTCTGTTTGAATGATGGAGTCCATCTTAACCAATTCAGACTCCGTCTTTTGATCTTTGACATTAAAGAGGCACTTACGTTCGCCACAGCTTCCCTTTGATTATGCACTTGTTAGAGTTCATGCATGCACACTTTGTATATAATCTGCTCAGCATACGCACTTGACTACAGTTGGTAGGTGCACACAGGGTTAGAGTGGTGTGTTTCCTATACATGCTTGCTACAATCATATTGGTTATTGTTATCGGATTGCATTGGTCAGAGTGTTGCATTCCATATTTATCTTACGCTCTTGTATTTAGAATTGCACTTCGTTAGAATGGGTACATTCTCCTTATATGGTGGACAGGTGCACTGGGTTAGATTGGTGCGCCTGTGGCAGGGGTGCTTGCCCTCAAAGAGTTAGGAGTAGCTATTAAAGCTAATCTGGGTTAATACTCCTGGATCACAGGTCCCCTTTAGTCTCAGTATGTGGGTGGGCAAGCACCACTTGTTTATTTTTTTATGTTATGTACTTCAAATAATAACAGAACTTGGACCTTTTTTTATACCATATATGGAGTGCAGTGTTTTTTATTGCGTGGTCTTTTATTGAGTTTAACCATATTGACAATGTGCAGGTCAAGCAGAATACAGCAACAATTGTATTTTATTTGCTTTGATATTTATTTTCTGCTTAGGAAGAATTATTGATGGTTAGAGGTTTATGGGGCTTTATTACAGGGAAGGCTTTTTAGTATTAATTTTAATATGTAACATTAATATTGGGCAAGTGAATGTTTGTAATTCTAAATTTAAGTATTCATTTGACTGAATTGTAAAACAACTTTTAATTTCACCTTCAGTGACAAAAGTACTAGATCTTATTATTCAATACAATGAATTGATTAACTGATATGTTCTGTGCCTTCAAACAACTGTAACCTTGTCTACAAATGGCTATTTCTACAGAATAGTAGATTTGTAAATTTGTATAAAGAATAATGTACATAACAGATTTAATTCAATGGCTTTAACAAATGTATAATCATGCTAGTAAACTACTTGTTGTCAAGCACTTTATGACTAATTTACATAATAATAATTTATGATTTCATTGCATGCATACTTCATGTACTTACTAAGAAGTGTTTTACATATAGGGTGTGGAGACTTTGCAAATGTGCCACAGCAAACACAAATGAGCAAACATAAGCTAATGTTATTATATAACCACCTGTATTTGTTGAATTTACATCTTGAAGTAGCTTGGTCTGCTTGAGGGCATTGCCAGGTTTGAATTAATCAAAATCTAAAATGCAAATAGTCTTGCTTTGGAAAATAATTTTTACTTAATTAATAAAGGATCTATTTTATGTGAACAAGAGGAACAATATAAATGCGTTAAGAATTATAGACAGTTCTGTTAAAATATATACCTGTTTATTATAAATATGAGTGGATCAGCTGTTAAAATAGCAATAGATTAATTTCCGAGTGAGCCATCTATATTTCTTTCAGCTGATCCTCAAAAATAAGATTCTTTAATGGTTGATTCCTGTGTGAGCAAAAGTAAGTTAATGCAAAATGATTGCTCCACCTGTAGATTCATAGTAAAAAGATGCTCTGAAAATTGGAAGCGATACCAGCTCTTAAGCACATTTGTTATGCAATGGTCATTTAAGTTGTATATTTGAAAGGGTGTTGTCAGATCACAATTCTCCAACTTTGTTCTTGTCCTTTTAAATGTTATTTATTTACTAGTAACGTGCCCGTCAAAATTGACGAGATAATATTTGATGTGTATCTCCTGTGTCTCTTCCCCCTCTCCCTCCCCTGTGTCTCTTCCTTCCCTCTCCCCCTTGTGTATCTTCCCTCATTCTCTCCCTCCCCTGTGTCTCTTTCTCCCTCTCACTCCCCTGTGTCTCTTCTCCCCTCTCCATCCCCTGTGTCTCTTTCCCCCTCTCCCTGCCCTGTATCTCTTACCTCCCCCTCTCCCACCCTTGTGTCTCTTCCCACCCTCTCCCCTTTCCCTCCCACACCCTCTCCTCTGTCTCTCCACCCTCTCACCAGCACTCTGCATTGCGCATGCAACACTCGGACGCAACTCGCGAACATTACAAAATACATACACACAGCACATACATACAAAGCTTACCTACAGCAAGAGGTAGCATCCAGGACCTCACAAATGCAACTTACACCTTCATTTCACTAAAAATAAAAGAGTTTAGACACTAATAAAAGCGCTAAGCGAGAGAAAAAATGTCTGACGAAAAAAACGAAAACGAGGCTACAGCACTCTCAACACGTAAAACACCACAACACACTCGCAAAACACCACACGGAACTCGAAAAACACCACCAAGCACCGACGGATAATCCGCAAAGACGCATACCACAGATAACCCGCCATTTTACGCCAATGCAGAAGTACAGCACTACGCTAACAGTTTCGTCTCGAGCATGCACAGTTATAAAATGCACACATTCAGCACGCTTACACAGCAGCTCCACACCACTAATGCTGCAGCAACCTCAAAACACATTGACAGCTCTTCAACACAATGCTTCAAAAGAGGTAAAGTATATTCATTTATTAATGTATTATATATTTCATTATTATACACCAAACAGCATTAGCTACCTTACAATTTCATTGCCGTCATTTTTTGACGGGCAATCCTCTAGTTATTTAATACTAGCGACTTGCCCGTCAAAAACGATGGCAATAAAAAGTGAAGCCTGGCAATGCTGTCTGCCACACAATGGGAGCCTCTCCCCTTCTACTTTACTGGCCTCGCGATGAGCGCATTTGGCACTCATCACAGGACTCGCAATAAGCGCCTTCGGGTCATCACGGGCCTCACAATGAGCGTCTTTGGCACTCATTGCGAGCCCTCCCCCACCTCT
Organism: Discoglossus pictus; assembly: GCA_027410445.1. NCBI lineage: Eukaryota > Metazoa > Chordata > Amphibia > Anura > Alytidae > Discoglossus > Discoglossus pictus. Next base: position 230,246,764 of record CM050166.1, read on the forward strand.
CCCACCCTCTACTTTACTGTCCTTGCGATGAGAGCCTTTTGCGCTCATCTCGGGCCTCGCAATTAATGCCTTTGGAGCTCAGTGTCTCTCCCCCTGTCTACTTTCTCCCTTGTGTCTCATTTCCCCCTCCTCTGTGTCTCCTTTCCCCCTCCTCTGCCTCCCTTGTATCTCCTCCCCCCTGTGTTTTTACCTCCCACTCCCTCCCGTGTCTCTAACCCCCTCCCCTGTGTCTCTTTCCCTCCTGTGTCTCTTTCTGCCCTCTCCCTCCCATGCATCTCTTTCCCCTCCCCTGTGTCTCTTTCCCCTCTCCCTCCCCTGTGTCTGTTCCCCCCTGCCCTGTGTCTCTTTCCTCCCTGTCCCCCCTCCCCCTGTGTCTTTTCCCCTCCTCCTTGTGTCTCTCCCCCCATTTCCCTCCCCTGTGTATCATCCCCCCTCCTCTCCCTCCCCTGTGTCTCTTCCTTCTCCTCTCACTCCCCTGTGTCTCTTCACCCCTCCTCTCCCTCCCCTGTGTCTCTTCCCCACCTCTCTCTTCCGTGTCTCTTTCCACCTCCCCTGTGTCTTTTTCCCCCTGTGTGTCTTCCCTACCCTCTCCCCCATTGTCTCTTCCCCCATGTCTCTTTCTACCCTGTGTCTCTTTCCCCTTCTCCCCTGTGTCTCTCTCCCCCTCTTCATTTGTGTCTCTTTCCCCACATACATTCTTGAAAAATTATGTGCTATTAGCTAGTGTTAACTCAATTCTGTGTGATGTATACATTTAAGTTTAGATTTATGCACACTCAATATTTCCACAATGCCCAATACAGATACAGTAGACTAAATTTGACCGGTACCAATGGTGATTGGTAGATGCTGGATAAATGTACTGTAGTTTCTGGTTGCTTGAGAGTTACTATTAAAAGAGGCCTAGATTGAATGCACATAGGATACTCTGCTAAGTATATTTGTCAGTGAGGGCTGTTCTAGCAGCAGCAGCTTTCACTCCTCACTTACACACAGGTACATTCGGCTGAAGGGTGGGGTGCTGAACCCAGGGAATGTAACGCCAACACTGACCTGGCTCAGTCACTCATGCCTGTCTTCTTCAAGGTAAAATTGAATTGCAGAGAAGTACAGTGGATGCAGTTTAGGTGCCTGCAAGCATCTTGTGGCATGACAACCTGGCTCCTGGCATTTGTTGAGCCCTTTACATTTACATTTTTATTTAAAGTACAGGATTCAATTTTTTTCTGGTTGCTTGAGTTCTTGAGTTCTGGATAACTGAGAGCCACTGTATATACTATAGAACTGACACTCCAGAATTTTCTCATAGGCTTTGCAAGAAAACAGAAAGAACCAGAAAAAGCAGGACCAACACAAGACTAGAACCTAGTATGTTGCCCTTAAATGTGGGACTTCTCTTCAAAAGAGATACATTTAAGAGGCTAAGGAGGGCAGGTATTATTGCCTTAAAGAGTCATCACAAATAGGGACTGTTTGGAGGTATGTAATACACAGATCTTGATTACATCACTGCTGATACATTTATCTTTAGTTTTATCTAAAATCAATCTGAATTGAAGACTATGGAGATTCCTTTTTGGTTAACAGTTTAAATGTAAATGTATGCATCAACAATGTGATTATCTGAAGTTTGCTAAGTTTGCAAACTAAACATTTTAAAAATGAATGGTGTATTTAATGTTTATGGTGCCATAGGACCAGTCAGATTTGTATCCACCATCCCTGGTATCAATTCCTCCTTTCCCCTTGCTATTTCCAAAGGTTATTGGTGAATGTGTGTTTATCTACATACCATGTATCTGAGTGGCATCTTAGAGAGTGGCACTGAACTGGCATCTTCAGCCAACCTGCCTCCTCCTAAAAATTTGCTTCCCTGGGCTTAAGCCTGATGAGTATAGGCAGAAGCACAGTGTTGAAATTATCATCCTCCTATCTGAGGTTGTTGATATTTCTCTCAGCAATATTATTTCTGGTTTTGGATTCTTCCTGTCTGGCCTTACACAACATGTATTCCACATATGACTTGAATAGATAAGATGACAATATACACTCCTTTCCCAATCTTTAACCATTCTGTTATTCCATGTTCGGTTCTGACCGTGGCTTCTTGGTCCACATACAGACAAATTCCTCAGGAGGCGGATGAGATGATTTGGTACTCTCATCTTCTTAAGAACTTGTCACAGGGCCTTATTCAATTGAAAACACGCAGATTACATTATATAGTCTGTATGTCTGTGGGCTTGAAATTTGATACAATTACAGAGTGATTCAATTTCACAAGGCCGCAAGTTAAGGCCCGAGGACTCAAGACCGTAAACCCTTCCCGCTCCTGCAAGCTGTTAGGGAGCTGTAAAAAAAAAGCGGCCAGCAGTTACAATCCAATCCCGTAATTACTGAGTGCGACACAGGCCTCTCAGCCAATAGAAAGTGGGCTACCCGAAGATGATTGACAGAAAGAGATTATAAAATTACGTTCCCTCCGCCCCAGCATTGACTGTGTTGTAGATTCTTACAAAGTAGCAAGCAGGTCCCAGAGTTGGTGATAGAGAGAGCAGGCGATTTATTAAAGTAGGAAGTTACGGTTTTATTCTTTTACATTAATCTAACAACTATTTTTCACTTAAATCTTGATTGCACATATTTACAGATTACACATATTACAAATACACATATATTAAATAGCACACATAGATACACATAGAGCTTGGTCAATCCATAAACACACCCCATGCTATACTCCACACCCATCTCCCAACAGTTAATAAATACACATAAAACACACATTTTCTTTTCTTCCTTACTTATTTTTATTTACCCTTATATTGTTTTTGGAATAATTATGGAGGGAGGAGAGAGGAGGGGAGAGGACTGGAGAGGTGGGGAGGAGGAGAAGAGAAGAGGCGAGGAGGAGAGAGAGGGAAGAGAGGTGGCTCTGGGGAATGATGAGGAGAGAAGGAGGTGGAGGAGGTGAGGAGTGGTGGAGGAGAGGAGGAGGTGGGGGAAGAGAGTGGAGATGTGGAGGAGGTGGAGGAGTGTGGAGAGGAGGATACAGGAGAAGAGGAGTGGAGAGGTGAAGGAAGAGTGGAGGAGGAGAGTGGAGAAGTGGAGGAGGAGAGAAGGCGGAGCGGAGGTGGGTGGTAGCGGGGTGACCATAGTGATAGGTACTCAAAGATCAGGTCAGAGGTGGAGGGGCCTGATCCTGGGGGGTGAGGGACATGCCTCAGGGAGCAAAGGATCTCTGAACTACACACACAAGGAGAATGTGGTCCACCTTTGTATGATCCGCGTCAGTCCCGCTATCCTTGCCAGGGGGAGGGAAGTTAGGCCCGGGCCTAGGGCCCAGGCATAGAAAGAGGTAATGGTCGCAGTAACAGCAGTGGGTACAGCGAAAAGGGATTTGAGTTCTGTGAAGCACCACTTTGATGAGGATGATAGCCAAGGAGGCCAGTCAAGCTGCAAAGACACTGACATGTAAGCTCTATGAAATTAACAAGGGATAGATGAATCAGTCATGTACCATGAAGCTGACAAATCACTGTCATTCGTGGGCACAACAGTCATCAACCAATAAAGAGTCCATGTATGGGACTGGTGCCGGAATGCTGATAGGAGCCAAGAACAATCAAGATCAAGAACCAATGAATACATCACATCTAGCAAATGATAGCTACTAATAGTTGCAATTAAGAGAATCATCCAGGTTCAAGCCTAGACACAAAACAATGTATTATAGATCATACTTAACACATATACCTTTCTTATCTCTTTTTCGGCTTCCAAAAAGGTCCAGTGGTGAGCCAGAGGCGGGGGCGCCGACTCTACTGGAGCAGGACATCGGTGACCACGCCCCTGCCCAGTAGGAACCCGAGCAGGGGGAGGAGGAAAGGAGGGGAGCCGAGGGCTATGGTTTTGAGGAGAACTTCATCTGGGCAGTGGGGTCCTCCTACTGCCCACTGGGGCACCATCACCGCCACATCCTCACCCAGCAACACCCCCCCCCCCATGGACCTCCATCCCCACCACCACCAAACCAGGCTGCTCAGGGGGGCCTGCTGGACATCATGCAACAGATACTGGACTGCCTCCAGGGGATCCAGGCCAGCATCTCTTCAAATCATGCCAAGGTCATGAGCAGCCTGGCCAGGCACAATAGGGAGGAGAGAATGCACCATCTGATGATAGAGTCTTACATTGACGGCATGGCCAAATTATCCATTAGGCCAACTAGACAGCTGCCTAGGGGAGCTTTCCTGTGTGGGTCACCATTTAAAAAAATTGGTTCCTGACAAAAACTTAAATGCCGCAGTTCATAGAGTGGCTACTAGGGTATAACCAATTGGAACAAGAGAGTTATAACAGGAACATGAACTTACACACACAAAAAAGGCAAGAATGGGTCAGTGCATACCTTGCATACTCACTCTCAGGGGCTCCTTCACTTCACTGCCTAGGGGCTTCAAAAAGGTTGATCTGGATGGATCCCCAGCCACCCCATCCTCCACCCTGGAGGCAACCCCCACACACCTGCAGCCCGGCTACTCCTCTCCTCCCCCCCATGCCTCCACCACTGCAGATTATTTGTTTGAGGCACAATTTAGGTCCACAAAGGCATCTTCTGCATCTGCAAGCATTGTCAAAGAAATAAATAATAAAAGTAATTGTAAGATTTTCCCAGTGTCTCTCAGATAGACATTCCTTCAATGACTGCCCCCTTAACATGTAGCTCCCACAACATTGAAGCTATTATATATCCAGATATGTAAGACAAGATTGTATTTAGCATGTAGACTAATACTGCTATGGCTGTAGACTTGCAAAGTTTCACAATAGCATGTTAACGACAGCCAGTATTCATATATGCACTAGTGAATCATGTGATCCTGACCTCAATATCAATCTGAGAACAGATCCTTGTGTCTGATGTAAGTAACAATGACTCTGGCTGCTGAACTTTGTGTCCTCTCCGTATTAATGGGTATTTTTCCTGTATTGCTGATATCATGAGTATCCCTTAACATGTGCTAACACCTGTATAGCTGATGGATGTGATATCAATGTTGATTAACAATATCAGATGGAGAAGGTGATAGTACACCTGGATCACTGACAATGGTAGATAAGCATTTATTGTTTAATGACACATAATTATTAATGGTCACTGCCAGTGAGTTATCCTGACAACTAGCTAATGGTTAGTAATGCAGGCAGGTGGAAATCAGATGAGTTGGTATATTGTTACAGTATTTAACACTGTATAGTACTTGCATGTTTTTTTTTTTTCTTATCCTCCTGCACCTTTTTTTTTACCATCTTTTTTCAGTTTTTTGTTTTATGAACACACTGTATGTGTGAAACTGGTTTGGATGAGATAGTCCAGATAGTTATGTGACATTTAATTGAGGAGATACTAACCAAAAGTAAGTCCTATGTGCATTACTGGATTATGTGGAGTGATTTCTGATGATCCTTTTTTTTCATCAGATTCCAGTTGCAGTGGTGTAGTGACCACATTTGACCCTGGTAGCTGCTATGCATCATGATTATTCTAGATTATGACATTACCCCCTTTAGGTAACCCCTTTTTCCCTAAAAGCCTCTTTCCCTTCCAGGATGTACCAACACCACACCCATGATATTAATGCACAGTCTTGTATATTTTTGAGTGTGCTCTGTGTATGAAATAAGGCTTTTTTATACTGTTATTACTTTGTCAGTGTGTTTTCAATGATTGGGGTTTAGGGACAACCACATATATCACATTTGTGTCACATTCCTATATCTGTAAACTAATGAGCTCAAGTTACTATGCAATAGATTAATACATATAATAATAATATAATTATATATCAAATCACTATATATATATATTTATATATATATATATATATATATATATATATATATATATATATATATATATAATAATGTAGGGTTAATACACATGACAGGTCCAATTTGTGATACTGTGGAGTATCAGCATTCCTCTGAAGGCCTAATAAGAATATGCCAGGTGATAATGTAAATTGATTAATAGCAAAACGCTTGATGGGATTTTACCAAATGATAATGGGTATACATCTTGGCACATGACTACCTCTGCGTGGCGTGTGACTTTCCAGGATGGGCATAGTGCAGATTATCTCTGATGTAGGTAAATTTGCAGTTGGCTCTCGTGCCTTTGTGTATGTGACCCCTCCTGATGGATCAGAGTAGATTAGTGTCTTGTATATTCCCCTGTTCCCCTTCTGGATCGCTACCTTGTGGTGGTGAAGGGGCTTGTGTACTTCAATGAGGCTGTGAGCTATACCAGGTAGGATCACTCTAGGTGGGCAGGTCATAGCAGAGAGGTAAGCCAAATTGCAGTCCACTGGAGAAGGAACTGGAAACTCACTCCAGTCTCTTTGGCATTCAAACCTTATGGATAAGCACAGAGAGAGACACAGCTAAGTGTGCTGCAGTCCATAGGGTTACAGAGAGTCAGACACGACTGGAGGATTAAACAACCAAAAATAAAATGTTCCCCTTGTACTTGATATATGTTATGTGGCGGTGTAATTTGGCCACTATTTTTTTTCCAATGTAGATCTGATGAGTAAGATGTATATAATATTATCTTTGTATTTTTAGGGTCGAAATGTAATCAGGTAGTGTGTCTTTAATTGCTTTCAGCATCTTGCAGCCACACTTTTCATATTGGCATATGCATGACCATTCCAACATGTGAGAAAAAAATATATTTGTTAATTGGGAATTGTTGTGCAATGAATTTGAATGCCTTCCATTGCTTTCCCCATATTTTAAAGTCCAGAGGTGTGTTTTAATTGTCTTTTATGGTGTTACAAACTAGTCTGTAAACCCTTTGTGGGTCCCATTTGGAACCCGTAATATGTTTGGCTACATTTGCCGTTTGTGGCTTTGAAAACAATTGTGGCCTTTCGGAATTGTAGCAATTTAATAGCGACTTGCGATTTTAGTGATTGCAGCCATGACAGATCAAAGGCTTAGATGGATTGTAAGTTACGATTTTGGCAACTGTAGTGATTTTCAGCTTCCAAACCTGTAGATCGCTTGTGGCTCGCTAAAAGACGCCAATTAAATAGCAAATTAGTTTAGGGGCTACATTACGGGCTCCAGTAAACAACAATTGCTTCATTGAATAGGGCCCAACATTTTTAGAATAGTCTATGAAGCAGAAGATGTCTTGCTCCAGCTCACTGGACACACTGTTGAGGTTATAAGTGCTTTTAAGTTCCTTCCTGTATATATCTTGTGTGTATTCCTGCCACACCTTCGTTATCTGATCTGCTGCTGTTAAGTCCCTACCATTTTTTTGTAGTTTATCATGCCCACGTTGGCATGAAAGATGCCCTTAAAATCCACAAATATCTTGTAGAGATCTTTTTACTTACCTAAAACTGTTACCTTATTTTATCTCTTTACATTGCTCATTATATAATAGCTCCTAATCTCTTCTTGCTATCCTCTAGATTTCGTCATTCAATTGGACACTACTTTTCACTTTCCTTCTTTCCTGGGCTTCTTTTAAAGCCTCATCAGACATCCAGTTTGTCTTCTCTTCTTGATTTTCTTTCTTTGGGGGATATTCTTTGTTGTTCTTTTCTGGTCAATATCACAAAGTTCTGCAAAAGTTTTTCAGGCATTCTATGTCCAATGTCTAGTCCCATAAATCTATTTTCTACCTCTACTGCATATTCACAGAGGATATTTATTTTTATTTTTTGCATCTGTTTGGTCTGATTATTTTTTTCTCATTTCCTCAGTTTAATTCTGAACATTGCAATAAGAAGCTCATGATCTGAGCTGCAGTCAGCTCTGGGTCTTGCTTTTGCTGACTGCATAGAACTTCTCCATCAAGTACATAGTCAATATGATTTCTATATTGTCTGTCTGGTGATGTGCATATGTAGAGTTGTCTCTGAAGTTATTGGAAGAGGATGTTTACTATGGCCAGAGAATTATCTTGACAGATTTCTAATAATTTCGATTCTGTATCATTTTGTAAGCCAAGTCCAAACTTGTCCATTATTCCAGGTATCCTTTGGTTCCCTACTTTAACACTCCAATCTCCAATGATGAGAGTAACATATTTTCTTTTACAACTTCAGTCACTTCAGCATCCATGATTGAGACACAGACTTAGATCACTATCATGTTAAATCACTTGCCTTGAATTCAAACTGAAATCATTCTGCCATTTTTGAGTTGTAAAAGAGCACTGATTTTGGCCACCCTTTAGTTGATCATAAGGGCTACTCCATTTTTTTCTGCAGGATTTTTGACCACAGTGGAAGATTTGGTGGTTGTCTGATACTAAACGACCCATTCTAGTCCATTTGATTTCACTAATTCCAAGGGTATCAATGTTTAATCTTGTCATTTCATGTTTGCCTTGGTTCATAGTTCTAATGTTGCAGGTTCCTATGCTGAATTGTTTTTTATAGCAGCTGCCTTTCCTTCCCCCTCCAGAGACAACCGCAGAAGGGAGACCTCTCAACTTTGCCCCAACAACTTCATTGGATCTGGTGCTACTTATACTCACTCTCTTCTCTTACCCAATAATATGGTAGACACTTTCAGACCTGCAGAGCTCATCTTCCGGTGCCAAATCAGTATGTCTCTTACTAGTGATCGCTATGTGTAAACTGTTCCCTGCTTTCCGTGTAACTTGAACTAAACCTTGAACTAAACTAAATTCCATAAGAATTCTAGCTTAATGCTTCGTATTCTCGGAGAACTCTACAAGAGGCTGTAGTGAGCCTAAAACCTCTATGTAAAGTTAACCTCTTGTAACTGCAGATAACCCCTTACAATAATACTTATAACACACTTAAGAAGTTGAGTGTTAAAAAAACAGTACAATAAAATGAACTACAGAAAGAAGTATCTTACTGGACCATAATGAAATAAAAATGATGAAGTGAAATTGAACAGCATTGACTGCTGCTTCAGCCTTTATTCAAATCTGTGTGACCTTGCTTTCTGACCAACTCTGACCTCTTGGACTCCATGGAGGATATGTGACTGGTCATGGATTACATATAAGCAGACAATAAATTCCTCCTGGGATTAATTTTGTCACCGTATTTTTTGTCACCCTCATGACTGCCTGACTGCCCGAGGATTTAAAATCTATTTGGGATGAACCAGAAGCCTAGGCCTAATCTATCATCCCACCAGTAACCTAGAGGCCCTACCTCTGGTGTACTTAAGATAGCTTTGCTTGGTTCTCCCTCCCCATCTCCATCTCCTCTCACCACAGATCTCCCCCTCATCCCACATTATCACACTATCTACAGCCCACTGGGATGTAAACTCAGACATGCTCCCAGTGAAGAAACCTCGTTTGTACACTGCAATGATACCAGAAGGCACCAGCGCCAATAACATCGAACCTCATCAGCCAATCTATTGTCCTAATTTTAAATCATGAGATATAGTAACTGCCAAGTCCATTTCCCCTTTGATTGCCATCATCAAATTACCATTAAGTAAATATCATGAAATTATATAGGTCTAGGTAAGAATTTAGTGGTTATCTCATTGATATATCCAGAGAATATATATTTGAGTTATCTATTCCTCAGAGAATAGCTACAAAGTAGGAATTGTGTTCTTTCAATGGCTTTTGAGGATAATCCAAAATTATGATTTGAACATCGACATCTATTGAGGACCCATCTATATGACCATATCAGTAAATCTAATAACTGGTCTGAACAGTTCATGAACTCTTTATTAGGAGAGGGGACATGTTGTTGACTATGTAAACAATAAAACATAATGTGCAGTCAAACCATTTCCTAAATGTAATTTTTAATGAACAATAATGCACCCTGCTGCTCCTCCAAGTCCTTATTTTTTCTATAACATTGAATTTGTTATTAAGATTCAGAGACATAACAAATGATAACACTATGAAAACTAAAATAGGTCTTAGAAATGGTTACAGTGGATATTAGAATGTTGTGTTCCATTACATTTTATATCAGATTAGGTGCTGCTGTTGTTAAAAAAATAAATATACATTGGTAACAAAAGGGAACTTATTGAGATTTTATAATTAAGCCAAAATTGAATGTAGGTCAACACAATAATACAACTGTATATTGATATTTGATTAATCTAAATAAAACCTATCCTTTTTTCACTGCCAATAACTCCTTGGTACAAACATCCACCACCTTATGTCTCTGAGTAGAATCTGGTTTGCAACTATTCAATTGTATTCTCTAAATCACTAGAATACAAACAGAAAGTGCCAGGAATATAGTGTGAACCTGTGATATGTTACTGAGGAATCCTTGTGCCTCTATGGAAAATGCGCAGAACAAAATGGAGACAGAGTCTACTTCCTCTTCACATGATGCAGAACTGAATCAGCTAGGTAGTTTTTTTTAGATGTATAAACTTGGCATTATCATGACAGAGCAAAATCCATTAAGTGCCTAACATAATAAACTGACAATCATAACTAAGTCGAACAATGATAAGACAGGAAAAGAAGTTGGGACAACGGGCCACAACATTTATTGACTTTTTTGAAATAACAATGTAACAAAACATGAACACTGCCAGCAACAGTAACCTCACGCCCTGAGCACCTGTCCAGTGCCTCAGTACTGACCTTAAGACATGCCCATGAGGTAGGGAAAACTCCAGTTTTTACCCCCTGGACTGGGTGACTCCCCCACTGGCAAGCTGCTTGCTATCCCCCGTCTCATAGTCATGGCCCATTGCATGCCTTCCTTGAACTTGAGCATCATAAGCTCAAGAAATAAAGCAGAAAGCAGAAATTAAGCATCAGCACCTTTATATTCGAACTCATGGTGGTGAAGAACCACTAACCCCAGATTCCAAATGTAACTCGCCAACAATTTTTAGCTTTTTGGCACACTCTATCTACTCTGGAAGGCTTTATGGCACTTCTCCATATTCTCCTCTTAATCATTTCTGACTAAACTATAAATTCTCTCGGAAACTTCATTTTCCACAGGGGCAATGTCCCTCTTCATGTTTCCCACCACTCTTTTTATGGGAACCACTCCCAAATTGTTGCCTCCTGCATTGATACCAAACCACTGCACCTGTATGTCCTTGTGTGGCACTTCTAGCTGCAGGTCTGATGGGCCCAATACAAGTAAGAGTGTCCGAAAATTCAAGCTGCTACTTTTGGCACAGATTGGAATTAGTATTCCAGCTGCTATTCTCAAGAGAAACTCTGGAAGCACCAAGATGCCTATCTCCCAATTCTCTTGATCAACCCCTCAGGCAACCCTAATGCTGCCTCAGTGGCTGCACAATACAGAATTAATAGGTACAATGCTATTCTCATGAATTAACAGTGGGCCGGGATAATCCATCCTCACTCTGTGTGAGATAATTTCCTTCCATTTTCGAATCAGTTTTAGAGCTTATGAAAGCTAGGGACGCTACCTGAAGCCCAACTGATGTTGCCTAGTTACCCTTGTCCTTGCATTGTAACAAGAACCACAGTAATGCCCATCATCTTATCCTCAGTATCGGCACTACCTGCCACGGCCACCAACTTATTCCATTTCACCTAGATTCTCTTATATTCATTCCAAGTCGCTGGGGCATGGATCTTGTTATTAGCAAAGCTATCGTTCTGCTCCAAGTTCCCAGAGCTGCAGTGTGATACTGTTGTCTTGTGTTCAAGCTTCCAGGACCAGTAACCTGAAGTGATCTCACTGAAAATGAGAAAGGGCATTGGCAATCCCATTCGTAAACCTGGGAACGTGTTTAACCCTACACCACACGTTGAAGGCAGACTAAGACAAGATGCCGTATCAAGCATATGACCGCAACCCAAGTTTCTGGCTATTTATCTGTGCACCATCTTCCATTGAAATATGTGCCCAAACCATGCTATACAGCAAGGGTGTATAAGGGTTTTACCATTAAAAGTGCTCAGGAAAGTAATCCAGACCCTGACATCATTACAGTCGTGATCTCAATTAAATGATATGTTCATTTTATACCCACTGTTGCCAGTGCCAGTGATAATGCATCATTCAAAGTTTAGCTTGTCTACAATGAAACAAGAAATCGTAAAGCTAGAGTGACCAGATTTCTTGCATGCAACCCACTGTAAAAACCTTTTCAATGTCCTAAAATATGCACAAGATATAGAGAACCCCATCAGCAGACAAAGGTCCTCATAGTACATATTGTTGAGACAATATCCCAGCAAATGATGACTTCAGGAATTGACTGCAGAAGGTGAAAAGAAGATCCTATATTTACTTTTGCTATCAAAGCGACATAGCCTAGATACCTCACAATTTCTGTGGCAAAATCAAAAGATGCTTATTATACAGAAGATAATTCTTTATCAATACCCTCCTCCGTCTTAGGAACTACCTCAAATGGTTAGATTATGAGGTTAGAAAGAGGATGGTAAACAAAATGACCTGCCACTCTGCCCAATTGCATCTCTTTGGTCAGCTTTTCTAAATTTGCAAATTTAGCTACCGACTTCAGGTTCGCCAGCTGTATACCTGAATGATCTATCTCACAAGGGATTCTAAAACCATCTCGAAAACACCTTCCGTAAGTAGTTTTGCAGCTGTTGCTTTGAGCCATGGCAGAATTGCTTCCAGTAGTACCGGAGTCCTGCCCTTTTGCAGTGGATTCATTGATTTTACCACCACCCTTGGGCCTACTATGCCTTGCTCTCAACAGGCATTCCTAAACGGACAGTTAAGAGACCATTTGCATATGCCTTCATAGTATGCTTTGCAAATTCTCCTTGCCGCTCCCGCTGAGATGGCATAAGGTCTATTTCCACCAGCCCCACTCCAAAAGGGCAGCATAGTGCACAATGGAGTCATTACGTTCAGCCAATAAGTGACTGCTTTCTCACTCCATAACACAGATGGCCTAGACACCATAGTCATACACTGGCGGAAAAAAAACCTTGTCGTATTTCCACCATGCCATGCCACCATAGGTACGGTACGCTCGTCTAATTTCCTCTAAGTACATGAACAGCACTGCCTCATGATCCAACATTTTTACTCACCCTCACCGCGGACCCTCTATCCTGTGTGTCTGTGAAATGTTTCAAAGGAAGTAGTGTGAAGAGCTCGATGAACTCTCTCTGCCATATGCTCTCGTTCATATATTGGGAAAGGTGGGCCCCAAGATTGTCCAAGAGGCATACAACTGTCATTCTAAGGGACTCGTCTGAGACCCTTGCCATCACATGGGGGCATATTGATGCTATGGGAGGCATCTTGACTATGCTGCTCTAACTTGTTCCAGTTAGCTCCACGCAAATCATGTCCACCTGCCACCTCACCTGGATCGCAGATGGTGGGTGTTGTCCTAACGCCTTTACTTCCATCTCCATGATGTGGGTTTGATCGTATCTGCCTCTCTTGCCTTGCATTAACCTCTGTCTCCAAGCACGAATGCGCACAGCTGCAACGACATGTTTGTTACTCGCTGTAAATTCTGCGCCATGTGGACATCCAATCATGTATTGTCAGCTGTGTGTCTGTGAGCTTTGTCACCATAACCCGGAAGTGGAGTTGTAGCAGTGTGAGCTGTTACTAATTTTTGTTTCTTATTAGCCTTAGTGAAAGAGAGGGGACTGTACTTTTAGGTAGCCTTCTTGGCCCTGGCCGGACGTGCAGCTCTCGCCACAGTAGTATTTTTGGCATGGCTTGAGACCGTGACCTGGCTGTCCTCTTACTGCATCTTGTTCTTGATCTGCACCCGCATCCCTTCGACCATTAATCTCAAGGCAGTAAGCTCCACACTGCTTTGGCACTGTTGGTTCAATAAAGCAACATTTCTATCATTCTCTGAAAGTGTAGGCTGAAGTGAAGAACCCTCCTACGGCCAGAACCCCCCCCCCCCCCAACCAATCAGCACACCGGGCTCCACTGGGTAAAGGGGCACTCCAGACGAGCTCCAGGGAGCCTGGGGCCGCCTCATGTTCCCTACAGAATGCTCAATAAATGCATAGAGGATATACAAATATATAGCCTCTGTGGGAGTATAAAATAATGAAAAAAGAAAGAAAAAACATTAAAATATAATTGATTTTTCAAAACAGCTCTTCCTTCTCATCTAAATGGTTAAAATAATTGAGTTATGTGTTTTTCTATTAAAAGGCAAATAAATCACTTCAGTATAAAATAGCAAATAAATCCCTTTTCCTTTCAGCAGTTTACTGCATCCATTTTTCTTATTGGAAACAGTTAAGCATGTCAAATGATAAAATTCAGTACAGGCTTCTAATATTTAAACATTAAGTTGAAATCATATTAAGACATTTATCATCTGACTTACCACTGTTAAAGGCACAGTGTTAGCGCCAGATAAAGAGATGTCTATAAAGTGAATAATAACCCAATTTGTAAATAAAATAGTTTGAAAATTAACGTTAGCTTCTTACCTTCTGGATCTGTCTCCACCTCCCTCTTAACTCACATTGTTTGTCTAGAAGTAATTTGAGTTATCTGGCAACTCTTTCATTAACCAAGTTGTGACTTAGGCATTCCTTTCATATGGTTAATTAATAAACATTGTCATTAGGTGTTCACACATGTATACAGCATATGGATATGGGGAATAGGTCCTAAATAATTAAACCGTTTCAAGGTGACTTCAGTGGCTTTCAGTCAAGCAATGTGAGTCATAGGAAAGCAGAACCTTACACTGGCCCTTTAATTTATATTTCTTAATACTTTGCGCTCTCTTTGTCTGTGGTATACATTCACAATACTGAATGAGTTATAGAAGGAGATAATAAAAGGGAAGACTTTTCCACCCCATAGCATCCTACAAATATTATTTAGCACATTAACACAAATATAGATGTCATATATTATTTTTCTGGACCAATTATACAGTAACATTTGTAATAGAGAATTTGTGTTATAGGAGTGAAAAAGGTGTGTGCAGATGTTAATTTTAGTATTCAAAATGTTGTCCTTTTTCCCTAAGCAGTGGCAATGACATGTGGAACATTTGAGAGCACTTGTTTTTTTATGCTCCACTCATAACACACCTATACCTGTGAGTTGTGTTCAAATGGACAAGGTAACCCCAAAAATCAAGTGTTTTTTTACAGGATATTCTTATAGAGCTTTAAAAAATGGGCTCTATTTTGTATTAGATATATTTATTCTGAAGTAGACCATGTCTGATGTGCTAATTAGAATGACAGTCTGCTTGTCTGTCCCTATGGTGGACACAACAATGACCCCCAATGTTGTCATTCAGTTAGTACCCCTTCACTACCCTTATTAAGTACTCTGAGTATATTGAGCCACACATTACACATACAATAAGAAATATGTATCTCAGGAATTATGTATTTTTTTAGCTGGAAGACCCAGGTTATCATGACAGAATATTATGCCTTTTACCTTCTTCAGGTTTGGTAGAACGGAATAAAACATGAATGGTTAGTTTAATTTTTTGTTATTTATTAAAACAAATGCAAAATGTAAAAATCCAATATATATATATATATATATATATATATATATATATATATATATATATATATATATATCTGTGTGTTCACTGGCTGAATGCTTCTCTAGTTATAGGTTTGATACAGGCATAGTAGTACACAGCAATGTTGTTCTCTTTATGTACTATAGAAAGACAGCCTAGCAGATTCAACATTTCTATCACATATATAGTTGTGAGCAGGCGGGTTATTGCTAACGCTGCTGGCTCGCGTAGTGAGCCCACAGCAACTGCGGCCCTCGCAAAGCGAGGGCCGCAGTTGCTAGCAAGGAGCAACGGAGGACCTTGCGCTGCTGATGAGCGCAGTAGGCGCTCATCCCTACGACCCCCTACGACTTTCGGCCTGCAAATGCGGACCCTCATTTGCGAAGGTGGAGGCTCCCACGTCGGCTGCAATGAGCCCCAGGTGGGACTTACACCGGAAAATGTACGGACTTACCATCCAAAAATACGAGCAGCGAGACGTAGAAAAAAAAACATTACGACCTTGCAAAAATACGACCTTAACGCCCGAACCGTGTGCACATAAAAACATTAAAAACACAATAAATACACACAACAAATACATAAAAAGCTTACCCACAGCAAGGGGGGGCACCGAGGACCTCTGCAAGTGAAGTTACACCTCAATTTAAGTACAAATTAAAGAGTTTACACACACGAAAATCCGAGAGGCAAGAGAAAAAATGGCCGCCAAAAAAAACGAGACTACAGGACCCTAAACACGCAAAACAACACCAAGCACCTACGGATTTTAACAAAAAACGTACGAGGCACAAGATAAACTATTAACAAGGACGCTAAATCATCCACAGCCTCGTACCATATACACATTAGCCGCCATTTTACAACACTAACTTACACAATGCAAAGTACACAGCTACCCTAATGGATTTTCCTCGCGCACGAAGCCTATTTACACTACACACATTGCGAGCCACGCGATGAGTGCCGAAGGCGCTCAGTGCAAGGCTCGCAATGAGCGCCGAAGGATCTCGGACCACCAACAAAATTAATGTCTCGACCAAACAGCATTACCTGCCTTGTAATCTTATTGCTGTCATTTTTTGACAGGCACGTCGCTAGTTTATTTATATTTATATTTATGTTTAATGTTTACTATTAGAGTCAAAAAATCTAAAGTTTTATTGATATTTGCCACCTGCACCACTTAAATGTGTATCATAAATTGTAAATAATTAAAAATAATACATATATGTATATATATATATATATATATATATATATATATTTATTTATTTATTTATTTATTGCTAGATGGAATATACAAATATAAATATGGTGACCATTGTCATATATTAATACAAATATAATTGGGAATACAGGCTTCTTTATTGCAAGGTATGTGTGAGGGTTGCAGCATTGCTATGATCTTATAATTAGGAAATCTTAGTTCCTGCGGTAAAGCTCTCTTTAAGGAACAGCAGCAAACTTCACAGTGGTGCATCTGGCCCTCAAAATTAGTGAAACAGAAAAATAAGCAAATGTGATATTTACATTAAAGAAACAAAAAAACTTTGTATATTTTATATATGTTTTTATAATAATATTTATATGCCACATTAACCTGGTAAATTCTGATGAAATAAAAGTTGATGGGCAGCTTATGTGACATTAATAATTAAACGATGTGCTGTTGAGCATAGTGAAACTCATTTTTTATTACTGTGGAAAGGTTTAAGGTAAAGAAGCACCTAGGACCTTATTTATCATAATTTGGATCTAAAAAATAGAATAGAAGCATAGAAAATGTTGCATCAATATTACCCTCAAATTAGGAAATAAATACTATTTCCCAATAGATGTATGATAAACATTTAGGTAAATATTGAGGTAATATATCTAAAGATATTTCAACAGTGATTTCTAATGTCAAGGATTAATTATCTTCTGATAATGATAACACTTACAGAATCCAACAATAAAGGTAGTCAAATATTAAGTATAGCATAATATGAAAATTTTTAACTAAAACAATAAATCACTGATAGAACCTAAATTAATAAATTCCAATGACGATTCATGACAGCATTTTTGCATTTTCATGACATCAGACTTGAATTTTCATAGTGCTATGCAAGGAGTGTGTTAAATATGCATAGATTGTAATATACAAAGCAGTTAAAGTACATGCTCATGAGAACTTATAATCAAGAGATAAATACTTAAAATAGGGTTTGAGGGGAAATGTGGTGCATGGAGGTCAGACATCATGTTGGAAGTGGGAGTGTGCTGTGATAAAGTATAAGCCAAGCAAATACTTGAAAAGAAGGTGTTAAGTCACAGGCTTTTTTGAAAAGGTCCCAATTATTATTTATTCTTATCATCCTTTATTCCGCATATTCCGCAAGTCTGCTACTGTTACAATCTGCATTTAAACAAACGTTGCAGTGAGACAGAGAAGCTGTATTCCTGACTTGCATCAATCACTTTGGGCATGTGCAAGACAAAAGAGAAATAATGCTGCAAATTGCTTAATAGATAACATGCAGAGGCAAAGTGGAGGGTCAGCAAGATTTACTCGTGTGGATAAAATAGCATGTTCTCTTTAAATATTGTTCTTCTAAATTATTTTTAATAATATTAATTTTCAGTGATACCGAACCTAGGTGCTTTTTTGAGTCTCTTTAAACTAAAGCGAACAAATGAAGGTTTGATATTCTATTTATGAAATGTTGCCTACCTCATGTCTGGTTTCTTTCATATGCAATGTTTAATATTTACTTTAATAATCCAACAGTGCACAAATTCACATGTAAGTAGAATTTCTATGTATACATATCAGTAAAGTCGTTTTTGGAATTAGAACAGATATTAAAACATAACTCTGCACTGTTTTAAATCTACAATAAAAATCTAGAAGGGAAAATGTTAATATCCTATATATAAAAATAAAAATATATGCCTACAGAAATGCATCTGTAAATTATCCAATGAAATACCTACAAGTTTTTTTCATTCTGTTTACATAACGTTTAAAAATTCTAACCTATACATATAATGCACATATATTCATAGGCTGATTACCTAGTTATAAAATATAAAGACGTAGAAACAATAATTAATACATTTAATGCATATAGACATACCCAGATAATAATATGTATATACAGTTCTATTGAACATTAAGTTCTAAATGTAGTTCCTAATTTCTGTAATTACTCGGACTGCTGCTGTTTCCAAGAACTAGCACATCGTGATCTAATTCTTTCCACAATAAAACTACATTACAAATGTGCACTTTGATTTTCTCAGAAGGAACTAAGTACTATCTCAAACAGAGCAGCATTTTCTCCTGGGTGCCAGTGTCATTGCAGCTAATATAAAGCCAAGAAACAGACACCCAGTTGTCTGTTGAGTGCTTGCCCAGTGAGTTAAATGAAGACTGTTTCCTCGTAGTTCCTGTTTTGCAACCTTCAAGAGAACAAATATACAAGGCAGACATTAGAGAGACAATCTTTTATGCGCAGGCAAATGGATTTTGCGCACTGCCATAGACATTGACGAGACAGATAACATACACGAAAAACACTAGTATCTATGTCTAATTGAGAGGAAAAGCTCACAGAAGAGCTGTGCTGGTTCCAAATAAACCTCATAATTGCAAGGAACTGTTGACTGCACTGACAAATTCACATCAGTGCCTTGATACTTGACTGGCCTACTTAGCACAATCGTTATATTATACTGCCATCCACTGACACCAGTTTGCCAATGCACATAGTGATTAATTTAGCTGCTGCTGCGGTATATCGACTTGACTTAATTTCCACTGAAGCACCAGTCGTCCCCTAGATAGATATACTCCCAATTCATTTCCTCCTGCAATGATAACTGTGAAATTTACCCAGGCTCTAAAGGAAAAGAAATAATTTCTCTAATAGCCTTAATGGGTTTTTAGAGTCTTTTGGATAGCAGCCAAGTAAGACTTAGACATGGATGTGCAGGCAGAGTGAATGCAGAGCTCAGTTTGTGTGTGTATGTCTGTGTGTGTGGTTTTACTGTCAGATAAGTTTCAGTAAAGACATTTTAATTGAACCCCCTCAGCAGTAATGCTCCCAGAGATAGCTTTCCCTCACTGCATCAAGGGGGAATGAATGGATTCTAATTGTGTTTCAAAGAAAAGGGGAATCACAAGTCTGTTGTTGGATTAGGTTTTCCTTTAATTATGATTATTAAAATAAACAGCTAGAGAGCTGTTAGAGATTTTTTTCATGTTATACTTTAATTCCATATTTTCCCTTGAAAAACGAGAACTGCTTGTTAAAAAAAAAGGAAGATCAAAAAGGGAATATAATGTACAATCCCTAGATGTGACAAAAATGTAAGCTTAAGGTGGAAAGAAAAAAAACATATCTCTGGTATTAAATTTTATACTGTTATAAAAGACTTTATTAAGATTTAAACCATAGCTTAATATAATACCCTAAAAAAACCTGATAAAGCATTGGAAGTTCTGCTTAACAGTAAAATTGTGAAGCATAGCTAGATCTTTGTCATCTAATAAAGATATTAGTTTGACCTTCCTGTATGCAGTATTTTGGTTAATTAAGACTGTGGTTAAGGTTATGGCTTAGAAATGAATAGCTCAGAAATAGAAAGGGTCATTAGCCCCCTGTAGCGGGTACTCCTCTCGCCATTTATACTTGTAGCATTGATAAATCACATGTTTGTTGGAGCTCAGAAAAATATTTAATGTTTGTGTTTCACCGTTAAATAAGAGGTTTCAAAATAGTCCTAACTGTTTGAGGTCTACATATAATTCACTAAGATTTCAAAAAAAGATACTGTTCTGAAAATGTTATGTATTATATGCAAGTGTGCAAATCATAATTTAACATAGCTGGATAATTGGTTGTGTTCTGCTGTGTTACTCAGATTATATTACCACAATTTTCTTTAATGTCAAATATTTATATGCAGCAGGTAAATTGCATAAATGAATAAAAAAAAAAAGCTAAGAGATTTACAGTGACATGATATGTGACAAGTATTGTACACCTCCCACAGCCAGGTGCAAAAATTCGATAGTGAGTTCAATTACATGTATGCACATTTAACCAGGAAAACAATGGCTACTAGGCGCAACTGCATTGTTTTGTTTTTTCCTTACTTACTTTGGGAGGTATGGGATGGTCGTCCCACATGCAATTTAGACAATCCTTAAAGTGATTTTTTTAAATAAAAGTGTTAAAAAAGCACTGCCTATTGAGTTTAAAGTTCAGCTTTTGTAGACAAATTATTTCCCTCTCTACACAGGAGACACACCACACAAATCACCTACAAAAATCTAGATTGGCTCTCCCTATCTAAATAAATGACATATCTTCACTCAATAATATTATGTGCAATAAGTGAACCAAATCTAAATATTCAAAATAATTAAAAAATGTTCAAATATAATTCCATTAACCACAAAAGTAAAGGATTACTTTTGATAAAACAGTACCAATTATTAGTGACAAAAAAGGTACCAATCGTAACACATACAAAAATCAATGGAATAAAATAACTACTGATGACATCAGACTTCATATTAGATCTATTTTCATATGCTGTTTTTTACAATAAAGCATATAAATAGACAAAAAAATTATTTAAATATATTGTAAAATAACAGGGTTAAACTACAACTATTGAACTTGCATGCTGCTGTGCATTATAATGCACTGTTTAAACAATATGTGTGTCTCTTAGACCCACATTTCCTTTTAGGATTGTTGCCTAGTTGGTAATATGTGTTTATGATTGGAAACCTCTTTTTCACACCATACGGGACTATCACTCAAACTGTATGCTTTCAGATGTAGTGTTGGTCTCACATGTACAATACTTGCACATGATGCCTTTCATCCACTTTCTCAAGGCTCAATAGACAAGGGGAGGGGGGAGACAAGGGGGATAGAGACAACGGAGAGGAGGGGGGAGAGAGACAAGGGGGAGGAAGGGCAAGTAAGACAAGGGGAGAAGGGGGGAGCAAGAGACAGTGTGGGAGAGACAAAGGGGAGGAGGGGGGAGACAAGGGGTGGAGGGGGAAGAGGGACAAGGGGTAGGAGGGGGAGAGACAGGGGAGAGAAAGACAATGGGGAGGAGGGGGAGAGAGAGACAAGGGGAGAGAGACAAGGGGATGAGAGGTAAATAGACAGGGGGAGGAGAGGGGTGAAAGACAAGGGGGAGAGAAGGACAACCTAATTCTGTTTGTGTGCGCAAATGCTAGCAAGATTTAAAAATCAAGCCTCTACTAGTGTACCACAGAAAGAACCCCAGAGTTTGTAAGAGGGAAAACGTGCAGAAAAGCAAATTAAGTGTCATGTTGAGGGCCAACAGAAAAGCCTGGATAGCCAGAATGTTTTTCACTGAATGGATGAACGAAGCGTGTTGCCAAACCATGAATACAATTTGGAGGAGAAAGAACTGCCTCTGAGGGCTCTGTTAATAATGAACAATGCTCCTGCTCATCCTCCAGGCATGGAGGAAAACTTGTTGGATGACTTTAAGTTCATAACTGTGAAGTTCTTGCCCCCTAACACAACTCCTCTGATCCAGCCCATGGACCAGCAGGTCATCTCCAAATTTAATAAGCTGTATACCAAGACCTTTCCAGGGGTGCTTTGAGGCAAACTCAGAGAGTTCTGGAAGGACTATTTAATTATCTTCCACTATGGCACTCTGATAAATAAGGCCTGGCGTGAGGTCTCTCAAAGACCATGAATTGTGGCTGGAGGAAACTGTGGCCAGAAGCTGTAGCTCCAGTAAACTTGGAGGCTGAACCTAGCAGAATAGTGGAGGACATTGTGTCTCTGAACAAGTCATGGGCCTGGAGGTGACTAATGAAGACATCAAAGAGCTAGTTGAGGAGCACAGAGAAGAGTTCAGCACTGATGAGCTGCAGAACCCCAGAAGAGAGCAGCAAGAGGTAGTGCCTGATTAACTTTCTTCTGCAGGTGAAGAGGAGGGAAGGGAGGAAGTACTTCACTCATCAAATAAATCTGTGCTAAAAGGGCTGAATTACAAAGCACTATAACCCTGACAAAGCTCAAGCAATCTTGTTAATGGACTTGTTAAATGATAAAGCAATGTCTCACTTCAGAAACATTTTGCAGCAAAGGCAGAAGCAAGTTTCCCTTCATAGATTTCCAGTGAAACTGCAGGAGTCAGTGGCGTTAAGACACATAAAAGACAAACATCCCCTGTGCAAATGCAATAACCTGTCTCCTCCTTCTCTTCCTCTACATTACCACCATCACATTGGGCCCTGAAGTCCTCTTAGAACTGTAGAGTTAAAGTGAAGTTAAATTATCTGTTATTTGTTCTCAGTACAGTTAAAGTGAAGTTAAATTCTAAGCTATATGATTTAATTATTGTTGTTTATTAATGACAGTTTAGTTTTAAGGTTTTGTTCAAAATAAAATGTGTGAAACTAAATTGGGTCTGAAATGGATTATTTTAATTTCCATTGATTTCTATGGGAAATGCTACCTCGGTTTAAGTCGTTTTCGGTTTACATTGTGCCGTCTGGAAGGGATTAACGACTTAAACCGAGGTACCCCTGTATTCCTAAAACATGAATTGTAGGTGCACCTTCTTCACCTTCTTTTAAAATAAACACCTACTCAAAGCTCAAAAATTAAACCAAAAAAGTACACACATGGTTTAAAATACAAAATGTGGAAAAATATATTTGCTGAATGTAAAGCTCATAAAAAGGCATTTGTTTGGCAGCGAAGGATCACCACCTTTCTCTAAGTACTTGGTGTATAAGACCAAAATGGACACTGATTGGCTTTATATAGAGCCAATAAGTACATTCTGGTCATATCCCCACATGGTGGTAGGTAGAAAAATGACAATTTAAAATTTTTAAAATAAATAAACAAATAAAGAAGGAGAATGAGCATAAATAAATCCTGGTGGGGGGGGGGGGGGGATAACGAGCTGAGTACTCAGATTACAATCCACTGGGACGCAAACTCACACATCCTCCCAGTGGACAAAGCCAGTTTGGCTAGTGCCAGGAGAAGGTTAATGAGGAGTTTATTTTTCCTATTGCTCTGGGACACTGGGCACCCAAATATAACATGAGAGAGAAATGCAGCCAGAACTGCAAGAGGCCCAAGTGCTACCTTTTGCACAGTGCAGCGGCATTCCGCAATGGCTGCGGGCTTTAAATTTGGGCGAGTTAGAGAGCTATTAAATTAGACTATGGCATGAGTTATGGGCTGGAGACGCAAGCCAGTAAATCCTTTCTGCGTCCACAAGCTGTTAATGGGACGGACGAGCCGTGATCGGCCGCAACCATCCAATTGCGGAATAACACAGTGCGACACAAGCCTCTCAGCCAATCAAAAGGGGTCTAGACACATATGATTGACAGTGAGAGCTTATAAATATGAGTTCCACATGCCCATGTGTATGTGTTGACTGTGTTGTATTTTTTATTCGAAGTAGCACGCAGGTCCCGGAGTTGGAAGTTTGGTATTTTTGCTTGAGAGTAGGAGCTAGGTGAGAGAGGTAGTTTGCCTTTTTATTGATTTATATTCTACTGTATGTGATATGGATTTACACTTAAGACTTACACATATTTACAGATTACACATATTTGCAATACACAGAGGGTAAAGAACACACATAGAGACATAAAGAGTTTGTTTACACTACACATACTTGCACACCAACACCACTGCCTGCATCACCCTTGGCTCCAACTGGGCCCCAGACCCTTCCCACGATATCCCCGCCACATTCTCACCCAGCAATGCACCGAGGACCTCCATCCCCACCACCACCACCGTCACCACCAAGCCAGGCACAAGCAACTGGTCATGCACAAGCAACTAATCTATCTCCGGGGGATCCAGGCCAGCGTCTCTGCCAATCATGCGGAGGTGATGCACAGGCTGCTATGACTTAGACTCGTCCCTCCCACCATGATTTTGCCACCACCAATCGTGGTGCCATTGCCTCCCTTCTGCATCTGCAAGCATTGTGGAGGAAATGTATGAGGTGTAAGATTTTCCCAGTGCCTCTCAGGTAGACATTCCTTCAATGACAGCCCAACATGTAGCTCCCACAATCTTAAAGCTATCATATTGCCAGATATCTCAGACATGCTTGTTGTTAGCTTAAATGTAGACTAATACCGCTATGGCGGTGGACTTGCAAAGTCTCACAATGGCATGTTAATGACAGCCAGCATTGCTATATGCACTAGTGAGGCATGTGATCCTGACCTCAATTCTTGCAGATGGGAATCAGGTGAGTTGGTACATTGTTACAGTTACAGTATTTAGCACTGTACTGTACATGCATGTTGATTTTTTTTTTTTTTTTCCTCTGCCTTTTTTTAGTTGACCACTTTTTTTGTTTTTTTTGTTCAGCACACTATATGTGAAACTGGATTGCATTACACATACCATGTAGGGCCACTATAGGTGGGCAGGTGATAGCAGAGAGGTCAGACAAATCACAGTCCACTGGAGAAGGAACTGGCAACCCACTCCAGTATCTTTGGCATGCAAACCTTGTGGAACAGTACAGGCAGAGACCTAGCTAAGTGCTGCAGTACACAGGGTCACAGAGAGTCGAACAAGACTAAAGGACTGAACAACAAAAATTAAAATGTTCCCCGGATACTTGATATATGTGATGTGGTGGTGAAATATGGCCCCTATTTGTTTTCCCAAATGTAGGTGTGATGAGATGTACAGTATATTCAATTATATTGATATTTTAGGGGCCACAATAGAGCCTCTGTGAGTGAGAAAGGGTTAATATGGCATGAGTTTCATGTTTTTGTGTTACTATTTAATCAGGTAGTATATCTTTAATTGGTTGTGCATGTTGGAGCTTGGCTTTTCATATTGGCATGTGCATGACCATTACAGCATATGATAAAACAAAAATATTTTTTAATTGCCTATTTTTTGGTTGGGGTATTATTGTGCATATATTGCCCTTTGCAGGTCCTATTTGGAGTTTTGGTCTCCAATTGCGGGTTACGGGCTTGAACGCCATGGAAATTCGTTGCAATTTAATAGCAAAATTGAAACGTAGCAGTTACGGGCTTGACAGAACAAAGGATTTGAGGCTGCAAAATTCAACGTCCCACGTCCAGTAGGCTTTTTTCCGCCTTAAGCCACAAGTCGTGCTCGGCTTGTTTTACCGGTCTAATTTAATAGCAAAAAGTCTTGCATGGGAGTGGAGGTGAGAGTAAGAGAGGGAGGGAGCGAGGATGTGGAGTTGAGGTGAGGAGCGGGAGAGAGGGAGTGGAAGAGCGACGGCTAGTTGTAGTATTTCTGGGGGAGGAAGGTTGGCAGGCGAGGTAGAGGGAGAGATTTTCCCATAGTCATAGGCACATAGTCAGGGTGAGAGGAGGACATATATGATCCCCTTTCACAGTTGGGATGGCAGGAGGCTGGGGGCAGACTCAGGACTCCGAACTACATGCATAAGGAGATGGTGGTCCTCCTCAGTGCCATCCATGATTGCCCCACTATCCTTGCGAGTGGAGGGAGGTTAGGCCTGTGTCCAGGGCCCAGGCTTGGAAGGTGCTAGCAGCTGTAGTTACAGCAGCTGGCTTGGCAAATAGGGATCTGAGGTCGGTAAAGCATTGTTTTGATGACAGTCGGGGGCAAGGTGAGGAGGAGAGATCAGGGAGAGCTCCAAGTGTTGGCGGGTTGGAGAGGGTGTTCAAGGAGATCCTGAGAAAGGTGCCTGTCACTGGAGCTCCAGGCCTGGTGACCCAACAGGGCACAGCCTCCTTGTCAGGTAAGTATCAGATACACCAACATGCCACCACATGTATATCACACACACACATAGAAAACACAAATGCTGACCACCAATGAGACTGAGATGTCAGCTCACTGGATTTACCAAGGGATAGAGGGATCATTAATATGCAGTCAAATGCATTACTTTTATTAGTGGGCACAACACAAGTAATCATCCAATAGAGAGTCCATATATGGGTTTGCAGACCTCCATCACTAGGCCAGATTTCCTTGAGCGGTAGATTAGGCTTCATGGACTTCTATGGGAGATTCAGTAACCTGATTAAGCCATCAAGTATAATTAACTAGACTGTTAAAACAGAAATTGAAACACTTGTTTCAATAGACAAAGTTTAAGTGATGTCAGATGCTCTTCCAGTGATACCTCTTTGACTCTTTGTCTTGTGGTTAACCACAAACTAGGAAGTACTTGACCTTAGCCCATGTTCATGACCCACCATTCAAATTTATAGGGAGCCTGAATTTCTAAAATTATTACAGAAGTCTTGGTCGACCACATAATGTAAATACACTCCAGATGCGGAGGACATGCCTCATTCCTCTTTTTGCTTTCAGAGGGAGGTGCTCCAATGTAGATAACCTCTTATTTCTAAACCACCTTTCTAAACCACCTCTCTGTTGTTGTTTTTTTGTTGTTTTTTTAGAGGCACTGCCTGTTTTGCTACTATTTTGTGTTTACTAGGAGTCTTATGTTATTTTTAAATTTTATTTATTTTATTAAAGAAATGTAATGAAATGTGAAGAGTAAAGGAGAGAGATACTTTGATGTTGTGATAATCTTAGCAGCGGTGGCGTTAAAGCTGCTGGCTGATGAGTTTGTGTTTATTCAATAGCAAAAATAAAAATAAAATGTTTTATTGCTGCAGCAACTTTCTTGTTTGCTTGACTTTTCTCCGTTTTACCTCTTAATTTAAATGTTAATTTCTTTAAGCTTTAAAAATATTGTTTAATGCCTTTATTTG
Source organism: Discoglossus pictus (assembly GCA_027410445.1). Classification (NCBI taxonomy): domain Eukaryota; kingdom Metazoa; phylum Chordata; class Amphibia; order Anura; family Alytidae; genus Discoglossus; species Discoglossus pictus. Next base: position 230,274,074 of record CM050166.1, read on the forward strand.
TTGTTAGTTTGTTTCTTTGATAGTTTGTTTCTCCTCATTGTTTAAAGCTCCTTCTTCTCTCTCATCTAAATTAATCAGAAATAAACTAAATAAAATCTTACTCCCACAACAAGGAATAATAAAATGTGTGTTTTACAAAAGAAAAGTTAAGAAATGTTTGGATTGGCTTTCCGAACAAAGATTGAAAAGGGATGTTTTCCACATCTGCAAGCTCTCTAGTGGCTGAGAAGGCCAATGCAGGACAGGCAAACTTGACCACAGTGTTTGAATGGGAAGGCTTGCTTTGGTTTGGGTGCTGCATTGACACAAATTTTCCTCCATCTCCTTTTGTCCTCATGGACTCTGTTTCAACAAGTCCTTTTACCTCTTATTTGGTCCTCCTCTGTCATGATTACCAGCGCAACTATATCTTCAACAGCATGGCCTCAATGCCAATGACTCCTTCCTGTTCTAGGACTTCAGTGTGGGTCACAAGGTCATTCCAGTGGACATTGAGGATGGTGCGGAGGCATCGTTGATAAAATTGCTCAAGAAGTCATAAGTGATGGCAGAAGGTACTTCTCTGCCCTCAATCTTGCCAAACAACACTACTTCTCATTACTAATATCAAATCTGTCCTCCAACCCTAAACGTTTATTTGCTACATTCAATGCCCTTCTTCGCCCACCCCACCTCCTGTCCCTTCCTCTCTCACTGCTGATGACTTTGCCAGCCATTTTAAAATAAAATTGAAACCATCCGAAATGAGCTCTCCTCCCAGCTTGGCCCTACCCCACCATCCTCTCCACAAACCGACAACACCCAGCCCTTACCCTTCCCCAATCCCTCCTCCACTATGGACTTCTTTGACCCTGTAACCAAGGATGAAGTATCTACTTTGCTATCAACCTCTCACCTTACAACATGTCCTCATGAACCTGTTCCATCACAGCTAATCCCTCCTCTATCCACCACACTTATCCCAGCTCTCCCACATCTATTCAACCTTTCCCTAAACACTGGCAAGTTTCCACCCTCTTTAAAACATGCCACAATTACACCCATTCTCAAACAGCCCTCATCTGACCCAGCTTCTGCCTCCAACTATCGCCCTATCTCACTACTTCCCCTTTCTTCTAAACTGCTTGAGCGGCCTATTTACAATCGCCTCACTTCATTTATTTCCTCCAATTTCCTTCTTGACCCCTTCCAATCTGGACCCGGGCCCAACACTCTACAGAAACAGCCCTCACAAAAGTCACCAATGACTTGCTAACCAGGACACAGCTCTTTCATGGTTCACATCCTATCTTAAAGATCGTACATTTAGCGTCTCCTTCTCTGGCACCTCTTCTTCACCTCTCCCTCTGTCTGTTGGCGTTCCCCAAGGTTCTGTCCTAGGCCCCCTTCTCTTCTCCATCTACACCTCCTCCCTTGGCACCCTTATAAAATCCTTTGGATTTCGGTATCATCTCTATGCAGATGATACTCAAATCTACCTCTCTGCCCCCGATCTATCCCCCTCTCTTTTAGCTCAAGTTTCCAACTGCCTCTCTAGCATATCCTCCTGGATGTCCACCCGTCAACTCAAACTCAACATGTCTAAGACTGAACTCCTAATCTTTTCACCCTCTACTATAGCTTCCACTCCTCAAATATCTCTCACTGTTGACAACACCATCATCACTCCCACCTCCCAGGCCCGTTGTCTTGGGGTTCTACTGGATCCTGCCCTCTCTTTTAATCCTCACATACAATCAATAACAAAATCTTGTCAGTTTTACCTAAAAAAAAATCTCCAAAATTCATCATTATCTTACAGAAGACACAGCTAAAATTCTAATACACTCTCTCATCATATCTCAACTCGACTGCTGCCTACCCATCCAATGAACGCCTCCGCTAGACTCATCTTCAATACCAAACGATCAGTGTCTGCAGCTCCTCTCTGTCAATCACTCCACTGGCTTCCCATAGCTTCCTGAATCAAATTTAAAATCATGACCCTAACATATAAAGCCCTCAACAACAGTACACCCTCTTATATCTCTGCTCTTGTTTCAAAATACTCTTCCAAGTGCCCCCTTCCTTCTGCTAACAACCTTCTTCTTTCCTCCTCTCTCATCACCTCCTCCAACTTCTGCCTCAAAACCTTTAAAAAATTACTAAAAACACACCTGTTTAAAAAATCACCTTCAGCCTTAACATGTACAACTTAACATCCCACAGCTTAATAACACCTACACCCACAATCTACAGTACAACACACATACATCTCCATTTGACTAAACACATTGCTTTCACACTGCCATCTTGCATTTGTCACCCTTTTGTGTCACACCTAAACCCTTAGGTTGCAAGTTTGCGAATTTTCAATCTTGTGTCAGTGCCTTGGAAACAAGCTCTATGTACATTTGATTTTATGCTCAAAAAAAGGGCCCTCCATTCTTTATAAGTTGTTAAGTGTGTTTTTTGCCATGTACTCAACCCCTGTACAGCGCTACGGAATATGTTGGCGCGATATAAATAAAGATAGTAATAAATTAATAATAATAATAATAATCTCTGTACACATTGACCTTGATGCATTTATTCAGTTACTTGTTGTTCCAAACCCTTTATATAACCTGCTGAATGCACCCCAGGCCTTTGCCAGTCTGTTGTCAATTTCCTTGTCAATCTTGGCGTCCGAGAAGATGATGTAACCCAGGTAGGTGAACTGGCGGACTGTCTTCAGCTCGAACTGAACAATTGTGATGCAAGGAGGACAGTAATCTTCCTGAGGTGTGGAGAACTTCCTTCTTCTTTAAACTGACTTCTAGACTGAAGAGCTCGGCCGCCTCTGCGAAGCAAGATGTCAATCGCTGCAGAGCTGTTGCCCTATGGGAAACAAGGGCAGCATTGTTGGCAAAGAGTAGCTCGAACAAGTTGTTACATTGTCTTGGTGTGGGTCTTTAGCCGCCTCAGGTTGAACAGACTGCCATTTGTGCGGTATTGGATGTGGACCCCATCCTCATCATCAAAGTCTGCTGTGGCCCTTTTGCAGTATCATACTGAAGAATAGCGTGAATAGGGTTGGTGTAAGGACACAGCCCTGTCTTACACCATTATATATTGGGAAGGGACCAGACAGGTCGTTGCTGTGTCTGACTTGGCCACACAGGTCTTCATGTAGCTGGATGATCATGTTGAGAAACTTGGGAGGGCATCCTATATGTTCCAGGCCATTTCTGCTCACGATATTGAGTGCTTTGGTAAGGTCAACAAAGATCACGTAAAGTCCTTTATTCTGTTCTCTGCATTTCTCTTGGAGCTGCCTGAGGGCACATACCATGTCAGTGGTGCCACTGTTGGGTCTAAAGCCACACTGACTCTCCAGGAGGAGTTCTTCTACAATAGTGGGCACCAGTCTGTTGAGGAGTACTCTTGCAATGATTTTCACTTTGGCGGAGAGAAGAGTTATCCCCTGTAATCCTCCGTTCTTCTTTTATAGGGTGATGATGACTGCAAAGGAAAGGACTCATGGAGCTTAGTGTGAAGGGTTGCACCCCCATTTTTCCAGATGTCTGCTGGGATCCTATCAACTCCTGCTGCCTTACTATTCTTTAGCTGCTCAATAGCTTTTACAGTCTCCTCCAGAGTAGGGATTTCATCCAGTTCTGTTTTCATTTGTTGTTGTGGAATGCAATGGAGCGCTGAGACTGACACTTCGTGGTTGGCGCAGAATAGAGTCTGAAATTGGTCAGAGGACCGGTTCAGAATTAATGTGTTGTCTGTGGAGTGTTTGACCGTCTGCACTGTGCAATAGACTTTGGACCAGGTGCGAAGGGCTGTACACTGCCTTCAGGGCTTCATAAAACACTCTGTAGTCACCAATCTGTGCAACACTGAGTTATTTCTGCGAGGTTGGTCCACCACTGGTTCTGAATCTCTCTCAAAGCTTTCATTGGAAGTTGCTGCACACAAGAGGGAAGGCTGCGTTCTTTTTAGGGCAGGGCGTCTGAGCGAGATGCGTGGATCTCTTTTTCAACAGTAATTTTGTCAAGCCAGATTTTGTTCTACTTTGTGGAAAACCCAAGGATTTCTTCAGAGGTGTACAGGATGCTGGTTTTGAGGTGTTCATATGGAGGATTCTACAGACGGATCCGTGAAGCATATGCAATACTTCACTTCAACTGTCGATCTGTAACTTTTTCCTTGGGGCATCTTTCCTTTTTGGCTTAAGATTGAAGTGGAGACAAACTTTGCAGCGCACCAGGAGGTGGTCCATATTACATTCTGTGCTGGGCATCACTTGGGTGAGTAGGACATCTTAAATCACTTGCTGGTGCACAAGAATGTAGTCTATAAGATGCCAGTGTCTGGACCAAGTTGGTATCCAGGTTGTCTCCAATCTGTCATTCTGCTGGAAAATGGTGTTGGTGATGGTGAGTTTCTACTCCTTGCACAACTCGAGCAGAAGGTGCCCGTTGTCGTTGTAGCTTCCAACACCATGGTTGCCAGTTACTGAATTGTTGCCTACCCTGGCACTGAAGTCGCCGATGATGAGGACCTTGTCATCTGCAGAGACGTTCTGTACGAGTTTGCGTAGGTCAGTGTAAAACTTTGCAGGATTCACTTAAAGAGTTGGGGCATAGACACTGAACATTGTAGCATGCTGCTTGTTTTGAAGTTGGAGACACATGAAAATGATACACTCAGAGTGACCATTGATGCTTTGGTAGGTTATCAAGTTTGGAGGTAATATTGGTCCTGACCATGAAGCCGACACCAGGCGTTTCTCGATTTCTGGCTTGCCTGACCAGTAGAAGGTGTAGCCTGAACCATGTTCCTGGAGGCTTTCTTCCTCTGGAGGTGGACTTTACTGGCAGCAATGTCGATAGCCAGCCTTGATAGTTCATGGGCAACTAGAACAAAGCTCTGTTTCAGGGTGACTCCTGCCTGCTGTGTCAAGCATAGTTTTGATGTTCCAACATGCGAGTTTCAGTCCAAGTACACCTTGTGAGGCAGGTGTGAGTCTTTTGTTCTTTGCTGAGTTTCAAACGCATTTGAAGATGCCCATTGACAGTGGCTAGGCAACTGGCTGACGTGGAGACGAGCTTTCTTTGTAATCATCTCAGAAATATTTTTGTTATGTTTGGTTATGTTTGGTTGTCCAAACATTGTTATTCTATTAATTCTATATAATGATTTTTGATGTCATGTGATTCTAGATCCATTTCTTCTTGTGTTCAAGTCAAGTACTCTATTTTAGTTTCTAGAGAGACCACTCTTTCTCATGTTGAAGTTATCTCAGATTTAATTTCTCTTAGTGTCACAAATTTCCTGTTGTATGGATTTCTGTGAGGCTAGAAAGCGTGCTTTTAAGACTTGTATGTCTTTGTTACATGGATTAGTAGATAATTATCAGTCAATTTAATTATCTGATTCTTCAGATATTAATTGAGTCTGTGTTGACAGAGGTGGCATTTTTTATTTTGGTTTGCAGAAATCTTCCACACCAATATTAGCGTGTTTATTTGTGGTTGCTGCTTTTGGGCCCCATTACTATCGTGTACTTTAGCATTTACAAGCCAACTAATCAATCCAAATCCATCCAAAATTCAGCTCTGCATGAAGGAAGCACTAAATAGAGAAAAATCTGTTTTGTTGGCAAGCTAGAGCAAGCTGTAACATTCACATTTCCTTTCAAGTCATCTCAATCGTATATATTGGTGCTTCATGCAAGTTACTTACTGTGCGTAAGCCCTTTTTTCCTCCCTAATCCTATGTGTACTCATGACCACCCATAGAGGCAAGCAAATGCCTCTGATAATGATTCAAGCATCAGATCATACACTATGATCAGTCACCTCATATTTGACACTTGAATTTTCATATCCACATGCAGAATGGAACCCCTGTTAACTGCTGATCCCACTTATATTTTATATTTTGCCATGGGGATCTTTATAACCCCCATTTAACCTAAAGATTAACCCCATGCCATGGAGGTTTTTAAAGGACCTCTATGACACCTAAAACCTCCATGGCACTTAACTCCTACCATGCGGTTCCCTAAAGGACCCCCCATGTGGCAATCTAAATGAACCCCCATGCCATTGTCCTGCAAGGACCTCCATGGCACGTACACTGTACCAATATAGGTTTATATAACATGCCATGGAGGTTCTGTAAGGACCTTCATCCAATGTAATATATACCTATAAGCCATGGAGGTCCGGGAAGGACGTCTAATATATAGCATTATAATATATGCCATGGAGGTGGATCACCCTGGCACCTACTATTAACCCCTATGCCATGGAGGTCCTATAAGGACCTCAATGGCACCAAACCTAGCCCTCTGTGGCATATTAGACTTATTAGGAGCCACAGGGTACTTACAGGACCCCTGTGGATTGAGGGTTAAATTTAGATGCCATGGAGTTCTTTATTTAGTGTGCCACACAGATCCATTAGGAACTCTCTTGGTAGAGTGTCACCTAGTTTATTGAAAGGTTTGTAAGGGTTGCAATTTGAATGGATATGTTACTTACTCAAAAAACTCCCACAGTCACGAATGCCCTTTGTATGTTTTGTAGCCATGTTGTATGCTAGCTCTATAGTCATCTGTAATTTTTGCTGTTTAACAGATGTAGTAATACGATGCTGTATAGAGCTTTATAGAGGTCTTACATTCAACTGAGTTAGTATATGTCTCTGTATAGTATAATTTGCATCAACTTATGTTAAGTTCCAGTCTCCCCTTAATACAATGTAGTCCTTCATTTTGGATGTCAGGTAGATATTTTAGATGAAAGGCAATCTTTAGTAAGTTTACATTTTAAAGTTTAACAGATTTCTTTTGTTTTTGCTCATATACTGTAAAGAAGGGTATATTATTTGTCTTTTTTTAGGATAATTTTTTTTACGTTGTGTTTATCTTTTTAATCTCTGTCTTGCCTTTTTTGAGAACTTGTGTCAGACTAATTTTTGTGAGCTTAGGAAGTTAATGAAAATAAGTAAAAGTTCTTATGTAACCTAAACATAAATAAACATTTTTGTAGTTTTAATGATTTGTAGTCGTTTAGCTGCTTGTGAAATGTCAGTCTGGTCTTCATACAGCGTTACATAATCATCTGTTCTAGCTTCAGCCTCAATAACTCATAGCTCTTCCTCATATGAATCAAATTAGTAAGTTTCCTTTATAAATATTTTCCCATCAAATTTAAACAGAGAAACAATTTATAATATAGATCAATGTTGATGTATTTAATTAGATCTGTGTCAGACAATCAGACAATAAGTGGAGTTTACTAGAATTACAAAATGTCTCTATATAAAAGTGTTGAAATAGATATACAGGTACAGTATTACCCAGCTTAACACTACCACTTTTAGCACTGATTCGATATAACACTCTTTTTGCTGTAATTCCCCCCTTTGCTAGACCCTGATATGGCAATGAAAGGTCTGCTTCACAATAACTCTGTTTTTTCCTCACGTGCCCCTATTTATCTCTCTTATAGGCTTCACAGGCAGGGCAAGAGACAGAGAGAGTCAGAGAAGGGCCGTGAGAGGGAAAGGAGTGAGAAAAGAGAGAAAACATAAAGAGAGAGGCACAGAAGACACCCCAAATCCTACCTACAACATCCATATTAATTGTCTAATAAAATCTACATTAATTCTATTTTTTTTTTGTAAGGGAGAAAACATTGGAGCTGGAGAGAGAGATTGCCACAAGGTTTTCCCAAATTCTACCAACATCATCCACTGGCAAGGTACAGAATATTTTAATTGTTCCCTTGTTTCTAATAATGTAATTGGTAATTGTCTAATAAAATCTACATTAATTGTATTTTTCTACTGATTTACATCCTAAGCTGAAGAGCCAGAGCATAACGCTGGATGTGAAAACGCAGGTGCTGGACCGCCTGGAGGAAGGGGAACGGCAAGTGGATATCGGAGCGCATCTGAAATTGCCAACCTCCACCATCTGCACCATCCTCAAGAACAAGGAGAAAATAAAGTCTTTAACAACCACCAGAACAGCCAGTAAAGGTTGGTTTGACTGCTTCAAAAACAGGAACAACTGCTACAATATAAAGATAACGGAAGAAGTTCCAAGCACTGTCACAGAAGCTGCTGCTGGCTATCCAGCCACTTTGAAGGACATTGTTGAAAGAGGTAACTATCCATCAGAACTGGTGTTTAACATGGATGAGACCGGCCCCTTCTGGAAGCGGATGCCAAGCCGCACTTTTAGATCTAGAGAGCAGAAGAGAACACAGTGCTTTAAAGCGGTCAAAGACTGGCAAACCCTTCTACTGGGTGGGATTGTTAAATACAGTTTGAAAGTAATTTAGCAATTGAAAAGGAAGCCCTGGATCACCATGGACATTTTCACCATGGACCATTTCTGCCCTTCTGTACAGCAATATTGTAGGTGGAAAGAACTTGAGGAAAAAGCACTCCTGATAATGTACAATGCTCCAACCCACCCTACCAACTTGTCCTATCTCCAGTGCTGCATCCCGGTGGAAGTAGTGTTCCTGCTGCCCAACACTACTTCTCTCATCCAGCCTATGGACCAGGGGGTCATTGCGACCTTCAAGGTTTACTATATTCACGGCAGCTGACTGACCAGACGAATGGCCAGGACAAACAATCAATTATGGCGTTCGGGAAGAAGTATACCATCATGCAGGCCGTCATGAACATTAATTTATCCTGGAAGGAGATGACACAGCAATGTCTAAAAACTGTGTGGAAGAAGATCTGGCCAGAGCTGTGTGCAGATATGTAACCAGAAGAGCCCATCATAGCGGAGCTAGGGTACCTTGTGACCGCGGCTGCACTGATAAATATGGATGCCCAGGACATAGAGGACTTGGTCCAGGCTTCGGGTGAGAACCTGACCAATGAGGACCTTGAACAACTTGCGCAACAGGGCATTGAGGAAGCTCAGGACAGCAGTGACTCCGACATAGAGCCACAAAAAGAACTGTCAACTGGGTTCCTCAGCAAGACTTTTCTGCAAATTAATGACATTGTGGATGATGTGGTGGCAAATGATCCAGATGCTGAAGGAGCAGAAATGCAAGACACATCGTTCTTGGGGGTATGTCTTGCTACCAGAATCTGCTAGATGGCCGCCGAAAACAAACAGTTTGTGACCAAGAAAGCCAGGCTGGAGGATGAGACTGAAGCGTCAACTACTGCCACTTAAAGTGAACAGTTTTTTTGTTGTTGTTTGTACTGTTCCTTTAATTTTTTTGAAGAAAGATTTTTCTTTATCTTGTTCATATGTTTGCAGTTCATTCAGAGTTTATATAAAGTGAAACATTTTCAAAATTCTATTGGTTTATTTATTTTTTTTCAATGCATTTCCTTATCTTCCCTATGTTAAAATGAACAATTTTAGCGCTGTTTCACTTAACACTCCTATTGCCTGGAACTTTACTACAGCGCTAAGCGGGTTATTCCTGTATTTTAGAAATCTGTTGGTTTGTCAATTGTTATTTTAGACTCACCCAATAGAACAGATGCTTTGATAATTAATGTTTCTTTGTATTTTATATAGAAAGGATTAACTCTTCAGATTATCAAAGCTTAATGTTGATTACTTTTCTTTCTTCTGTCCTCTTCACAAAATAACTTAAATTTGATATTATTTGTCAAATGGTGTAATTAAGCAAATAAAATCAAGATACATTTCAAATTATTGAGGAGCTATAAGTCTTTAATTCTTCACATCAGGACTGACAGTATATAATAATAATATTTTTAACTGTCCATGAGGGTTATTAGAAGATTTTTAGAGTAATTTAAAAGCACCCCTTGCCTCCATGTATCAGATATACGTGCTGTGCAGTGTTGTAGCAAAAATCATAACCACAAACCACATTTTACTCCGAAACCCACTCATGATATCAAAACACAGAGGACACTGATTATTTTCTTATTATCAGATTTGTATTTGTACACAGTGGGTCAGCAACAAAAAATACATCCAAAATATAAACAAAACAAAGCTTTTATAGGGAATTACATAAAGAACATGGTATAACCCATTTTACCTTCTAAAAAAATTACACATTCCTACCAACAGCCAATAAACGATTATTTATATAAGGTGATCCAATAAAATATAAAACATGTGGTTAGCATGTTTCAAGCATGCCTGGTGAGTCATATTATCTGTGTAATACACTTTCAAATCGTAATCTCTTGCGCATAGGTCAAGTAATGTTTTTCACAAATGCAGTGCCTTGCAAAAGTATTCACCCCCCCCCTTGGCATTTTTCGTGTTTTGTTGCCTCACAACCTGGAATTAACATGAATTTACATGTTTCCCCTTGATCCACTCAAATGTTGCTTCAGCAGTGTTTGGGTGTCATTGTCCTGCTGGAAGGTGAACCTCCGTCCTAGCCTCAAATCACGCACCGAGTTCTACAGGTTTTGCTCAAAAATATCCCTGTATTCAGCACCATCCATCTTTCCCTCAACTTTCACCAGTTTCCCAGTCCCGGGTGCTGAAAAACATCTCCACCACCATTTTTCACTGTGGGGATGGTGTTCTTTAAGTGTTGTGATGTGTTGGTTTTGCACCAGACATAGCATTTTCTTTGATGGCGGAAAAGTTAAATTTTAGTCTCATCAGACCGGAGCACCTTCCTCCATACATTTTGGGAGTCTCCCACATGCCTTTTTCGCAAACTCAAAATGTGCCATTTCGTTTTTTGCTGAAACTAATGGCTCTATTCTGGCCACTCTGCCATAAAGCCCAACTCTATGGAGCATGCAGCTTATTGTCATCCTATGCAGAGATACTCCACTTTCTGCTGTGGACCACTGCAGCTCCTCCAGGGTTACCTCTCTGATTAATGCCCTCCTTGCCCGGTCAGTGAGTTTTGGTGGGCGGCCGTCTCTTGGCAGGTTTGCTGTTGTGCCATGTTCTTTCCATTTGGTTATGATAGATTTAATGATGCTCCTGGGATCATCAAAGATTTGGATATTTTTTTATAACCTAACCCTGACTTGTACTTCTCAAAAACATTGTCCCTTACTTGTTTGGAGAGTTCCTTGGTCTTCATGGCAGTGTTTGGTAAGTGGTGCCTTTTGCATAGGTGTTGCAGCCTCTGGGGCCTTTCAAAAAAGGTGTGTATATGTAATGACAGATCATGTGACACTTAGATTGCACACAGGTGGACATAATTTCACTAATTATGTGACTTCTGAAGGTAATTGGTTGCACCAGAGCTTTTTATTGGCTTCATAATAAAGGGGGTGAATACATGCCAATTTTCTTTTTTCTATTTGTAAAAAATAGTTTTATTTATATATTTTTCTCATTCCACTTCACCAACTTAGACTCTTGTGTTCTGATCCATCACATAAAATTCAAATTAACAAAACATTGAACTTAAGGCTGTAATGTAATAAAATAGGTAAAAAGTCAAGGGGGTGAATACTTTTGCAAGGCACTGTATCCTTGGGTTTTGCCTTGTGGACTACTCAAATACATATTGTTTAGACTGAAATAATTGTTGACTGTCTCTAGAACAATTTTTTTTTTTGGGAAGAAGGATTTGGTTGCACGTATAGAATATGAAACAATGAATTGGAAGTAAAAGGTATAATTAACTGTTTCATACCTCACGGCCTGCAATGGAATAATTACTGTCAGAGCTAACGTTCACAAGTGCTACAAAAGTGATGATTGCTATATATATATATACACTAACAAATTTAAGGAGATTTGTATTTCCCCACAACAGCGGCCAGGATGTTTAACTAGACAAGAGTACTTGAATTAAACATTACAATAATCTGCAAAAATGTTTAAAGGACACTGAACAGAGTTTCATTTTTGGTCATTTCACCACGTTTTTTAAATAGTAATTTATGTACTAGCAAGCTTGATTTGATAATATACTGTATGTTTAAAGGTGCTCAACATCCTGAAAATAAGCATCTAGAACTAATTGCAATAATTTAGAGTCACTTTTGAGTTGGTAGCTATAAAGGAATGTTGGTTTAATGAATAGAACAGTTACAGTTTATTCCGAAGAGTCATGCATGGAAATATATATATAGAAAAGAAGATTCTAAATAATAAAACATATATTTGGCAGTCAGTGCCTAGATTTAGAGTAAAGGAATGAAGACCTAGCACTCCACTTCTGAAAGGTTGCCTACTCTTCTGTAGGATATTTATTCAAAGTGAATGATATTTTTTTTTTTTATCTTGCAAGTAAATGATAATCTATTTCCACTGGAATGTGAAGAAAAAGGGACTATCATTACATTACAAATGCTTCATATAAAGGCAGAATTATAATGTGATGTCAAATTCCATCCAATTCCCTTGCATTATAATAATTGTTCCATTAAAATCACAGCCACAACTGAAACAGAAGGATAATGGAAAATACTCTAAAAGGGTACATCTGCACTCAATAAATATTTCCCGGTTACTAACTTGCAGTTTTGAAGCAGCTTTAATAGTTAGACATGCTGTACCATAAGTTTATTATTTTTGGCTTATTCTTCCAGCCAAGGAGGTCAGACAGAATATCACAAACAAAGATTTCAATTTACCAACATATTGGCAAAGAGGGCTGCCATAATTATCAAGTGCAGTGTATGAACAAAGAGACAATTGTCAGAAACCATGTTGCTAAGTTGATAATTACAGATTTTTGTTGGAGAGATTCACACTAATGTATTAACTACTCTTTCACTGTATATAATTCAAGCTGTTGATGCGCCGTGATTGAATTACAATAGAAAACTGCAAAAGAAAAGTAGCAGCAGCAATATATCTTCTGTTATTTCTGCTGCTTTTTAAATACCCATTTTTCATTTTAGAGTTTTCCATTCCCCAAGGTACAGCACGAACTTAAAAGAAACCTAGATTCCGCACAGGACTTTTAGAGTATATGATGGATCAATAATTTGTTGGTTTGTTTATGAAATATGCCAACTTACAGGGACAGAGTCATTTTTAAGAGGCAGCCAAGATCAATATATATGTGCATAGATTTATGGCTGTTTTTGTTACAATCAGAATAAGTTTTTCTGTTCAAGGAACTTTAAATGCAAGCCCTTTATATTTATTGTGGGCCATATATATGCTGTTTCAACAGAAGAAATCATCTTAATCAGCAGAACCATTATTTCTTTGTGTTTACATTAGGAATGTGAACCTAATTTTTCAGTAATAAACTTCCCTTTAACTTTTTAACGTCACACCACTGCCTCACATTTTTTAATATATTTGCATGAAAATTGAAGGTCATAATTATTAGACAAATGAAATAAGTATGATTATAATTTGTTTTTAGCAAAAATAAAAATTGTAAGTGTAATATAACTGAGGTTGAAAATTTTGAGTTTTATTAATAAATTACATGAAAAGGTGCTCCCTCTCTTCTAATGATTTTAGATGTGTTGTGTTTGGGGAATGATCATCCACGAGAGCATGGTTATTTGATATTAAAATAATGATAATGCTTTAATAATTAAAAGTGTCTGTGGCTACTATTATTCACCCTACTGGATATGTTTAAACATATTGAGGTGTTATCATCCCTCCATTGCGAGAGATAATTAATCAGATATATAAATACAATAAATAGTTTGGGGAGGGGCTTTCAATGTATTTTAGTCCTAAAATACTCAGCTCAATTTTCCTTCAAGGCAATTTAATTTGCTTAGTTTGCTAATATTATACAATCTAATCATCCCACGGCACCAGGGGATGGGGGAAATAGTGGGGCCATTAAGATCTTCTTTTATATTGTGGTGTCAAATAGACTCCATACATTTATTTTTATTACCTTTCACCCAGCACCTGGAGATGGGGAAAGAGTTGGGACATAATGGTATTTAAGAGGTTTGGACCCTTTAGTGATTCTTACCTCGTGGCTAGTGGGAGGGTTCTTAGACTCTTCCACATCATTTAAGTTTTGTTAATCGTTTTCAGACTTGTATGATTTCTGAAAAGCAAGTCTGCAAATGGAAATAAAATAGATTGCTTTAAAGGTCAGCTGACCTTGAGAGTGACAATTACACTTAGAGAACTAAAAATGGTGGCTCTTGGATAAATAAAGCTGCCCATGTGGGTAATTAGAAGATTCTTACAGTTATTTAAAAGCACCCCTTTGTCTCCATGTATCAGATATACATGCTGGGCAGCCAGGATGTTTAACTAGACAAGAGTATTTTAATTTAACATTCCAATAATCTGCAAAAAAAATGTGGAATAGACATTTTCCATGGTTAAATGTCTGGTAATTTAACCATGGTTGTAAATAGTAATGTATGTACTAGCAAGATTTATAATATATTACATATTTTACCAAATATGTAATATATTCTGTTACCAAAGTAATAGGGTACTTATTCATCCTCCTTATAACACCAATAAAATGCAAAATCATGTGTGATCTAACAAAAGCATTATTTACATCAATACGTGAAAAATTTGAGCCAAATAGGCACAAAATCCAATACTGTCCCTTCTCTTTTATGTTTGGTGTAGCCAGTTCCCAGAGTTCAGTATCAGGAACATGCAGGTACATACAAATTATTTTCTCCTACAGAATTAGCTATTTTCCTTTTTTACAGTTTCTCACACACTACACAAGTAAATAATATCTAATGCAAGGTCTGATTTTTGGGGCTTAGATAGGGACAACCACCTCACAGACCATGAAATAGTCTCAAAACACCTTTGCATATAATTTGGTAAAATTTCACTGTAGTTATTTAATTTTTTGTTTTGATTCTGCTCTCCTCTAGGTATCCATGCTTATCCATGCTTAGCTCTTTGACCTTTTCATTCCACTCCCTCAGTGCACGGGCTCACTGGTTGTTTGCACTTGTTCCTTGACATGCCCTTATCCTAAAGTAAACATTGTATAAGCCAAACAGTGTTTCTGTGTATGGAAGGTACTACTGAGTAGTGTCCTTCCTCTAATACAAAAGAATGCAAGAAGCCAGTCAACCTGCACTGAGGGTGGTACAGGATTAAGCCAAATAGGATAAAATGGATTCTTATAATATCCCAGCGAACAAATAAAACAAATTTAAATAATGATATTGAAATATAGGATCGTGCATTTTTTACCAGGGCAAGGCTGGTACAAGTTACACCCCTACCAGTGCTCTGTCACATACTCTCTCCACTTAAGGTGGATTACTACAGTTACATTCATAACAATGATATACAAGCAGAAAGAGTGTTATAGGAGATCAGAATGGGGGACACAGGGGGTGTGGGGGTTGAAGATCAGAATGGGGGACCTGGGGGGGGGGGGGTAGGAGATCAGAATGGGGGACCTTGGGGGGTAGTGGATCAGAATGGGGGACTTGGGCGTGGGGGAGGGTAGGAGATCAGAATAGGGGGTCTGATCTCATAGCCGCATATACATTTACTGTGAATAAACTACATTTCACAGTATTACATGGGAGGAACAGTGGCTGCAAATAAATTATAAATTCACTTTTGTTTAAAACATCTTCTTCAAGTAGCCCCTTGAAAAAGGATGTAAGTGCAGATTAAGGTACCATAGGATTACTCTCCCACAAGCTACAGGCACACTAGAAGGTGGAAACACCCATGATATAGATGAGGGGATCACATGCATCGCAACATTTCCTGCTTTCTGCTACAGGTTGTGGAATTGGGGTTAATCTCAGTGCCCAGCCTAGATAGTCATTTTAGGAATGACAAGTCCTCAGGATACAGGAACAGTCAATGGTCCCTTAGGATAGAACCAGCAATAACATCAGGATATAAGCCAGCTTAGTAAAAAAATAAAAGGTCTTTCCATTTGGAGGCCAGAATGAAATACACACAGTGTTTAAAGCTAATACAAAACAGAGCACCCTTTATTGGCAACAGTACAACTTATTTATGGATAACAAGAACCAATTAGGGTGGAATCCCACATGGCATTCGTGTCACTAGTGTGACAGGTTTTCTATTAAATGCCTCTTGTGATCTAAGGGAGTATGGCCATCTTACTTCCTCTCTCCAGCCCTATAAGGCATAATTGGCACATTACTGTCATTTATCTGGCTCCCTCTTGCCAGGAAAGCCTCAAGGGAGGGGTGCTAATGGAAATATCCATTTTGCAGACATGGAGTCTGTTCAGGCCCTTCCCTTGTTCTAATGGACCTCTACAGATCCCTCAACTGGGTACCCCTGAATTCATTGTCTCCTTTCCTGGGAGCAACACATAGTTTGTTTTAAAAAACTCTCTGTGGTAAATGCAGCATTTAGAGACCAAACCTGACAGGGTACATCCATAAATCACATATTGACAAGTATAACATGGATCATCACAAACAGGATAGCTGACAGAAAAACAACTCCCATGATATTGAAGGCAATATGAAACACCTTATGCCAGCAAGTCAATACCAGTCCATGCTAATCCAAGTCCTCCCCAATAGTCCAACAATCCACAAAAGTCCAGTGAGCCCTCCTGGGCATGACAACAAGATTTTCTAGAAAAAACTTTTATGTTCCTGTCTTACATACCTGCTAATGTTGTTATATTGTGAAGTTGTGAAGCATGCAAAGTTTTCACCAAAGTATAGTGGTCCCTAAAATTCTCTTGAAATTATCTCCTCACTATTTTTGCCTATATTTTTGTTGTTTACCGATGTTGCTTAAAAATAGTGCAGTTTAGAGTTCAAAAAGTTCCAGATTTAGGATTTGTTATTTCTTTTAATTCATTGCACATCTCTTCTCCAGGTTGCTTTAATTCATTGTTTACTTCATGAATTTACACTCAGCTTTGGACACAAATGTGCGTTTGTTTTTTTGGAAAAACTCCTAGTATAAAACATTAAAGACAAAACATATCATCACATAGCAGTCGTTTCACCCACGCCATTACAGGTTTATTATAAGGTGCACTGTATATGTAACAGAAATATATGAAGCTTTTCACATGTGAAATATTTCCTTTGATTGTGTTGACCATGCGGATCAGTGCTTGTTCATCAGTTTCCTCTCCTTACTGAGTTCATGTGATGATTGCTTTACTTTATTCCAAATTCATATATATTTTTAACTGAATTAAAGATCAAATTTGAGAAAGAAGATAGGAAGGGCTGTTAATTGTGCCCTTGCAATACCTCTAATCAAAGCAAAATAGAGGAATATCAACTTACAACTTATTAAATCTTTAATAAAGCTATGTGAAAGATATTGATAAAAAAGTGGGTGTGAGTGTGGTTTAAGGGGATGGTAGTAGACTTGATCATAACAAAATATTTAATTTATTTCTTTACAAAGGAAAATAAGAATAACAAAAAAGGAAAGAAACTGTTTTAAAGGAATATCTAGATTTCCTGGATTATGACTGCATGAAAAGAATCAGTTATGTATGAAATGTTTTTTTGCATGAAATATACCTTTAAAAACTTACCTTAACTTACCTTAGCAAAATGTCTTGTAATATTTGACAGTTGAAAATTAGAGTAAACACCCCCTTCAAACCCACAGTAAATTAACTTACAATTCATAATTTGTTTTGGCCCACCAGGCAGAAGCACAGGCAGCTGAAACATTTGTATCAAACTCTGGGGTTCCTGTATGTGCTATAAAGCATGTAGTGTGGATATGTAGTGTAGAAGGTGCTATGTATTTTCATATAAGAATCTCTCTGTGCAGCACATTCACAACCTGCAGGTTGTACATTCCCTGCATCAGCTACTGCTTCTGGTGTTTGTTTGTTTTTTCCTTCCTCTTACTGTTTGGCAGAGCTAAGCAGCAGCAGTCTTGTCCATTCCCTGCACCAACTACTGCAGCATGTTTTTTTTCTTTCTCTTTTTCTCTCTCCTTCTCACTCACTCACCTCTCTCTCTCTCTCTCTCTCTGGTGGCAGCTGCAGGTCTCTCACACACACACACACAGCAGCTCTGTTTGTGCGGAACTTTGGTGGGGGCCGGAGCCCAGTAACACAGCAGAGAGCATGAAGCAGCCGAGTTGGTCACATCCCAGCAGTGCTTTGGGGGCTGAGATCACTGCTCTTTTATTGGCTGGTGAAGACACAACAGATTAGTGAAAAGTTAAAATTGGGTCCCTGATGCTCCATGCTGATGGGGGGGGGGGGGGGGAGTGCCTTTGTAGACACCCCTGGGGCTGTCAACATAATGATTAGAGGGAGTTTTAGATATTAATAAAAAATAAAATGTTTTATGAAATGTGCTGCATATATCAAGGAAGGGAATCCTAAGGATTGCAGAAATGTATTAATCCAAGAAACTTGGACATGCCTTTAACACAAATGCACCACATCACAGTTTTTAAAGGAATTGTGAATGTGTAAATTAATTTGAGATTGTACTGAATATGAATATAATAGAGCAGTTTGAGATGAAGATATCTATGAGTTCTCATTAATCTCATTAACAGTTGTACAGCAACAGCCATTATTGAGGTAAACTGTTTAAAAAATGTTTTTCTTGTTTAAGCTTTGATTTGCTGTAGTTTGTGCATGCATTTTTATGTTAATTGATGGTGAATTAAAAATAGGTTTACAGTGAAAAGTGGCCCCTTTTGTTTTCTTTTTCTTGCTGAAACTGAATCTAATACTATATAGAGTTTTGAAAATTACTAATAGTTTTAGTTGAATTCACAGTTTTCCTATGTTTAGAAGTTATGATCAGTCACTTGATTAATCTTTCTTCAATTCATTACATTTTTTGGTCATTACCTCTTTTTGCAGCCACCAAATAATTTCCTTATTTTTCTTTCTTTTAAAGGTTGATCATAATTTACAGGTAAGTATTTTTCTTGTGTTCTGTTTCTGAAATACCAGCTTGTAATACAATGAAAACATTGCATACTGCAATGAGGTGATTAGTCTTTTACAGAGAGTTTTAAGGACTTATTTTATGGATTTTTAATTAAACATTTTCACACTTCATTACTCTGCATGGTAAACAATATTTGGGCAGAAGAGCCACTTATGTTGCACATAAATCTAAGAAGTAAATATTTCACGTGTGAGCCTTTTTCATGTGTGCATGTCGACAAGAGCTTGCTGAAAGAAAGCATGATTGAAATGATCTACAAAACCAATTTCAAAGTGCTGCAGGCTCACATTGAGTGACGACTATGAAGCAAAGTGCCTAATTCTTTGATTAACACAATAAAGGGAAGCTGTGGATTTTGATTGCAGCCTTCTGGACCATAAATGACAGTTTAGGGATACAAAAACTTCTTGATTAAGGGAGGTTGCATTAATAACCTTTCAGCCATTTTCACATAAAATAGAACACCAGTCTTTGTTGCTACAGGTTAGACATCATATGCACATCGTTTTCAGGCTTTGTCAGAACACCTCTTAATCATTTGTTTTCAACAAGTACTAAAAAAGTGCAACACATATTTCTGAAAACATCCATATAAATAATTGGGTAAATTAGTAAAAGTATTGTATATTGTAAACAATGATAAAAAAAAGAATAGTTACATACATGTATTATATGTACTTATTTGTTCTATAGATTTCAAACGTTATTTTTACATTAAAAATACATCATAAGGAACTTATATGATCTCTTGAAGAAATAAATTTGATAAAATGCTAAATGATTTTAGAAAATAAAGAAAATAAAAAGACTTTAATTTAATATTTTTATATCTAATTATTATTTACTTTGGACAGCCACTGGCCTTTTTCAACTTCTTTTGTGAGCTGCTTTCTCAGCATGGTGTGTCCTTGTAAACGAACATGTTTGATACTAAGGTGCATGTTGTCTTATAATGTTGAAGCAGTAACTTTTTGAAGAAAATCTCAACCTCTAGACATAGAACCAGCTAACAAATAACCAACCTTGCCAGGGTCAATAAACTGAGATCAATGAAATAGGTATGCAGAGGTCTCTTACCTTAGCAAAGGTAGCTATACATAGTTCTAAGAATGTACAGTACCTGATAAAGCAATAAAAACTCACATACTGAGACTACACCATTGGGCTCAATATCTTAAAAGCACTGTTTCACCACCAACCTCAATGGCTTTTTCAAGGTGCAGTATAGTTAAAATGGGGTTGAGCAAAGTTTAAATAGACCACCAAACGTGGGCTGTACATTTTTCTATGATGAGCAAATTACCACTGATTATGTAGTCTAGGTGTATTGCATCAATATGGAGATCTTACATTCAGGCAAAAAAATAATAGGACCACCGCCATTATTGCCATGTGCAGTCTGGTTGTCATGCACTGACGAAAGCCCTCATCATACCTCCACCATAAGTATGATATGCTCCACAAATTTCCTCTAAATAGACGAACAGCAAAGAGCACTGTTCTGGAAACCTCTCTACATTTTCACATGCCAGGCTTCCAGTCAACTAGCAAACTTTCTGGGAATCCTCCAATAACACCGTCTCTTGTCATCTATGTCCCTCCGAGACCCAACACGATCCTGCACCTCAGTGAACTGTGAAGAAGAGAGTACACCAAATGAGCTCTTTAATTTTTTTTGATAAGTGAGCACCCAAATTATCAAGAGTACCTAATACAGTTGTTTCCACAACTCTTTAGACTTGTGATCCCCTTGAACATCTGCCCCAAATTCTGCAGACCCCAGATGGGCCAAGACTAATGCTTTACCAACTAGGGTAGCTACCAAATAACTTAGCACATTATCCCTTATACTGATATTGTGTTGACTTAGCAGCACCTTAAGCCCCATTAATATAGCATGAGTATTTTTGTGGTCCACTCTCCGCCTTTTTAACCTGTCTGATTCGGAAATATCCACATATCCCAAAGCCAGCAGGCTGCATGGAACAGCATTCTCACCTGAAACCATAGCGGTGCACTTCACCGTGATGGGTGCTACCGAGGTGTCAAATGGAATAGTTCCTCCAGTGGAAACCTCCACCACATTTTTGTCTTTGGTCTTCACTCACATCTCTTTCAGAGTTAGCATGCCCTCAACTGCAGGAAAATCTAGGCCTGTTGTAGGATCTCGACCTGTATACTGAAAACTGGTAAGACAAGAAGATTCCTTACTATTTCATCTATGCCTGTGCACAGGTGTCGTTGACCTGCTACTGAACACGCCTTCTCCATGTGATGAATCACTATACGAGGCCTGGGAATTAGGCGCATGTTGTAAAACATGAAGACCAGCTATACCTCTAACCTCCTCCAAGGCTATATGGTCTTCGTCTGTACCGGCAAGCCCTACTGACCTAACCATTACAGTACAGACATCAGAAGCTAATCCTGCACTAGCCATTGCATAGTGTGCTATCGGCCCTTTTTTACAAGCAATAATTGTCGCTCTAATGGATCGGGTGTGGTAATTTTACCTCAAGTGTTTGTGGTAACAAAAGAGAGAGGACGGTGCCTCTCTGTGGCCTTCCTAGACCTCACTGAGCAAGTATTTAAAGGTGGGAGTCACCCGACTTCTTCTATACCTCCTCAATCATCCAATAATCCTCCTGCAGAATCATTTGCTATATCTAATTCCTCTATGTCCGGAATTATGTATTGCATCTTAGCCTTCCCTTTATTTGCAACCTTCTTCCAAGAGTGTTCAACAGCTTTTTGCATAGTAGCAATACAAAGGGAGCGCACCCCTTTAAGGTATTAGAAACAGTAATAGGCTGTGATCTAGCACTAAGATGTGCAGTGCTTGGTTTATCAACATCAGATGGGAGGATAGAAGGTGGGTCTCACACCAATTTTATTAATTGGCATGTTAGCCCTTCTATGGAGGGGGTGGGGCACGGGAGGTTCATCAGAGGCCCCCAGTGAGGCTTGTGGACTTAATAACCCACTATATTGGTCCCCAGTTGTGTAACATAGTGGGGCTGTGAGGTTCATAACACATTACTTCCAGAAGCTCCCCCTGCATCGACCAGAATCTTCTACACACTGTAGTGCAGCCCTCCCAGGACAACTACAAATCACATTATTCCCAAGGTTGCCAATTCGCAACATTTACTTAAAGTGAGACTGGGCCTGAGGGACCTATTGGGACTCAAGCTCTACCACCTGTTGTGCTGCATGCCCAGTGGATGCATAGCAGTATAACCATTGGAGGCGGAGGGTTGAAAAGCTGGTTCGCCAGCCACCTCATGCTGTGAGTCAGTGCATGGGATTGAACCTCCACAAGGAGGCACTCTTGCACCGACTCTTCTTCTCCCTCAGCCATCCTAAAATAAATGCTAAGGAGCAGAAAGAGCAAGGGTGTGTGCCAAAGGAAGTGTTAACAAAGGAGGGAGTGGACAGAAGAGATTGATAAATGCAGAAGGATATAATAAGGGGAGGAGGGTTTAGGGGGTGACACAGTGTAGGAGACATGGTTGCTGTTACTGGAGAATCATAATCATGTAGAGCTTGATTCAGCCCTAGAATTCTATGTAACAGTAATGTCCCATAGAATAACTCTCCTCTTCATACTACCTACAGGCTAGCAGTTTAAATTGCAGTCCTCCATGACACAACCACAGTAATTTAAATATTAGATTTCCTCTAAAATGTTTTTATGTTCTGTCTTGTATACCAGATAATCTTTTTATTTTGTTACATAATTTACAAGCATGAGGATATTTTATCAAACTACAGTGGTTCTTTAACTGACAAAGTTTCTCCTCGAAACCTAGAGCTCTTTTTGTAGAACTGGATTTTGTTGCTCTGGAGTTTCAACAGAACTTTCTGGGTAGATGTAGCAGAGTTTTGCATTTGACAGCATCAGTGAACCCTACAGTATGTAATCAAATCATATCTTGCTGCGGGTCCAGGTCTAGCTGGCCGGTGAGTAAAATCAAACTCAAACACAAGATCACTACTTGATGGCTGCCAATGAGCTTGGGAATCACAGGCATACAAAGCTTTACGCGGGAGGCAAGCAGGATGATTGGTCTCGGCAGTTTAGTAGAATGGTCATAGTCACATGCAGAAGTCAACTCCTGGAAATCTAAAAATACTAATAATCACACTCAAGGAACATAACTTCTTGTTTGGGCACTAGCATAGTATATCGACCCTTTCTTGTAGACAGCCAAGCTTTGTGTTGAAACTGACAATTATATTAATCTCTGGTGTTTACACCTCCACCCACAGTGGTTGTGTACTCACACTTGCAGTCTTTACAACCTTCCTCTCTTTAAACCAGTGTTGAGCAGCTTGATCCTATAAGGGGTACTAACAGTCCAGAATTTCTATATCTTTCTACATAAAAACAGGTAGATCAATCAGCATAAATGAAACTGAGCAACTCAGCTGTTCTATAGCAAAAAGAATAGGAATGCACAAGCAGATAGATATTGACATCATGGACTGTTGTAGGCCCTCATAGTACCTTGTTGCCCACCACTATTCTAAACCCTTGCAAACCTCTTTCCTCAGCACTTTTCATTGCACTGTTTATTCATATGAGTCACAGTCATATGCAAATATACTCTTACATGTCTAGAATGACCAACATATTATTGGCCGATGGTTTACTATCATCTCATCATGTTACAAATCAGTCATTTTTTTGACAATATTATACATATATGGGTAAACCATAAATAAATCACACTAAAGCGTTCTAACATAATAATCATTTAATTAAGTATAGATCCCGCCCCACACTGATGATAGACCGTAACCTTGAAACGGCTGTCCGTGGGTAGGATTCCCAGCTTGTGTATAATCCAACCTTGGCTTTACATAAAAGATGTGTAATGCAGCAGGCATAAGCTTAAAGAAAGCCATGTTTAAAATGGTTATGGATTGAAGAACTAAGCATTTGTAGGCACATTTGCATGTCCCTGCTTAGCTTCCCAGAATGCAGTGTAATAACTGTTTTAAGACATTCAAATGTGAACACAAATGTACTATTTATATATATATATATATATATATATATATATTTATATATATATATTAATAATAATAATCAGATTATACAGTATATAATGATACATTTGTTTACTCGACAAACATTTTAGTTAGAGTGAGAAGCTTTATTGAGTTGCACCTCCCTTTATAAGTAGATCCCTAGATGCGTGGACGTTGATGCTTTTTTGTGCCTTGACAGAAATCCCGTTGATGATTGAATTGTACTATTTTCTACAATACATGGGATTTGATACACAACATACTAGTTGTGCTGGCATTTTTCAACATGCTTTACAGTACACTTTAGAAGTGACCTTCGCTGTGTGCTGTTACTGCTATGACTATTTGAATACAGATTGCTACTGACACCTTGACTATGGTGCTCTACAGTTTGACAATTTGACAATGTGAAAGCAATGCTGAAAAAAGAAACAGGCACTGAAATTCAACATGGTGATCCACCAGTGAAATAACTTAACAGGTTAAAGTTAGACTTGTAAGAGTCAAAACTATTTTTTTTTTATGAATAGGCAGCATATTATATGTCTATTTGTGTTTCTAATATTTTACCATACACAATATGATTACATTAACATAGGTATATAATTTGAATTTTATCTCTGCTGTGATGGATAATACATATTTATTACATTCTTATAGGGATGACTGAATCCTTTACAAGCACCTTGTGACAGTCTGATTACTCTGCTAAAAAAAGAGTTATAAAAGTGTTCCATATCTTATCTTTAACTTGGATGCTTCATTAGGAAGTCACTAATCTCTTCACTTGGTGAGACAGATAAGAGTTTTAGGCTGTTACACAGAAAGTCAAAGTCCAATCAACCTCTAGTATCTAAAGCACTTAATTCCCTGGTGTAGCAATCTAATCATTTGAGGATGTTATCAAGCAGAACCTTGCTTCTTCTCTCAGATAAACATCATGATGAGTTGCTTGACTATAGTGGTTCTAAAAAGATAAGGGATTGCATTCCCTTCGCTTCACGTATTGCATTGAATGACCGGCTTGAGTGTCTGAAGAAAAAAATCCTCTTCTTTTTTTGTCTTGTGATGTGCATGGATGCTTTAATTCTATGCATATGGATGTCAAATGCTGTATTGTTTATTTTTTATTATTTTACACATACTGTAAAGCAAATATAAAAATATATATCATAATTATATTAAAGCTAATTACATTTATTGTTTTCAAAACGGAGTGCTTAGATTTGATGCTGTTTTAAATAAGCATGTTTAAATATTACATAAAAAATATGTGACCTAAAACTTAAAGCAGAATGCATATGTTGAACTGAGTTTGTTTAGCTCCTGATTGGTTGAAGCAAATGAAAACAGTTTGTCAAAAGAATAGACCTTTAAAATATTTACACTTACAAGCAGAGGATGTTTTTGCATGTTGCTATGGTATGTTATTTATTTTAAAAATAAAACAACTTAGATAACTTACACTTCTCACCACAATTCAGACTTCCTCTGCATACACACAAAATGTACCCCTCAAATGTCTAGTATCAGTGTCATATGGCTGCATTTTCAGCAAATGTCCATGACCCTGGCAAGATCCAATGGGCTTTAGAAAAAATAAACACACTGAAACAGATATATCTTGGGAAAATTACGGGCCACAGCTTTATTAAAGCAACAATAAATAACCAATAACCAATTAACATAATTAACATTGTTAAATCACAGCTCAAATAATATCCTGGAGGAGGAGCCTGGCCTGGTCAGTAACCTCAGGCCCTGGGCCCGCGCCCAGAGCCTCCCAGTGCTTTCCTAAGCACGCCCATGAGGCAGGGCAACGCCCACTTAAGCCCGTGGGCCGGGTGCCTCACCTCCCGCCAACCAAAGACATTCCTATTTATATCCTAACTTAGAATTCACAGAATCCTAACCCTTCAACTCTTTTCCACCCTTTTTTTTTTTTTTTTTTACATAGTTTAAGCTTCCTGAACCTTGCTAAACCAACCTCGCCCACTAGACGAACCCTACTTCCCATCTGCTACCTACTTATCTAACTACCATTTTTGGGGAGGGAGGGAATCAGATCAATGGCCGGCGCGGAGTGAGGAGGAAGCCCGCGAAACTGGCTCAAGCCCCTCCTCCTCCTCCCAGCCAATCCGGATCGCCCAGGCTCCGCCGGGTCACGCAGCGCTGCGTCAGACCCGGCGTGCCTGGGCTGCCTCCGCACCGGCCAAGTGTTCTGTCCAGGTGAGCTGAAGTTGTAAGTGTTCTCAAGTTTGCAAGTGTCCAATCTTTAAGATGCTTTGGAAAGATGCTCCATGTATGTAAGATTTCCAACTCAAAGACAGTGCCCTACACTATTTGCCATGTGTTTAATATTGTATATTTTCTTAGTAGCTCTACAGAATATGCTGGAGCACTACAAATAATGGGTAATAATAATAATTCTCAATGATTTTGAAAATGCATTGCTATAACAAAATGCCTGTGAGGTATGTTGCCCTCCCTAGTATATAGAGCAAAGCTCTCTGCAGCAGAGACCAGCAAAGCTTACCACTAGTTTGACCACTAGTGCCTGTGTCCCACTAAATTAATCCTATTTAATTTAGTTTGAAATTTACAATAACTGCATATAACTGTATATATATATATATATATATATATATATATATATATATATATATATTTAAAGTTTTCTTGATAGTGGAATGGATTGCTCGTTCCTTCTCCAGTGGACCATGATTTGTCTGACCTCTCTGCTATGACCTGCCTATCTTGGGTGACCCTACATGATATAGCTCACGGTTTCGTTGAGGTACACAAGCCCCTTCACCATGACACGGTAGTGATTCAGAAGAGTATATATATATATATATATATATATATATATATATATATATATATATATATATCACATAATACAAACAATACGAATATATTGTCCATTATGTTTGTCTGACTGGCAAGCCTTCCTAGGGCAATTAGACATTCAGAGAAGTACAGACAGCAAATGGACCTTCATTTAAAAAGGATAACACTAAAACATTTGCAAATTCCCACTTCTAAATACCACAAAAAACTGTTCAGTTGATTTCAACTGTAGAACTGAACAAAGGTGCGTTTACACTTTATCTCACATACCATACAATATTATTTATGTCCAGAATTCAAAGATTTCTAAAGATTTGTTATCAATATTTTTAAGTGACAAGTGGAACTGAAGGAAACACTTTTTCTACTAAATATAAAGTTTATAAATTCTATATATTCTCAGAATTCCATGAAATGATGAAAAAAAGCAGGTTAATTGTAATGGATTTGTGGTAGACAGGCACAGTTCTGTTAAGAGTTTTTAGAATACTTCAGGCAAATTGTAATCCTGCTGTACTTTTCCTGTGTTTTGCAGAGTGAAGTGTCAGAGAAGTCAATTAGAAAGAGACAGTGCAGCAAAGTCATAGCTTTTTGCTTTATCCCGCAATAAAACCACTAACCTGAAATCACAGCTGCACAATGTCTTCAGAAGTTCACTCAATCAAAGAGCTCTGTCCTGACTAATCAAAAAGCCTAATAACTGAAGCTCCTAACATGGTCCATGAGAGGATTAAAAATACACTAGCTAAAACTCAGTTCTTCGATCCAAACACTGATGCGTATTAAGAAATCCCTAAAGCCTTAGATCACAGGCAAACCTCAGTCTACTATGGAGTTAGTGGAAACCCTCTTAATTCCTTAAGAGATTGTATCTTGCCTGATGAAAATAGATATTGGTCTGTGTGTGTGTAGACTGATTAGACGAATGGAAGAAGATTAGAGGAAAAGCAGCGCAAAAAGCTCAGTGGCTCATTTACATGGTATTACTGCTGACAGATAGGTATAAAATGTACAGAGTAACCTTAAGGCAAATTGTATTTGAATTAAATCAGCTTTTATTTACCCAGGTAATAAAGGGATCAATCCATGTTTATTTTATCACTTCTATTAGGCACTTTGATGTTTTGCCCAATTGTTCTGCGACAAGGTCTGCATGGGAGATTTGTTTACATTCATTTGAAACCACCACGTTTTGTGCTGTAAATGTGCAATCTTAATAGGATGCATTTGTAAGATATAGCAAAAAAATGGTAGAGCTGGAGCAAACTAATTTATAAGACAAACCTCACATTTACAAAATAATTTGCACATTGACAAAAAACAAGCACAGTCCTTAACAGGAATTAGAATTGAATACTGAATTTAGCAAGATTATGAAACACAGACCACTTCTAGAACTGTTTAATATGACATGGAAGATTCTGTTTTTAATTCATGCACATTAAATTAGCTATGTTTAAAACAAGCAAAAAGTTTAAACTTTTTTAAGTGAAAACTTCTTAAAGTAAGTATGCTAAACCTGTTTGAAAAGTTTCTGTGCAAATCTCATACTGCTGTATTATGGGTTGATCACATGGCTCCTGTAGGAAATCTTGCAAGTAAAAATCCCTTGTAAGCCATAACAGAGCTATTATATGCTGCTGTAATAATCTCTTACATGTAAACCCTAAACAAATGATCTATCTGTGATATAATGCCTGTTCTACGTTTGTTTATAGCTAATGTGCTTCTGTAAGAAATCTAGCGTAATGCTATGTGTTCGAAGCCCTGCGGCTGCTCATAATATTCCTAAATATTGCCAACCCCCTAAAATTTAATATAAAGCTAAACCTCTATGAGGAACTGTTAATTGAGCCCACACTACAATAAAACCTTTACCCTTTCTTGTTGTAATTGCGACATAGAAGAGGTTGAAAATACTTTACCTAAGCATACAGTACGTGACATAGTGCATGTATTATGCAAATACCCACTTACCTATAAATAAAAACACAGACACTGATATGGGATCAAAACAGGCCACAGCCTTTATTTGTAATACAAATAAACATGACAGAGGTGACTGCTCACACCTAACCAGGGAGCCCAACCATGTGAGGCCCCAAGGAACATTGTGCCCAGAAGTCCTCATAACCAATCCAGGTGTATACCAACACCATCAATCTGCTCCCACCTAACGAGAGCAATCACCCCCACCACCAGCTCGCCTAAAGGGGCTAGAACCACCAACCAGCAAAGGCAAGGCCTGTGAAATGCCCCCCCCCCCCCCCCCCCCCCCCCCCCGCAAAGCAAAATTAAACACTCTGAGATCCACCTTGTTTAGATGCACCTCATCCTTTAAAAAATACAAAGGAGCATCAGATTTCTTGATCAGAATGCCTAATAATAATCCCCCCCATGCGCCTAACTAAAGAGGCAACTATCTTGTTTAACTTGATGCAAGCCATATTCAACCTGACTGGGTCTGAACCTCCACTTCAACCGAGGACCTAATGATCACCAGCCCAAGAAACAGCACCCGCAATCTACGAAGATCAATCTTAATAACCCTGATAAGATCCATCATAGAAACAACCACCAAATCATTACCCACTAAATGAATTAGAATTTTTATCCCTATGCACCAGCAAGGAACCATCCCCCTAAGGACGGCACTCCAAATACCAAGATACACACAAACGGGGCAGCAATCACTACCAGGAACCGCATAAATTACCACGTTTTTTCCCCAACCCAATTGTTCTGTTTTCAACTTCTTAATCTGAATGGGAAGGTAAGAATCATGAACTGTTAAATCAGACACCAATAGCCCCCAATTACCGATTTAGCTGCTGCTACCAATTCAGAGATTCTAAAAGTACCAAAGAAAGCTAATACGAAAGCAGTTTTAAACAACATAACTTCATAACATGAAACACAAACCGACTTTAACGATCCCACCCCCCGCTCTAATAAGTAAAATAATCCAGCCTCCTTTTATCCTCTACCTGACGACACATCCCTCTACGCAGCCCCCTTACCACTTGCTTCACTATGAATTTTTAGTGACCTCCTCCACGCCCCGCAGCTTGAAATAGAAAGCCAACAGCGATAACATTTTCGATAGGGCAGTAAAAGGAATACCCTGCAAATTCTTCTGCAGTATAAAAATTAACAAAATCTGCACCGCGGTACATTGCAACCTCTGTTGTGTGGAATCATTAACAAAGAGAACCCACTCTGCCCAAACCCTATTGTAATACACCCATGTGTTTTCAGCTAAAGAGTTGTGAATTATAGCATCTGTACCTGGAATGCCAGATGCCACAACTCCACTGGCATAAGTGTTCTCTGGCTGTCGGCATCCGGTGCTGCTTCCCGGAATTTCTCCCACTGGAACCGAGAAAGAGCATTGGCTAAAATGTTATGCTTACCAGGGATATGCACCGCTTTACAAAGTATGTTAAGATTTAAACTTTTTAAAACTAGCTTTATTAATAACTTCACAACTGGCATTGACGATACTGAGATGGAAGTAATAGCCCCCATGTTATCACAATGGAATACCATGTGATGGTTGCGCAAGCAATCCCCCCACAAATACAACGCCACCACTATCTGGAAAAGCTAAAAAAATGCCAAGTTCTTTAAAATGCTGCCCTTACAACCGTCTGGCCACTCCTCTGTGCACCAATGGCCCCTAAAATAAGCCCCAAACCCTGAGGAGCCAGCCACATCAGTAAAGAGTTCTAACTCAGAATTTTAAACCGGATACTTAATAACAACAGATTGCCCATTGAAATGTGACAGGAACCGCAACCATACTCTGAGATCCTCCTTATGCTCGCCCAACACTCTGGTATTGTGATGGGCACACGTAACCCCCTCCGTAGCGAGCAACAAACATCTGAAAAAAATCCTGCCCATAGGAATGATCTGGCAAGCAAAATTTAATTTACAGAGTAGTGACTGCATGTCCCTGAGTGTCACTTTCTTTGCTTCCAAGACCCACTGAACCAACTCCTCTAGATTTGTCACCCTGTATTCAGGTAAGCTACAAACCATACTTTTTGTGTCAATCTGAATCTCCAAATATTCCAAAACATGCGTTGCGCCCACTGTTTTTCCTGCTGCCAAGGGAATACCGAAATCTGCTGCTATGACCGAAAAATTATGCAATAAACCCGCACAGTCATCGGACCCGTTTGGACCCACAAACAAAAAATCATCCAAGTAATGAACCAGGGAGTTTAGACCCTACCTTTTTACTGTCACCCAATGAAGTAAAGAACAACATTTCTCGAACTATGAACAAGAAATAGAGCATCCCATCGGTAAGCACAAATCAATGAAGCACTGGTTCTGCCACGCAACAACCCAACAAAAATTCAGAAGACGGATTTACTGGCAGTAGACAAAAAGCAGATTCAATGTCGACTTTTGCCAACAATGCTCCTCTACCTGTCTTCCCTACCAGATCTACCGCCCATGAAAAAGAAGTGTAAGTCACTGTCGACAGGGTACTATCAATACCGTCATTGACCAATGAACATTTTGGGTACGACAAACGGATCAGGCGAAAACGGCCTGGCTCCTTCTTGGGAACCAAACCCAAGGGAGAAATTCTCAGATTAGTGATTGGTGGATCATGAAACGGGCCAGCCATCCTTCCTGTTTCTACTTCATCACAAAGTTTCTGTAATACTAACTCCGCATTATCCCTGGAAAATTTTAAATTAGGAGTTCAATGAGGGTGGGAACTAACTGAAGAAAGGATTACAAACCTGTCAGAAAACCCTGCCAAAATTGCGTGACCGACGAGCGCAGCTTACCGTACTCCCTTAACCACGGCCGCATCCTTTCTACCCCCAACGGTGTCCTCCCCCTTCTGAGCTGCTCCTTCTGGCCTTTGGGGCTTTGCTTTCTTGAAGCAAAGAAAAAGCGGATGGCGCATGCCGCATTCAGAACAATCGTGCCGATATCTACACAGTGCACCCCATTTGCATGTGCCCTCATTGAAGGAGAAGCAGCAACCTTTCTTAACTGAAGATGATGTCCCCAGCTTAGCCCCTCCTGCTACTGTGGGCCATAATGGAGTGACAATCTCCAACCAACTCCCCATACCCCTATCATCCCACTGCATATCTGGCCATACTGATAAGTTTTGATGAAAATTAACGTCATAATGCCACCATGCCAAACCACCGTAAATTCTATGGATGCCATCCATCTCATCCAAGTAACAAAAAAGCGCAGAACAATAATCAGGATTTTTCTCGCCTATTATACTCGCGAAAATCACATAAGCTTGCAGTCAATTACCAAAGGTTTTTGGTATTTTTTTATAGCACTTTTTTCTTTCATCTTCCTCTTTCTTTGACTCATACTTTTTATCATCTGATTTAAACTCCAAGAAACTATCCAAAGGAAGTAGCGGATATAACTCTATTAAATCCTTACGCCACATCCTCTCTTTCAATTCCTGAGGGACATGTTCCCCTATGGGCCCAATCGAACAAAGGGAGGTCTTCCTGAGGCCATATCAGCTACCTTGAACCCCAATGATGAAGAAGCTGCTGACTTATTACTAGGCTCACTAACCACGCTGCTAGCTGAATCCTGTGTAATAGCCGCACCTATACTGTCAACCGTGTATGCAACAACATCTATAATATTCTGCTGAACCTGTGGCCAACCCATGCATTCCCAACCCCAGTAGATCTACCTAGACCGTCAAAGCTAGCAATAATGTTCTTTAGGCCCTGCATAAATGTGACTACAGAAGCAGTAGAAATGTCACCTGACAAACCCATCACTGGGTTCCTGGCCGGGGCCGTCTGACTCGGCTGGCCGTGATCACTACTCCTGTCATCGCTGCTCCGTTTCTTGAAAGACGTACTTCTGTATTTCCTTAAATGAGAGGGATAGACCTCCCTACACTGCACCTCATGCCTATGCTGATCATGCCTCTGCTCCCCCCCCCCCCTTGTGAGGGGATGTGAACCTGGTCCAGCGTGTGCCTGACATAGAACGTGATCTTTCTCTAGCACTAGAAGCCCACTGCCTACGCAGCCAGACTGAACAGGTGACCTTGATCTCAACCTTTTTTGACCTCTAGACTTGTGCCAGGCAGTGGACTTGTCCTGTTCTGCGTACCTTCCTCCCGCCTCCTTACTACTGGAGAGTGACCATCACGCCTGCTGTTGTGTAATGGACTGTACCTTCTACTGTGAATAGGACGTACCTCAAGAGTCCCATCCAAAGGATCCTCCCTGAAACTAGCCACCACTGGACTGCATCTGCTCCTGGATGCATTGTTACATCCCCTAGGTGGGGAGGACCGTCCTTCCTGCATCCTGTGGGAACGTTCCTCTGATCCAACTTCTGCGCTGACGTATCTCGCTGGAAACCTGCTGCCTGTCTTGAAAACCTACAGGGCATATTGAAACACGCAAGCACATTAACCCCCTGGTATGCCTAACACTACACCCAGCCAGCCCCCCCCCCCCTCCCCATAAATAAAGCAGTATAAAATATCCATTTATTTATTTACATTTTGTCCTGCTGCAGCCTCTTCCTCCAGCAATGACTGACTCCTATCCAGGTTAGTGCTATGTCTGTGTGCACTAGGTGCAGGTATAGATTCAGGGTTGCTCAGGTCCATAGCTGCAGTTGTCCCAGGGTCCCTCTGCTTTCTCCTTCTTTCACTCCTGGCTAAGGCAGTTGTTCCAGCTGGTCTTCTACCTCTTGCTGGACTTGAGCTTCCTTTCCTTCCTCGTGTTATTACTGGGCTCAACCTTACTGAGGGCCTAGACTGTCAGACAGGTCATCCAGCTTCCCCACCACCTGCAGAAACTTCTCCCTGGGCCAATGACTGCACAAGCTGCTGTAGACAATCCGTCCCATGTTGCGCAGCTTGTTCTTGTATTTGCCTGATCAAGATGGTAATGACAGGGGTTGACATGATGCTGCTTTACTGGCTACTTCCACGTGTGCTCCTGTCAAACTGACTAAAAGAGCGAGAAATTAGTTTTACTTCCCCTAACTCCTCCCATAAATTCAAATCCACCAATCACTTCTTAGCACTTACCCGGTCAAAAGCCCCTTTCTCCATGCTGTCTCCAGGGGCTAACTAAAAAATGAATGACCCTATTTCAATCTTTATGGCCCTATGGATTCCCATGGTATACTAACCCAACACCATTTGTGTTGCTAAGGACCCTCATGGCAACTAAAATTAACCTCCTGTCACCTAAACTTACCTACCGCACAGAATAAAAAAAAGACTTTACAATATTTTAAAACCATACAGAAAATGAAAAATAATTTCAGAGCTAGATACCAACGGCCAATACCCCCTGGGCCCAGGCAGCCTTATGGGAGTTTCTATGGGAGTCATGTATACTAATTGGTTCAGAAAACAGGCGCAAGCCACGATATATAAAAATATAGTATAAATGTATATATATATATATATATATATATATATATATATATATATATGTATTATATACACTGATGAGCTGCAGTAACATTGAAGCATTGCTGTCTGCAGGTGGATCTCCTGGCTTGTGCATAATTCATCCTGGGCTTTGCTTAAAGCTGTGTAACACAGCAGGCATACGCTTAAAGGGAGCCATGTTTGAAATGGTATATAGATTGAAGAGCAAAGCCTTTTTATGCACATTTGCATGTACCTTCCTGGGTTCCCAGAATGCAGTGCAGTAGCTGTATTTCTCAGAATTCTGAGCAGGTAAAATGTTTTTTTAACTTATTTTAGACATTGAAATATGAACACAAATATGTACTATTTATTTGCTATTTATATACTGTATTATAATACATTATATATAATGAAGATGCCTGAGGGGTCCAACACAAAACAATATGACTACACCATTGGGGTAAAAAATAAATATTTGCACCAGGGCCCTCCGTTTACTAGCTCCGTCACGGCCGGAATACATGTTTTGCCAAACAAACTTTCTTATGAAATTGTTAATTAGTAATTATCTTTGCTTGACCTCTCATAATACACTGTGCACTGTAGTCTCATATTGCATTTTTAATAGTTCAATAGATATCAAACATTTTAAAAGCTGTTGTTTTTTACGCATAAGAATTAGTGATTGGAAGTTGAAATTAATATTGATTAAAACGATTATAACAAAAATATTATTGACATTTTAGCAGTGCAATATAACGTCATATGTCTGTGTGTGGTTAAAGTCTGTATTATATTTCAAACAAATAAAGTTGAGAGTAAGTTGGGTCAGGTAATCGATGAGCCTCTTAAGAAGTGGCAGTGTTAACCTAAATGGTAATGATTCAACAAAAGATGAAATCTAATTTTACTTTATAACTAAAAAGATAAAAACAAAAGCGCGACCAATCAGTTTCCTAAGAATTACTTTAAATGGCCATTACAACTGTTCTGTGCCATCATGTAGCTAAAAATTAACAGAAAATTTGTAAAATCTTTGAATTTGAAGCTCTTTTCACCACTTTATAGTTGGTTAAGGATGGTGTCCTGATCTGAATGTTGCTCAAACTGTTGATTTAAAGAAACCTAAAACAGAAACCTCTATAACTGAAGAAGCATTGAGCAAATGGGCACATTCATTTAGATCCTCAATGGACAAGAATTACAAGTTCTCGTTAAATGCTCATATTTTTTATCATACATTCTCATTTCTCCCCTCTAAAATTAAAATACCTAAAGGAAACAAGCTTAGAATTTTTGGTTGCATCAATGTGTGTTTTATTGCCATTTTCAGGATGCTTATGGTTATTGATCGGTGTAGAATCTACATTGCAGCTGAAGGAATAACTAGGTTATTTAAAAGACTCAAAAACATTTTGTTCACTTGATCTTCAAATTTCCGTTTGATTATGTGCAGCAGTATTGATGAATCCTATGTCATTTTAACATAGATTTTCTAATCTATATCCAATTAATTTTTCATAGATATAAAACTGTTAAAACATGCTTTTAGAAGCAAGATACAATTTTGGGACAGTGTTATGCAAAAAATACATTTAATCAATAATGTTAAAACACATACACAGGATAACCTATTTGTGTGCTATGAAATAATCTTTTTACTTTAAGTCACAAAAATTTATGAATACAGAAATTAACACAGTTCATAGTTTCTGAGACTTAGTACTGATATTAATGCCGACAAAATTAGTAATTTGACAATTAGTTCCCCTTTTACCTGAGAAGACATGAAAGGCAAAAAGCAAGTATTTTAAGTGGATTATAATGTGTCTCTGACAATTCAGGTTCCTGTCATGTTGCAGACTTCTAACTTTAACATTTTCATGTCTGCCTGGCAGGTTATTAAAATAAATGAGGGTGGGCTGAGCTGCTGTTACTCTGTCTTCTAATGGGAGTTCAGAAATTTGCAGGCCACAATCGTACATTAAATTGACTGATGGCGAAGGCTAAAAGGAGTTGGCTAAAGTGGACAATTAGGATTATTTCTGCACAGCTGAGTGAAATATTTCTTGTTATTTCAATAATTCAGGCACTTGCTAATTTTCAGAGGCAGAGTTTGTCAAGATAATGTGCCTCGTGCTTGTCTGCTTGTCATTTTTAACTCAATCCCACATGTTACAGGTGCAGTCTAGCTTACAAAACAGGCAAATCACTCAGTGCAGAATCTGCATAAGGAATGCAGACATATAGAGAAAGATCGGGCATGGAACTGGACAGGCTGCAGATATAAGCAGCACTGGTATAGTATTTGTAGCTATATCATCTGTTAAAAAAATGACACAAAATACTCATAGAACAAAGCAGTATGCATCATTTAGCCAAGCTTTGAAAAATGCTTAATTTTTTCCAATCATTTCTTTGCATAATCCATGCTCTGTGTAGCACATAAGCACACATCAGTAAAAATGGGAAAATCGGTCATAACTTTATAGACTGTTTCTGCAAACAAACTGAATCAGTGATTTGCTTGACAAATGTGTCTTAGTATTGGCTCTATGATTAACATTAAAACATGCTATAATTTAAAACTCTATTTATTAACAAGTACTTTATCAATTACATTTTAGTAAAAAATTGCCCCCAGGAATGATTGGATCAGATGAGTACATTTTTGTTTGTCTACCTAATCTGAATCTAAGTGCTCCAAAATCTCATTTTATTTTTATTATCACTTAGCAATTAAAATTATCATCTTTATACCACTTTTGTTATTTTTATTTTTTGTGTTATGCTAAAATTTACATTAGTCAAATATATCCCAAATATAAACCTTTGATTAAAGAGACATGAAAGGTTTATTAATTTTACTCAAAATATAATATACCTATGTATTTATTGACTTTAATCTACGTACTTTCTTTTTTTTAGAAGTGCTAAAAAACTCTGTTTTTTTCTGCCTCAAATCATACAGTGTTTACCTGTTTGGATCATGTAGCTCATGAATAAACATGTGAATGTGGAGTGTAGGATTTCAAATTAGCCTGTGAGTGAACCTTCTCAAGAAGCATGTTGCAGAATGTTGTCACTGATTGGTTACTATGAGACTCAGAAGTACACTGTATTCATGAGCTGCAAAGGGGAAACCTATTAGGAACTATTTTAAATCCTATATATTGTGTCATGGCTTGACAGTTAATACAGTATCAGTAGCACTGCTTGGAGATTAGCAGCAAGTAGGGTTGCTTACTGGAACACTGAAATGTAAAACATACCCCCTATTTTATTTATTTTCCTCCAAACAAAGCAACAAAGCATTCCAGAGCTGTTTGATACTTTATTTTCTAAATGTTCTATGTGTGTAGTTGAATGGGACACCCTACTTGTCATTCTGGTATATTATGCACTATTATTGTTAACTACATGTTAGTAATTCAATCCTTCAGGCTCTCTTTGATTGAGCCTAGGTGCATTACTCTGTGATATTCATTATTGTCATTATTCTCATGCACCTGGGCATAACACAATATAATATGAATACATAAGCAAAATGATTCTGCAATCCTGGACAGCTGGCAGCACTCATTGTACTGAAATAACCAACCAACCATTAAACTCTATGGGCCTCATTCAAATGCGATTTGGCCAATTGAATAGGGCTCTATATAAGCACATAACATATTTTTTTTACAGAAGTTTTTAGTTATTGACGATCTTGCTTTTGGACAGAAGTTCACAAACTAAAAACTTCTGTAAATAAATATGCTCTGTGCTTATATAGAGCCCTATTCAATTGGTCAAATTGCATTTGAATGAGGCCCTATGTCACATTTTGGGTTGTTACGAATCACATACTGATTGACAACACATTGAGGTTTATTATCATTTCACATGAACATTGTAATTGAGACATATGACATTATATGTTAAATTCACACATATTACATGGTATTACAAGTCAGGGGATACACACTGAATATTAAGACATAATTATTAATGGGGGGATATTTGTTAACCCCTGTGGGCCTGTATTAAAAAGGTGTGACATAGCATTAGTTATGTGAGCATGTATAATTGACATAGTAATTTTTTTATTGTTCTTTAGTGTTTCTATTTGTAGAGGGTTGGGTTAAGGCTTCCTTTTTGTTTTAAGATGCATATGTATAATTTTGATTTTATAAAGTTCCTGTGAAATGCTTTTTTAGGCCATTGTTGCATACTGGTACTAGAATTCTCGCATGTCTCTTAAGGGTTCTTGTAAGGGTTATGTAATAGTGTATAAAGACTTATAGAAGTGCTTAGCACTATATACTTATAGAAGTGCTTAGCACTATATACTTTAAGGAATTAATGTTTATAACATAGTGGGAAAAAAGAGTATATTTATTTACATTTATTTACAAGAACAACGACTCTGACTTAGACATTTAAAAGCAATTAAAACATAAATGGGATAAAACATCCCCTTTTCCATTATCTGTTTGTAAGGTCTTATTAAAGAAAATGAACTTTGTATCTACTGGATTGCATTTGCCTCAAAACATGAATTCATTCTTTTTCAATGCAGTTCCATATGTCTTTTAGCTATAATAAGTGACCAATAGATATGAGAGACTTTTTGTTTATGTTAGCCAGGACAACACAGTAGAATTTAGAAAGAAGGTGTCTTTCAAGTGCAGTGCTTTCATTAATCCCTCCTTTTATTATGGATTAGAAATTGCACTCTGCCACCATACTTCTAAATTGGACTGTGATACTCAGAATATTAATTGCTGGGGTTATATTTAATATCCCTTGTATACTATCTATATGCTATTTATTTCAAATAGCTATAGGAATTCTGAGTCACATAAAATTATTAGGGCACCCCCAGTTTTAGAGTTCCTATTCTTGCGACGCTCCTTACTTCATCTACAAGTCTATAGCGAACTTAATCTAAGGGCTCTTGTTGTTAAAGTGCTCCTAATGTGCCCTGTATATTTGTATCAGCTAACTTTGTCTCTATACGGTGGCAGTGTGTAGCTCCATGCCGTCTGTTTAAACTTTAGACGTCGGCGTGTGACGTCACGCCGTACGTTTGACCCTGACGTACGTTTCAACGCAGATGCGCCTTTCTGAAAGGGGAGAAGGGTGTGTTGTTCAAATTGCAGCATATTTATAGCAAAACATGTTACTATGGAAACCTGGAGAATCATAGAACGTTTTAATCATACATTCAATAATGAATAAATCATTTAATAACTAAAGAGGAAGGAGATATAATTTACTATAACTTATAGTTGAGAATAGCAAAGGATAT
This sequence comes from Discoglossus pictus, assembly GCA_027410445.1. NCBI lineage: Eukaryota > Metazoa > Chordata > Amphibia > Anura > Alytidae > Discoglossus > Discoglossus pictus. Next base: position 230,313,487 of record CM050166.1, read on the forward strand.
TTAAAACAATAACATAAAGATTAAATAGCCATATATTTATGGTTATAAAGAAATCTGAATCATAAGTTGTGTTTAATTGATGTTGGATTCACTTTATATTATGGAGTTAAAATAATTAAATGTGTCAATGCATATAATTGCATGGTAATGTAAATTAATATGAGTATATTCAGCTTAAAAATTATTTATAAAATTGGGTTCTGTAATAGCCAAACGATTATATTTAATTTTTCAAGGTTCGCTCAAACAGGGTCGTTACCAGATGAATGGCAAAAAGCCTAGGTGATACCTATATTTAAGAAGTAAGCAAGAACAAATCCAGTGAATTATAGACCAGTGAGCCTCACTTCTGTAGTGGGAGAGAGCTGGCTAAAAGACAGGAAGCAAAGGGTTATGGTAAATGGAACATACTCTGATTGGACTAATGTGGTAAGTGGGGTTCCTCAGGGTTCAGTATTAGGTCCTCTCATTTTTAACATATTTATTAATGACTTAGAGGTGAGACTGGAATGTTGTGTCTCCATTTTTGCTGATAACACAAAGTTGTGCAAGGTAATTATATCAGATAATAATGTACTTTCCCTCCAAAGGGATTTGCATAAATTAGAGAAATGGGCATCTAAATAGCAAATGAGATATGTAAAGTTATACATCTGGGAAGAAAAAATAGCCATGCAATTTATAATATCAATGGAGCAAATATAGGGGTATCAGACATTGAAAGGGATTTGGGAGTATGGACAACCACCTAGGTAACAGTGCTAAATGCCAAGCAGCAGCTGCAAAGGCAAATAAAATATTAGCATTTAGTAAGGAGGGTATAGAAGCAAGCGAAGCAAATATAATTCTACCACTATACAAATCCCTAGTACTCCCTCATTTGGAATATGGAGTACAATTGTGGGCACCATTACATGAAAAGGACATTTTAGAGCTGGAAAAGGTACAGAGAAGGGCTACAAAACTAAGGGGAATAAAGGGGCTAAGTTATGAAGAAAGACTAACCAAATTAAACTTATTTTCTCTAGAAAAAAGCCGTCTAAGAGGAGATATGATTACATTATATAAATCCAGGGTCAGTTTAAGGTTTTGTCAAGTGAGCTTTTTGTGCCAGGAGGTTTTCAACTGACAAGATGACATCCTTTGTAGTTAGAAGTAAAAAGATCCCACCTTAAAGAAAGAAAAGGGTTCTTCACAGTAAGGGTGGTTAATCTGTGGAATTCTCTACCAAAGGAGATGGTGACAGTGGATTCGATAGATAACTTTAAAAGGGGACTGGATATATTTTTAATTAAAATGGGTATTAAAAGAGAGTATTGATTCCAGGGAAGAGTAAAATCGCAAGTATCTGTGGTCAGGAAGGAATACATTTTTTTTTTGCCTTTGGTAAATTTCACTTTTTCTTTTTTTCTGTTTGCCTTATTTTGGATCAATTAACAACTAATCTGCATATTGCAAATCAGATGAGATCTTAAAAGGTTGAATTTGATGGACTGAAAGTGTTTTTTTTTAAACCTCAATTACTATGTAACTATATAAGGGGGTTATCTGCTCTTTCTGGAGGTTGAGTTACACGTAAGGATTAGGCTCATTATGAGCACTTGTAGAGGCATCCAAGAAGCTACTACGGAGCCATGTAAGTGCACTTTTGCTAAAACTACTCATAGAGCAGAACAGTACACATGCAGCAAGGTTGGGTACAAGCATCATGTAATGGCCATGTTAGGGCTTGCAACAACATTCCACGGGAGTCATGTAATCAAGCCTTAAGTGTTGATTGTTGCAACTGCATTTTTTCTTCTGCTTCACATGTAATAGAGTAAAAGAAGGATATATCAGGGACCTAGCGTGTTACCCCCCCAGGTCCCCCATTCTGATCTTCAACCCCCCCATCCCCAGGTCTGTATAACACTCTCTGCTTGTATATCATTGTTGATATATATGGTGGTAACTGTAGTAATCCACCTTAAGAGGACATAGCCTGTGACAGAACAGTAAGAGGGGGGTACAGCACTTCTCACTAAGGACCAGTCTGGCATGTATGTAAAAAGCTAGGTCCTATATCAGCACAATCTTGTGAAATTTTAGATGTTTTTTTTAAAAAGCAGAGTTGTCAAAATAAAAGTTTGGCCTTGGTGTACAAAAAGAAGCAGATTAGTAGACTTCAAGATAACCCTGGTCAAATTAAACAAACACCCTCTTCCAAAAGCCTCAGAGACAGCTCTACACATGGACATCACCAGATGGACAATATAAAAATCAGATTGAAGCATTTGCCAATTGTCTCATAAGAGAAAAAAACATAAATTCCTTCCTAACCCCAGAGGCTGGCGATCAATCTCCTCCCTGGATCAATACTCCCTTCAGAGGCACAAGAGATCAAATATCAATATCCACTGGATAATCGAGAAAGCAAGAGAGTTCCAGAAAAACTTATACTTATGCTTCATGGATTATTCTAAAGCTTTTGACTTTGTGGATCACAACAACATGTGGCAAGTCCTTAAAGAGATGAGTGTACCAGACCATCTCATCCACCTCCTGAGGGATCTGTATGTGGACAAATAAGCAATGGTCAGAACCGAACATGGAGCATGGAACAACCAAATGGGTTAAGATTGGGAAAGAAGTACAAGGAGGCTGTATATTATCAACTTATTTATTCAACTTATATGCGGAATACATCATGCGTAAGCCCAGGCTGGATGAATCCAAAGCTAGAATTAATATTAATGGGATAAATATCAACAATCTCAGATACACAGATGATACTACTCTGATGACTGAAAATGAGGATGAACTAAAGGACCTATTGATTAGGGTAAAAGAAGAGAGTGCAAACGCTGGCTCAACTTTAAAAAGGTGAAGAACATGGCAAACAGCAATCTCCTAGGTGTCTTCAGATTTTAACCAATTCATGTTCCTAACTTGGCAACTCCTTAGTGTTTTCATCTGATCTGTGACTCAGAAGCAATTTTTGGAAGTATTAAAGGGACATGGTAAGAATTATTTTCCTTGTTGCATCAGAAAGAGGGTATTTGAGAATGTGTTACACAGTGTTTTCTATTTTCAAATAAAATTTTTGAAGCACAAACACGTATTGTGATTCTTAACTTCTTTTGGGGGCTTGCCCTCTGTCAGCCAAATAAAATCTGCAGACTAAAGTATGCTCTGTGCATTTACTGTTAGTTTAAATGACCCTTAAACAGATTTTGCTGAAAGGGACACGAAATGCAAATTTGTCTATCATGCACTTAAAAGAGCATGTTTTAAACATGATACCAGAGCTGTGCACCTACCAAAGTTGTGTACTAATGAGGGAGCTGCAGGGAATTGTGCTCGAAAGACTGCCACAGTCTGGTAAAATGGAAGGAGTTACAGCCTAATGATCAAGGGAAATCATTAATTTAAGTATTCTCATAAAACATCACAATTAATTAAAAAGTTGTACCGATCTTTACTTCTTAAAACATATGAAAGTTAAACACTTACAATGTTAGGTAAAACAGACTTACTTCCAAACAGATTTAGTTATTTAGTTAAAAATGATTTAGTTTATATAGTGCAGTACTTCCCAAACTGTTGTCCCATAGGACACTTGAAAACTGCTGATGGTCTTTAAGAGCGACACAAAAAAAAAAGATTGGTTTCATTGTGGACCACTTAACAATGTTATTAGAGATTATTCAATTCTACAGATGTCGCGAACATTTCGCCAGCGGACTATTCGCGACGATTTTGGCATGTTCGCGTTCGCAGCGGACGGCGAACACATGCGCTTTTCGGTTCGCCCCCTATACTTTATCATTGAGGAAACTTTGACCCTGCACCTCAGAGTCAGCAAACACATTCCAGCCAATCAGCAGTATACACTCCCTTCCAGGGCCTTCCATCTGAAGGATAGCATACATTTTAGAATCATTCTGAAGCTGCATTCGTTGTGAGAGGACAGATAGTGTAGCTGCTGAAGATTTAATAGGGAGATAGATAGCCAGGCTGTGTATTTAGCTTCCACTACAGACCTGAAGGACTCATCTGATATCTGCTGCAAGGACAGCAACCCAAAAAGCCCTTTTTAGGGCTAGAACATCATTTATTTTATAATTGTTTTCTGTGCAATCTAATTGCATATGCCTGCCTGCCAGCGTGTGTGCGTGACAGGCTAACACCTAACAGCTTATATTGTGCTTAGTGAAATAAAACAACACTTTTTTGACTGTAATAGATTGAATAGCAATTGCCTGCCTACAGGCGTGTGTGTGAAGAATATTGCATCTACTCTGCCAACTTTTGCCAGTGCACAGTGATACGTCATATCTGGTGCAACCGTAGTGTACAGTGACATAAAACAACACTTTTTTGACAGTAATTGATTGAATATCAGTTGCCTGCCTACAGGCGTGTGTGTGAGGCCTACAGCGCCTACTCTGCCAACTTTTGCCAGTGCACAGTGACACTCATATCTGGTGGCACCTTAGATTGAACGCGCAGTGCCCCAAATTTGAAGTGGGAGGACCGACCAAGCATCTTTTTCCATCTCCCGCTTCCAAAAATCCATGCCATATACTGTACACGTCCCCTAATAGTGGACGTAACAGGGATTAAACTGATAGGAATAGTACTACTTAACAGTACACACCTTATAATAACGCAGACAGAGGCAACGCAGAGAGAGGAGTCTGAAGAAGAGGAGTCAAAGGAGGAAGGTGGCTTTGAGGAGGTGGAAGACCAAACACAGCAGGCGTCTTGTTGTCACCTTTCGGGGACCCTTGGTGGCTGGGTGGAGGAAGAGACCTTCAATGACATCAGTGAGGACAAGGAACGGGACATGGCTAGCTTGGTATCCAACCTTGTGCAAATGGGGAGTTTGCGGATGTGCAAAGGGACCGTTTGCGGTTGTTTGTGGTGCATTAAACGGGGAGATTGGTCTGTTACTGTGAAGCGGGTGTAACCCTTACACTACCTGATCGATACAACATCATACCTGATGTTTTAAAGCATGTTATTCCAAACAATTTAGGAATGTTAGGTGATTTATGCCCTTTATGGCTTAAAACCAGACTCTGCATCAACTATGTAATTTTCTGTGGGAGTTTTGCCATGGATCTCCCTCCGGCATGCCAAAGTCCAGGTGTTAGTCCCCTTGAAACAACTTTCCCATCACTATTGTGGCCAGAAAGAGTCCCTGTGGGTTTTGAAATTCGCCTGCCAATTGAAGTCTATGGCGGTTCGCCGGGTTCGCCCGTTCGCGAACATTTGATGGAAGTTTGCGTCCACTGTTCGCGAACCGAAAATTTGATGTTCGCGACATCACTATTCAATTCTAATGCAAAGTTTCAATATTGTTGTATAATATGTACAACTATAAATTCTAGAGACTTCTTTAATATAGTCCCAAGCCAACTTCTTTACTACTTGTTCATGCATTTTATTATGCTGACAAATTTTCTTTCAGAATTAAAGTATAAGTAGTCTGTGGATCAACATTGAGGAACCTCTAAGATACAACACCCCTTTCTAGATCGCTACCTTGTCGTGGTGAAGGGGATTGTGTACTTCAATGAAGATGTTAGCAATATCATGTAAGGCCACCCAATATGGGCAGGTCATGGCAGAGAGGTTAGACACATCACGGTCCACTGGAGAAACTGCAACCTATTCCAGTAATGTTGCTAAGATAACTTTATGGATGTGCACAACCAGAGACATAACAATATAGCACCAGTAGATGAGCCACTCAGGTTAGAAGGTACCTAACACATCTATTGCCGCACCAAATCTAATGAAGTGGTTGGGCCAAAGCAGTTAAGGACACCCAGCTGCGGATGTGTCTGGAGAGGAAAGGAAAGTCTGCTGCTGCTAAGCATTGGAACCTGGAATGTTAGAACTATGAACCAAGGCAAACAAGAGATGGTCAAGAATGAGATGACAAGGTTAAACATTGATATCCTGGGAATTTACGAATTTAAATGGACTGGAATGGGACATTTAACATGAAACAACAACCAGATCTTCTATTGTGGTCAAGAATCCTGCAGAAGAAATGGAGTAGCCAAAGTAGTGCTTGGCTACAATCCAATAAATGATAGAATGATTTCAATTTGAATTCAAGTTAAGCCATTTAACATCACAGTGGTCCAAGTTGCCCAATTCTACGAAAATATTCAACATGTCATAGATATAACACCAAGAAAAGATGTAAATATCATCATAGGAGATTGGAATGGTAAAGTAGGGAACCAAACAACACCTGGAATAACTGGCAAGATTGTCCTACAAGTGGAAAAATTAAGCAGGTCAGAGATTAGTAGAATTCTGTCAAAATAATTCCCTGGCCTTAGCAAACACCCTCTTCCAACATACTCCGAGATGACTCTACACATGAGAAATATATACAGTATTTTATATTTGATAGTGGTTGGTAATTTTCTTATATATTTGACGTTTATCTCTCATCTCTAATGGATTGCCACTATATATATATATATATATATATATATATATATATATATATATATATATATATTTATATATATATATATAAAAAAGTGTCTTTTTCTCCAATTTTTAAATGCTTGCTTTACACTTGATTATGGTGGCTGGTACTTATTCATTGTAGAACTCTATTAAGTTATATTATAATTGAAGTAATTTTTTTACCAGCTCCCTGCTGTATACTGTTTTTGCTTTTTCAATATAGAAATAAGATCAACTATATACTTTACAGCCAAAGATGGAGGAGTTCTATACAATCAGCAAAAACAAGACCTGGACTTAATTGTATTTGGTGGTCTTTTTTTATCCCCTCCATTAAACTGTTTTAGTAATTGGGTGCAAAGCCGTTTTTTGGCTGGTGTACGTTCTCTATTTATTAATATGTGTTTCTTTACACTTTCTGGCACTTGTTTTCCATCCTACCCTAAATTTTGAATATATGCGGTTTGTTTATTTACAGATATTCAATTATAAACTCAACAATGGGCCATAGACTGGAAAATGTCACTCTGCATCCCAATCCCCAAAAAGGTAGTGCCAAAGAGTGCTCCAATTATCAAATAATAGAACTAATTTCACATGCCACTAAGGTAATGCTTCAGGTTCCGCAGAGGAAGAGGCACAAGAGATCAAATTGCCAATGGATAATAGAGAAAGCAAGAGAGTTTCAGAAAAACATTTACTTCTGCTTCATGGACTATTCTAAAGCCTTTGACCGTGTAGATCACAACAAAATGTGACAAGTTCTTAAAGAGATGGGAGTACCAGATCATCTCATCCGCCTCCTGAAGAATCTCTATGTGGATCACGAAGTCACAGTCAGAAATGAACATGGGACAACAGAATGGTTCAAGAAAAGAGGCGCGACAAGGTTGTATTTTGTCACCTTATTCTTATCTTATAGGCAAAGAACATCATGCATTAGGCCAAAATGGATGAATCCAAAGTCGGAATCCATATTGCTGGAAAAAATATCAACAAACTTAGATACGCCAATTATACTACTTTGATAGCTGAAAGTGAGGAGGAACTAAAGGACCTATTGATAAGGGTATAAGAAGAGAGTGCAAAAGCTGGCCTACTGCTCAATTTTAAAAAGAGAAAGATCATGGCAAACGGCAATCTCAGTTCCTGGCAAATAGATGGAAAAGAAGTGGAGGCAGGGACAGATTTTATTTTCCTGGGATCCAAGATCACTTAAGATGGTTACATAGTTACATAGTAATTGAGGTTGAAAAAATAATTTTAGCCCATCAAGTTCAACCCTTTAAGATCTCCTCTGATCTGCAATATGCAGATTAATTGTTAATTAATCCAGAGGAAGGCAAACAGAAAAAAAAAAAACAAGTGAATCTTTGCCAATTGTCTCAAAAGAGAATTTTTTTTCCCCTTCCTGACACCAGATACTGGCAATTGGATTCCTCCCTGGATCAATACTCCCTCTCTAATTAACCAGGATAACCCTGAATGCCCTTTTTATTTAAAAATATAACTAATCCCTTTTTAAAGTTTTCTATTGAATCCCCTGTCATTGCCTCCCTTTGAAGAGAATTCCACAGATTAACCACCCATACTGTGAAGAACCGTTTTCTTTCCTTAAAGTGGATTATTACTTCTTAACTCAAAGGATGTCCTCTTGTCAGTTGAAAACACCTTGGCACAAAAAGCTCCCTTGACAAATCTTTATACTGACCCTGGATGTATTTATATAAGGTAATCATATTCCCTCTTAGACACCTTTTTTCTAACGAAAATAAGTTTAATTTGGTAAGTCTTTCTTCATAACTTAGCCCCTCAATTCCTCTTATTAGCTCTGTTGTCCTTCTCTGTACTTTTTCCAGTTATAAAATGTCCTTTTTATGAAGTGGTGACCAAAATTGTACTCCATATTACAAAATTAGAGCATACTAGGGATTTGTATATTGGTAGAATAATATTTGCTTCCCTGGCTTCTATACCTTTCTTAATACATGCTCATTTTTTATTTGCCTTTTCAGATGCCGCTTGGCTTTGAGAACTGTTACGTAGGTGGTTGACCACAAGCACTCCCAAATCCCTTTCAATATCTGATATCCCTAGATTTGTTTCATTAAAGGGATATCTAAGTGAGCTGGATTAATACATTTCTGCACTCTGTAGGCAAAAAGCAGCCTATGTGTATGTAGCACACCTCATAAAACCTTTTATATGTATTAATATCTAAAAATCCCTCTAATGATTATGTTCACCACCCAGGGGGTGTCTACACAACTTCCTGGAGCCCCCAATCAGCATGCAGCACCCCCAGGGGGTGTCTACACAACTTCTTGGAGCCCTCCCAATCAGCATGTAGCACACTATTAACCCACTATTTACCTGCTGTTTCTTGCTCAGCCAATCTCCTTAGTGCTTCCTCCTTTCAGCTTCCTGTCACATGTCAGTGATACACTACATTTCACAGGCTCCTTTGCCTACATATCCCATGCTGCTTGGCACCACAGCCAATAAGAGATCAGTGTTGTCACTGCTGGTATATGACTCATCCCTGCTTTCTAGCTATGCTGTGTGGTGTTGCCATAGCAACTAACAGTGCTATGTCTGAAATCTTTCTCTAACCGGATTGGCCAAAACAAATTGTAAAGGGTGTTATCCTTGTTTTTAAACTGTCAGAAATTACAATAGATTTTGCTAACTTCAAGGTAAGTGTTTAAATGTTTATTTTGGTATTTTTTCATGCAAACATTTTTTTTTCATACACTTCTGATTCTCCTCCATTTAGATTCATTCATAATCCAGGAAACTAATCCAGGAAAAAGCCTTTGCAACATCTAAAAAGACTACATCCACTGAGTTCCCTTGATCCAAGTTTCTACTAACCTCCTCATAGAAACTAATTAGATTTGTGTGACATGACCTATCCCTCATAAATCCATGTTGGCTCCTATTTATAATCCTGTTTGAATAGACATATTTTTGTATATTATCCCTTATCACCCCTTCTAAAAGCTTTCTTACTATAGAAGTGAGGCTTATAGGTCTAAAATTCCCTGAATTTGCTCTTGCTCCCTTTTTAAATATAGGTATCACCTCTGCTTTTCTCTAGTCATCTGGTAGAGACCCAGTGTTGACTGAATCTTTAAAAATTAGATATAATGGTCTGGCTATTACAGAACCCAGTTCCCTCAGTACCCTTGGATGTATTCCATCAGGACCTGGGACTTTATTAACATTTATTTTCTCCAAGCTCTTTTGGATTTCTTCCTGCGTTAACCAATTATTTGGTGATGGTAGTGTAGCCCCATTATGTTGTAGTGTCCCAACCACTGATTCCTCTCTTGTGTACACAGAAGAAAGTAACCTATTTAGCTCATCTGCATTTTCCTGGTCACTAATTGTCACACTGTGTGTTTCCCATTGTAATTCTCCTATAGCTTCCTTCCTCGGGTTCTTCCCATTAATATACTTAAAAAATATTTTAGGGTTAGTCTTACTCTCCTTTGCAACTAAAGTTTTCATTTTCTATTTTAGCCAGTCTAATAGCCCTTTTGCAAGCCCTGTTAGTTTCTTTGTACTCACGTAAAGCAGTCTCTGTCCCCTCTTGTTTGTATAATTGAAATGCCTGATTTTTACTCTGTATCTTGATCTTTAACTCATTGTTAACCTCCCTGGCAGTCTGGCCGTGTCAGTGCCCTGAGTGTTAAAGTGGTACACTCAGGGGTGCAGACGTGGCCAAAGCGCCTTGTTCCGCCCCCCTGTTTCGCCCACGCACTTAGGGAATGGAACCGTAAGACCGATGCGTGTGATCCCAAGCATGGTTCGGTGTTGCCCATTTAGGTAATGAACATTAACCCAGAGCCTGCTCAGGATTACTGCAAAGGTGGTTAAGCCACGTTGGATGTAATTTACTGCTTTTACTTTTATTTCCACATGGTATATACCAATGCGTATGTATATTTAGTAAGGATGTAAATGTTGTCCATTTATGCTCTTTGTCCCAGTCTATACATTGTATTGCTGCCCTTAGACCATTAAAATCTGCCATTTTAAAATTAAGAGTTTTTGTTGGCCCCTTACAATTTTGTTTTCGTAATTCAATCTCAAATGAGACTGTGTTGTGATCACTGTTTCCCAAATGTTGCCCTATTTCAACATTTGATACCATATCAATATTATTTGTGTTGACTAAATCCAAGATAGCTTAATTTCTAGTAGGCTCTTTTATAACCTGGGCCAGATAATGATCCCTGGGTGTACTCAAGAACCTGCACCCTTTACCTGTACTGATGGTTTCACTCATCCAGTTTATTTCAGGGTAGTTAAAATCGCCCATTATTAGAACTTGCCCATGCTTAGCTGCATTTCCAATCTGGAATAATAATGGCATTCCCTCAATTCCAATTATATTTGGGGGTTTATAGCATACTCATACCAATATTCTTTTGGAATTTGCTGCTCCACTATTTAACTCTACCCACAAACATTCAATGTTATCACTAGTTCCAGGCTTAAATTCAGGCTTAACATACAGACAAATCCCTCCTCCCCTTTTACCATTGCGCCTATCTTAGCTAAATAGGTTATAACCATCAACATTAACAGTCCAGTCATAAGATTCATCCCACCACGTTTCAGTAAAGCCTATGAAATCCTGTTTCTCATTAACTGCTAATAATTCTAACTCTACCATTTTTTCTGGGAAGCTTCTGGCATTAGCAAGCATACACCTTATGTTATGAGTCTGTATTTCTGAAGTGCCTGCCACTATACTTGAGTTACTTAGCAATACCTCCCTATTGACTATACTAACCCTCCCCCATCTCCTCCCACATGACTAGTTAATTCATTCCTTACCCCCTCTACACTTACTACCCCATTACTTCTATATAGTCCCCAACCTATTTAAAAACTCCCCCAGCAGTTCCCTCTTCATTAAGGTGCAATTCATCCCTGCTATAGAGATTGTACCCAAGTGAGAAGTCAGCGCAGTGCTCTAAAAACCAAAAACCCTCCTTTTTAAGCCATGCATTAACCTCTCTAAGCTCCATCTGTCTCCCTGGGCTAGCACGTGGCACTGACAGTATCTCAGAAAATACTACCTTGGAGGTCCTTGCCTTAAGCATATTCCCTATATCTCTAAAATTATTCTTTAGGACACTCCATCTTCCACTAACGTTGTCATTGGTACCAATATGTACCAAGACCGCTGGTTCATTTCCAGCCCCTCCAAACTGTTTGATTGCTGGGATCTGGGTGACAAATCACTCTGTCTACCTTCCTAATAATAGAGTCCCCTACCACCAAAACCTGTTTGTTGCTCTGCCTATTCTGCCCTCCCACTCCTCCAGTAGAACTGTTCTCCCAGCTGTTAGAGGGAACAGCTCTATCTGGCATTGCCATTCTGAATGGACATCCCCAACAGTTTCACTTAATCTGGCAAATCTTTTTGGTGGTTGCCAACCCGGTACTCGCATTCCTCCTCCTGATATCCCTGCTTCCTCTTGTAACTGTAACCCAGCTGCCTCCCTGGATATCCACCCTCCATGCTAGGCCCATCTAAACTGTGCTCAGTGAGCACCAGCTCCCTTTCCAGTGGAGCAATTCTCCTCTCCAGTTCTCCAATTTGAGCTTCCTGAGAGGCAACATGCTCACACCTCTCACAGAGGTATGGACCCTGGATCAGTTGTTCCAGTAGTTCATACATGTGGCAGGGTGTACGCTGAGTGAGGTTGCCACTGAACTGACTCATAATTACAAAAAATCTATGAAAAAAATACTACAAATTTACCCTTTTCTTTGAACTCCCTCCTGCAAACAGTCACACACAAGGCCCAAACTTATATGCAAGTTTAACCCAGGCAAAAACACTCCCCTCCCACCTGTACTAAATCACTGCACACTGGAAACAAGCACACTTTACTTGTCTGAGTAAATCAGATGCAGAAGTCACTGGTAACTGTAGCCTTGAAATTCAAATTAGCTTCTGGGGACAAAAGCTATGGCAAGCTTGGTCAAACTAGTAAAATGTAAAGATATTAAACCATCAACAAAGTTCTGCATAGTTAGGACTATGGTATTTCCAGTAGTAACATATGGATGTAAGAGCTGGACCATAAAGAAGTCTGAGCACCATAGAATTGACGCCTTTGAATTGTGGTGTTGGCGGAAACTACTTAGAGACCCTTGGACTGCAAAAAGATGCAATTAATCAGTACTTCAGGAAATAAATCCAAACTTTTCACTAGATGGTATAATCATGAGGCTGAAATTCCCTAGAGAAGACTCTGATGCTGGAAAAGATTGAAGGCATGCGAAGAAGGGGACGACAGGGGAGATGGATAGATGAGGTCACTTAAGCAATGAACATGAACTTGATGGAGCTCAGAGAGGCAGTGACTGAGAGATGTACCTGGCATGTTGCGGCCCCTTGGGTCGGAGAGTCAGATGCAACTGAAAGACTAAACAACAATATATCTACAATAAAGAAAATATATATAAATTCATTATTTTATAGATGAGTAGCCAACCAAACATACTCTTTGCAAAATATTCTATTAAACAAGAACATCACATTGACACAAGCTGAAATGCATTCCAAAAACTGAAAAACTATACAAGAGGTAGTTAAATAAATTAACATAAATTGTGAAATTGGGAAATTATTTATGGTTCAGAGAACTGGTAGAACAACAAAAACAGTTAAAAAAGAAAATACAGCATGTCTGCCACTGCCTAAAGATTCATAAGCAATTAACTCTAACATGAACAATAGTATCCTATTATACAGTGTAGCAATGGAAAACAAAAACTGGATTATCTTTTGGATTAAAAAATATATTTGGCCAGCCAACAAAAACTTCCACAGTAGAGAATAAAAATATTTCTTATCCAACATTAATACAATAAGGAAAACTAAAACAAAGCTCATATTGACTGTAGGAATCTAGTTTGGGAGAAAAGAATGACTTGATAAAGAAATGAAAAAAATAATAAAACATAATTATTGTGAGTATATAACCACAGAACATAATTTTGCCAAGAATCAGAGTACGCATCCAAAGTTCTGACCTTTAGATTTTATATGGGTATGGCAATCATTTAAAGCTTAGACCTTTGCAACTTATATTTCTTGAAGTCCCCATTTCCAATATTATAAATACAAAATAATTCAAATGATGATACAACCTAGGTTCTGTAAATTATATGTGTACATTTACATAAGATTCTCTTGCATCAAATATAAGTGCTCTAGAATCTAGAAAAGTTAAATTAAAGGGAGTCTGGGTGGAATTATTATAGATGAAAATAAATACACAAAACTATACTGTACATGGTGAAATATGTTACGTAACATGAGAAGCTCCAACCCAAATCCCAGTGAGGTGGACCCTGTCGGGCATGAAGGATCATCAGCATCACTACACTCCAAGTCAAGGTGCCACAATGAAATGTTCCACCCAGTAGATATATGAATGTCCGATCACCCACAGCTGCTTCCGGCAGTCTGATGTACAGTTTAAAGTGGGTTAATTCCTGTCTTCCCATTCTCTTAAGCATCTCAGGTGGCAGACCCAATCCCGCTGCTTCGGTGGCAGTACCTATCCTGAATGAGTGCATCCCAAACTCTGACTGGTTCATCCCCAGTCTCTCCAAACATGATTTTAGCACCTTAGAGAATTGGAAGCGGGATAGTGCCCGGCCATTAGCATGTATCAGAAATGGCCCCAGGTTCTCCTGGCCCCTGCCTCAGCATTTGGCTAACACATTCATAGGGGTCAACAGTCTGTTCCCACACTGTGCCATGTAACCACTGTTCCTTTTCCGGCCTGATCTGTTTTAGATTCCTCAAATATATTACCACTCTATCTCCCTGCATGTGTACATCCTCCACTTGGACACCTTCCTTAGTCCACCTGTTAGCAGCAACCAACTCGCCAATCAGAAACGTTCCAAAAAAAGACAGGGAAAAGCTGTACAGAATAGCAAGGTTTCATATTCCGTGTAACAAAATTTTTTCACCATCACTGACAACCAAAGCAACAACGAAAACGTGATAGGATGCCTTTTGTCCTCCTTACCGTTTGCCCGTGCTAACCTCAGTAGCTCCCGTCTTACCAAAAATTCCTTGGACAGGTTCTTTTGCCTGGCTAGCTGAAACATAAAAGCTTGGGCTGTACCTGCCTTCCCACCAATGCGGCTGACATTCCATCATCTTTACACCGTAAAAGGAACAACAACAGGATTGACAACCTTTTTCCATCTGATTCCACGCTCCCTGCCGACCACTTATGCCATACTTTCTTGTACGCTATCCAAGTTGCCGGAGCCAGATACCTCCTTATGAAGGCTACTACCTCTCTGCTCAGAGTTCCCAACGTTTCTGCGAGAACTGCTCCCCCTCCGTCCTCGCTCCTGGGGACAGCTGTCTGGAGGAGGATGGAGGCCAGTTCTTAGTTGGCACACACCAACAGTACCCAGGAACATGGTGCGCTCAAAATCATACGTTTAGGCGCAGGCATTCTAACAGCCTGATGACAGACAGGGATGAGGATTTGATGTTAATGATGGTGTGTACCACCACCATCTTATCCGTAAAGAACACCACATGCTTATCATTTATCTCCTGACCCCATATCAACATTGAGACCACTATTGGAAACAGCTCGAGGAACGCTAGATTCACTGTTAACACGGCTTACGACCATGCTGCCGGCCACTCCACCGTGCACCACCTACCACTGAAGAAAGCACCGAAACAGTGCGCTCCTGATGATTCTGTGCTGAATTCCAGATCGACATTAGATAACAGACGGGGATGAATGATAACACGTTTGGCGTCTTCCTTCATGGGCGCTTTTATGCTGACAAAGTGGTGCGCTTGTCGTATACCTGCTAATGACATCCGTCGACAGCATATTCTTCCCATGGGTCTGATTCTGCAGGCAAAGTTCAATTTTCCCAGCAGTGATTGCAACCTCTTAAGCATTATTCTACGCTCCATCATTAATTCTGCCAACTTGGCCTCGATTCCTGCAACCTTTTCTAATAGCTGACTACATTCCATCAACTCTGAGTCGATGGTGATAACCAGGAAATTGAAGCAGGTGGTGGGGACCTCCATTTTGTTGTCCACCAACGGTATCCCAAAAGAGCCTGCTACCTTGGTAAATGTCACCACTATGTGCTCACATACCTCCTGGTTCCTACGGCTGATGAAAAAGAAGTAGTTGAAGTAGTGTACCATGCTCTAATATCCCCATTTCTGTACTGTCACCTATTGGATAAAAGTGCTAAAAGCTTCAAAATGTGTTAATGAAATCGAACATCCCATCGGTAGGCAAAGGACCACATAGTACTGCTCGTCTAAGCGACAACCCAGCAGACGGTGACTAATAGGGTGCACTGGGAGAAGCCGAAATGCAGACTCGATGTCCACTTTCGCCATGAGGGTCCTCGCTCCCGACCATTTTACTATTCTAGTCGCAAAGTCAAAGGATAAGTAGGACACTGAAGATACATATTTGTCAATACCATCATTGACCGACTTCCCTTTTGGGTAAGATAAGTAATGGATGAGCCTGAACTTTTCTTCCTCCTTCTTTGGTACTACCCCTAGGGGAAAATCCTCAGGTTGTGGATAGGTGGGTCCTTATAGCGACCCTCCATTCTACCCAGGCTTACTTCCTTCCGTATCTTCTCTTCCACCACCCCCGGGTATGATTTGAGATTTGCCTGCTGCTGTTCAATATCTTTGTTTATTTCTAATGGAATAATGAAACCATCATGAAATCCCACTCTCAGTTGTCTTCATGCCTCTGCCTTCCCTCGAGGCCAACCATAGCTTGAGAGCCACAGCAATATTGGATCCAGCACCACCGGCGTCTTGCCCTTTTGCAGCCCTGTCATTGTTTTTTCCTCCATTTTTGGCCTTACCACATCACAGCGCGGTATGGTCACCCCCGCAATTGGAGCAGACATGCTTAAAATGGCACTTGAAGGCTCACTTGCAGAGCCCCTCATTGAAAGCGTAGCAAACTCGCTGTTTCGTACCCATGAAAGCGGTGGGGGATCTGGGTCCGCCAACCCCTCCTCAAAAAGGCAGCTCCGCTCTCATGGGTGTCATTTCGTTCACCCAATGGGCCACCGCCTTGTCGTTCCAACACATGTCCGGTCATACTGGCAAGCACTGGCAAAATTCACGTTGTACTGAAACCATGGTATTCCACTGTACGTTCTGTACATGCTTGTAATTTCGTCCAGGTAAACTAACAGAGCTGAGCATTGATTAGGAAATGTTTCCCCTCTAACACAAGCAGAATGGAATAGGCCTGCAGACAGTTATTAAAGGACCTGGTTATCTTCCTTTGCCCTTGCCTCCTGTTGTCTGACTCAGAGCGAGCCACTCCAACGTCCATGGCCTCCATGAAGCCAGGGAAAATATATGCACATAGTCCCTCCTCCATATGCACACCTTGACCTCCACCCAAGGTGAGCTCCCAGGTTGTCCAGACTACAGACCACCATGGACCTCGCCGCCACTTCGCACATGCGTCCCATCCCAATAGATGCACCCGTACCAAATGCTGAGAATGTTTCTGCGAGTGGGGCACAATGCTTTTTAGGGCTTGGCCCTACTTAATATCTTGTCTCTAAACAGCTGCACGCCCACACGCTTTTCCTGCTAGACCCACAATCCATTCTCCTAAACGATCTTTGCTATTCTGAATATTATGTGATCCCAGGAATTACTGCAGGCCTGCCAGAAAGGTGCATGTATGTGTAGCATCAGTGCAGTTGCCAGTTACAGGCTCCTCACCTGAGTCCCTTCCGCATAGGTTGTGCCGTGGTGCTCCACGTTCATGGCTGGCATTACGCCAGGATCTCCTGCCTCTCCTGTGCCTTGTGCATGACTTTCTTTCTGAGCTAGAGTCCCTCCTGTGGCAATGTGTTGACCTGCAGCTCAAGAAGCGTGACCTGTCATGTAAAAACCGGATGAGGCACGAAGAACGATGAGACATCTGTCTGTGTCTCTGCCGCCCAGCATCCAAGTCACCCCGAGAATTACCACTGCTATCAGACCTAGAGCCTGCGTGACTCCCACGCTGACTGACCTGGCTTCTCTCCAGTCACTGTTTTCCTGTGTAGCCCCATCTACCGGGCCAACTAGGACCTCATAACTCGACTAAAGACCACGTTCTCATGCCCTCCAACTGCTTTATCAGCTGTTATTGTCATGGGAGGCATGTGGGTAGTTTTTTTGGATCGCTTACCTCTCCTGTGTGACACAAAAGTGAATTGACTGTAACGGTGTAGCTTTGGTCGGGTGAGGCACCCCCTGGACCACTTCAATGACCTTAGCCATGGTTTGGCTAGCGGGTGTGGGGGGGGGGGGGGTGTTGACGTGTCCAAGCCCGGCCTAAGCTCTGTCTTTGGCTCACCCGGTGTGGTCTTTGATGTCACTGAGCCCCCAGTAAAGCATTAGTCCTTCGTCTAGCTGCAGAACCCCAGCCAGCAGCAGAGCTGTGTGCCAGCAGTGTCTCCTCCCTGGCTGTTAGCCACATGGGGAGAAGGGACACTCTCAGAGACCCCGAGCAGGTGGGATCCCAGGCTGGCCCCTGGAGACCAAGTAGGGTTTCCCTTCCTGCAGTAAGTTTGGGCTAACCTCAGAGGTGGGCTGGCTCCTGCACAAGCGGTTCTCTAACCACCTCACCCCATGGCTAAGGACTCTGGCTCAAACCTGTGCCAATAACCTGTCTAATGCAGCAGACTGAGAAGCATACACCTACAACAATCTTAATGGGGCACACAATACCAGGGGGGGGGGGGGGTATTAGCCCTGCCCACCCGCATGGCCCTCATCCAATGAGCAGCCAGCAGCTATCCCAGCCCTGACAAGGTCCCCTGCATCTAGGACCAGCAGGTCCTGCTGCGGGTACTTCAGTATATTATGTTTCCTACACTATTAGTTGTTTTCAAATGTATCAGTGTAGATGAAAAACAGTGTAAACTAAATAATACTTAAATGCATTACATTTAGTGACGTGTGCACAGAACATATATAATAGCAGAACATATATAATGGCATAATTGTAAGAAGACAACATATCTAAGTTATAGTAAGTATAAAACCGTGTAAGCTGAAACTGTTAAGTCAGGGACTTTCTGTATTTGTTTTGTGTGGCAGCAATGCTTGAAACACCAATAGCTGATCAGGAGGTTAACCATGAATCAAATGTAAAATACAACATTTTAATTCAACTATAATAAATTATCTTAAAAAATGTAAAATAGTAAAAATCCCCTGAGTGATACATATATTATTATTCGATGCCCTTAGTTACATTCTGCTGTCAGATAGGACATTTGTAGATAGCGTATTTTTTATTATCTTAAATATATATTAATTAATTGTTTAAATAAAAAAGATATGAATGTGTTGTATGGCACAGCGAATATGCTCCAGGAAGTATTCATAATACTAAATCATAAAGACCTCATTGCTTGGAAAGGGATGATCCAGAAACTACTACAAGGATTGGGAACCCTCTGAAAGACCATGTGAAGGGGGACATCCTGTCGCACTGAACACATACCTTATGAGATAAGGGAAATAAATGTGAGCGTTCTGATTACTAGTATTTCTTTTTATCGCTGTTTGAGTTTTATTTGCACTAGGAGGTGGTGCTCTTCTTTACCCCTTCCCAGTTTAAGATACCTCTAAGGACATTTGTGTGACATTTACAGACATCTATAGCACAAGACATCGACGGTTGTCTACACACTAACAGCCTTATTAAATTACAATTCGGCAAATTTAAAAGGGCTCTATTTAAGCACAGAGCATATTTTTTTACAGAACTTTTTAGTTAGTGAAGACCTTGCTTTTGGATAGAAGTTCACTAACTAAAAACTTCTGTAAAAAAAATATGTTATGTGCTTAAATAGAGCCCTTTTAAATTTGCCAAATCACAATTTAATAAGGCTGTAAGGTTTGAACTTTTCCATTAGGAATACTTTATTCGAGGTTGGAGTTTCGTTTGCTTGTACTATAATCGGCTATATATAAACCTCCTATATAGGAGATTTATTCTTATATGTATTTGATATATTCTTATATGTATTTGATTAAGATAATTGTTCGATTGGTCATTCACTTATTATTTGTTCTGGTACAATACTTTGGTCTGATACCTACACTTAAGGTGTATTATAATAGTCTGCTTGTTATTAATACATTGATTAAACTCTATAGAAAATGAATTAATATTAAGTACACTTAATTATAAATATATAATATTGTTTCGATTATAACTATTGCTTTCATGTACTGTCATGAAAATAGTTGAGGGATTGGATATATGAATATGTGGAGGGATATGGAGGCTGATTTACTAATTCATGACTAGTTACAACTCGGAAGGAGAATGGCCCTCCCTACCCACCAAGGTCACAGCTCCAAGTTCAAATGACCCTCCCTCATGAGGGAATTCAAAATTTGAAGTGGCTCTATGGCAGAATATTCCTTTCTCACCAAATAGTTCAAAGTTAGTTATAGTTCTATGGTAGAAAGGTCCTTTGTGACTTCAGAATTCAATGTAAGTTGTAGCTTTATAGTAGACTGAATTATCTTATATATTGGTATTTTCCATAACTTGTCACTATTTCATACTGGATATCAAAAGTTACTGTATGTCATACATACATATAGTATAAATTATATTGATGTTCATTAGTGTACATTTAATTCACTCAATATCTTACAGACCACAGAAACAATTCCAAACAAGACTTGTCTGACATAACATGTCTGACATAAATATGTCTGAAAACATTATATAAGAGTAAGTTGAAGCTCAAAGAGCTTACTGAAGTCCTGTATAAGGTTTGGGAACATATTTTACATTTACAAGATACTACATTTTTTATCAACCTTCTTGACCCGGTAAGACCCATCCTGATGGAGGTACAACTGGCCACAGCGAGTTTATTAATTGAAACGTAATTAACATGCAAATATGATGCAATTAAATAAACCTGGAAGGGGGAGGAGCTTAGGTAGCAACTCCTTTTCCCTGAGCCCGCTCTCAGGGCCCAATCCTTGTGCCATCATCACAAGTTCCTAGGGGTAGGAACAGCTTCTTTTTACCACTGGCCCTGGCCATTCCCCCACCCGCCCTGCATCACTGAAAGATCCCTCTACGGGGACACTCCCCCCCCCCTCCATCGCTATGGCCCGCTGCATGAATAAGCAATAAGTCAGGTTGACCAAAGTGATGCGTGCACAAATCCACCAACCCACTCGCCTGCTTCCACTTTAATACTATCATGCCACACCACCGCACTTCCACTTGCTCCTTGGGCACACCAAGTTGCAGGCTGTCATTAGAAACTGCAGCAAAACATTCCGTACAGTACACATGCGAGTGCCAGATCACCCAAAGTTGTTTCTGGTGGCCTGCAATGGCATAACAATCTAATATACCACCACATAAAGCCGGTAACGGCTCGATTTCCATCTTCCAATTTTTTTAAGCTTATCCTCGGGGAGCCCAAACCCGGCCGACAACATTGCCTCTCCTATGCAGAAGTAATGGGTTCCAAATTTAGCCTAGTTCAACCCCATCCTAGTAACACAAATTTTCAACACCATAGAAAATTGCAAGCGAGATAACATCAGCCCATTTTCTTGCATCAATAACGCCCCAGGAAGACCTGGTCACTGCTGGAGCAGTCGCCTTACACATTCCACTGGGCAACAATCTGTTCCTACCCGATTTACAATTATCTCCTTGCCCAGTCCTGCCTGATCTGACTTAGATATTCTAAGCCAAATCACCACCTTATCACCTTGTAACCAAGCGTCTTCCACCTGAATGCCTTCCGATCCTTGTTTGTTGGCCGCAACCAGTCCTCCTATCCTAAAAGGGAAAAGGCTGTCCGGAACAGCAATACCTCATAGGTCATGTGATCAACCTCCTCCAAGGCCCCAGAGATATGCAACAGCAGTGAAAACGTAATATGACGTCTGAAGTGCTCCCACTGAAAGCGAGACAGAGGGTAAGCTATCCCCTTTTTTAAGCTCGGAACATGCTTGGCTCTAAACCATACATTCAAGCGTAATCAGGCTAACACTCAGTGCTGAAGCAGCCTGATAACAGGAATGGATGATGACGTAATATTGTTGATGGTGACTGCCATGTTGTCAGTAAAAAAGACAATGTACTTGTCCCAGAAACCTTGTCCCTACATCAAGACGGCAATTAAAAAGGCTAGATTTTTTGTTAAACTAGCATCAACCCATGATCTGGGTCACTTTCTTGCACACTATTTTCCATCGGAAAATGCCCCAAAACCCTGCACACACGACGTTTCTAGGTTGAATAATTTCCTGACCATTAAACGAGTCCAAAAATCGTAGCCTCCCTCATGGATGCCCTAATTCTCACAAAGTGATGTGCCTGCTCTCTACGCAACGTGGCTAATGCAAGCCATTGGTAGAATATTCTACCCATGGGAATTCTATTCTACCCAGGCCAATTTACCTAAATTCAATTGCAGGCAGCAAAGGGAGACACTTTTTGCACTTGCAAGTGTCTCCAACTTGTCCTTCAGTCCGCTCATCTTATCCCTTGGTAAACTGCATTCTATCATCCTCGAATCGATTGTGAAGCCGAGAAATCTAAGGCTTGTGATAGGGCCCTCAGTCTTCTATTCTGCAAGGGGAACCCTGAAGGATTTTTCCACCCTGGAGAAAGTTGCCAAGATATGCGCACATACCTCCTGTTCCACTGGACCCACAAACAAAAGTCGTCCAGGTAATGAATCATGCTGGAATAACCCTACTCCATAACCATAACCAATTGTAGAAAGCTGCTAAAGGTTTTGAATTATGCGCAAGACACTGAACAGTCTATAGGTAGACAGAGGTCCACATAGTACCTGTTCTCCAAGCATCATCCCAACAAACAATGACTTGAAGCATGAACAGGAAGCAACCGAAAGGCTGACTCTATATCCACTTTTGCCACAAGGGCACCATTACCCTCCTGCCAAACTATCTCTGTTTCCGAATTGAAAGATAAGTACGTCACTGAAGACACTTCCTTTTCAATTACAATGTTTACAGAATGACCTTTAGGGTAGGAACCACACCCAACGGGGATACCCTCAAAAAGGAGACAGTCAAATCCACAAATTGGCCTACCATCCTGCCCAATTTGACCTCCTTGACGATTTGCGCTTCTGTCTCTTGTCTCTTCCAATGCTGGCCGTGGAGTGTTCCAAAAAGATGCTCACGCTGATAAAGAGGTGCGGAGCTAGCCGCTCCCCCTGTGCGGGCTGCAGTACACACTCCTCCTGTGACCAGAGATTCCCCCGAGTCAATGCTGGTTCCGCTTTTGGGGGTCCTCCAGAACGTACCATTTGCTAAACAAATTTAATATATACTCGAGTATAAGCCGACCCGAGTATAAGCCGAGGCACCCATTTTACCACAAAATACTGGGTAAGATGAGTGACTCGAGTATAAGCCGAGGGTGGGAAATGTGCTGCCCCCTTTGTCCCTCTTGTGCCCTCTGTGTCCCCCTCTCTCTCCGTGTCTCTTCTCCCCTCTCCCTTCCCTGTGTCTCTTCTCCCCTCTCCCTTCCCTGTGTCTCTTCTCCCCTCTCCCTTCCCTGTGTCTCTTCCGCCCTCCCTTATTACCATTCTTAACCTCCCTCCTCATCCTTAACCTCCCTCCTCATAATCAACCTCCCTCCCCATCCTCAACCCCCTCCGCAACCTCCCTCCTCAACCTCCCTCCTCATCCTCCCTCCTCAACCCCCCCATCCTCAACCCCCCTCCTCAACCTCAACCCCTCCTACTCATCCTCAACCTCCCTCCTCATCCTCAACCTCCCTCCTCAACCCCCCCATCCTCAACCCCTTCCTCAACCTCCCTCCTCAACCCCACATCCTCAACCCCCTCCTCAAGCCCCCCATCCTCATCCTCCCTCCTCAACCCCCCCATCCTCATCCTCAACCCTCTCCTCAACCCCCCTCAACCCCAACCCCCCCTCCTCAACCTCCCTCCTCAACCCCCCTCCTCAACCTCCCTCCTCAAACCCCCATCCTCATCCTCTCTCCTCAACCCCCCTCATCAACCCCTCCTCCTCATCCTGAACCTCCCACCTCATCCTCATCCTCCCTCCTCATCCTCAACCTCCCTCCTCAACCCCCTCCTAAACCCCCTTCTCAACCCTCTCCTCAACCCCCTCCTCAACCTCCCTCCTCAACCCCCCATCCTCAACCCCCTCCTCAAGCCCCCCAACCTCATCCTCCCTCCTCAACCCCCCCATCCTCATCCTACCCCCCTCCTCAACCTCAACCCCCCCTCAACCCCCCCATCCTCATCCTCAACCCCCTCCTCAACCTCAACCCTCCTCAACCTCAACCCCCCCTTAACCCCAACCCCGCTTCCTCAATCTCCCTCCTCAACCTCCCTTCTCAACCCCCCCATCCTCAACCCCCCATCCTCAACCCCTCCATCCTCAACCCCCCATCCTCATCCTCTCTCTTCAACCCCCCTCCTCAACCCCTCATCCTCAACCTCTCTCCTTATCCTCAACCTCCCTCCTCAACCTCCCTCCTCAACCTCCCTCCTCAACCCCCCTCCTCAACCCCCTCCTCAACCCCCTCCTCAACCTCCCTACTCAGCCCCCCCATCCTGAACCCACTCCTCAATGTTCCTCCTCAACCCCTCCATCCTCAACGCCCTCCTCAACCCCCATCCTCATCCTCAACCCCCCATCCTCAACCCCCTCCTCAACCCTCCATCCTCATCCTCAACCCCCCATCCTCAACCTCCCCCTCAATCCCCCTCAACCCCAACCCCCCTCCTCAAGCCCTCTCCTCAATCTAAACCCCCCTCAACCCCCCTCCTCCACCTAAACCCCCCTAAATACCTCCCCCCTAAATACCTCCCCCCTCTCCCCTCACTTACCTGCTTGTGCTCTGGCCTCGGCTCCTTCACCCGGCACGCATGTGACGTCACATGCGCGCCGCGCCGTCTCCGGGTCAAGGAGCAGAGGCCCGAGCACAAGCAGGTAAGTGAGGGGAGAGGGTGGGGTTTAGGTGGAGGAGGGGGGTTGAGGTGGGTTTAGGTTGAGGAGGGGGAGGGAAAGAGACACGGGGGGGTAGAGAGACACACGGGGGGGTAGAGATACACACGGGGGGTAGAGAGACACAAGGAGGGGTTAGAGACACACAGGTGGGTTAGAGACACACAGGGGGGGGATTAGAGACTCACGGGGGGTTAGAGACACACGGGGGGGTTAGAGACACACGGGGGATTAGAGAGACACGGGGGGGGGGGAACGATTCGAGTATAAGCAGAGAGGGCCCTTTTTTGCCTTAAAAAAAGGGCTGAAAAACTCGGCTTATACTCGAGTATATACTGTAGGTATCAGTTATACTGAGTAATTTCAGAGGCTTCCTGTCACATTTGTTTAAGTTAAATCTGGCTAGTTATTTTTGTGTGCCTTCGGTGCAAGTTTTCTATATGTAATATCATTCATTTCCATGCAAAAAAAATACATTTTTTATGTTTTTAAAGCTATTTTAATTTCATGACATGCAATTTGGGATTACCTTGCACCTATAAAGAGAAACTATCAACAAAATCAAGAAAAGCTTTAAAAATGAAATTCCATTGTTTGGTGTAAGTTGATGAGGGAAGTACGTATTTGTTACATAATATAATATTTAACTAAAGTACACAAGTATGTAATAATGTTTCTTAAACAGTATATGTGTGTGTAAGTATTATGGCCCCTAATCAATTGCAAACCTGCAGATTATGTTATACAGGCCGTAAGTCTGCAGGCTTGAAATTTACAAATCGATTTAATTGAGCAAGGCCGCAAATTAAGTAACATTTCAGAACGTGATCATGATTGATTAAGCAAGGCCGTAACTACCAATTTAGAAACAGCCAATAAATGAGACCGTTATCATGACATCATTAAAATATGGAGGCTAAACGTCAATCAATTAGCATTTAGAAGTCTGATATGCGATCGGACTCCCAACTGAGGATGAAGTTGCTAGCCTTCTTTCAACCTCTTGTCTTGCAACCTGTCCATATGATCCTATTCCGTCACAGCTGATCCCTTCCCTCTCTACCACTCTTATCCCAACTCTTACACATTTATTCAACCTTTCCCTAAACACTGGCAAGTTTCCATCACCTTTGAAACATGCCATAATAACACCCATTTTCAAGAAACCCTCACCTGATCCAGCTGCTGCATCTAACTACCGCCCTATCTCTCTACTTCCACAGAAACAGCTCTAACAAAAGTTACTAATGACCTGCTAATCGCCAAGTCAAAGGGTAATTTCTCATAATTCTCCTGGATCTCTCTGATGCTGACACAGTTGATCGCTCTCTTCTTTTCCAAACTCTCCGCTCCTTAGGTATCCGTGACACAGCTCTATCTTGGTTCATATGCTACCTAGAAAATAGAACATTTAGAGTCTCCTTCTCTAACGTCTCTTCTTTTCTCCATCTACACATCCTCCCTTGTGCCTTAATTAAATCTTTTGGATTTCAGTACCATCTATATGCAGATGACACTCAAATCTACCTCTCTGCACCTGAACTAATACCCTATCTGCTAGCTCATGTTGCCAATTGCCTCTCTACCCATTCTACCCATTTACTATGAATGGAAAATATAGACTGCCCCATAGAGTATCAGGCTAGATCCACTATTATAACTCTGAACCATTCTCAGAAAGTAGGCTTCCAAGTAATTAACAACAAAAAAGTTACCAGCAAGCCAGATACCCCTCTAATTACTAGTGGTAGATTCAATCTGGACAGATTCGGGAGAGAAGAGGCTATGCTGAATAATTTATAACCAGTAGAATGGAAGGAACATAAGGATTATAAGAATAACCACACAGAGTCCAATTCTTTTTATATTAAAAGAAAAGAAACTCCAATTTGCAGAATTGTTACTTCTCCTAGACAATCCACATCTTACTCCATGAGGAGAAAAAGTGGGTTTAACCAAAAATGAAAAGCTGATGCAGAGGGGGAGGCTTTCCCAGTACAGAAAAGAAAAAAAAAACAATCATTAGACCCTAAACTTTTTTACTGCAGAAACCATTTCATAGATCTTAATATGTTTGACAAATAAGGGGAATAGGGAAACAAGCGCAAAAGCCACTTCCTAGTGTTGATCCCTTAAATTAAAAAATAAGGATGAGTAATGGAAAATTGGAGGTATTATCTTGTATATTGTCTTAAAGCACTTGTTCGTTATTATTAAATGTATATTATATGATGTCAAATTATGTTTATGTGTTTGTCGCATCCGCGGGTGGTGAGGGGAGTCGCCGGGACAGTGGTAAAATGGGAGAGATCCTACCCTTCGGTGGTACGGATGTTGCAACACAGTAGGCCCTGGACAAGGGTTCAGGGCGTAGGGCGTACTGTCTCTGGCCAGGCTCCTCCCCTCACATGGTTATGTTAATTATTTTTATTGTTATTACATCAGTTTGTGTTTACCAATAAACTCTGTGGCCAGTTATCCTCCCAAGAAGTTGTCTGTGTCTAATCATTATATTTTAATAGTTGATTGTGTATAAACCCTTATGTGCACATACCAACTGGGCCTTGCTAAGTCAAGTTCTTTCCCAGTCTGAAGTAGGGGTGATTCATCCAGTTCAAGGTTCACAAGTTCAATTAGTATCAATACAGATTGCTTATTTTAACAGGCACATGGTGACAATTCACAAAAAAACATAAACGGTAGTCTCATGGGGTGTTAGTTAGAAGACCCCCAAATACAAACTGCCAGAGTTATATATCCCTAGTTCTATATGAGATCTCCCCCTTATAGACAGTAAATAAAAATAACTTGAATACACCTTATATAGAATAGATATATAGCTAGACACACAAATATAATCGCAAAACCAGGTAATTGTTCTTGTCATCAGATATGCTATAGACTTTTTTTTGTAATTTCACATATGAGCATTGAGTGACTGGGTACTTCAGAAAGAAGCCACACACCACAACCACAGATATCCTCAAGTGGGGCAGGCAAATATTTCATTGACTTCTATTACTCCATTATTGGAGAAAGGACTAGTTGCGAAAACACTCCCCACAGGGAACGTTTATCAACCTGTCAGCATTTGGAACCCCATGGATTGTATGGTATACCTGAATATTCATTATATTCTTTGGGCTAAACAAGGTACTACCAGTGACTTTTTATTATTTATATATATATATATATATATATATATATATATATATATATATATATATATATATATATATATATATGTATGGTACTGAGTATTTCCTTAGATTTATTATGATTGTATGAAATATCAGCTATTATGGTTTTATAACACTGTCTATTTGTTACTTCTATTGTGCATATATTATTAATGATACATGTGATACTTTATGCATTTTATTATTTTATTTTCTGATGTCTGTGTATTCAGCCTTTTAGACAAGATTTTAGGTATCACCTTTTTATTTATGAGATTACACCACTAGGCATAGGTTTATATTTTCACTTAAGAGTGTTTCATATTCAATCTTATTATTTGTATATGAATACATTCATCAGAAATATTACCCTTAAGAGACATTTTGCTAGGGAACAAGATAACTACAAACTCAAGTCTGTCCATTATCCTCTACAATCCCAAGGGAATCATATCCCATAAAAAAAAATGATTTTAAAAGTGCTGTAGAAAATATGTTCAAAAAATATTGTAAAAAAACTTCCAACCTTAGCTTAAAAGAAAAAGCAGCTTTGAAATGAATAAAAGAAGATCAGACTATTGTTATACAACAGGAGCATAAAGGTGGAAGTATAGTCATCCAAGATAAGGATGTTCATATCAAGGAGGGCTACAACTTGATAGGAGACCAGAATATATGTCTGCATCTGGAGAAAGATCCTAACAACAAATACATGACCTTATATAGAGCTATGATTATGGAAGCAACAGAGAGAGGCATACTTAAGACTAAAGATGTCCAATATCTGAACATTATTTATCCTAAAATAGCCATATTTTACTATCTTCAAAAAACACACAAAGGTCCAGCTAATCCTTTGTTGAAACCTGTGGTACGTACCTTAAATTCCTATATAAGGGACATTCCACATTTACAAGAAATTATGCTATATCAAGAGTGGAATGCTAGCTACTGCTGGATCTCAATCAATGTCTCTGCTTTATATACCTCTGTTCCTCAAGGGAAATCTAGGGATTTCTGCAGCAAAATACTTCTTTGAGATACGCAAAAACATGGAAGAATGTAAAAAAAAAAAATTGTACTTAATGTCATCCAATTTATTCTACATAAAAACTACTTTTTATTTGAAGAAAAGTTGTATTTACAAAAAAAACAGGGACTGCTATGGGGATAAAAATTCACCCCTAGTTTTGCCAGCCTATATATGGGATTATGGGAAAATCTTTACATCTGGAATAATAATCAGTATGCAAAAAACATTGACTCATGGTTGTGTTTTATGAATGATATAATTATTATCTGGGATGTCAACGAGATAAATAAACAAGATAAATAAATGTGAACCAAGTTCACTATGAATAAAGACGATGAAACGGAACCCATTACTGTTTTACCCTGTTTTATGGTTATTTAATTATTATGGTTAAAATATGATCCTACTGTTATACTGTATGTATGTTGGTTTATGCTCTGCAGAATATTAGCCCAGACTATTGCAGACCTTGGCATAATAGATAATCCTATTACAGAGACTCCTCATAAGATAAGGAAGTCTATTGTATAAAGTGTTTTCATTATCAGACATAAGAACAAAGAAGTATAATCTGATCAATGTCTGATTGTATCAAAGTAGCCAGGTAGCCTCAGGGAGGTGTGACCACACCTATTGTCTCTCTATGTGTATTGTGTGGCCAAATATGGGGAATGTGTATTGCCTGTGGAAAGAGCAGTGTATATATATTTCTGCACAACAAAATAAAGACAGTATTATTTGACTCCCAATTGAGTGTCGTCCTATATGGGTGTTTGGGGATGGTGAGACTGTAGTGCTTCTTGGATATTTTACCGTATACCAGCGGAGATATTGGATTCGTGTTCCAACTCCGTTACATTTGGTGGCAAGTGGCGGAATTGTTCCCACGGTCAGAAGGACAGCTACAGGAGACACCATTCCGTGGAGTTACAAGTTGAGGGCAACGCTAGTATCCGTACAGCGCCCCTGGCTACAGCAGGATGGAACCGGCTAGTTTTCGGACAGCGTTCCATGATGAGGAGGAGGAGGCGGCCGCGGACTACAGGGATGCAGACAGGAAGGAACTCATGGAGGGAGACCGGGCAGCGGCTACAGCACCTCTTACGGACAGCACACAGAATGAGTTTGGAAGAGAACTCCAACGCAGACTGGCCTTTTTCCCAGGTACGCTTCCCACAATAGCCTTGGAATGGTTAATGACAGATGTCCATGAATACATAATGGAAAAGCAGCGGGCACGGGGGCGGTCCATCTTGGGAGCTGCTAACCCACCTCCCACCATTAACCCCCCCCCCCCCCCAGCACTGCGTCCGGGTGGTGGGAACTCCCAAACCCCTCCACGGTACATCAGGTGCCACACGTTTAACCAGCAGGGCCACATGCAGAGAGACTGTCCCAGAAACAGAAACCGCTCCACGTGGAATACTCCAACTAATTCCCCTCCCCAGCGACAGTGTGTATCCCAGGGAGCAGAAGGTGCCGTCCTTCCTCCCCAGCGACAGTGTGTATCCCAGGGAGCAGAAGGTGCCGTCCTTCCTCCCCAGCGGCAGTGTGTACCCCAGGGAGCAGAAGGGGCCGTCCTTCCTCCCCAGCGGCAGTGTGTACCCCAGGGGGCCGAAGGTGTCGTCCTTCCCCCCCAGCGGCAGTGTGTATCCCAGGGAGCAGAAGGTGCCGTCCTACCTCCCCAGCGGCAGTGTGTACCCCAGGGAGCTGAAGGTGTCGTCCTTCCCCCCCAGCGGCAGTGTGTACCCCAGGGAGCAGAAGGTACCGTCCTTCCTTCCCAGTGGCAGTGTGTACCCCAGGGGGCCGAAGGTGTCGTCCTGCCCCCCCAGCGGCAATGTGAACCCCAGGGAGCTGAAGGTGTCGCCCTCTCCCCCTAGCGACAGCTTACCCTAACAAGGGGAGACACCAATCTCCCAGACGGCGCAGATGGGACCGTGGTCTCTGTGCCTGATCTAACGGGATGCTGGACAGCCTGTCCAGATCCCCAACTACCCTCACTGGGACAACCGGAGGAGGGGGTAAGTACAAATTCCCCTCTCCAGCTAACTCCTAATGTGGCCCCAGGGTTAACAGAGGAAATGTTAACCCCCACTGACCCCCACCTTTCCCTGGCTACTGAGCCGGAATATGTCCCAAGTACCACAGCAGAAGAGCTGACAGCGGGGCAGAGTGCAGTTGGCCTTTGCCCTCCCTTTGTCCCTTGTACAGAGCAGGATGTCCTGCAGGTTATACCAGCAGAAGAGCTGGCATCAGGGCAGAGTGCCGCTGGCCTCTGCCCCTCAAGTCCCCTCAGCGTGTTGCCCCATCACCACAGCAAAATATCCAGGTGCCTGGTTAGACTTTCCCCCAAAGGGGAGATGTGTGACGAAGTGCCCTTCGCCACTTTGTCCTGGAGAGGACGTATTGCCAGCCTCCTGCCCTGCAACTATGGCCCTGGGACATATTGTCCCTCATTCTGGCCCTTTAAATACAGGGGGGTCATTCGTTACTTGCCCTGTGTGAGCGGTGATACCCCCAGATAGCTATGCCATGGAGCCCATTCATATAATGACAGACTATGGGAAAGACTTTAGCTACATGGCAATTGAACTGTGTGTTATGTGTAAAAGGTGACTTTACGTATTTTAAAGTGGTTTATGTTGTTTTTGCAACCATGTGCTCAGTGGAGTCTGCCTCTATCCCTGGATAATTGGATTACTTTCCCCATTTTCTCCAGTACAGAGTCCTCTGTAAAACCTGTTTGTAAAATTTATTTTCCCTCTCCTTGAAATGTTTATTGCTGTGAATGCTGTATGAAGTGTGTGTTTGTTTTGTTCTTGAAATGTGAGTAAAGGTGACTTGCAGTAATGCTGATGGGTTGTCAAACTAGAGAATTGACCAACAAATACTTTTGTCCGGACATCCCCAGGCCGATCCATATGGTCACGGGGGAGGTGTGTAAGGGAACCCATCACTGTTTTACCCTGTTTTATGGTTATTTAATTATTATGGTTAAAATATGATCCTACTGTTATACTGTATGTATGTTGGTTTATGCTCTGCAGAATATTAGCCCAGACTATTGCAGACCTTGGCATAATAGATAATCCTATTACAGAGACTCCTCATAAGATAAGGAAGTCTATTGTTTAAAGTGTTTTCATTATCAGACATAAGAACAAAGAAGTATAATCTGATCAATGTCTGATTGTATCAAAGTAGCCAGGTAGCCTCAGGGAGCTGTGACCACACCTATTGTCTCTCTATGTGTACGGGTGGCCAAATATGGGGGATGTGTATTGCCTGTGGAAAGAGATGTGTATATATATTTATGCACAACAAAATAAAGACAGTATTATTTGACTCCCAATTGAGTGTCGTCCAATATGGGAGGTTGGGGATGGTGAGACTGTAGTGCTTCTTGGATATTTTACCGTATACCAGCGGAGATATTGGATTCGTGTTCCAACTCCGTTACAGACGATAAATCTATTCCTTTTCTAGATGTAGTCTTGATGGGAAATAACAGTGAAATCACTTCCAGATACAAAGCCAACTGACCTACACGCAAAAAGCGTCCATGATCAATGATCCACAATATTCCATTTGGAAAATTCGAAATGATTAGATTTAATTGCATGGATATAAAATACTCTGAAAAAGAAAGCAATACTTTAATTCAGAAATGTAAGGAAAGAGGGCTCATAATAAAACTAAGAATATTAATAGGATGGACCTCTAAAAAAATTAGAAGAAAGATAAAGGGGATAAAAGTAAGGAGAAAAAACTGACTAAAATGGCTGCAGATTTTTAACCAGATGCAACCAAGCAGGTCTCTGGCAAATCCTCAAAGAGGATGAGATCTTAAAAAATGTATTACCGGAGAAACCTATAATTACTTTTAAAGAGATCACAAACCTAAAAAATCCTACTAGTCCCAAATGAACAAAAAAGAAAAAGGCAGATAGTACTGAAGAATGGTGCAATAATTTGTCAGGATGCCACAAATGCAGTAATAAGAGTTGTGGTACCTGTAAGAACCTGAAAAAGAACAATTAGAAGTACGATCACCTCTACAAGTAAAAGATAGTAGTAACATTATCACCTGTTAATGCAGGAAACAATATGTACAGTAGGCTTCACGAAAAGGTCCCTTAAGACTTGTTTTATATAAAGTGAGTACAGGTGTTTTAACTAATGGCTTTTCGGCTCACATGGTACAAAAATATAATGAGGATTTAGAAGGAATAGTGGTGCAAACCATTGACCATGTGACCACATTGGGCACTTTAGAATAACAAGGACTAAATCGAGAAATAGATCTAGTGGCATTCTAGTGATTCCCCTAAGTCCTTTCCTACGGACAACCTTTTAATGTGTACCTTTACACATTTGCTTTTGCTAATTTAGTTTAGTGAGGTATTTTGGGGATTTAGTGGATTTCTATATAAAACCATATATTTTTTATTTTACATATGTTATTTATGTCTATTTAAGATATTTGTTTGAGAAGTTGTCATATCAAGCTGTATTTATTGGCTTGCCTTTATTTTGTTTTAAAGTATTATTAATATTATTTAATTTTACAGGTTTAATGAATCTTTTATTTTAATGTAACTTTTTAACTCTAAAGACCTCTGCGGCAGGGGTTAATATTTAGTTCCCAGGGAGGTCCTTTAAGAATTCCCGTAGCATCGGTGTACACTGTTTGTGCCACTGGAGTCCATTAGGGATCCCTGTGGTGTGGATTAACATTTAGGTGCCAAGGGGTGCTTTAAGGAGCTCCATGACACTGGATCAATATTTTAGGTGCCATGGAGGTCTCAATGGAACCCCATATTTATGTAAATCATGGATCAGGGATCATCAGGGAATGGGGCATTCAGTTGTGAGCAGGGAAGGTGGTGAATGGGTCTGAATGGGGAAGGGGATCCCTGTGTGGAGGAAATACTACGAGTTCCTCATTGGTAGAAGTGGTGGAATGTACTATTAAAAATTAGGACAACCTTCTGGGCAGATCAGCTTTCACCCCCTGGATACCTTACAGTTATGGCCGGATTTGCTGCTAGTTCCTCTAAAAGAGGGGCAGATTAAAAAAATTAATACTGTATTAATAAAACAACCCCACATTATTAGGCTCCAGTCCACAGATGTCTTCTTTCTACCCCAGCCATATGGGAGAAGGTCTAACAGCTGTTCTGCTGCCAACTGCCCTATCTTAATTGAAATATAAACGAAATAGCATAATAATTGCTGTGTATGTGTTTGATAAATGATTTGTGCGTATGTAGGATGTCTGCCCACTCTCTGAAGTGTGTCATAAATAAGCTATTAGACATGATACATGAATTATTATTAATGATGGTCTAATGTGTGTATATGTGAATGAAATGTGAGGCTTTTCTCAAATAATTGTTAGTGTTAGTGTTTCGGATGAATTCATGTAATTTGAGTGTGTGTAACATCACAGTATGTGTATAACAGTGGGACAATGAATACATGTAGTATTTGTGTGTATAACATTTATTTCCCTTCCTCAGAATTTTATGAATAGAAAATAAACCCCCCGAGTGAACATGTCACTTACACCTGACATGTACTAAGATACTGTCCATCTTCTGGTCATGCTCTGCAGCTTGATTCGTATACCCTGCTCTCACTCAGCCCGGCCCTCTACTTCCACCCTTGGCTTGCTCCACTGCCACCAGTCACTGGGTCAAATTGCCTTCCGTCTTGCAGGTCCACCATCTGCCTTCCATCTGTGGGTTTTGGTGCCTTGTTCCTCCCCTTCTTTGACCATTCCTTGGTCATAGACATGATTTTCTATGGTCTGGTGAGTTCATTACTTATCTACAAAAAACAATATTCATCACAAGGCAAAATATCTCATTCAAGAACAACCATTTCCTCCTTATGCTCTCTTAATCAAAGTCTAGGCAAACCTCCTGTCTACATTAGATACTATCCTACCCACAATCTATGTCCCCCCCCCCCCTTTAATGGAATATGGTGTTTCATTTTGAATCTCTCGGATCCAAACCAACCCACCACCCACTTCTCTCTATAATCCATGCATCCATAATTCCACTAACAAACTACATATAGCTTTCTTTGGCCTCTAATCAGGCTAGGATGATGTAGCTAAAACATGCCACACCATAAGCTACCATTCACAAGACAGAAGGCCCTGACCACAAATATCAGGTAAATTAACCTGGAGTATTGAGAGAGGCCTTGTCTCTTTAACACACTACATAAATCTCCCGAGCACTTACCTCAACTGCACATGTCACTTACCATTCTCCTTTCTCTCTATACTTCTACACTCTCCATAGATCTGTAATCAGAATAGAATGATGGAGTTAAAATATGGCACACCACAAGCTACCATCCATAAGAGAGCAGGCACTATCCATAAATATATATATATAAATATATATATATATGGTAATGTTGACAGAGCAGAGAAGGATTTAAATATGATTTAGAGATTGAACATGTATTATTTTAAAATTGTTTTCAATTTTCATCCATCAGTAAGCATTTTTGTTGAAAAATTGAAGCAAAGACAAAAATAGATTTTTTTTTAATGGACAATAATTGTCAATAATTGAATGACTGAACATATTTTGGTAGTTTAAATGGGCAGATTAGATGGTTATGCTGGTTCTTATCTAATGTCAAATCTTTGTCTCTACTATCTGAATATTTTGGTGATTGCATAGTTCTGGTTGTTTGGAATTTATAGAGGCTCCATCATTTAAAAATGTAATTGTTGTTTTTTTTAGGTTATTCTTAAAGAGCATGAAAATGGTATCTCAATCCAGATCAATTGTATAAATCTGGGAAAATCTAACATTGCTTATGTTGGAGGGACATCAGCCAAAGAGGAGATCTTTTCAACATGTAGTAGTAATGTTCCATTATAGCAAGCAGTTAGAGGAGCAATTGTTTCTCGCAAATCCCAACAACTCACAAATTTAGAATAGTTGACTTCCCTTCAATATAGGATGGGAGCATTGCCTTCAGCATTTAATGACAGTGTTACTGTAAAAACTCTTTCTGTGACATATTAAAATCTCGCCCAGTTTAGCATGTCTTACCTCTCTTGTTATCTTTCTGGCTACGTGAGCTATTCTCCAGATCAAGTTACTGTTTGATAAGATTTTCTGTATTTTCTTATACTATCTCTCTCTTTTCTCCCTCCTTACCTTTCCCAATATTGAACCTTCCCTTCCCTGTATAACGCAAAATGGAAAAACACTTGCCGTAATATGTATCACATTTTATTTGTAATTTAGTTATTGCATTGTGAACTTAAAATAAGTATAAAAACATTATATAAGCTGAATCTTTATTGCAGCCATTGCAATATGGCTCTTCTGGTTCTTACAAGGTAATAATGTTTCCAATATAGATGTATATATATATATATATATATATATATATATATATATATATATATAATGTGCCAAATTCTTAATTAATCGTTCCATATTAAACAAAACACATTCCACCAAGAAATACAAAGCATACACCATACCAAAACGAATCAGTTGATTACAGTGACAGAGCAGAGGTGGGGTTAAGTGGCATTTAGGGTATTCTAAATGCCTTACTAAATGGTCTGTATACTCCAAAGCTTTCCTGTTTCCAATTCTCCTGTTTTCAGCTGCTCCACAGTAATTCAGACTATCAATTAGCGTTTAGAAGTCCAATTTGCGATTGGACCCGCAATCCAGAAATGTAGCAATAAAAAAAATCAATAAATCAAAAAATGAATTCTAATTTCTTATTGTGTTTTTATTTGCTTTTAAAGTGATACGAACAGGTGTTTAACCCCCTCTCTAGTACTAGGATTTCTGGCTACATTTGCCATTTACAGGCTTGAAAACAATTGCGGGCTTGTGGAATTGTAGCAATTTAATCGCAATTTGTGATTTTAGCAATTGCGGGATTGATAGATCAAAGGCTTAGCTGGGTCAGAGTTACGATTTTGACAACTGTAGGGATTTTCAGCCTGTAACCCACAAATAGATTGAGAGTAACTAAGAGAAGCGAATTTTATAGCAGTAACTTTTGCAGGCTACATTACGGGCTTCAGTAACTACAATTTAGACAATTTAATAGTGTCCAAAGTGTCTATGCTTCACCATGTTCTATCTGATGAGAGACACGACAACTGCTGGTTCACTTATTATAATGTAGCTGTGTATATTTCCTCACCACAATTCACATGATTGGTTGGCCAAATAAAGCAGTACAATTGTCGGGTAGACGATCTTACATTCTCATTATCTATACAGGGGCTTGTGGATGGTGTCATTGGCTATACAAACAATAACTGAAATATTTTAGCTACTTCAATTCATGATTTGATAATTCTCAAGTATATTTCTGCTGGTGCACAATAGTGTCAGTGAGTTTCATCTTTATTAAGCCATAATCCATAGACAAGCCATCAGATACCGCTGCGTATGTTCAAACACCAGGGCACCACAACAAACAATGAATAACACTGCCTGAACCTGTGCCATTACACAAAAAATAACTTCTGCCATTAAAACACCCAGTGAACACGTGTCATCATACAAAATATTTCTACTTCATGTACATCTCTAGGGACCACATACCACCGACACAGGATGCTAAATTAAAAAATGTATTCCCCACGCGTCCCATTCTTGCATTTAGACAGGCACCAAACCTGAAACAAGCATTGGTCAGCCGAAGATTGGCCAAAGAAAAGCTTAATAGAAAAATTGGTTCCAAATCTTGCAATAAAACTCCTTGCAAATTATTATCCTGATTCAATTGTGTAATTGTAACTTACAGTAGCCCGTAATGGAGGCCGTAAGTTATTTTGCTATTCAATTGGCGTCTTTTGGCAGGCTACAAATGGGTTTCAGGTTACAGTATGAAATCCTTGCGGTTATTAAAACCGGAACTTACAGCCCATTGAAGCCTTTGATCTTTCTCGTCCGCAAGAGAACCAAGCGCTTAAATCGCAAATTGCTATTCAATTGCTACAATTCCCCAAGCCCCCAAATGATTTCTCACTCGCAAATGGCAAATGTAGGAGAAAATCCTACGAGTATCAGATAGGACTCGCAAGGGGGTTCAACCCCTGTCCGTAGCACTGTAAATGCAAATAAAAAATCAATACTGCACTGTAAATGATGGGGAAAGCGATGAAAGACATTAGAATTAATTGCACAACCAGTCTCAAGCTCGCAAATAATATAATAAATAATAAATGTTTATTTATGTTTCATTTCGGGGTTATATAATCTCAGGAATCAATGAGTTAATACATATCAGGCCATCCACATGGGCTAGAACAGCATTGGCATTCATTTTCATTATTTTATATTTTGCGAGTCTGATCGCATATCACACCTTTAAATGGTAACTGATTAACATGTAACCTCCATGTTTTACTGACCTAATGATGACAGTCTAATTTTTTATTGGCTGTTTCTAAATAAATAGTTATGGCCTTGCTTAATTGATCATGTTCTCACCATGAAATGCTACATACGAGTGCATGGTTTCCGGTTTCGGCTTTCGGCCCCTAACTTGCGGGCTTGTTCAATTGAATAGCACCGGAATTGTAGCAGAGTTCAAGCCCTTCAAATTAAATCAGGCTCTATGTCAGCACATCTGTAAAGAGCATGCAGCCACATAAAACAACAAGCCTATAACACCTATAAGATCAGAGGGTCATATTCATGTACATCATCCAATGTAGTGTACATAATACAATGTACTGTATTTGAAAGGGACTATTACAACAGTGAAACCAGCCAAAAATACATCTAATAATTAATCTACTTAGACATTCCATCAAATAGCACAAAAAAAGCAGCTATTGTACCCAAGTTGGACACCATTTCACCCCGAATGATCGCTCCATCCAAATCCTGAAAATCAAAATACTCAGAGGGAATTTCAGAGACATCCAGGAGAGAAAAAACATTTTAAATGAAGATGATCACACTCTTCAACAATAAAGATACAGGAAATAACTTGGGGACTTTTTTCACATTATCAAAACTTTTTGTCACCCTGCCAAATTACTTCTCATGTTTTAGTGTTGTTTTTCTACTACTTAATATGTGGGGATATTTATGGCCCTTATATCAAACCTTCACCAATCAGCACATAATTTATGATGCCTGTTTGGGTCCTACTCAAAATGTAACGGTCTGTGTTACTATGCTCTTGCTTGTCTAAATCAGTATTGCTTCTGACTTGATAAAGAGAGGTAACACTCTCAAAAGGTTGTCACTATAACAAAAAAAACATTCCAATAAGAAAATTATCACTATATACTCAGTGATGTCCCAGGGATGAAGTGACCATGCATGCCCCGTACCCTTCTGCTTTCTGCCACAAGATCACATCTAGATTGTTATTGTTTTATCAATCTCAGCACCCAGCTGCATTTTTAGGGTATCATGATGACAGGAGCCTCAGAAAGCAAGCTTAGCAGTTGTACTCTCATAGTTCAGGCAGAGTCCATAGTAATAATTCCAATTATTAGAATGTAGTATATTCCCTTAGAATAAACAGCCTTGTTTATGTATGTTTAAACATAAATAACAACTTTTTTTATTGATGCACACACAGCACATTTATCCATAACATCACCATATTCTGTCTCCAAGTTGGTAACCAGATATTCACCAACCCTGATCAGCCTACCCCCTAGCCATGTGTAAGATCTGTCCATCAAGTGATGTTTGCCTTCCTCCCTCCCCCCCCCAACATAACTACCATCCCTTCCACCAATAAATGAACATAACACAATAACACAAATGAAAACTCATAACATGGTTTACCATAACCAAGTGGAAAAACAGTTGGCACATAATGACAATATGGATGGCACGGTCCCAGTATTCAGGCTTGGAAGACATCTTCCTGGGGAAAGGGGCTGCATTTCTAATCCATGTTAGCCCTGGGCACATACCAAACATATAGTCCAAAACAGTTTTAGGGTCTCCCTGGGCAGTGCAATGACACAATATGGTGCTACACACAAACATCTGTAGTTACATTATCCATTTTAGGCCAACATGGCAACCATAGTCCGGGTATTCAGGGGTTTGGGTATTGTTCTAGGTAGGAAATAGAAGGAGCTCCTGTTCTGGTACCAGGTTCCCCTCAGAACCCACAACAGTCCATAGTCCCCAAGAGTCCCATGGGCCCTCCGGGTGTCACATTCTGATAATTCATTTTTATCAGAATGACCAACAGTGCCAGAGATCAGGTTCATTAGTAAAGAGTACAAAAGATCAAAGTTGTGGGCAAAAAAAGTTTGTTTCTTACAGCATTTGAAATCTTTGCTGTATGTACTAAGATTCCATTATTATAATGAGGTCTACAAGAGTGGCTATCCTCAAAAGTAGTTTCCTATAGCAACATTATAGCAAAAGCTACAACTCAATCTTCTATTCCTTGGTTCAATGTTTACCATCTATTTT
This sequence comes from Discoglossus pictus, assembly GCA_027410445.1. NCBI lineage: Eukaryota > Metazoa > Chordata > Amphibia > Anura > Alytidae > Discoglossus > Discoglossus pictus. Next base: position 230,353,738 of record CM050166.1, read on the forward strand.
AATGCAAAAATAAATAAATCTTAAATTATATTTATATTTGCAATCAAGTATGAAAAATAATATTATTAATATTATTATTATAATAATAGTAATGAAAGTCATACCTTAAGTTAATAAATGAGCTTATCCTATAATAATATTCTCACTTTGGATTGTGAATTTAAATTTAACTTATGATTTTAATTTATATTAAAATAAACTAGTGACTTGCCCGTCAAAACATGACGGTCAATAAAATTTGAAGCCATGGTAATGACACAATTTTAAGCTTTTTATACACTAAGGGCCTTCGGCGCTCATTACGAGCCTCGCGCTGAGCACCTTCGGAGCTCATTGCGAGCCTCTCCTTGCGCGTCCTTTGGCTCCTCTCTCTCTATTTTTTAGTATTAATTAATGAATTCATTGAATAATAAATTAATATAGTTTACCTTTTTGTCATTAATATATGTAACAATCAATAGCCTGAAGAGGTAATAATCTCTTTTTATTGTCCTGCATAATATAATGTTCAGTTGGACTGTTGCTGCCATGAGGAGATAGTTTTATGAATGTCCTAACTGTGCATTAGAAATATGCTGCGAGGGCAAAACGTTGTTTTTTTTTGTGTAAAGCGCTACTTTAGATGTGTAATGTTGTTAGTGGCAAGTTAGAATTGTAAAATAGCGTTGTTTGTCTATGTGCTACTTGGTTCGCGAGCATTTGCCGTCCTTTTTAATAGTGTATTTTGTAGCTTTAACGTTCTTGAGTGAGCGTGGTACGCGGTTGGCTGTGTTTTGCGCGGCCCAGGGTCGTATGGCCTTGTTTACATTTTTGGGGCCGCCATTTTTTTTCTCGCTTAGCCGATTCTGGAGTGGCGAAACTCGGCAAAATGGACTTAAATTTTAAACATCCTGGCTGTTTTTCCCCATGCTGTGTGTGATGTTTTTGTTGTATCTTATTTTTTGTGTGTTTCGTGTTTTTTGCTTTTCTTGGTTCGGCCGTTAACTTCGTATTTTTCATATCTTGTATTTTTCCTATCCCGCGTCTCATAATTTTTTTTTCTAAGTCCCTCATTCCTCAAGTGCTTGCAGCCTAAGGCTATCCCCCATTTCCTAAGTGTTTGGAGGCTAAGTCCCATGTGTTTCATTGCCTCCACTGCTTGCTTCGGCGCTCATTGCCCAAGTGCTGCAAGTCTTATTGGCTCGCAAAAGTTGAGTGCCTTCTGAGCTCATCACCAAAGTCGTATGCACCACGCAAAGTGTGACGACGTCTCGTAGTTCGACAATTATAATATGTGATTGCCACCAGTTATCATTCGGTATAGAAGTCTTTGGCCTATATGATATGGCCATTCTGCTGTGCATTTTACTCTGGTACTGCATTGTTCAGTACATACATACAGAGAAGGGGATCAGTGTATATTAATAGGTCCAAAACATGCACTGCATCCATAGTTGAAAGAGATGACAAATCATTTTAATTGATGCAAAGCTGAGAAAAGTAGAGGTTCTATACGAACGGCCTTTTGCACATTAGGCACTTTATGTTTAAATAGTATGCTATGGCTATTATTGTAATTAATTGTTTAAAGTGCAAACAATAACATCTATATTTAATATATACATTGTGCTGAACCCTTGTGGTACCCTTGAATTATGAGGGACCCCTGTTGGAAAATAATGGTAGAAAAAATTGCCCTATATTTATTTACACACACAAAATTATTTAACAGCATGAATCCTAGATAGTCACAGGTTTTATGAAATCATATTATGGCATTATTAAGAGTATGTTACAGATAAGAAAAACATTTTTTTTCTGCTCACGACTATGACAGTGTGTCAAAAATTAAACTTAGTTTTTCTCAATATTTCATTTTTTATTTAATTTAGACAGCTACAGATCTGAGATGCTCATTAACCATCAAGCACTCATTGTTATTTCAACACAACCCACATTAGTTTTAGACAGTTTGACACATCTCTCTGTATAACCCGCTACGTCTTTGGGATTATAAATTCTGTTCCAACAGTAACATATTTTGAAGGAATAAAATAATAGCAGTTTGTATAAAAGAAAAATCTAGTCTGTAACATAGCACTTACATTTATTAAGTGTATGGATTTAATACTATATACATTCCACTTTTTCATAACGCTAATAAAACCCCTATCTAATCTTCTGGGACAATGTTTTCATTAGTTGCTCATTTCCTTACACTGTTGCTCTAATCCTTTGCATAATTTTAAATTTTATTTTTCAACAACCGTTATATCAAATGATCGCCCCATCCTTTGGAAAAGTGCTTATTTTCTAGAAATGACAGATTCGGAATGAGCTTTACAATGAGCAGTTCTTTATTTGGTAACAGTGGTAGCAACCTTAGTGCCAATTTTCTGCTGTTTAAGCTTATTATCTAATTGCATGCTTGCACTGACTTCAGAAGCAGCATGACATTAAGTCAGACTTGTGCCTATTCTGCAGTAGTGGAATATTCAATTATTTGTTCTGACTCGTGTAATTCCCTGTATTCCAAGCTTGTTAATGTCATTACAGGGCTGAAATAAAGTGATTACTCTAAATGAGTATTTATCCGCTAGGATATGCAACTGTGTCACCCTCCTTCCCACACCCCTCTTCTCGTTCCATTTCCCTCCATTCCTAACAGTGGAATGATTATGACTTTTACTCTTCCCCTCCCACTCTGTCAGGAAAGCAACATTACATTGCTGTGAGACACTGTCATTTTGCATGTGTGTATATAAAATAAAATGAAAAAGTGCAGCCTCGTGAGAAGTAGCAGCAGAGTTACAGTTAATGACCAGTACCTCCACTCACAGTCAGTGATGACAGCTTGAACTAACTGATAATGGCATGCCTGCTGTTGAGTCGGCCACTTATGTTATTTCTCTTGACATGATTCCGGAGAAGGCCTAATTTTTTTGACATTTGACCATGCAAATTTGAGGCCTGATACATTATTCTGCATTTACATTCTCCTAGTGCTGCTGTTTAAAATGTGCTACAAGCTGTGGGAGCCCAGCTAATAAAGGCCACTGAATGAAAGGAAGTTAAATATGAATGTAAGAGGCAGACCTTAACTGGAGAACTTGCTTGTAAAGTTCAAAGATGACCTTCTAGAAATACAGGCATGCAAATCAAAGTAAACCTCATTCTTCAGCATGGAAGAAGCCAAACTAGCATATCTTTATTTTCTGTTTAAAAATAAATAAATGCTTGTTTTAGTATTTTTTTGCTTGGCAACTTTTTGATTTTTATTGTTTTGTACAGGGCAAAATGGAATAGTCTGATAAAAAAGAAAAACATGCTATAATGTGTATTATATGTATTAATATTAATACAATGCTATTTACATATTTTATATATAAAGGTGAACATCAGCCTATGATATGATTTATTCTTTATAATGAGTTTTTAAATTAGAGTAAAAACCGCTTTAGAGAAACACGTTTATTTGTGCAGTTATAGGATTGCTTATGTGATCAGTCATTTCAAAATATTAAGATTATAAAATATAAGATAAGATTTCCATTGTGTGGTTTGATATTTTGGTCTTATTCAATTAGTATAGATAAACCTATTTAAAATAATATAAAAAGCTGAATTTACTAATTATATAAATATGTTATCTAGCTCCCAACTAAATTCAGTCAGCTTCAGTTCTGACATTCATGTACTATTCCATTGCATGTTTATGACATTTACATTGTCCGACATTCTCATGTTACATCTCACATAGAGTATACTGGTGAGACAAGTTATTTTTATTACAAGAAATCTTTCAGCTGCCCAAGGTTACTTTTCAGAATCACTATGTGAAAGGAACACACACAATGAGCTCTTTTTTGTATTTTTTGGATCAGGATATGATATGTAAAGTAAAGTGATATAATACAGTTTTGTGTATTAAATGGTTCACATATCCCATACATTCAGTCTTACAGTGTCTCTGTAAGCTGCTCGGTATTTGTTAGCAAGACTTCCAATATGTATAATCTGTGGAAAGTGTAGTTTTACTAATCACCTTAAAACAACTACAGTAGGTGCTTAATTTGATAAGTTGTTAGAAAAACAGCATACTGACAACCCAAGGACGGAGGTAGACAACTGTGAAGCTGTGTTCTCTTATGTAAACGTGGCTGACAGATATATTTTCATTATGGCTCATTCTAAACTTGTTACCTTTTATGACATTTGACACAGTAATCATTTTAATCATAGATGCCCAAAAAACTATATTTATTTAATGATAAGATTTACATATATATTTGAGGAAATCTTGTACTGCAAATGTTTTTCCTCCGCTTCCTCCACTTCTCTTTTGTTATTTCTCTGGAATATCTCTGTATACCTTGGAGGATAGAAGCCCCAGGCTGGAAGATTCAGTCATGATTTTTCCTTGTTTTAGACATTTGAATACCAGAGACTATAGTCCAACGTTGTGACTTTATACCTTGGCATTAAAGATTACCACATTGATGGTAAATCCATTCAGATAAGAGTTATATTTTTATAAATCTAAAAACAAATTTCCACTAACTTTATTTTCATGTTATATCATACTAGTAAATGATGGTTGAAACCCATTATTGAAATGTATATCTTTGCTATACAATTAAATGTTCATGTGGATTTCATAGCTTGTATTCACATGTCTGTAAGCATCTTGACCAGGCAAGGTAATGCTCTAAAACAAAATAAACTTTTTAAGAGCAAGATGTGTAAAATAAATCTGTGTTACAATAAAATCCAAACAAGTAAAGAAAATCTCTAAACCAAACATCAAGTTGGTTTATTTTTGAAAATCATTAAAAGCTCTCTGTTCTAGATTGTTAGCATGCCAGACAAGGGCCATCATAGCCTTCCATACTAGTGTGTTGACCTTTAAATGTACTTGTCACTACCTATAACTGTATAGCTCTTTGTAAAATTACAGAACTTTATAAGTACTCTGTAATAATAATACCTGATAAAATTACCAAATTGCCATATAATTGGATCAGAAATTGATTTCTAGTTCAGTTGTATACTATAAAATGTTTCTGTATGTATAGTAGCCTCTGTCTCTAGTGTGTAAGTCAAACTATTATAATTATTTATATTTAAGCAGACATTTACTAAGCCTTCACAGTGCCTCTGAAGGCCATGAAGATGCTGTGATGAATCACAAACAAGCATCACAGCCTATTCCCAGGCTTCACAGCATTTACTAAGCTAATTTCCCAGCAATCTCTCATCTTACCCCAAGCCTTACAGGGATGTTATATAGCCACGTTAGGGACACTAATTTGTTAGAGGTATGCTAATTCATCTACCAACACATCCAAACATCTTACTTGCTTTTTCCTGCAGCTTTGTTGCTATGTTTGCCTACATTTAAATCATGTAATATAATAACTCCCAAGTCCGTTTCTTCAGTTGTCATTATCAAATTGTTGTTGTTTGGTCTTTCAATCATGTCTGACTCTATGTGACCTTATTGACCGTGGCACACCAGACACATCTGTCAGCCATTGTACCCTCTGAGCTCCATCAGGCTCGTGTTCATTACTTCAATGATCTCATCTACCTACAGTATATCCACCTCTGCCTCCCTCTTCTTCGAGTGCCTTCAATCTCTCCCAGCATTAAAGTCTTCTCTAGAAAATCCTGTTTTTTCATTATATGTCCAAAATATTTGAGCCTCAGCCTCATGATCAAACCTTCTAGTGAACAGTTTGTCTTGATTTCCGATAGTACTGATTTATTGGATCTTCTTACAGTCCAAGGGACTCTAAGCAGTTTTCGCCAAAACCACAATTTAAAGGCATCAACTATATTCTATTCTTTATGGCCAAGCTCTCACATCCATATGTTACTACTGGGAATATCATACTTTTTACTATGGTACTATACAGTCACCATCTGAAGAGATCTTGAATCCCTGAAAAAATAAAACATGTCACTGCCTTCACTTCATCCCTATTTATTTGCCAGGAACTGAGTTTGCTGTATGCCATGATCTTCATTTTTTTAACAAAAATTGCCATTAAGTAAATTATCTACTTTTTGCGAGTTTTTTTACGGAAGTTCATATTTTTGCATTTATCACTGTTGAATTTTAGATCCCAAATACTTGGCCATTGCTCAGACTTTTTTAAAGCAGTACATGTTTGGAATGTCCACCCTATTATGGAGAGGGGGGTTTACTAAGCAAGTTCTCATTTGAGATGAGGTGAGAAGAGCTGAAATAACATGAGAAGGGCACATAGTAAATCCAGACTTGAGAAACTTAGAGCCTGATTCAATTGAGCTTTTGCATGTTACTGTAGCCCGTAAGTGAAGTCGTAAGTTAGTTTGCTATTCAACTGGTGTCTTTTTGCGGTGCTACAAACGGGTTACGAGTTACAGCCTTGAAAAAAGGGCAACAGTAAACCCGTAACTTACAGCCTCCCAAAGCCTTTGACTTTCACAAGACTTATAATGGCTAAAATTGCAAATCGCTATTCAATTGATCAATTTTCCCAAGCCCGCAAATGTTTTCAACCCCGTAAATGGAAAAAGGAGAAAATCCTACGAGTGCTAGAGAGGACGCGCAAGGGGGCTAAACACCTATTCATAGCACTGCAAATGAAAATCAAGATAAATACTGTACTGTAAATAACGGTGAAAGCGATGACAGACATTAGAATTAATTGCACAACATTCTCAATCCCGCAAATCAGAAGTATATAAGATTTATTTTTATGTTTCATTTCGGGAGTTAAATCGATCTCGGGTATCAATGAGGTAATACATATCAAGCCACCCATATGGACTAGAACAGTATTGGCGTTCATTTTCATAATTCTTTATTTTGAGGGTTTGCGAGTCTGATCGCAATCTAATTGATTGACATGTAACCTCCATGTTTTACTGCCGTAATAATGATAGTCTCATTTTCTATTGGCTGATTGGAAATGATGAGCTTGCTTAATTAATCATTGAGGTTACGGGCTTGCTTAATTGATCATGTTCCCGCTCTTAACTGCTACGATCCAGTGCATGGTTTAGGGAGTCGTCTTTAGGCCAGAAACTTGCGGCCTTGAGCAATTGAATAGCTCTAGATTCTGAGACAAATGGGAGCCTGCAACACACCTACAGACATATGGCCTACAACGATCGAGTTGAGGGTTTGCAATTGAATTGGGCCCTTAGTAAATACATTTTTATGTAATCTGCAAGGAGTTATATTTCCCTTGCAGCCCACTAGCAATATCACTAATAAATATATTAAACAAAACAGCAATACTCTCTGCTTTACTCCAATGGTAAATTTCCCTTCTTCTGACTGTATTCAGTTAATTGTGACTCTTTGAGCCCTATACTTCATATAATGTCCTATCCAATAAACTATGTTTGAATCTAGTTCTAGGCTATGAAGCTTAAAAATGTTTGTTGTGTGGGACAGTGTCCAATGTTTACTAAAACTTAGATAAACTTAACCTAAGATACTTTTGCCAGATTAAGATTATATTGCACTTCAATAGATAAAAAATTATATTTTCATATTTTACTACATAATAATTTAAAGAAGTGTGAATCTTTTATATAGACTTTTTCACAGTAATACAATTAGATATTGCACAATACATTTGTAAGTAGAGATGTCGCGAATAGTTCGCCGGCGGACTGTTCCCGGCGAACATAGCATGTTCGCTTTTGCAGCGAACTGCGAACATATGCGATATTCGACCTGCCCCCTATACTTTATCATTGAGCAAACTTTGACCCTGCAACACACAGTCAGCAGACACATTCCAGCCAATCAGCATCATACCCTGCCTTCCAGACCCTTCTAACTCATGCACAGCAGCCATTTTGGAATCATAACTAACTTGCAGTCTTACTGAGAGGAGGCTGAGCGTAGGTGATACTGCATCAATAGGGAAAACCATAGCTGAGCTACTGTACACAGTGTGCAATACAGTCCTGAAGGACTCTTTTGATCTCTGCTGCAAGGACATCCCTGTGTCTCTTCCCCCCTTATCATCATCTTCCCCTCACCTTAGCACCCAACCCTAACACCCCTCACACTTATCCATAACACCCATAAACCTAACACCTAACCCTAACACCCCTCACACTTATCCCTAAGACCTAACACCCCTCACGCTTATTCCTAAAATGCCTCACCCTAACACCCCTTACACTTATCCTTAACACCCCTCACCCTAACACCTAACCCTAACACCCCTCACACTTATCCCTAACACCCCTTACCCTAACCCTAACACCCCTCACACTTATCCCTTACACCTAACCCTAACATCCCTCACCCTAAAACCTAACCCTAACACCCCTTACACTTATCCCTAACACCCCTCACTCTAACACCTAACCCTAACACCCCTCACACTTATCCCTAACACCCCTCACCCTAACCCTAACACCCCTCACACTTATCCCTAACACCTAACACTAACATCCCTCACCCTAACACCTAACCCTAACACCCCTTACACTTATCCCTAACACCCATCACCCTAACACCTAACAATAACACCCCTCACACTTATCCCTAACACCCCTCACCCTAACCCTAACACCCCTCACACTTATCCCTTACACCCCTTACCCTAACCCTAACACCCCTCACACTTATCCCTAACACCTAACCCTAACATCCCTCACCGTACCACCTAACCCTAACACCCCTTACACTTATCCCAAACACCCCTCACCCTAACACCTAACCCTAACACCCCTCACACTTATCCCTAACACCCCTTACCCTAACCCTAACACCCCTCACACTTATCCCTAACACCTAACCCTAACATCCCTAACCCTAACACCTAACCCTAACACCCCTTACACTTATCCCTAACACCCGTCACCCTAACACCTAACCCTAACACCCATCACACTTATCCCTAACACCCCTCACCCTAACACCCCTCACACTTATCCCTAACACCCCTTACCCTAACCCTAACACCCCTCACACTTATCCCTAACATCTAACACTAACATCCCTCACCCTAACACCTAACCCTAACACCCCTTACACTTATCCCTAACACCCCTCACCCTAACACCTAACAATAACACCCCTCACACTTATCCCTAACACCCCTCACCCTAACCCTAACACCCCTCACACTTATCCCTAACACCTAAACCTAATATCCCTCACCCTAACACCTAACCCTAACACCCTCACACTTATCCCTAACACCCCACACCCTAAAACTAACACCCCTCACACTTATCCCTAACACCCCTCACCCTAACCCTAACACCCCTCACACTTATCCCTCACCTAACCCTAACATCCCTCACCCTAACCCCTACCCCTTTTACACCCCTTACACTTATCCCTAACACCCCTCACCCTAACACCTAACCCTAACACTCCTCACACTTATCCCTAACACCCCTTACCCTAACCCTAACACCCCTCACACTTATCCCTAACACCTAACCCTAACATCCCTAACACCTAACCCTAACACCCCTCACACGTATCCCTAACACCCCTCACCCTAACCCTAACACCCCTCACACTTATCCCTAACACCTAACCCTAACATTCCTCACCCTAACACCCTAACACCTAACCCTAACACCCCTCACACTTATCCCTAACACCCCTCACCCTAACCCTAACACCCCTCACACTTATCCCTAACACCCCTTACCCTAACCCTAACACCCCTCACACTTATCCCTAACAACTATCCTAACATCCCTTACACTTATCCCTAACACCCCTCACCCTAACACCTAACCCTAACACCCCTCACACTTATCCCTAACACCCCTTACACTAACACCCCTCACACTTATCCCTAACACCCCTCACCCTAACACCTAACCCTAATACCCCCTTACACTTATCCCTAACAGCCTTTACCCTAACACCTAAACCTAACACCCCTCACCCTAACACCTAACCCTAATACCCTCCTTACACTTATCCCTAACAGCCCTTACCCTAACACCTAACCCTAACATCCCTTATCCTAACACCCATCACACTTATCCCTAACACCCCTTACCCTAACCCTAACACCCCTCACACTTATCCCTAACACCCCTTAACCTAACACCTAACCCTAACATTCTCACACTTATCCCTAATACCTAACACCCCCCACACTTATCCCTAACACCCCTCACCCTAACACCTAACCCTAATACCCCCTTACACTTATCCATAACAGCCCTTACCCTAACACCTAACCCTAACATCCCTTACCCTAACACCCATCACACTTATCCCTAACACCCCTTACCCTAACCCCCCTCACACTTATCCATAACACCCATCAACCTAACACCTAACCCTAACATTCTCACACTTATCCCTAAGACCTAACACCCCTCACACTTATTCCTAACATGCCTCACCCTAACACCCCTTACATGTATCCCTAACACCCCTCACCCTAACACCCCTCACCCTAACACCTAACCCCCTCACCCTTATCCCTAACACCCCTTACCCTAACACCCCTCACACTTATCCCTGTGTCTCTTCCCCCCCTTATCATCAAGGGAGGGGGGAGGATGATGAGGGAGGGGGGAAGAGACACAGGGGAGGATGATGAGGGAGGGGGGAAACAGACACAGGGGAGGATGATGAGGAAGGGGGTAAAGAGATACAGGGGAGGGTGATGAGGAAGGGGGGAAAGAGACACAGGGGAAGATAATGAGGGAGGGGGGAAAGAGACACAGGAGAGGATGATGAGGGAGGGGGGAAAGAGACACAGGGGAGGATGATGATGGAGGGGGGAAGAGACAGGGGAGGATGATGAGGGAGGGGGTAAAGAGATACAGGGGAGGATGATGAGGGAGGTGGGAGGATGATGAGGGAGGGGGGATGAGACACAGGGGAGGGTGATGAGGAAGGGGGGAAAGAGAAACAGGGGAGGATGATGAGGGAGGGGGGAAGAGACACAGGGGAAGATGATGAGGGAGGCGGAAAAGAGACACAGGGGAGGATGATGAGGGAGGGGGGAAAGAGACACAGGGGAGGATGATGATGGAGGGGGGAAGAGACACAGGGGAGGATGATGAGGGAGGGGGTAAAGAGATACAGGGGAGGATGATGAGGGAGGTGGGAGGATGATGAGGGAGGGGGGATGAGACATAGGGGAGGGTGATGAGGAAGGGAAGAAAGAGACACCAGGGAGGATGATGAGGGAGGGGGTAAAGAGATACAGGGGAGGATGATGATGGAGGGGGATGTTAGGTTATTTATGCCCTTTATGGATTAAAACCAGACTCTGCATCAACTATGTAATTTTCCGTGGGAGTTTTGACATGGATCCCCCTCCGGCATGCCACAGTCCAGGTGTTAGTCCCCTTAAAACAACTTTTCCATCACTATTGTGGCCAGAAAGAGTCCCTGTGGGTTTTAAAATCCGCCTGCCCATTGAAGTCTATGGCGGTTGGCCGGTTCGCGAACATTTGTGGCGGTTTGCGTTCGCGGTTCGCGAACCGAAAATTTTATGTAAGCAGTTCTCCATGTTTTGCAAATTTCATTATAACAACATTATATTAGTAAATCCTATGAAAAAAAGGTGTTGTGAAGGGCAGTGATCTTTCAAATTAACCCCCATGGTATATCTATTTATCCCTTAACTACCATGGGGATCCATGATGCGTACATTGCATAGCAATGCTACGGAATGGTACATTGCATAGCAATGCTACGGAATGGCAGCTTTTGCGATCCAAACTCATATTCTCCTACTGGTATTCTTTAGCGAGCAACCCCCCCCCCCCTATGTCATTCTTTTTTGTGGGATCTAAAGGTTAGCTCCTCAAATTTACTTTTAAAAAACACAGTAGTTACCAGTCAGCCTTATAGGAGTCATGGAATAGAGCCCTTATTATGCAGATGTGTGTTTCATAAATATCAATTAGCTGCTTTGATGTGTAATCAGTGACACACTGTTTTTGAAAGCAAGCGCAACCTACCCCACAGTGGTATTATGAAGTTAAATACCTTCCCCTTATCAAGAAAATCAAAACACTATTTAGCATGTTGAGCCACATATTAGCACAATAATGCAGCACACACAGTGAATCACTGTAGAAAAATGCAGAGTACTATTTATAGTCAGTTTTCATATTCTTTAGTAAAAAAAAGTCCCTTTATTTATACCTGAACCATTGAGAGGATTGCCTTTTCACCCAATGCTGAAGCAACCGGTTACCCATCAATTTCATTTAAACCAGAAACTGGGATTTATTTTTGATTAACATGAACATGTTTTCCTGTGTACCTAAGTAAATCAGCTATGCCTGCCAAATAAACCATGTGCATACTGTATTTCTGGATGTGCTTGTTATTTTTTTTAAGCATATAATCAGTGAGAAGGATTTTTTAAAACCTTTGAATGTAGATAGAAGGATAAACTGTGAAAAAAGCCATAATTAGCTTGTTAGCATTCTCCATATCCTATGGAGACATCAGCTAAATATTTCTCAGGGTCATGGGGAAAAGCTCTTTTCTAAATCTCAAGCATTTATGGCTATTAATTACTCATGTGCTATGATTTCAGAAAGTGAATATTTTAAATGTCTGGGATTTACCAGTTAGTAACCACATTCATTTAAAGTAATCCTTCTGCATAATTTCCATTAGAACTGCTAAATATGTGTAAAAATACTTGAAATGTATTTCAACATATAGACTGGTAACGCAATAATCAGCAATAGTTTTTAAATTTACTATAACACATACACAGACACATAAAACAAAACTAATTATTCTGTATATTTTATTAGATAATTTGCTTAGCATTGGGCTTTGCATAGGCTTGGCAGGCCGCCTTGTTAGGACGCAGCGTTGCGTTAAGATGGGTACACGACAGACTGGTTTCTGCAATGTCTTCTGCTGAGGGCCTTGAGCACATTGCTCAGTCCCAGTCTGCAGTGGCTAGTGGCCTGGGCAGTGTAGGAGAGGCCTGTGGGCTACTTCCCCAAACCACTAGACAGTCACCCACAACTGGACAGGGTCAGGTTGACAGGGAAGAGTACAGCTCAGGAGAGTCAGCAGCTAATACAACCCACTGCAGAGAGGGCAGGGCCCACGGGCATGAGGGTGAGGGCCTAGGACTCCGCCACCGCCAATCACTTTGCCTAAGGGGTCACGCCTGCGTTCCAGTGCAAAAACCACCCCGATACAGCCAAAAAAGTAATAAAAAAGCTAGGATCTCTAAAACAACTCCTACAGCCCCCCACTATGAAAAGCCTGCGGTCACTGGGGTTATTCAAACTAACAGCACTTCAGGTGTTTTACAGGGGCTACGCATCGATAGTGCAGAGGTGGGCATGTCGTCGACCAGAGAGAAATGGAGCAGAGTCGTAGCAGAAATTAACCGAGATGAGAGCCAGGTCATCATTGATGATGTACCTGTGATGCCAGTGGTGGCGAGGCAGACGTGCCCTGCCAGGGCCTGGAAGACTGCGACCAGGTACAGTCTGTTGCTTTTCTCTTGCACACCAGCAAGGTGCCAGAGGGCTGAAACTGGTGATCAACTGGTTAGGCCACAGCATAGGACAACTGGTACTTACATTCAAAAAGAATGTTCGATGGACTTAGCTAAGGGGGCTGACTATGTACAAGACCTGGGAGCGACAAATTCAGCTGCGCTGGTTGGCTCAGACTGCGCAGGGGTAGGTGAGCAAGGCCAGTCCTCTGAGGAAGAGCTGACGGTTTGGTCACCTGTGCATAGGCAACCGAGAACTAGTGGCTGTTCATCTTCTTTCCCCAGGTCTGGGCATAGTTTGAGGTCGAGGAGCAGATGGTCTTGCCGATGCAGCTGTGCCTACTCGGGGTCTGAGAGAGGAAGGAGCCCACAGAGGGCCAGACGGATGCAGGGATACTCCGCTGGTGACTTCTACACCAAAGCTTCTGAAAGCAGGTGAGCGTGCACCATCTACACAAGTAAAAGATACGGCACGTAGAGACACACTACATGAGGGGACCTATACAAATTCTCGGGTGTGGCATTGGAACAGATCAGCGGTTTAGTGATTTTAGGCCACATGGCTGCCGGTACATTCTGAGAGTCACAGACTGTTGGGTTGTTTTATCGACGGAAGTTACTTTGTTGACCTGTGCATACCAATGGGGTGCTCCATTTCATGTGCCTACTTTGAGGGGTTTAGCACTTTTCTACAGTGGGTAGCGAGAATGGAGACCGGTTACCAGAGCATTATACACTATTTGGATGATTTTTTATTAGTCGGTCCGGGTCCGAACGATACATGCGGTTTCATCCTGGACAGATTCACCAGGCTGTGCCAAGTGTTTGGGGTACCATTGACCCATAGTAAAATCGAAGACCCGACAAATACATTTACTTTCTTGGAGATTCAGATTGAGAAAATGGAATGCAGTCTTCCTCAGGAAAAGGTGGCAGATTTACACGTCTAGTTGAGAGCCTTGGAAGGTGCCAAGAGAGTTTCGCTTAAATGTATGCAGTCCATAGTAGGAATATTGAACTTCGCCTGTAAAATTATCTCCATGGGGAGGATTTTTTGCAAAGTCACGAGGAGCATATGGGATGATGCAACGGTTTTGAGGGCTTTCCTGGCGGACTTTAATGGTTCCACACTCAAACACACGGGAAGAGTCGATAGCCCAGGTCTGGAATTGTATGCAGCAGGGTCGTTCGGTTTCGGAGCATACTTTAAAGGCAAGTGGTGTGCCGCAGCATGGCCGCAAGGATGGGAAGGGGCCGGCCTTACAAGGAACCTTACCTTTTTGGAATTATTTCCAATAGTGGTAGCGGTTTACCTTTGGGGTGTGGAATTCCGTGATCGACGAGTGATATTTTATACATACAACATGTCAGTATTGCAAACGGTTAATAGCCTGACGGCGGATTCAATTCCGGTAGTGTGTTTGGTACGACACTTGGTGCTTAGTTGCTTGCGCAGGAATATATGGTTCATAGCCACGCATGTTCACGGAGTGGAGTATGGCATTGCTGATTCCCTTTCCTGATTTCAGGAAACACGGTTCAGGACACTGAAGTACACGGCAAGATCATTCCCGACAAGCTATGGGAGCTTGGAGTGGTCAGGTAGCGAGACTAGTTAGACAGCCTGTTGCCCCTGTGACGTCTGAGGGAAGACAAGGTAGTGATATGGTTGAGGCAGTCTAAGACAGACCAGGCAGGCAGAGGAAAAGAGGTGGTATTGCACAAGGTGGGCACGGTATGTTGCCCGTATGAATGTGCAAGGGAGTTCCTGAGACAGTGACTGGCGGGATGGTGTTCACTGCTCATTCATGCCGATGGACCGGCGTTATCATGGTACAAGTATGAGAAGATGTCGAAAGTGTTGCAGAGTTTGGGGCTCAATAAATCATATAGGAGCGGCTAAGGAGGCGGTGAGGCTTGGGTTGCCGGACATCGTGTTCAAACGGATTGGGAGATGGGAATCTCAACGCTTTAGGTCTAACATAAGGCCTTCAGCGATGGTCTGATGAGTGTCTTTCTGCTTACAGGGGAAAAGAAGCAGCTTTGGATCGTGGGCCATTCTTACGTGTACTTTGCCCACTGGTTAGCCTCAGTCACAGAGTATTAAGTACAGCTGGGCTTTCTGGTCATGGACTTACACGTGAGATAGTTCGGGATTCGGGGGATACGGTGGTCCCAGGCAACCGGCATGTTGGAAGGGTATGCTCAGCGCTATGGAAGGCCCAATTTACTGTTAATTCACGCAGGAGTAAATGATCTTGGAGTAGTCCGATGCAGCGCATGTTAAAAATAATGAGACGTGAAGTGGAAAAATGGGTAAAAAATTTCCCTGGCCTTTCAGTCATATGATCGGAGATGATAAAGAGAGCGAGCCTGGTGAAACGCAAGGGACCCAGTGTTGCTGAACAAAGCTCGCCAAAAGATAAATAAGCAGATGTCGAGCTACGTGCATAAGCAAGGTGACGTTGCCATCTGATATAAAGAATGCTGGAATTTAAAGAGGGGGTTAAGCGAGCTTTAGCTTGAAATGGTGGTGTGGGGGGGTGGGGGAATCGCAGGTGCAGGAGGGTTCCCTTGCCTGCTCTGTGGCGGGAGGTGAGTCGCCCAGCCCAATGGCCTAAGTCGGCGTGGCCCTACCTCACGGGCGTGCCTAAGGTTAAGCATTGGGGGCCTTGGGTACAGGCCCAAGGCGTGAGGTAACTGTCCGTGGCCGGGCTCATCCTCCGAATACAGCAAGAAGTTATCAAGTATGTTTACTAATTTACTATGTAAATTAATAAAAGCTGTGGTACATTTTTTCCCTTTCCGGTGTTGCGTCTTTTATTTCTAAGACTAGTCCAAATGGATCATGCCTGGGTAATGTAAAAATTACTTTGGGAGGAAAAGATGTCTTAAAGGGGCATGGAACACAACTATTTTTTCAAAGATCAGGTTTAAAACATTACACAATTCCTTTTTGCATGAAAAAATATTAAGAAAAACTTGTTTAAACATTATTGAAACTAACAAGAGGACAGAAAGAATAATTTAGTCTGTAGATCTCATTTGCTGGCAGAGGCCAAGCCCCCAAGAGCAGTTAAACTTTTAAACACATTTTTGTGGTCTGAGAACTTTATTTCAAAAGAAAAATACATTATCACATACTCTCTTTCTGATGCAACAAAGAAAAAAAATATTTCCATATTGCTTTAAATTAATCATCTTATAGGTTTAAGGAAAATTAGATATAGTTTTATGGTTATATACAGTGGGGGGCGGGAGTATTTGATCCCCTGCTGATTTTGAACGTTTGATCCCCTATCAATCAGCAAGATTTCTGGGTCCCAGGTGTCTTTTATACAGGTAATGAGCTGAGATTAGGAGCACCCTCTTAAAGGGAGTGCTCCTTATCTCAGCTTTTTAACTGTATAAAAGACACCTGTCCACAAAAGCAATCAATCAGATTCCAAACTCTCCACCATGGCCAAGACCAAGGAGATGTCCAAGGATGTCAGGGACAAGATTGTAGACCTACACAAGGCTGGAATGGGCTACAAGACCATCACCAAGCAGCTTGGTGAGAAGGTGACAACAGTTGGTGCCATTATTCGCAAATTGAAGAAACATAAAATAACTTCCAGTCTCCCTCAGTCTGATGCTCCATGCATGGAGTTTCAATGATCATGAGAAAGGTGAGGAATCAGCCCAGCACTACACGGGAGGATCTTGTTAATGATCTCAAGGCAGCTGGGACCATAGTCACCAAGAAAACAATTGGTAACACATTATGACGTGAATGACTGAAATCCTGAAGTGCCCGCAAGGCCCCCTGCTCAAGAAAGCACATGTACAGGCCCGTCTGAAGTTTGCCAATAAACATCTGAATGATTCAGAGGAGAATAGGGTAAAAGTGTTGTGGTCAGATGAGACCAAAATCAAGCTTTTTGGCATCAACTCAACTCACCGTTTTTGGAGGAGCAGGAATGCTGCCTATGACCCCAAGAACAACATCCCCACCATCAAACATGGAGGTGGAAACATTTTGCTTTGGGGGGGGTTTCTGCTAAGGGGACAGGACAACTGCATCGCATCAAAGAGACAATGGACGGGGCCATGTACCGTCAAATCTTGGGTTAGAACATCCCTCCGTCAGGGCATTGAAAATGGGTCATGGATGGGTATTCCAGCACGACAATGACCCAAAACACACAGTCAAGGCAATAAAGGAGTAGCTCAAGAAGTAGCACATTAAGGTCCTGGAGTGGCCTAGCCAGTCTTCAGACCTTAATCCCATAGAAAATCTGTGGAGGGAGCTGAAGGTTCGAGTTGCCAAACATCAGCCTCAAAACCTTAATGACTTGGAGAGGATCTGCAAAGAGGAGTGGGACAAAATCCCTCCTGAGATGTGTGCAAACCTGGTGGCCAACTACAAGAAATGTCTGACCTTTGTGGATGCCAACAAGGGTTTTGCCACCAAGTACTAAGTCGAAGGGGTCAAATACTTATTTCCCTCATTGACCTGCAAATCAATTTATAACTCTTTTGACGTATTTTTCTTGGGTTTCTTTTGTTATTCTGTCTCTCACTGTTAAAATACACCTACCATTAAAATTATAGACTGATCCTTTCTTTGTCAGTAGACAAATGTTCAATTCACCCCCCCCCCCCCCCCCCCCCACTGTATATGAATTAATAAACCTGGCCAATTTATGGAATATGTACTTCTTAAAATCAGCATATATCTATCTAAAAAGTAAAGGAGTATTGAAGAAACCATAAAAACGTTAACCTGGTTGCAAACTCAACTAAACATTTGCTTTGTCTACTGTCATTTATTTTTCACAGCCAGAATCAAACAACAATCATATCTCAATTACAGACAATATCCATGGATATTTCTCCATGTATCCTGGTGATTGGCTGAGAAAATTCATTATGGGATTCTTACTGAAAAATAGAATTGGCAGGGGCCAGAGGAAGCACTTTTTCAAGGCTTTCTTATTGGGCAGGTAACAAAAACAAGAGACACACATCTGATAACAGACACAAGTAAAGTAAATAATTTGCTGCAATGTCTCATGTTTTTCTCACTTGTGACATTAGAGAGTAGACATCTCCTGAAGCATATCGGATTGTACACACCCCTAAGGACAAGACACAGACAAAACGGCAGACAGGTCTTCTTTGCATGAGGATACTTTAAACCCCTACACTTGCGTGTCAGCCCTAACTGGCTTTTGTCAGTGGGTAGCTACTGGTCACCCTAGGCAGAAATAGCAAATAGCCCACATCTGGATTATCACAGGATAAGTTTAAACTGGTTTCCTAATTGTTTGATGCTTTTGCACATAATATTGCGCAAGAAAAGGCTTTTTACAACTCTTTATATTGACTGGCATATTCCACCAAAACTTGGTCACATTTTAGATCAAAGTGCTAAAAAACAAAGTAGTTGTTTAGCAGAACTGATTTTATTACATTATTTATACTTTAATAGGTTCACATAAAGTCTTGTAACGCAATAGAAGAAATTAATTTCAGCTGGAATGTCATACAAGAAAAATTAAACATGGCATTATTTTGAAACGTGTATTGTCAGATGCAATTCAGTCAAATTTCTCATATTTTTTTTACCTTATAGCTGGTTTGAGACAATAGGGTGATACATTTGAGAGTTATTTACATCTCACTATTCAGAATCCTTGGGTTCCCAGGTGGTCTAATGGTTAGGATTCGGTGCTTTCACCGCTGTGACCTGGATTCAACTCCAGTCAGGGAACCAAGAGGTCACACCACCCTGAAGCCAAAAAGGGTTGGGCCTGGTCAATACCTGGATGGGAGACCACCTAGGAATACCAAGAGCTGTATGCTGTGGCCCACTGGAGAAGGAACTGGCAACCCACCCCAATATCTCTGCCATAAAAGACAAGTGGATCAGCATGACCATGGACATAAATATGTTCCTGGTGTGTTGCGGTCCATGAGGTCACGGAGAGTCAGACATGACTGAAATACGCATCAACAACAACCCAAAATCCTAAGTTACAGTGAAAATACTGTCTACTGTGAAAATGTGTGGGAAGAACAGGTCTAACAATCTACTTGAAACATATAACTGTACTCAGAATGATCTTGTATTTCCTTCCTGGATATACAGTGAAGGGGTTTTCAATCACCTTCTACCCACCATAACATATAGTGCCTTATCTTATAATGAAGCAGTATAGATTAAAGGCATAACATGAGCATCTTTATTTCCAGTGTATGCTGAACTTGTACAGACATGTCAGAGATTTCAGTGACAAAGTTTTCACTTGGATGTTGAACTTGTCAAAATTAATTTGTCTACAAGTTTAAAACATGTTTTGTGTGTTGAAAAACCTAACATAGTGAATATGTATGTGCAAAGTGACACTAATACTGTTTCTCAGATAGAGTAACTATTTAAACATCTATGGTATTTTAGAGAGTTGCAAGTAATAATTGAAGACAATGAAGAAAATAATTGTACATTTCTTGTACAGCCGATTAAAACTAACAACAGGCAGGCGATATTTTAATTATCCATTGATCATTAATACATTTTAGATTCAATGATTAATAAAAAAAGCAATATTCAATATTCATTTACTTTTAAACATTAGTGTCGAAGTCTGTAGATAAGCTACTTATCTCCACCACTATAAGGTGATCAAAGGGATGAGAGAAATGTGTTGGGAGGCAGAGCTAAATCTCGAGTCACAAGCTTGAATCTAGACAAGTCGGTGTGCTCTTCATTGGTTGGAGACTTGCTATGCTATGGTAAAAATTTGTAAATTAAGTAGCAAACTTACAACAGTGAAAGCGATGTACACCATGAACATAAAAGCATTTGTAAAGAAATTTGGCTTATGTCTAAGGACATCATAATGAACCTCTTGATTCTGTCTAAAGCTTGAGTGGAGAGGAATTCATGTGAGAGTTTTTCCTGTGTTTAAGATCCACTAAAAGGTGGTAGCATTTCAACTAAATTGAATAGAGATCTTACATACATCCAGGGTTTCTTCCTGGTGACCAACCCTGTTGGGGACAAAAGTAATTATCCACTCAGGTAAAGCAAACCTGAATATATATATACATATATATATATATATATATATATATATATCAATCACATATTATAATTATCAAACTACGAGACGTTGTCACGCTTTACATGGTGCGTTTGACAAGTACTGGATGCGCTCATCACTGGCGATCCTCGCGTAGCGAGGTGAGCCCTTAATTCGGAGCACTTAGGCAATGAGTGCCAAAGGCGCTCGTTGCCTGCGGAAAAAAAATACAACAAAAACATCACACACAGCATAGGGGAACAGCCAGGATATCTGGGATGAGGTGGAACGCAAATTTAAATCGATTTTGCCGAACAACATACCACTTTCACCCAGGAATGTACAAGGTACAAAATACACTATTACAAAGGACGGCAAATGCTCGCGAACCGAGTAGCACATAGACAAACAAGGCAATTTTACAACCCTAACTTGCAACTAAAAACATTAAGCATCTAAAGTAGCGCTTTACACAAATAAACCAACGGTTTGCCCTCACGCACGCAGCCTATTTCTACACTCACTTTCCCACTGGACATTATATGCTGCAGGACAATAAAAATAGATTGTTACCTCTTTAGGCTATTGATTGTTACTTATATTAATTAGAAAAAGGTAAACTATATTAATTTATTATTCGATTAATTCATTAATTAGTATTTAAAAAAATATAGAGAGGAGCCAAAGGCTCGCAATGAGCGCCAAAGGACCTTAGAGTGTAAAAAGCTTAACATTGTGTGCCAAACAGCATTGCCATGGCTTCAAATTTTATTGACTGTCATTTTTTGACGGGCAATTCACTAGTATATATATATATATATATATATATAATTGTTTTACTGTGTAACAGTATTAAGAGATGTAACTGGCCACAGGAAATATTACATCTATTTGGTCCATAATAAAATGTGCCTGCCCCTCAAATTAACTGAAGATTTCACATATTTAACATGTTTTACATGTTAAGCTACAATTTTGAACTGAATTTAGAATCTTGAAAGTCAATCCACATGATAATCTTGGTTTACCTATATACCTATACCTATATCAGATGGTTTCTCTATATCATTCTCCGTATCATTTATGTATTCAATCCCTCATACTTTGAATGTGTTAGGAAAGAAAGTGTGATTCTTCCAGATATTTCATATATTGTAAGAACATTAAATGACCATCAGTGGCGGCGCTAGGGAACAGCTTTGGTTTGTAAGTTTGCATGCTTTCAAACTTGACCACTTGGAGGACAGAAGAGGATTCTTTACTTGTGCACTCAAGGAGTCGTATATTGCTTGGAATGCCTTTTAAATTGAGATATGTTGGCATTACCCCAAGGGAGTTCAGAAGACGTTTGGAAGAACACCTAGGCAATATACGTAATGCTGCTAAAGATTTGGAGAAAGGTAAAGCCTTAACGACAGTAGCAAGACATTGTCACAAAGACCATGGCGGTAAACCTGTCTTTCGTTCTTGGATTTTGCAAAAGATTGGTAAAGGTATTAGAAGAGGTAATCTAGAGTCAAAGTTACTCAAGGCAGAAACAGGATGGATCACCATACTAAACATCATTATATCTGGAGGTCTTAATGAGAATAACAATTTTATGGTCTATCTGTAAAATTTTCTCTTCTCAAATATTAAATCTACAATATCAGAATTAGTTTTGTAATTCAAATAGCAAGGGTATTATCAGATATACCCCAACTTAATATATGATGTAGGGTCAGCTAAATAATTTTCTCTATGATGCCCATATTGTTTCTGGATTGTGAGAGTAATTCATACATTACTGTATGCTGTAATCATTTTTATTTTTAGTTATATGCTAAGGGTGAAAAATTATAATTTAGAGATAAATAAACTCTTTACTTTTGGTTAAAAATCATAACTTAGAGTTAAACAGACTCCTTATTTTTGGTGAAAAATTATAGATGCAAGTTCAATATCTAATTTTTTTTCAACCAAAGGATAGTATCCAAAGATATTAATTGATAGGATATTCTTTTTATGTATGTTGAACTGTCTCTATTCTCTCTACTCTTTATGTCTTCTTCGTGTCTCCAATTTAAGATCCCTGAGATATCTTGCTTTATTAATAAAGTCAAAGTGGAGACTAAGGTCTTCATTGTACTTCTACTAATTAAGTATTTTCTATAATCACGGGCTATGTTATATCTGTTTTATTTGCATCATCTTCCATGCAGATTATATCTATGTTGTTGTTGTTTAGTTGTTCAGTTGCGTCTGATTCTCTGTGACTCTATGGACCACAGCACGCCAGGTGCATCTCTCAGTCACTGCCCCTCTGAGCTCCATCAAGTTCATGTTCATTGCTTCAGTGATCTCATCTATCCATCTCCATCTCTGTCGTCCCATTCTTCTTGTGCCTTCAATCTTTCCCAGCAACAGAGTCTTTTCTAGGGAATCCTGCTGTCTTATGTTATTGCCAAAATACTTGAACTTCAGCCTCAGGATCATAACTTCTAGTGAACCGTCTATCTTGATTTCCTGAAGTATTTTTTTTTGTTGATCTTCTTGCAGTCCAAGGAACTCTAAGCAGTCTTCTCCAACACCACAATTTCAAGGAGTCAATTGTACGACGCTCAAACTTTTTTATGGTCCAGCTCTCACATCTGTATGTTACTACAGGGAATACCATAGTTCGAACTATGTGGACCTTTGTTGATAGTTTAATATATTTACCTTTTACTAGCTTGTCAAAGCTTGCCATAGCTTTCCTCCCCAAAAACAAAGATCTTTTAATGTAATGACTACAGTCACAATCTGCAGAGATCTTGGATCCAAGGAAAATAAAATCGGTCACTGCATCTACTTCTTCCCCATCTATATGCCAGGCAGGAAGTGAGATTGCCATTTGCCATGATCTTCGTCTTTAACGTTGAGCAGCAGGCCAACTTTTGCACTCTCTTCTTTTACCCTCATGAATAAGTAGTATCATCGGTGTATCTGAGATTGTTGATATTCCTTCCAGCAATATTGATTCCGGCTTTGGGTTCATCCAGTACAACCTTGTCGTACTCCTTTTCCGATCTTGAACCATTCTGTTGTCCCATGTTCAGTTCTGACCGTGGCTTCTTGGTCGACATACAGATTCTTTAGGAGGAGGATGAGATGATCTGGTACTCCCATCTCTTTAAGGACATGCCACATTTTGTTGTGATCCACACAGTCAAAGGCTTTAGAATAGTCTATGAAGCAGAAGTAAATTATTTTTTGGAACTATCTTGCTTTCTCTATTATCCAGACATTGGCAATTTTATTTCTTGTGCCTCTTTCTCTGCGGAACCCAGCTTGCACATCTGGTAGTTCCTGGTCCATATATTGTTGGAGTCCAGCTTGTAGAATCTTAAGCATTACCTTTCTGGCATGTGAAATGAGTGCAATTGTTCGATAATTGGAGCACTATTTGGCCTTTTTTTGTGATTGGGATGTAGACTGACCATTTCCAGTCTATTGGCCCTTGTTGAGTTTTCCAAATGTGTTGGCATAAGGCAAGTAACACTTTCACAGCATGTAGAATTTTGAATAGTTAATTTGGGATTCTATCACCTCCTGCAGCCTTATTATCAGCAAGATATCTTAGAGCCCATCTCACTTCACTCTACAAGATGTCTGGCTCCAGCTCATTGGACAAACTATTGAGGTCATCCCTGCTGTTAAGATCCTTCCTGTATAGATCTTCAGTGTATTCCTGCCACCTCCTCTTTATCTGATCTTCCTCTGTTAAGTCCCTACCATTTTTGTATTTATCACACCCACTTTGGCATGAAAGGTGCCAAAGTGATCTCTTCATTTACCCATTCAGTTATCTTCTTCAATCTCTTTAAATTGCACATTGCAGAATGCCTCCTTGTCTCTTCTTACTATCCTCTGGAATTCTACATTCAGTTGGACAAATCTTTTCCTATCTCCACTACCTTTAACTTTCTTTCTTTCCTGGGCTACTTTCAAAGACTCATCAGACTGCCAGTTTAACTTCTTACTTTTCTTTCTTTTAGGGATATCCTTTGTTGCCGTTTCCTGGATAATGTTGCAAACTTCGGTCTAAATTTCTTCAGGCATTCTATCTTCCATGTCTAGTTCCTTAAATCTATTCTTTACTTCCACTGTATATTCACAAGGGATATATTATTTATTTTGTATCTACGTGGTCTGATGATTTTTCCTCTTCTTTTCAGTTTAATTTTCAAATTTGCAATAAGAAGCTCATGGTCTGAGCTGCAGTCAGCTCCAGGTCTTGTTTTTGCTGACTGTATAGAGCTCCTTCATCTTTGGCTGCAAAGTATATAGTCAATCTGATTTCTATGATGTCCATCTGGTGATGTCCATGTGTAGAGTCGCCTCAGTGTCTGTTGGAAGATATTGTTTGCTAAGACCAGAGAATTAACTTGACAAAATTCTACTAATCTGTGACCTGCTTAATTTTGTATTTCAAGTCCAAATGTGCCAGTTATTCCAGGTATCTTTTGGTTCCCTACTTTAGCATTCCAAGCTCCTATGATGATAGTAACATATTTTCTTGTTGTTATATCTATGATATGTTGAATGTCTTCATAAAAATGGACAACTTCAGCCTCTTCAGCATCCGTGGTTGTAGCATAGACTTGGATCACTGTGATATTAAATGGCTTGCCTTGAATACGAATTGAAATCATTCTGTCATTTATTGGGTTTTAACCGAGCACTGCTTTGGCCACTCTTTGACTGACTAGGATGGCTACTCCATTTCTTCTGTGGGATTCTTGACCTGATGTGAATGTCCCATTCCAGTCCATTGAAGTATATGTCCCATTCCAGTCCATTTAAGTATATATCTATGTATGAGATTATAAAGATATATCCATATGAGTAACTTAATCCTGAAATATAATATGGTGTATTCCTGTAGATTGGCATAGGTATTCATTTCATGTATGTTCATTTCATTGATTCAAAATAATAATGGGGACTTGAACATGTATATGGGAGATTTCTTGAGTTATAAAGATATGCATGCGATCTCAAATTTTGATGTGATGGCTGTAAATATATTTTGCAGCACTATAATTTATATTTAATCTTTTAATATAATATACCATAGAGATTAGGTGAATGAATGACACTACAATTGATTCATTGGCTTTATTCAGTAATTGGCACACAGAATACACTGTATTATTTGTCTGTGGATAATTTTTTCTGTTGATATGTCTGTTTTGTTCCAGATAATTGATTTATCTTTTCTTGGGTCCACACAGCGAGATCAGATGAATCTGTAAAGAAAATTATACAATAATTGATTAATCTTTTCAGAATTCAATCCAAATTTCTTACTCTATATAAACCATGCTTCTTTTTAAGCAGGATATTGGCCCCAATGGAAGACTTCGCGAAAGGCCGTTTCCTAAGCTGTCTCCTTTTGATGGAACCATCCAGCTGCACTCTGCATAATCCTGAAGACTGTGTTGTGTCTCTCTCCTGTGAAATAATTAATGGTGCTCTGTACATATCTTTGGATGGCTCCAGAGGATGTAAAGTAGGAGGTGAGTGTAGCCTGTGGCAAGTACATGTGTCTGGACTTATTTAGCTACACATTTAATAATATGGGGTAAGTAGTGGGTCACTAACCTCTGCTACAACCAAGTGTTTGTAGAGTTGTGAGGTAATGTTCACCCCATCCCTTTTGCAGAGCTATCCAGTAGGCGGTATATAATGTGAGATGCTATTGGTTTACTGTGTTACTTTTCTTATGCTTTTTTGTACATAATCTGATATTCTACATTTTGTATTCAAACAGTTAAGCAAATACTGACATTTCTGTACTGATTTTACAATTGTGAAAAATCATCAGAAGGTTGTTTGTATATATGCTGTTTTTTTAACCAACATATTTTAACAATTGTGATTTTTTTAATGTATATGAATAAAAGTTATTTTTTTTTGTATTTATTGTGTCAGATTCATGTTTCTCCCCATATGTGATTTAACACACCTGACTGTGAGATTTTACAGCTGGCTGTAAAGTGTTCTGTCCTTTTTTCTATTTAGTGAGTCTAAATTTCTCACTTGCTGGGTGTGTGAATCCGTTTATCTACTATATAATCATTGTGGAGATTGTGTTCCTGGTGGTATTTATCTATATATATATTATTTAAAAATTGAAGAGTTTATCATTTATTAGCCGTGCTATTCTCCATTTCTTGTGGTATATCTCAAAATCTTTTTTATGTTTTCAATATTATCAGGTGCTTTGAAAAAAAGCACCATGTATGCAAGATTTTAAGTTCAAAGATAGGGCCCTCTACTTTTGCCATGTATTCAATATTATATTCATTTTTCTTTGTACTTAACCGCTGTATGGCACTACAGAAAATTTTGGCACGTTACAAAAATGGTAAAAATAATTATATCAAATAAAATTAATTAATTAAGAAATCCCCTTACCCAGGGTTGCTATTAGTAGCATCAGGCACCTAACCTATAGTGGGCAATACAGTGCCTTGCAAAAGTATTCACCCCCCTTGGCATTTTTCGGGTTTTGTTGCTTCACAACCTGGAATTAACATGGATTGTTTGAGGATTTGCATCATTTAATTTACAGAACATGCCCACAACTTTGAAGATTTTTTTTTTTTATTGTGAAGCAAACAACAAATGGGACAAAATAACAGAAAAAGTCATTGTGCATAACTATTCACCCCCCTAAAGTCAATACTTTGTAGAGCCAACTTTTGCGGCAATTACAGCTCCAACTCGCTCCAGATAAGTGTCTATGAGCTTGCCACATCTTACCACTGGGATTTTTGCCCATTCCTCCTTGCAAAACTGCTCCAGCTCCTTCAGATTGGATGGTTTGCACTTGTGAACAGCAAACTTTAAGTCAGACTACAGATTGAGGTCTGGGCTTTGACTAGGCCATTCCAACACATTTACATGTTTCCCCTTAAGCCACTCAAGTGTTGCTTTAGCAGTGTGTTTGGGGTCATTGTCCTGCTGGAAGGTGAACCTCCGTCATGGCCTCAAAACACGCACAGAGTGGTACAGGTTTTGCTCAAGAATATCACTGTATTTAGCACCATTCATCTTTCCCTCAACTCTGACCAGTTTCCCAGTCCCAGCTGCTGAAAAACATCCCCACAGCATGATGCTGCCACCACCATGTTCTTTGGGTGATGTGATGTGTTGGGTTTGCGCCAGACATAGTGTTTTCTTTGATGGAAGTTCAATTTTAGTCTCATCAGACCAGAGCACCTTCCTCCATACATTTTGGGAGTCTCCCACATGCCTTTTCGCAAACTCAAAACGTACCAGTTTTTTGCTGAAAGTAATGGCTTTCTTCTGGACACTCTGCCATAAAGCCCATCTCTATGGTGCGTACAGCTTATTGTCGTCCTATGTACAGATACTCCAGTCTCTGCTGTGGAACTCTGCAGTTCCTCCAGGGTTACCTTAGGTCTCTGTGCTGCCTCTCTGATTAATGCCCTCCTTGCCCGGTCCGAGAGTTCTGGTGGGCGGCCGTCTCTTTGCAGGTTTGCTGTTGTACCATGTTCTTTCCATTTGGTTATGATAGATTTGATGGTGCTCCTGGGGATCATCAAAGATTTGGATATTTTGTTATAACCTAACCCTGACTTGTACTTCTCAACAACATTGGCCCTTACTTGTTTGGAGAGTTCCTTGGTCTTTTTCACTAATTATGTGACTTCTGAAGGTAATTGGTTGCACCAGAGCTTTTTATGGACTTCATAACAAAGGAGGTGAATACATATGCACATGACAATTTTCTGTTTTCTCTTTCTAAAAAATAGTTTTATGTATATATTTTTCTCCAACTTCACCAACTTAGACTATTGTGTTCTGATCCATCACATAAAATTCAGATTAACAAAACATTGAACTTAAGGCTGTAATTTAACAAAATAGGTAAAAAGTCAAGGGGTGAATACTTTTGCAAGGCACTGTATTTCCTTTCACCTGCTGCACCAGCAGTAGCTCCACCTCTGATGAACATTATTTGCTATATTTTACTTGACATTTCTACCCTACACAATAATTATATTTGAAACATTATCCCTTTGTTAACTGGAAGCAGGTTCACAAGGATGAAGTAGAGGGATTAAGACTAATCAGTTGTAAGGTGCCTACCCTCCTTGTCTCTGTGCTCCATGTTTTACATCCAATACTTAGCATCAGTGGAAATCTTTGTGTCATTCCCAGGATGTGCCCTGCCAAGACAATGGAAGCAAAGGCACCCAAAGAAGACACAGCCACAGTTTTGATGCAAAAGAAGCAATCTCTTATGCTAGTGCAAGGACTCTTTCTGTGGTTGTGATCTCTCTCTCTCTCTCTCTCTTTATATATATATATATATATATATATATATATACAAACGCAAAAAAACACTAGGGTGATCAAATTAATAAACAACCATAGCCCCAGGCTGCTGCCAGTACCCCCATCTCAGACCCAGGGTTCTGTTTCTGCTGCACCAGCAGTAGTTCTACCACTGCTAACCTGCCATGACCATTTGGACCTTGAAAAATCCTTCTGCTGCTGGATATGAGTCTTGGTGTGAATTATAGTCTGCTAATCTCTACTTCTATTCTTGGGTCCACCTCCTGTCAGTAACCACTTGATATTACACCTCCGGTGTCAAGCTCTATGGTTAGGGCACATACAACAGAACTATCATTTGTGTCACCTTAGCAGAAAGGACTATCATAACAATTAAAATGCAAAAGGTCAGGCAACTAAGGTCAAGGCATGTATTACACATACTAGTCCTGAGAAAAGGCAGCAGCCTAATTCCACATCATGTATAATGCACATGTAGTCCATCCTACAATAATGGTAGAAATTTAGCCACGTGGCTCAGCATCTGGACTATAAAGTGGCAGTTGGATACAGTTGTATCCAATTCTCCGCAAACTCATAGACCGCAACAGACCATGCTGATCCACTTGGTATTCATGGCAGAGATACTTGACTGGGTTGCCAGTTTCTTCTTCAGTGGGCCACAGCATACAGCTGACCAGGCCCATCCCTGCTTGCCTTCAGTGTGATGTGACTTCTTGGCTCCCTGACTGGAATTGAATCCAGGTTACAGTGGTAAAGGCACCAAAAACTAACCACTGGACCACCAGGGAACACCCCCCCCCCCCCAAAAAAAAAAAAAAACACTGTACATTAAAAGCACAGGAAGGCATTGGAATTAATTGCACAACAGTCTCAAACCCACAAACATGCAATTAAAAAATATGATAGGATCAGATTAGTGAGTAATTATATATTCTGATTGTGTGTGTCAATTATATCTGGGCACCTAGATATAATGAGAGAAAAATAATGCACAGAAATCAGAGTGTCATCAGGATAATCTCTGAATGTATTCAGGCGGCAGAATCTTATATAGCATAAAAACACGTCACAACTAGTTGAAAATACTGTTAAATACATTTTTGCAAGCAAGTGACTTTTTGTTTCTGTCTAACATAGCAAAATCCGGTTTCCTATAGATATCTCATCTCAGTTTCTGAAACAAAGACAGGATACAGGAAACAGATGTTTTTAAAGAACATTAACGTAAACATTCTACAGATGACGCACTTAAACATTCTAGTGAGATAAGAAAAATGCTAACATACGTTTTATAATATTCTTAGCTAATTAATTTCTAAATGAAGAAATTAAAATACCTAACAAAATATTATTTTTAAAAGTTATATCTGAGTAATATCGATCCCAAACTCAAGGGGTTAATACATATCATGAAACCCACATGGACTAAAACAGATGATCTAATGCATTTTATAGGGTGCTATATTGCTTGATGGTGAGCCCGATCTGCAAATAGTACTTACTGTCACTAAATAATTTCTTAGCTTCTCATTGCAGATTACGTGTAACTTCCATGTTTTATTGATATCATGATGACAGTCTAATTTACTATTGGTTGTGTCTAAGAAGTAAATTACAAGCTTGCTTAAATATTGTCAGCTTATATGATTATGCCCCCTGAAATCCGACGTAAAAAGGCAGGGTTTACGAGTTCAGCCTTGCAGTCCTAATTTGCGAGCTTGAGTCAATAGAATACATTCTTTAAAAAAAAAACACTTTCAGCCAAACTTATGAGTTTGAAGCATTTGCTGGTTTGTAAAAGAATAGGGCCCAGAGTTACCTCTATCTATCTATCTATCTATCTATCTATCTATCTATCTATCTATCTATCTTTCTTTCTTCCTATCTATCCTATACATTTTCCTGTTCTCAGAATAACAATAACATATTTTTCTTCCTGTAGGTGATTTAAAAATTCATTTGTATATGACATAATAATACTGGACTATTTTCCAGACAAGTACCCCTCTGCCTAATATCCCAGACTCCCCTCAACACTAGGTCATCAGCTTTTTCTCCGCCAATTTTTTCTTGACCTACTACAGCAATACAAAATGTGCTTTGCACTCTAAAAATAAATAATATATAGCTAAAGACCTATTGTTCACACGTTTAGATATTGTAGCTTATTTTGGTAACAGCATCTTCCATTTCCAACTAGACAGGCACTCATTACAACTGCCTGCTTCCATTAATAGTGAAAAAAATAAATGTCCAGGGTTAGTGCACTGCTTCTGTTGAACTATACAGTATGCTTAATGAGGCATTTAAAGGTTTTACAATGTGTATGTGTTGCCACAGTGTCACATTTTACAGTGTCACATGGAGAAACTGCAGGTAGACAAACAATTAACTAGCCAGAAAGTAAAGGGTTAGACTATATATGGATCAGGTAGTTAAGATGAATTTAAATAAGACAGCTATTGCTAGGGTTGGCACTTTTAATGAGAAAGGCCAATGAAAGATAACACTATAATAACTGATGTAATAGGCAAGGAGGAGAAAATGAGCCCTATTCCCTGAACTTGATAAAATAAGCAATTACTCTTGTTTTCTGAAAAGCACTGTCAGTGGGGATGTTGTATATGCCATAACAGAATCTAACAAAGGCTTGTTGCTTTAAGCATCAAAGGTTTGGGACTTATTACCTTTCCAAGATGTGCATGAATAATAAAGCTCTTCAACAAATGGAAGGGAAATGTCTTTGGCAAAAATAAAATGGTGATAAATTATGTCCAAATGATTGATTCACAGAAAACCTCCATCACACATAGCAACATGTGCCCGTCTCTCCCGTTATGCCCTTGGAGATTTTAATACTAAACGTATGTGCATATTTTTCATGGCCACTGATATTTGAATTGCAACCTGCTCCCATGCAGAACATGAAACACTTCAAACTGCATAATGTTGACTAAATTATAAATTCTCCAGTGGCCTGAGGTTGCAAGGGCAATAATAATGAGTGTGCTTAAGTGGTTTGTGTAGATTTTTTTGCCATTTAATTTTAATGCCCATTTTTTTCTGATGGATTGTCTCATACAATCATGAAAGTAATGTGGTGTTTTAAAAGTGGAAACAGTGTATCATTTTGTTTGAATAAGAAACATTAAGTATGAATTGAGAAGGCAGCTATGTATGACTACTGCATACAATTTAAGCATAGGCAAATTTATTTGGACACAGAAGAGAAAGCTCAATCACTACATTTATCCGCTTAACTATTTAGACATTATTGACAGTCTTCCAGAAAGAAATCAGACACTGCTGATCATAAATGATTGTATATAGGTATTATTGCATCATGTATATTAACAATATTAATATAATGTATAAGTCCAACTGATATGTATACATATCTGTAATTTAGATATTTCACATAATGATAAAAAACACCATATAACCGTTACAGCTTGCACTTGTCTGAGTATTTAAACATGTAGGTATTTTTGCCACCTAGCTATTGTATCATATATTTTATCAGGGCCATTACATCTTCATATTAGGAGATTTGTGAGTTTACGGAATATATAACAGACAGACAGACTAATCTGAAATGTAATTTTACCAGATGAAATGGACTACAATATAGTATAATATAAATTGTTGACATGATCCTCATAATATATATTACTCAGATTTCTAATGCTGGATAATGACAACAATATCCAGATTTCTGATCAACCCAATTACACAGCCATTCAATTCTAGTATCCACTAAACAGACAAAGCAGTACTGAGCTGGTCCTTTAGCTCTAGCCTGTTCTATTGGTCAGCTCTAATTAAACAGAAAGGAGGTGTCCATGTGTTGTCATACCGATTGTTTAGATAAAAGAAAGACAACAAACAAAACACACATACATAACTTCCCATTGACTCGAGAGACACAACTAAGAGTACCTGTCTTAAAATACGAATTCATTAGGAACATGACCAGCAGATACATATTTAAGCAGCTAAAAAAAAATAATTAGTTAAATATGTAGGTATTCATCTAACAGGACAACTTTATTAATAGGTTCCCTAAGGGAAATCTAATGCCACTGTAAGGGCACATAATATTAATTTAAATGAATGAATAGTTAAATCTGTGTAGCTCAAATATTATGCATTGTTATCAGTGTTGATCTAAAACTGAGCAATAGCTTTATGTTTTAAGGACAAATGATATACTGTATTTTATAGACCATTATTGTGTAGTGATGAAAACTGTTTTCCAATCAATAACATCGGTATGTTTGCTTTGGTGCCATCCATATTAGTTGGCATTTAACTCATTAATGGGTTTCCTGGTGATCCAGTGGTTATGATTTGGTGCTTTCACTGCTGCAGCCTGGGCTCAATCCCAGTCAGTGAACCAAGAGGTGGCACCACCCTGAAGCCATACAGGGTTGTGCCTGGTCAGTACTTGGATGGGAGACCACCTAGGAATACCAGGAGCTGTATGCTTTGGCCCAAGAACTGGCAACCCACTCCAGTATCTCTGACATGAATACCAAATGGATCAGCATGGTGTGTTGGGGTCAATGATGTCACGGAGAGTCAGAAACAACTGTACAACACACACAACTCATTAATATAAGTATAGCTGATGCCTCAGGAAAACAAGATGCATACTCGTTTAGATGCATACTTGTTTAGTGAGTGTATTATATCTCATGGTGCAAAATATTTTCATATATCAAAAAATTACAAGCACTCAAATACACAGCTTGAAAAAATCCTTTTGTCTTTGTCAAATCTAATGGTTAAGAATTTATGGATTTTAATTTGTAAAGCTAACTACTGATACATTTTCAACTTATTGTGACTAAAAAGCTAATATTTCACACAAAAAAAAACTGACATTGCTTATTTCCCACCATCTTTAGGCTGGAGCTGCTTACATATTTTTCAAA
The DNA here is from genome assembly GCA_027410445.1 of Discoglossus pictus. Classification (NCBI taxonomy): domain Eukaryota; kingdom Metazoa; phylum Chordata; class Amphibia; order Anura; family Alytidae; genus Discoglossus; species Discoglossus pictus. Next base: position 230,387,566 of record CM050166.1, read on the forward strand.
TTGTGTCAAAGCCATGTAACAGATTTACCTGCAACTGCCTATTCACCATACAGCTTTGCTGACAGAGGGCCCGATTCAATTGCAAGCCCACATCTTGATCGCTGTAGGCCGAATGTCTGCAAGTGTGCTGCAGGCTTCCGTTCGACTTCGATTGCTATGCTATTCAATTGCTCAAGGCCGTGAGTTACTGTCCCAAAGCCGAAACCGTAAATCATGCACTGGATCGTAGCAGTTCAGGGCGGGAACATGATCAATTAAGCAAGACCATAACCTCCCATTTCAAATCAGCAAATAGAAAATGAGTCATTATTACGGCAGTAAAACATGGAGGTTACATGTCAATCAATTAGGTTTGGGGGTCTGATATGTGATCAGATTTGCAAACCCGCAAAATAAAGAATTATGAAAATGAATGCTAATAATGTTCTAGTCCATATGGGTGGCCTGATATGTATGAAGTCATTGATACCCAAGATCGATTTAACCCCAACATGAATCAAAAAAATTACTTAATTTCCTGCCGATTTGCAAACTTGACACTGTTGTGCAATTCATTCAAATATCTATCATCGCTTTCACTGTTGATTACAGTGCTTTATTGATTATTTATTTGCATTTATAGTGGTACGAATAGGTGTTTAACCCCTTAGCACTCTTAGAATTTTCTCCTTCTTTTGCCATTTACAGGTGTGAAAACATTTGCGGGCTTGGGGAAATTGATCAGTTGAATAGCGATTTGCGATTTTAGCCATCGTAACTCTTGCAAAAGTGAAAGATCAAAGGTTTCAGAAGGCTGTAAGTTACGGGTTTAACCATCGCAATTTCTTCAAGATCGTAACTCGTAACCCATTCAGAGCCCTCAAATAGACGCCAATTGAATAGCAAATTAACTTGTGACCTCACTTACGTGAAACCGGATCGAGTGAGAGCTCAATTGAATCGGGCTCAGAGTTTGTGGAGATTTGCTGCCACATAACCTCCATCCCAAAAATAAGTAAGAAACAAATTTCAGTGTAACTTCAATTTTTTTTTTAAACACAATAGAGAGGTTGTTTATATTGATCCTGCTACTGAAAAGTTCTGAGCACTGGATCATTACAGTGGCCCTTCATCATTAGACGATTTTTTATTGCTGACAAATTTTCCATATACCTATTTACATCCATATACTAATAGTATTTATGTTATACAGTATTCTTTCTTAAAATTAGTCTACACATATGGGTAGCAAGGACAACCTGCACCAAATACATGGCATGCAAACTACAAACACCGGCAGCACACATCACATACATTGCAGCAAATAAATAGTACACATTATAATTGATAGTGAACAGGGTGGATGAAGCAAGGGCAAGGCCCGCAAGACTTAGAAAAAAAAACCAACGGCGCTTATCGCGAGGCATGCAAGACTTCAAAAAAGGATAGATAGATGCTCAACGGGAGCCACACCAGACTTGATCAGGGAGAGAGAGGAGAAAGACACAGGGGAGGGAGAGGGGAAAGAGGGTGGAAAGAGACACAGGGATAAGAGACACAGGGGAGGAAAATAAGGAAAAAAAACACAGGGCGGGGGGGGGGGGGAAACAGACACATGGAAGGGAGAGGGGGGAAGCAGACACAGGGGTCAGAGAGTGGGGAAGCACAAGGTACGAAAATGGCGGGTTGGACGACATCTGTAATGAGCGTTCATTGTGGGGTTCGCGATGAGCTCCGGTATGAAACTGGTGAGGCATGAAAGGCCTTAAAGTGGCGGGTTGGCAGAGGCAGGGCTCGCGATGAGCGACATCGGCCTGTAAAGTAGACATGGGAGAGGCTCGCAATGAGCGCCAAAGGCACTCATCGCAAGGCCCGCAAGTTCAATAGGGAAGAGCCTTGCATTGTGTAGCAAACAGCATTGCTAGCCTTCCAATGTTATTACCGTCTTTTTTGACAGGTAAGTCGCTAGTAGAATATATTGCATGGTCTTGGGAAGTCAATATATGATTTTTGTGGACTGTGGAGCATGATATACTGGTTGTGCAAGTTGGAATTGCATTGTTTTAATGAATTATAGCAGATTTTGTTTAACACTAGAGTGTATATACAGTTTGTAAAGCAATAATAGTAGATGAATTTAAAACTAGATCAAAAGCACAGCCTAAAGTAATATTATCAGTATAGTATGTGCTTTCAGATGCTGTTTCAGCATATATTTTTATATTTAGTTATTTACTTAGATGTCATGATACTACAACTATTTCATTTACTTATATTGGCAGATGTATGCATTTTAGTCAAAAGGTGCAAATGGCAGCTGTTATTATGCCAAGATTATATAGCTCTGTTGTTTTGTCTATACATATCCCTAACTTGAAGAGACAAGATTGAATTGAACATGAGTTTAAAAGAATATTTCCCAGTCTCTACCCATAAATATTAGGGCTGGATGTCACGTGTCATTTTCTAATAGTTATTTAATACTTATTTAATGTTTCACTTCCCCTACTTCAAGCGTCAGTATGGATTTTGCAGACGAACAAATACTTGATTTTTTTAATTAAGTAAATTAATACCAATATTAACAAAACAAAGGCATATTTTAAGATCTCTACTATTTCATCTGGCAAAAGACATTAGTGCACTACTTTTTGTTTAAAAGCACTTATGTCAGCCAGTTCACAGAAGGAAACACATCACAAGTACAAGCAAACAATTGTTTTATTATCCAGTAGCGATGGTGTGGACAATATCCAGCTATGCTACAGGTAATCTCTTTATATTCCTAAATTAAACTATTTTTTACATTTCTGAAATTAAATAAATTACTATATTATACATAATTTCCACTTGATTTCTCTCATTTCCACAGATTTATATTTCTATTGCTTTCCCTGACATCTACTGAAAAGGGAGCTGCTATTATTGAGCTGGTGACTGTGATAAACAAGAAAGTTGATCTGGTGAAGCTAACCTATTTTGCAAAATCATATGCCAAATTTAATTATACAAAATTATATACTCTTAATGAACTTTTATCAAACTTTTTTCTTACTCATGCAATATTGTATTCCTTTCAATAACATTTTAATATAATTTGGTTCTGTTAAATATTCTTGTATTAATTAAGTAAATCAACATCCCATCATACTATATTTCAGACTTTTTTTTTTTTTTTACGTTAATCTACCATGTATTCCTCCAAAAAAACATGCACAAACTTTTCAGGGGGTACTGTACTAGGGTATATCTTTCTTTGTTTTGTTTTAATTATTAATTTTTTTTTACTGATTACAACATCATGATAACTAGATAATAAGGCCCTCATTCTATTATCGGCCGTAAATCGGCCGCAAAGCTGCGATTCCTTGCGGGGCTCCCGTTACCTTGCATTTCAATTATACGGCGCCGCAAGGATATCCAATTACGGCCGGCCGTATATCTTGCAATCGGCCGTAAGCTCAGAAATCTTTAAATGCAAAAATAAATTCAAGACGGCACTGTAAAGCTCTGTAAATGCTAGGGATCATTATGGGGGACATGAGGATTAATAGCAACCCCCTCTCAAGCTTGCACATCAGCCCAAATCCGAGATTACATTAACTGTTTATTTTCCGGCCGCAGCGTGGGCGGGTCTGAGGTGCTCCAAGCCCTCTGGACTTTTTACATGGATATGTGACATAAATTTTTTTTTTTAATTATTTACGGATTTGAGTGTAGGGGAATGTTGTGCTATGAATGCTAACACCTACAATCACTTTATAGTCTCATAAGAGTGCAGAATGGCTTTATTATGGCTTTAAAATGTGCTTAATTGTGTGCCTGCGGGACCTTTTTGCTGCAAGTAAGCTGCGGCTCGGTTTTAGCCTTGCAGAGAGGGTTCCCGGAGCAATTGAATAGCAACCAGGATTTTCTTGCGGCCGAAACTCTTGGGGCCGTTTAAGATCAAAGGCTTTCCTCCGGCGCGCGGCCGCAAGGGATAGCAAGGCGCCGGCCGCAAGCCTGCCGGAATCCCCGGCCGGAAGGGAATAGAATAGGCGAATAGCTTGCGGCCGGTCCTTGCGGCCCCGCATCTCCTACGGCCGATAATAGAATGAGGCCCTAAGACAATATGACCTGTTGACTTCATATTGTCATACAGCTGTTATTGTTATATTGTTAAGCTGGTTAGATTGTTCTATATTTCACATTGTACTAGCTTTGTTTCATTGGCAGTTTTTTTAATTATTTTCCCATCCTAAAAAAATTTGCAAGACAATAAAAAAATAAATAACAACAACATGGAAATTACAAAAGAGAACCCAGTAGAAACATTTTGAAGATTCAAGGTTCATAGCTCAACTCAGTAATTTTTAGCAGACAAGGAATCTCAATAGGGAAAATCAGAAGGAAGCACTTCAGTAAAGGCAACATCCAAGAGCTGGATGTTTTTTACCCCTCCATCATGATTATCTTCACTGGACCTTTCTAACTCCTCTGTTGGACTCTTACTGTACATCAAACTCTATAGCAGTGGATGTTGAGCTTAGATAGGATTACTATTTGTGCCTTGGTGTTATGCATGCACACACTGGTATAGAATCACTAAAATTATTACCCAAAGCATAAATGGCTTGGAAAGGGAAGGACCCCCTAAACCTCTCTGTTATAAAGCTGTTGCAGGACCCTTGGTTTATAAAATAATTTTTCCATAAACACCACAAAGCATCATGATGGGAGACTGGAAGAAGGCTCTATATTATTAATAAGGTCCCCACTCAATTTACATGCACTTCAAAGAATGTAAGAGAGGAGAAGAGGAAAAGGATCACCTCTCTTTTTTATTAAAGGAGATAAGCCACGTAGGACCAAAACACTGAAATGTAAGACAAAATCCACCCTAGCATTATATCTTTCATATAAATATATTAATATGGAATGCAAGTTTTTATTAAAATGGGGACATATTTGCAATTGTGTATGTGCACTCTATTCGTATGTCCATAAAAATTGATGTGCCGTGATTAGTTGATGGAGTCAGAAGATCTTATATGCTTTAACTTCAGTTAGTTACAGATATGTCGCCATATATGTTTTTGCATATTACGCTAAATAGTAAGGCCCTCATTCAATTGCGATTTGGCCAATTGAATAGGGGTCTAAATAAGCACATAGCATATTTTTTTTAAATAAGTTTTTAGTTAGTAAAAACCTTGATTTTGGATAGATGCTTGCTAACTAAAAACTTCTTTAAAAAAAATATGTTATGTGCTTATTTAGACCCCTATTCAATTGGCCAAATTGCAATTGAATGAGGGCCTAACTCTGCAAGGTAGTGTTTTCCTCTGAAAAGTGTTGCAACAACACTGATTTAGCTTTGTAATTCTATCAAAGTAGGAAGAATGAAGAATAAAGACCATACACAATTGAGATTTTTATTTTTCTCAGTAATGTTTTGTAGTTAGTCTCAGCTCAAAACATCTTGTTTAATTTGATCAACAATAACAAAATTCTTACCAGTGTATGGATGGATGGGTTAAAGCTTGACTTTTGTGTTGCTCAATTGTTTGTTGATATGTTATATCATGATGCAATTAAATTTACTTTAATGGGAAATGGGCAGTTAATGGTTTACTTAATCAGTGAGAAAATTCCAAGCATGGAAAGTATTTTTTACCTCTCAGTAGATATAGTAATCAGTGATTCCTACCATATACATATTCTAAAACCAATATAGTCAAGCTCTGTGTTTATGCATGCAACTACCTGTGGTTTGTATCATATCAAGTAAACGTGCAAAACTTTTTAAATAAGGCATTCAGGCACTGATGCTTGTAAGAATGATCTTTGATTATACTAATTATACTTTGTTTCATCTGGGGATTTCCAAACAATCCAGAGAATAAAGGCATGTTTTGTTTTGTGAAAATCAGACATATTCTAAGAAAAAGAATGAGAATGCATCATTTAACGCTTTGAATTTCAGCACAAGTGGGTCTTGTTAAGATGTGTTTCCAACGATATTAGACTTTAAAGGATGAAAGACTGACAGAAATAACTTGCCACCAAACTTTTAAGAGGTTATTGATGTTTAGAGTTCCCTGCTGTGAGCCACACAGTGTAGTTTGTACAAATTAGCTTACAAGGTTTCTCATTTGAACTCATTAAAAGTACCCATGCAGGTTGCTAATGAGTCATGGAATGAAAATTAGATTATTTATCTCTTTTGAAGCATGTACTTCCCTCAGGATAAAAAGATGAGAGAAATATCAGTTCTTGGAAAAGTAGTCCAAAGGAAACAGAATAAAGTGCTCAAAACATTTACTATTAAATGTCAATGGTGACATTTATGGAATTAATAAGCCATCAGCATTCCTAACATGATATCATTTTGTGTATAATATTGCTTGCATTGTTCAAATCCAGATATTACAAGAAATATTAAGCACTGTTCTTGTTTTATAGATTAGTCTAGTTGAAAATAGTTTTAATAATGATATAATTAGATAATTAGTGAAACTTGTTACATGTGAGCAGAGCTGAAAGATAGAATTCAAAAATAGTACACTATGTATAAGAAAAATCAATGCCCTAGATTCATTGACATTCATACCTGTGGTAGGTTCTGATTTGCAATTCAATTTTTCAGAAAAAAAAACTGCAGTTTATTTTTACAACAATATCTTTGCAGATGTGCTACAATCTCATGCTCATCTGACATATCAACTCACCAAAAAAAGAGTGAAGTGCTTCTTGGCAATGTCAAACTTTAATACATATGTCCTATCGTGCAATGGAGGAATGAAAATGCTCTTCAAGAGTTCCACAAAACTTGACAATGAATGCTCTATTCGGACACTGACAAAAACAAAAATGTTTCCCACTCCAAAATCTGTTTAGAGTCAGCCAAACATTTTTGATATTTGATTATTAGACATTATAAACCTGTTTAAATAATGTTGACAGTTTTATATGGGTCTTTATCAGTATTTGTGACTGGCTACAGCTTTCCATTTATCGCACAATAACTTTCTTCACTATTTGGATGAAATACTAAACTACTTCACTTAGTATGAGAAAATCTCTGCTATGGATTTCAGCTATTTGTGCGAACCAAAAATCAGTACCCTTTGGATTTGATTTCTTGTTAAAGTTATTTTATTGACAAAACATAGTTAATATATATAGCATTTTAACATTAACATTTTGTTAAAAGATAAATAAATTAACACACACATATATATATTGTGGTAGTATGGCCTTTGAGAACCTGTTTCTCCAGTGATAAACATATATTAACAGCATAGAGTCCAACAGCCCAATAAAATTAGAAGCCCATAGTGGAATCGGCAAGTTTGCAAGGGCTGCAGGCTAGAAATTTGGTCGAGTTAGATAGATTAGATTAAATTAGAACAGGCCGCGAGGTACGGGTTACGGGTTTAGATGGAGCCAATGGAAACAGAGATCGGCATCATTACGTTAATGAAAAATGGAGGTTGGATTTCAAAGTCTTACGGGCTTCAATTACGAGTTTCAGATCCACATTCCAGATATAATGCAATATTCATAAAGCCGTAAATAGGATAATTTAGTCCATGCGAGTTCCATTATACTGTATGTATTAACACATTGATTGCCAGGATCAATATAACACAGAAATTATTCATGAAATAAATAAAAAAATGTTGCCGATTTGCGAGCTTGAGAATATTGTGCTATTCATTCTAAGACCTAACATCACTTTCTCTTTTTATAAAAGTACAGTAGTGTGGTGATATGTGCCTTTAAAGTGCTATGGATTGGACTTCACCCCTCTAGAGGGTCCTCTCTAGTACTCGTTAGCTTTTGGGCTCCATTTACGTGTTACAGGCTTGAACGCCAGTGAATTTGTTGCAATTTAATAGCATGATTGGAAAAGTAACAGTTACAGGCTTGACAGATCAAAGGATTTGCGGCCACGCAGTTCAAATTTTCAAGTCCCGTAGCCTGTTCTCACCTTTACCCCACAAGTCATTGATGGGTTGCTTTACGGGTCTGATTTAATAGGTGTAAGTCTTGCAGGCTACGTTACAGTCTATGGTTTTACATGTTGAGCTAATTTAATAGGGCTGCAAGTATTCTTAATATCTTTTTAATATAAAGTCTCAAAACAGAAAGAATATGACTTACTTCAGCAGCATAAATTTAAAATCTATACATACTGACTGCAGGGACATCCTGACTAGCGCTGGAGTCGCTTCTTGGCTATCAGGATAAAACAAAACACAGTTCTCTTTATTCAGTCCACTTTGATTTGTATATTTCCTCACAAGTATACCGGTGGGGCACTGACCCGCAGGCGAGGCACTGGTAAGTGCTATATTCTTTATACACCACCATCTTTTCCCTGGAGTAAATGACACAGTGTCTTGTAATGGTACCTTTTACACAAACAGTCTCCAGACTATTTGTTTCTTTCCTCCAAATGCAGGTGCAGCAATCCCTACAGCAATACAGTCTGCAGTCCAAAATGGCAGCCTTATACAAAGACTGCAAGCAAAACTGGCAGTGCCAACAAACACCAATTTGTTCTTCTCTCAGTTTGCCTTCACAGCCTTTCCAAGGCTGGAGGCCTAAACTGAGTCTGCAAGCTTTACTCACAGCTTGCACTCACTGTTAGCCCAGCAGTCCATAAACATGGGCAACCCCCATCTCTCAGTTCAGTACTTAAGGCTGCTCACCTGAGCTAATCCCTTCCTAAAACCCTTCTGGGGAAATCTCTTCCAAAACCTGTAGCATACATCAACGTATGGACAGCACTTTACCAGTATGGGGTTGAACACCTTGAGTCAAGAGGCCGTAATTGCTGTACATAGCATTCTGCAGTGACTGGATGATCTCTTGTAGATTCTGCTTCTCTTCATGATCAATGTTCAGTTGCTGATGATAGTCTTGGAAAGAGATCTTGTTGTCAGCAGTTTGCTCAGACAGAGCCATAATCTTACAGCTCTCCTCATGGCCCATCTGTAACATGTTCTGCAACTTTACCAATTGTTCATTCTCATTTGAGGTATCATTTGAGGTATTAGCCTTCTGCCGTCCCATGTTTCACAAGACCTCTGGGCTCTGCCACTCATTCTGTCCCAAGTCCATCTCACTAACCCTGGAATTTCTCTTGTATTCACTGGAAGTAGAGTAAGTGGCAAAATGGCAATTTTAGGGGAGTCACTCATCTCTTTGAGACTTCCTGTCAAGCTTTGGGCTAGAACATTTTGGTATTTTGGTCAGAGGGTTTCTTCTCCAACTACTGTATTATACTAGTGCATTATAAAGCTTCTGCACCTTGACTTGTACTTTGACATCTCTGCTCTCACACTCTACTTCCAGCTACGGCAGCTCCTGCCTCACACTCCGCCATCTTATGAAGTTTGGCTTCTTTCTCCCTCTCCAAACTTCCACATCACACAGCTGCTCCATCAACACAACCAGATGGGTCTAGCCGACTTTCTGCTGCCAATCTTTGTAACTCTTGGTCAAACTCTGTGAGACTTTGAGCTTGTTGGTCTGCCTTCCAATATACTGTTGTGCTCAAAAGCCTTTTTCACACCATTGGCGAATTGGTAATATATGACTATTTTTAAAGAAAACATGAGTGAGCAGGCAAACACATTTCTTTTATTTCTTATGTGATTCATATTCAACTGTAGGTTATAACAGAATGGCACAATCAAAAAACAAAACATGGAAACAAAGAAAAAAATGAAATTATCCTGTTCCAAAGTTTGCATACCCTTAGTTCTTAATACTATGTATTGCCCCCTTTAGCATCAATGACAGAGTGCAGTCTTTTGTAATAGTTGTCTATGAGCCCCCTTGCAGGTGGTATAGCTGCTTATTCATCTTGGCAAAATGCCTTCAGGTCATGCAAAGCCTTTGGTTGTTTTGCATGAACCGCACGTTTGTAAAGTCCCTAGAGTAGCTTGATAATATTAAGGCCACTCCAGAACCTTCACCGTTTTCTGCTGTAACCACTGGAGGGTCAACTTGGCCTTGTGCTTAGGGTCATTGTCATGCTGGAAAGTCCAAGGGGGTCCCATTCGCAGCCTTCATGCAGAATAATGCAAATTGGCTGCCAGTATTTTATGATAACATGCTGCATTCAACTTGCCATACATTTTCACAAGATTCCCCATGCCTTTAGAGCTCAACCCCCCCCCCTAAACATCAGTGTGCCACCACCATGCTTCAGAGTGAGGATGGTATTCTTTTCACTTTAAGCCTTGTTGACTCCTCTACAAACATAGCGCTTATGGTTGTGACTAGTGATGTAGCGAACATCAAATTTTCGGTTCGCGAACCGCAGACGCGAATTTCATCAAGTGTTCGCGAACGGACGAACATCGGCGAATCACCATAGACTTCAATGGGCAGGCGAATTTTAAAACCCACAAGGACTCTTTCTGGCCACAATAGTGATGGGAAAGTTGTTTCAAGGGGACTAACACCTGGACTGTGGCATGCTGGAGGGGGATCCATGGCAAAACTCCCATGAAAAATTACATAGTTGCAGAGTCTGGTTTTAAGCCATAAAGGGCATAAATCACCTAACATTCCTAAATTGTTTGGAATAACATGCTTTAAAACATCAGGTATGATGTTGTATCGATCAGGTAGTGTAAGAGTTACACCCGCTTCACAGTAACAGACCAATCTCCCCTTTAATGCACCGCAAAAAAACGCAAACAGTCCCTTTGCACAACCGCAAACTCCCCATTTGCACAAGGTTCCTTGTCCTCACTGATGTCAATGAAGGTCTCTTCTTCCACCCAGCCACCAAGGGCCCCCGAAAGGTGACAACAAGCCCCCTGGGACGCCTGCTGTGTTTGGTCTTCCACCTCCTCAAAGCCACCTTCCTCCTCTGACTCCTCTTCTTCAGACTCCTCTTTCTGCGTTGCCTCTGTCTGCGTTATTATAAGGTGTGTACTGTTAAGTAGTACTATTCCTATCGGTTTAATCCCTTTTACGTCCACTATTAGGTGGACGTGTATATGGCATGGATTTTTGGAACAGGGAGATGGAAAAAGATGCTTGGTCGGACTTCCTACTTTGAATTTGGGGCACTGCACGTGCAATGAAGGTGCTCCGGTCTGATGAGACTAAAACTGAACTTTTCGGCCATCAAAGAAAACGCTATGTCTGGCGCAAACACATCACATGACCCAAAGAACACCATCCCCACAGTGCGGTTTACAAGTGCAAACCATCCAACTTGAAGGAGCTGGAGCAGTTTTGCAAGGAGGAATGGGCAAAAATCCCAGTGGTAAGATGTGGCAAGCTCATAGAGACTTATCCAAAGCGACTTGAAGCTGTGATTGCCGCAAAAGGTGGCTCTACAAAGTATTGACTTTAGGGGGGTGAATAGTTAAGCACATTGACTTTTTCTGTTATTTTGTCCTATTTATTGTTTGCTTCACAATAAAAAAAAATATCTTTAAAGTTGTGGCATGTTCTGTAAATTAAATGATGCAAATCCTCAAACAATCCCTGTTAACTTCAGGTTGTGAGTCAACAAAACACGAAAAATGCCAAGAGGGGTGAATACTTTTGCAAGGCACTATATTTTATTTTTCCATTTTGCGAGCTTGAGAATGGTGTGCTATTAATTCTAAGACCTTTCCCTTTTAATAAAAGTACAGTAGTGTGTGTATACTGTATGTGCATTGAAAATGCTCCGGACATGTCATTAAGACCTTTGCGAGTCCTCCTTGGTACCCGTAACTTGTGGTTCAACTTTTGCCATTTGCGGGCTTGACGGATTGCTTTGTAAGGGGGACCCGGAGCAATTGAATAGATTACGATTTTAGCATTCACAACTCTTGCGGCCGTGAAAGATCAAAGGCTTGGAGGGGTATTAACTTGAGATGTGAACCATCGCAGTGAATCGGAGGCCGGAGCCCGTACCCCAATTGGAGCCCGCAAAAAGACGGCAATTGAATAGCAAAATAACTTGCGGGCTACTTTTGCGAAGCCCGGATCTCCCGAAAGCTCAATTGAATAAGGGTCTATATTTTTACAAAAAATTCTAAAAGAAAATCTGTGAAAACAAATAGAAAGGCATTTGTCGGTATTAAAGGACCACTGTGGACAAATTTTTTAAATATTCTCTTTTAAAGCACGACAGTTGAAAATAAGTAAAATATTATTTAAAAATTATCCTGCCAGGCAATCTACCATTTTTGTTTCCAGTTATCTGTTTACTGAGGTGGAAGGAGACTTTGCAGAGATGAACCTTCTGTCTGCACAATGGGGATATGGCAGCATCAACTGATGGAGCTCTCATTAAGTCTAATGCAAACCTTATTAGTAAACAACATCCAGAGCTGTTGGCTGGTTATGGGAGATGGGGGAAATGGGTGTGCGTTGGGTTGGAGAAGCCCTGGTTATTACATCTGTACTGGGCCTCTAGGTTCCTGATGTTGTCCCTGACAATGACACATGCTTTATAGACAAAATAATAAAAGCCTTTTATAAAGATTAATTGCATATAAACAACTAATAGGTATTTATTTTTTAATTTCTAAAAACATTTTTTCCAATATCAAGTTTATAGTTTATATCAAGTTAATATTTACATGATATGCAACCATCTAAACCAATTATTCAAAATGTATTTGAAAGATTCAGAAAAGTACTGAAAAGGACGAGCATTAAAAAGATTTTATTCACATGTCTTTATGCCGAAAAATTCTGGAAGGATTTGTTTGTATTGGAATCAAAAATTTTACAGCAAGATATGAAAATAAATTAATTTTGGAAACTTCTTGCTTATAAACATTGTAATATGCAAAATGATTTTAAAAAAAATCTACCATTATGAGCAGCGAAGAAAACAATAGAGCAACATTTGAAAAATAGTAAATTATTAAGTGTCAAAGTGTCAAAAAGTATAGCAGGTTATGTTGATGAAGGAAATATTTAGCAAAATAAATAACAACTATGAAAATGTTGTATAAATATGGCAATTATGAATAAAAAAAAAGAAATAATATAATAGAAAATGCTTGTTAACATTGACCCTCTGACCACAGATTAACATCCTCAATTACACTTTTTTTTTTATTTTATATATATATATATATATATATATATATATATATATATATATATATATATAATATATATATATTTATATAATTTTAAACATAACATTTATGAAGAAAAAAAGAAAATGTGAAATGTCATAATTCTTTACTTTCATAATTCTTAACTTGCAAATCAAGACTAGGAGTAAGCCAAAGAGATTTGCCTTGCATAGAACATTCCGGTTGAATTCAAATTACTGTCCAGATCATCAAAAATAGGTTTGACAAAGATAAAACTAAAGGCCTTAGCAGAAAAGCTGGTATAACTACTAAGTATGGAAAGGGTACATTAAAAAGTAGTACTCAGTGCCAGTTAAGACGAATATCACAAAGTAGTGTCAATGAAGTTTAGGCAGCAGATGAGGAGGTAGAGAATAGCATGTCACAATTTGAACACGACTTTGATAAAATAGAAATGAGAAATGATCATGGAAATGTTCCTCATGTGTCAGTATCATTTTTAGTTTAAATTGTCTCATTACATTTTAAAGAAATTTAACGAAGGGATATCTGGAGCAGATTGAGTAGTCTGGCAGAAAGTATAATAATCTGTCTCTACAACCTATCTCTGATGCTAATCGACAGATCTGAATTTTAATACAAAGTCATTAAACTTAAATAAGTATATATATTTTCTTTAAAGATCTAACTTTTGATTGCTGTAATATTACAGATTGTCATCAAGCATCGTTTCCTACCTTTGACGTATTTTTTACAAAATGTGCTGCGTTCATTTAAAAAAATATATCTAATAATAGCTTTCTGCCAAGATTTCATTTTATTTTCTGCACACAACAGCAATTAACCAGCGAAAACTGCTTTGTCTCTGTGCTGTTGTTGACAGAACTGGTACTGACAGTCTTTGCTTTATGGTTTTACTGATGTTGAAAAGCTGTAATAATTAGCCTTATTCCCATCTTACCTTCAATAAAAAATTGCACGCAGCCCAACACAATAAGTAGTGGATTAAAATCTTTGACATTTTTTGCTTCAAATACTTTAAATTTAATTACATTTAATACAAAAAAAAAATGTTGATATATTTTTAATTTCAAATGTAGAAGTAAGAAAAAAATCTTATAAGATACACTATACTGTTTTTTTTGTATGTTAATATCAATTAGGTTTAAGTAAATATTGTGAAGTGCTTCACTTAGTCTTGAATACAGCAGAAAGTGTGCGTTATTACAAGGCTATGATTATGTTCCTTAGAATTTCACATTACAAACATTCTAAAATTGATACATCACTGCCCTCTGTTGTATCTTCTGAGTAATACATGTTATGTTAAAGTGACTTAAACAGGACACCTTTGTCCTAACTTTTTTATAATGCGATTGAAGCAGAATGTTTTTGCGTGAAAATATATTAAGAAAATGTACCCCTAATCAGCACTGAAATCAATGAAAAAAAATGTTTGTTCTGCCTGACTAATGAACTGAAATAAATATTATTCCCAATAAACACTTTGATCCCGGTGCTAATCCATATATCACAAAATTACAGTAGGTTTAAAAATAAAGTAAAATTACAAGAGAACTGCTGTAAGTGACTGACAAGTCATAGCAAACTTTTCCATTGATTTTTGCACTGATAATGAGTTACTCCACTAGACTTTTACACCAAAACCCTTTGCTTATAAGACTTTACAGATCACTCGCAAATCAGGGCAGTGCCGTAACTACAACAAACTGAAGAAAATATTACGGGTACCAAAACCCACTTCCAAATGGTTTTAAAACCATTGGGGAGTGCCGTAGCAACAGTTAAAGAGACATTATAGCTCCAAATAACAATGATAAATTATATATAACATTATTTGACACTTTTTAGTCCAATATAAACATACATGTTATTTTACATCAACATATAAATTGAGAGCCACCTTCTGTAACATAATTCACATTGTTATTCATATATTTTGCATTTTTTTATTAAAATTAACCTTAACAGTTTTATAAATAAACAGTAGCTGAGTGTCACAAAAAACAACAAGGGTACCAAACCAAACAATAAACAGAGAAGGATGAATGTTCCATAAACATATACTCATCTGTGTCATAAAACTGCAAACCCATAATGCATCAGTAGCAGTTTTCCATGTCAATATGCCAGTGTTTTTGGTGGTATTTGATAATACCACCCAAACCAGTTAGCACTTTAAAACATTCTCTAGAGGCTAGAATGGAGGCTAGAAAAGAACCTTTGTACACATTTTCATTTTTACCATTTTAACTTTAGTGTATTATAATTGCATGGTTTATTATTTTTTTGTTAATTTACAGTGACATTTTGAGAGAGCTACTGTAGGAAGCGTTGCTCACATTCACTTCTTAATTTTTCCCATTTTCTTCTTAACCATTTTTTACGTCCAGAAGGGCTAACATAAAATAATGAAGTTGTCATTGGCAATTCATAATTCAATAATTCATAATTCATTAATTTATTAATGCTCCATCCAACAAAGGTGCCAGTCAATCACCAAGGGTACACTGCCCAGAAGAGTATTTATTTCTCCACTAGAGTATGTATAATAAAAAAATCTTTATGTGGCACAGTAGTATGGTAACCTATGTACTGCTGTATATTTGCCTTATCATGAGCTTGTGCAAGATATAATGTCTCTATTCAAATCAGTGCAAAAGATGAAATTATAATTATTTGGGGTAAAAGGCAGACAATTCTGTTTTGCCCCAGCTAGACCGTCTCTATCCATCATAATGAAATGACTGGGCCTAGTGGATGATCCACAGACAGAGAGGCAGTATGAATGATGCCAGTTGCAGATTTCCAATGGCAGATTCACAGTTAGGGAGATGGAGCAGAACCTTCCTCCCTGGTGGCAGTTCTTTTTCCAGGATGGCTATGCTTTGGGTGTACTAACAAGAGAATATGTTAAAGCTTCACCAAGACCTGACCCTTGCTTGATGCCCCTTTCCAAGCACTGTGGATTAGTTCTGGTTCCATATCAGAAACAGACCGAACTGGACCATCACCTCTGTTACTCACCACTAGCAGCAAGTATGTCCCTTGGTACCAATTCAGGATGACAGCGGAGCCTGGGAGGATGATATGAGGAGAATCTAACATTTTAAACAGATCTCTGCTGTTAGTCATGTTTACTGACAAATTATGTATAAACATATTTGAAGTTAAAATTGTCTCTATTCAAATCAGTGCAAAACTAGATAAAAATCTAGTGTGTCACATGTAGTATTCAATGACCTCTGCAGAATATTCTCCAAGTTGTATAGTTCTCTAATAAGCTTGGTACTTCTGGTTCAAGAGAATTATCAATATCTGCTGGTAATCCATCTGACTTGATGAAAAGGCATCAACTTGGTAGCTCTAGTACAGCTAACCATGTTCCTTCACAGTGTGCTCTTTCAGAAATATATATACCTGCTTGAATGCTATGGCAGAGTTTATTATGCTCAAATATAAAGTTTCCATTTTTCCTGCAGAATGTTACCAGACTTGGTACAAGTAGAAAATAAAACAACAGTTATACCAGAGCTGAACATATGAAAACACAACATACTGTTTTCATATGTTTATACAGTGCCTTGCAGAAGGAATTCACCCCACTTGACTTTTTACATTACAGCCTTAAGTTCAATGTTTTGTTAATCTGAATTTTATGTGATGGATCAGAACACAATAGTCTTATTTGGCGAAGTGAAATGAAAAAAAATATATACATAAAACTATTTTTTAGAAATAAAAAAATGAAAATTGTCATGTGCATATGTATTCACCCCCTTTGTTATGAAGCCCATAAAAAGCTCTGGTGAAACCAATTACCTTCAAAAGTCACATAATTAGTGAAATGATGTCCACCTGTGTGCAATCTAAGTGTCACATGATCTGTCATTACATATGCACACCTTTTTTGAAAGGTCCCAGAGGCTGCAACACCTAAGCAAGAGGCACCACTAACCAAACACTGCCATGAATATCAAGGAACTCTCCAAACAAGTAAGGGACAATGTTGTTGAGAAGTACAAGTCAGGGTTAAATTATAAAAAAATATCCAACTCTTTGATAATCACCAGGAGCAACATCAAATCTATCATAACCAAATGGAATGAACATGGCACAACAGCAAACCTGCCAAGAGACGGCCGCCCACCAAAACTCACGGACCAGGCAAGGATGGCATTAATCAGACAGGCAGCACAGAGACCTAAGGTAACCCTGGAGGAGCTGCAGAGTTCCACAGCAGAGACTGGAGTATCTGTATGACAATAAGCCGTACGCTCCATAGAGTTGGGCTTTATGGCAGAGTGGCCAGAAGAAAGCCATTACTTTCGGCAAAAAACAAAATGGCATGTTTTGAGTTTGTGAAAAGGCATGTGGGAGACTCCCAAAATGTATGGAGGAAGGTGCTCTGGTCTGATGAGACTAAAATTGAACTTTTCGGCCATCAAAGAAAATGCTATGTCTGGCCCAAACCCAACACATCCCATCACCTAAAGAATACCATCCCCACAGTGAGACATGGTGGTGGCAGCATCATGCTGTGGGGATGTTTTTCAGCAGCCGGGACTGGGAAACTGGTCAGAGTTGAGGGAAAGATGGATGTTGCTAAATACAGGGATATTCTTGAGCAAAACCTGTACCACTCTGTGCGTGATTTGAGGCTAAGACGGAAGGTAACCTTCCAGCAGGACAATGACCCCAAACACACTGCTAAAGCAACACTTGAGTGGTTTAAGGGGAAACATGAAAATGTGTTGGAATGGCCTAGACAAAGCCCAAACCTCAATCCAATAGAAAATCTGTGGTCAGACTTAAAGACTGCTGTTCACAAGCGGAAACCATCCAACTTGAAAGAGCTGGAGCAGTTTTGCAAGGAGGAATGGCAAAAATCCCAGTGGTAAGTTGTGGCAAGCTCATAGAGACTTATCCAAAGCGACTTGGAGCTATGATTGCCGCAAAAGGTGGCTCTACAAAGTATTGACTTTAGGGGGGTGAATAGGTATGTACATTGACTTTTTCTGTTATTTTGTCCTATTTGATGTTTGCTTCACAATAAGGCACTGTAGATATATGCTCATATGACAGATGCATAGTGAAAATGTTGAGGTTTCCAAGAGATCCGGGGCGGTGGATGTGTGTGCAGGAGGAGGGCAGGATAAATGAAGGACCAGGGCTTACCCCCGCTGCCTCCCCCTACCACTAGCTTCCTCCATTTCTTCCCTCCTGTCTCCCCCTATCCCGTGCTACACACACACACATATATACATCACATATTATAACTACGTCCAACTACGAGACGTCGGCATGCTGTCTGCGTGGTGCGTACGACTTATCGATAAGCGCCGCAGGCGCTCATCAGCGGCGAACCTTGTGTAGCGAGGCAAGCCGTTAAACTTGGAGCACTTAGGCAATGAGCGCTGAAGGCGCTCATTGCCAGCAATCCTCGCTTAGCCGTTAAACACGAAGCACTTAGCGGGACTTAGCAAAAAATAATACGAGATGAAAAAAATATACGAAATGCGGGACTTAGAAAAAAAGATACGAGAAGCAAAAAATTACGAGATTAGCGGCCGAACAAAAAACCTGAAAAACACACTAACTACACCTAAAAAAATTACAAAAACATCACAGACAGCATGGGGAAACAGCCAGGGCATCTGTGAGTGAGGTGGAACGCAAATTAAACTCGATTTAAATGATTTTCGCAACTCGAAAATCGCCTAAGCGAGAGAAAAAAATGGCCACCAAAAAAAACGAAAACGAGGCTAGAGGACCCTAAAGACGCAAAACACCACCAAGCACATACGGCTTTTGAAAAACGATGTACGACGGAACAAGATACACTCTTACCAAGGCTTACATCATCCACAGCCGCGTACCACATACACATTCGCCGACATTTTACACAATGCGGAAGTAAACAGCCACCCTAACGCGTTCCCTTGCGCAACCAGCCTATTTACACTACACACTGCACACATTGCTGACAATTACACCTTAGCTCCACAACACTGCAAACCTACATTTTATGCTGCAGGAACATTAAAACAGATTGTCAGCTCTTCAGCACAATGCTTCCTGCATATATTACTTACAAATAGGTAACGTATATTTATTTATTCATTTATTAATTATTGAATTAGTATACAAAAAAACATATACACAAAAAAAACACTCACAATAAACACAAAAGCCATTCACCGCACGACTCACAACGAGCGCCAACGCTGCTCATAGCACACAAAGCCTTGCAATAAGCACAAAAAGCAGATCACCGCCGACCAAACAATAACAGCAAAAGCGGCTATCAGAAAAAAATAAATACAACAACCAACAGCCTCGCAATGAGCGCCGGTGAATAAAATGTTAATGCTGTGAAAACTGTTTGCCACACAATATGATTCTGTGAAATTCTTAACCTTTTTTTTATTATGTCCAAAGAAATACAAAATTTTGAATAAAACTTTTTATTTTTTTAACTTTCAACTTTCACCAACAGGTATAGAATATATATTTTTCAATATTAACTGTTTTAATTGTCATACATGGAATAACAATAAAAGAATGTGTAAAGTTTTCATGAATACATATTGTAAACATAACATAAAAGTTTGTAACATGCAACTTTTAGTTTAAAAAATCTTGAACTCTTTTTTTTACCAATACTAACATTGATAGTTATCCATGACTAACAGACGACTATGTAAACTTTCTGTAAATAACTATTTTGAACAATGAGATGCTTTGTAACATAATTTTTTTTAAAACACTTGTTCAACTAAATAGGCATTGAATCCAGAGAAAGGAAAACAATAAAACCCCCCATTGAAACTTGGCCAATTGTATCAAAGAGGGAAAAAATGTATTTCTTCCTGACCCCATTAACTGGCGATTAGATTACTCTCTGGATTAATATTTTGCATTGAATGATACATTTAAATTGTATAACAAAAGCCCCTCCTCCTGTTAACATGAACTTTGAAATATATGCAATGAAACAACTTTGCACACTTTATTCCAAAAATAGTAACATTATAAACAGTAACTTAATGAAGTAACATTTGAAGTATAATTGTTCTAAAATGCAAGCAAAGTGTTTTGTGGGGCTAATCATGGTAAAAGGCTACTTCCATAAAATTAGAATATCTTATTTTGTCGTTGTTGATTTTTTATGGTTGACATTTTGCTGTTGTTGTTGTAATTAGTGAAAATGGCACATAGTTTCCTTTGTGAAATAGTGGTTCTCTAAAAAGAGAACGCCAGATATAAAATTCTGTCTGCAGGGCGTAACCACGGTTCTCTATGGTTTTTGCCATTTTATAGAGTTTCTTATGGAAATAGTAGTCCTCTAAAAAGAGCCAGAGTGACTTAAATTTCGTCCTTGAAATCAAACCACTGTGCTCTATTTTTGTTTAGTTTTTTTGTTGGAAATTGTTGTTGAGGTGACTTTTTTTTTTGTTCTGTGCCATGTCTTGTATTGTTATATTTTGTTGAATAAAAGTGATAGTACCTCATAGTAGACAATGTTTTTTGTAAAAATGCGTCCATCATCTAATAAATCACCTTGACTTTCATTGTTTTCCATGTAAACTTTAATAGCCTCTGGATTCTTGCATCTTGAGAATGCAACATACAGCTGGCCATGTGCAAATACTGGTTCTTCTAAAAAGACAGATTTGAAAATTTGTCCTTGTGATTTATTAATGGTCATGGCTAGAGATGTCATGGACAGTTCGCCTGTGGACTATTCGTGGTGATTTTGGCATGTTCGCGCTCGCCTCGGACGGCAAACACATGCGCTTTTCGGTTCGCCCCCTATTCTTTATCATTGAGAAAACTTTGACCCTGCACCTCACAGTCAGCAGACACATTCCAGCCAATCAGCAGCATACACTCCCTTCCAGGGCCTTCCATCTGAAGGACAGCATACATTTTAGAATCATTCTGAAGCTGCATTCGTTGTGAGAGGACAGATAGTGTAGCTGCTGGAGATTTAATAGGGAAATAGATAGCCAGGCTGTGTATTTAGCTTCGACTACAGACCTGAAGGACTCATCTGATATCTGCTGAAAGGACAGCAACCCAAAAAGCCCTTTTTAGGGCTAGAACATCATTTATTTTATCATTTTTTTCTGTGTAATCTAATTGCATATGACTGCCTGCCAGCGTGTGTGTGTGACAGGCTAACACCTAAACGCTTATATTGTGCTCAGTGAAATAAAACAACACTTTTTTGACTGTAATAGATTGAATAGCAATTGCCTGCCTACAGGCGTGTGTGTGAAGCCTATTGCATCTACTCTGCCAACTTTTGCCAGCGCACAGTGATACGTCATATCTGGTGCAACCGTAGTGTACAGTGACATAAAACAACACTTTTTTGACTGTAATAGATTGAATAGCAATTGCCTGCCTACAGGCGTGTGTGTGAAGCCTATTGCATCTACTCTGCCAACTTTTGCCAGTGCACAATGATACGTCATATCTGGTGCAACCATAGTGTACAGTGACATAAAACAACACTTTTTTGACTGTAATCGATTGAATATCAGTTGCCTGCCTACAGGCGTGTGTGTGAAGCCTATTGCATCTACTCTGCCAACTTTTGCCTGTGCACAGTGATACGTCATATCTGGTGCAACCGTAGTGTACAGTGACATAAAACAACACTTTTTTGACTGTAATAGATTGAATAGCAATTGCCTGCCTACAGGCATGTGTGTGAAGCCTATTGCATCTACTCTGCCAACTTTTGCCAGTGCACAGTGACACTCATATCTGGTGGCACCTTAGATTGCACGCGCAGTGCCCCAAATTTGAAGTAGAAGGTCCGACCAAGCATCTTTTTCCATCTCCCTGTTCCAAAAATCAATGCCATATACACGTCCCCTAATAGTGGACGTAACAGGGATTAAACCGATAGGAATAGTACTACTTAACAGTACACACCTTATAATAATGCAGACAGAGGCAACACAGAGAGAGGAGTCTGAAGAAGAGGAGTCAGAGGAGGAAGGTGGCTTTGAGGAGGTGGAAGACCAAACACAGCAGGCGTCCCAGGAGGCTTGATGTCACCTTTCGGGGACCAATGGTGGCTGGGTGGAGGAAGAGACCTTCAATGACATCAGTGAGGACAAGGAACGGGACATGGCTAGCTTGGTATCCAACCTTGTGCAAATGGGGAGTTTGCGGTTGTGCAAAGGGACTGTTTGCGGTTGTTTGCGGTGCATTAAACGGGGAGATTGGTCTGTTACTGTGAAAGCAAGTTATTCCAACAATTTAGGAATGTTAGGTGATTTATGCCCTTTATGGCTTAAAACCAGACTCTGCATCAACTATGCAATTTTCCTTGGGAGTTTTGCCATGGATCCTCCTCCTGCATGCCACAATCCAGGTGTTAGTCCCCTTGAAACAACTTTCCCAACACTATTGTGGCCAGAAAGAGTCCCTGTGGGTTTTGAAATTCGCCTGCCCATTGAAGACTATGGCGGTTCGCCCGGTTCGCCCGTTCGCGAACATTTGATGGAAGTTCGTGTCCGATGTTCGCGAACCGAAAATTTGATGTTCGCGACATCACTAGTCATGACAAATGCCATGATGATGAGAAATTGTCTCCTCTGAAGTACAAAAGGGAGGCTACTTTCACTTGGTGCCAAATCTATTCTTGGTATGAAAACTCTCTCTCCTTTATCGGTACCAGTTAGAATTTCAGCATGTATGAAATGGTCCTTTAATTCTTGAACAATTAATCTAGTCCCATTACATAGGCCTTTTTTTGGGTTCATATTTCGCAGTAACATGACAATTGCACCTTTCTTTAGCTGCAAAATATGTGGTGGCATTCCAGAGGGAGTTAATGAGTTAATGAATTCAGTTGAAAAGTTTGTCTTACTTTCTTTGTCATCACCAAGTACAGAATCAGCACTGTGATAATTTTTTTGTGGTGCATTTTATTTATTTTCTTATATTTTTTTATTGAGGAGTAATGCATCCTTATTTTTGCATGTTAGTATTACTTTGCTGGCAAGCTCTGCATAGTCTTTGTTATTTATTGTAGTTTGGAATATAGCTGATATGAGATCCTGTTTGCAAATCATATGAGCTGGGATATAAACAGTGTCATCAGGTAGATTTTGTATTCTCTCTGTTTTTCCTTCTCCAATTTTAACGAGCCACTCATTGAATTAATTTACTCCTTCTGATCTCATATTTTGTTGTAATTGAAGATGGGTAAATAGTTTCCATAGTGTACTTGACTTTATACATGTTTCAACAATGTCAGTTCGATTTCCATGTACAACGACAGGTAATGTTTGTTTAAAATCTCCACCTAACAACATTACCTTTCCACTAGTGATGTCGCGAACATAACATTTTCGGTTCGCAAACCGCCGCAAATGTTCGCGAACCGGCGAACATCGGCGAACCGCCATAGACTTCAATGGGCAGGCAAATTTTAAAACCCACAGGGACACTTTCTGGCCACAATAGTGATGGGAAAGTTGTTTTAACGGGACTAACACCTGGACTGTGGCATGGCGGAGGGGGATCCATGGCAAAACTCCCACGGAAAATTACATAGTTGATGCAGAGTCTGGTTTTAAGCCATAAAGGGCATAAATTACCTAACATTCCTAAATTGTTTGAAATAACGTGCTTTAAAACATCAGGTATGATGTTGTATCGATCAGGTAGTGTAAGGGTTAGGCCCGCTTCACAGTGACAGACCAAACTCCCCGTTTAACGCACCGCAAACAACCGCAAACAGTCCCTTTGCACAACCGCAAACTCCCCATTTGCACAAGGTTGGATACCAAGCTAGCCATGTCCCGTTCCTTGTCCTCACTGATGTCATTGAAGGTCTCTTCCTCCACCCAGCCCCCAAGGGTCCCCGAAAGGTAACAACAAGCCCCCTGGGACGCCTGCTGTGTTTGGTCTTCCACCTCCTCAAAGCCACCTTCCTCCTCTGACTCCTCTTCTTCAGACTCCTCTCACTGCGTTGCCTCTCTCTGCATTATTATAAGGTGTGTTAAGTAGTACTACTCTTATCAGTTTAATACCTGTTACAGCACATATCAGGGGGCGTGTATAAGGCCTGGATTTTTAGAACCGGGAGATGGAAAAAGATGCTTTGTTGGTCGTATCACTTCAATTTTGGGGCACGGCACGTGCAATCAAAGGTGCCACCAGATAAGAGTGGCGTGTTTGTAAGTACTACTCTTATCAGTTTAATACCTGTTACAGCACCTATCAGGGGGCGTGTATAAGGCCTGGATTTTTGGAACCGGGAGATGGAAAAAGATACTTGGTTGGTCGTATCACTTCAATTTTAGGTCACGGCACGTGCAATCAAAGGTGCCACCATATAGGAGTGGCGTGTTTGTAACTACTACTCTTATCAGTTTAATACCTGTTACAGCACCTATCAGGGGGCGTGTATAAGGCCTGTATTTTTGGAACCATGAGATGGAAAAAGATACTTGGTTGGTCGTATCACTTCAAAATTTGGGGCACGGCGCGTGCAATCAAAGGTGCCACCATATAGGAGTGGCGTGTTTGTAAGTACTACTCTTATCAGTTTAATACTTGTTACGTCACCTATCAGGGCACGTGTATAAGGCCTGGATTTTTGGGACCGGGAGATGGAAAAAGATGATTGGTTGGTCGTATCACTTCAAATTTGGGGCACTTTGTGACATTAGCTTCTTACGCTCAAACATGTCCTTTACAGGCACCTGACTATGGGCAGATGAGCAGGATCTGCTCAAGGTGAGAGACGGAGTGGCGGATGGTTGAGAGGGGGCAAGGAGGACAGCAGTGGTTGATGTGGCTGATGATGCTGGACCAGGAGGAGGATGGCGGCTTTGAGTTTGTGTGCTGCTTGTACTCATGTTGGTCTGGAGTCCCAAACATTATTTCTCAACCTGTAGAGGATAAGGGAACCAGGCGACTCTAGACCTCATTTATCATTACAGGTTTTGACAGATTGGTACTATGCGTGCAAGCTACTGTGACAACAGATATGAGTGGCACTGTGCACTTGCAGAAGTTATATCATCCTCATCATCCTCCCCTGTATCTCTTTACCCCCTCCCTCATCATCCTCCCCTGTGTCTCTTCCCCCCCTCCCCATTAACATCCTCCCCTGTGTCTCTTTCCCCCCTTCCTCATCACCCTCCCCTGTGTCTCATCCCCCTCCCTCATCATCCTCCCACCTCCTTCATCATACTCCCCTGTATCTCTTTACCCCTTCCCGCATAATCTTCCCCTTTGTCTCTTCCCGACTCCCTCATCATCCTCCCCTGTGTCTCTTTTCCCCCTCCCTCATCATCTTCCCCTTTGTCTCTTCCCCCCTCCCTCATCATCCTCCCTGTGTCTCTTCCCCCCTCATCATCCTCCCCTGTGTCTCTTTCCCCCCTTCCTCATCACCCTCCCCTGTGTCTCATCCCCCCTCCCTCATCATCCTCCCACCTCCCTCATCATCCTCCCCTGTGTCTCTTTCCTCCCTCCCTCATCATCCTCCCCTGTGTCTCTTTTCCCCCTCCCTCATCATCTTCCCCTTTGTCTCTCCCCCCATCATCCTCCCCTGTGTCTCTTTTCCCCCTCCCTCATCCTCTTCCCCTTTGTCTCTTCCCCCCCTCCCTCCTCATCCTCCCCTGTGTCTCATCCCCCCTCCCTCATCATCCTCCCACCTCCCACATCATCCTCCCCTGTATCTCTTTATCCCCTCCCTCATCATCCTCCCCTGTGTCTCTTTCCCCCTCCATCATCATCCTCCCCTGTGTCTCTTTCCCCCATCCCTCATCATCCTCCCCTGTGTCTCTTTCCCCCCTTCCTCATCATCCTCCCCTGTGTCTCTTTTCCCCCTCCATCATCATCTTCCCCTTTGTCTCTTCCCCCCCTCCCTCATCATCCTCCCCTGTGTCTCTTCCCCCCCTCCCACGTCACCCTCCCCTGTGTCTCTTTGCCCCCTTCCTCATCATCCTCCCACCTCCCTCATCATCCTCCCCTGTATCTCTTAGGGTGAGGGGTGTTAGGGCTAAGTGTGAGGGGTGTTAGGGTGAGGGGTGTTAGGGATAAGTGTAAGGGGTGTTAGGGTGAGGCGTGTTAGGTATAAGTGTGAGGGGTGTTAGGTTTTAGGGATAAGTGTGAGGGGTGTTAGGGTTAGTGTAAGGGGTGTTAGGGATAAGTGTGAGGGGTGTTAGGGTTAGGGTGAGGGGTGTTAGGGATAAGTGTGAGGGGTGTTAGGGTTAGGGTGAGGGGTGTTAGGGATAAGTGTGAGTGGTTTTAGGGTTAGGATGAGGGGTGTTAGGGATAAGTGTGAGGGTTGTTAGGGTTAGGGTGAGGGGTGTTAGGGATAAGTGTTAAGGGGTGTTAGGGTAAGGGGTGTTAGGGATAAGGGTGAGGGGGTTAGGTGTTAGGGTGAGGGGTGTTAGGGATAAGTGTGAGGGGTGTTAGGGTTAGGTGTTAGGGTTAGGTGTTAGGGATAAGTGTGAGGGGTGTTAGGGTTAGGGTAAGGGGTGTTAGGTATAAGTGTGAGGGGTGTTAGGGTTAGGGTGAGGGGTGTTAGGGTTAGGGTGAGGAGTGTTAGGGATAAGTGTTAGGGGTGTTAGGGTTAGGTGTTAGGTTGATGGGTGGTATGGATAAGTGTGAGGGGTGTTAGGGTTGGGTGCTAAGGTGAGGGGAGGATGATGATAAGGGGGGGGAAGAGACACAGGGGTGTCCTTGCAGCAGAGATCAAAAAAGTCCTTCAGGACTGTATTGCACACTGTGTACAGTAGCCTAGCTATGGTTTTCCCTATTGATGCAGTATCACCTACACTCAGCCTCCTCTCAGTAAGACTGCAAGTTAGTTATGATTCCAAAATGGCTGCTGTCCATGAGTTAGAAGGCTCTGGAAGGGAGTATATGCTGCTGTTTGGCTGGAATGTGTCTGCTGACTGTGACATGCAGGGTCACAGTTTGCTCAATGATAAAGTATAGGGGGCGGGTCAAATATCGCATATGTTCGCAGTTCGCTGCGAACGCGAACATGCTATGTTCGCCGGCGAACTATTCGGGACATCTCTACTTTCCACCAAATGGCAAACTATTATCCATGACTTCACGTAGCAAACGGTCAATACATTGTGGGGCATGGCATGACATAATTGTAGCTTCATCTATTATAATTAATTTACTTTTTTTAATTTTTTTTGCTTGTAAAGAATTAATTTGAATATCCGACACTGATGTTTCCAAAATAGGAACTGGCAGTTTAAATCCACTATGCACAGTTCTTCTACCTCCTAACAAAAGTGCGGCAATTCCAGTGGCTGCAAATGCCAGCACTATTTGACCTTGCACTCGAACAAAACTCATTAATAAATTATACAGATAAGTTTCTTCTGATCCGCCAGGTCCATTCAGATAGAAATAACGCTCATTGAGCATGTCATCATCTAAGGCATTTTTGATTGCATTAAATGCTTGCAATTGTAATGTATTTAAAGTTGCAAGTCTTTCTTCTGTTCTTTCTCTTTGTAGTTGAGTGTCATAGTCTTCAAAGTTTATGTCATCTATGAGACCTGGATCTGGCAGTTTAAAACTTGCACAACTTAATCCATGAGTTAGAAAGACCTCTTGGATTTCAATTAATGCTTTTAATTGTGCAATAGGCTCATTGGATCGTTGCAAAAAGTCTTCAGCCACATTTGTTTTAAATCTGTCCCACAAAGCGAATGCATTTGGAGCATTTGAGAAGATACAAATGAATGTAAATTGTTCCCTGATCTGCCGTGGCATTTGACATAGTGCTGCTTCTTCTAGACATCTTTCCCATTCTGTATCATCAGCTAGGAAGTTTCTGTGTTGCGCAGCTAAATGAAATGATTAATAAAGTATGTCATTAACAGTTCTTAACTGTTCAAAACTTTGTGCACCAGGAACATTTAGAAGTAGTAATCGTAAGCAGAAACTTTCAAGGTCTCTTGGACTTATAGTGTAAATTCTTGGGATTATTTTATTTCCACGACTTTTGCATTTTCGCCATAATCCATTAACGAAAACATGTCAATATATAACAATTCCCTTGCCTCTAAGTCAGTAGAATATAACTGAAACCATGCAGTTAGTGTAGTTTAGTGATGCTCACTTTGTGCCAAAGCAGCAAAATGTCTTTGTGGCAAATGTACAGCTAATGGATATACTGCATTTTAGTGATCATGCATTTCAAATTTTAGAAGACGCCACATTGCTTCTGGCGCACATAGTAAGCATCAACAAGAGATGCAAGTTCATCATGTACTAACTCACTGTGTTCGTTATCTTCCCCACTTTTGACCACTACAGTAGCTGCATCATAGCCTTTGTAAATATATTTTGTGACAGGCTGGCTGCCACTTCCAGGGTCAATGGGGTTGACCGTCTCTGTAATGAAGTATCTCAGGAGGCGTTGTAGCTTTAAGGAGCTTTACTGAAAACTTTGTCAGCAGGTACAAACAAAAAAGAATACAAAACAAAGCCTAGCTTTCCTTGAAGCACTAACTAAACAGAAATAGCAGTTTTCCTCACTAGCATCAACTAATGCAAAAATAAAGCGTTCATGTATACAGGCCTGTAAGTTTTCTGTTGCAAAAGTCTGTGGGTTTGCTTCAGCATGCAGAGCTGTCTCTCCTGGCTCTCAGTCCAGACTGAACCCACCCTGCTGAGTGCTCAGTGGTCCTTTTAAAGGCAGAGTGCAGCTGGGCTTGATTAGTCTGTTGCAGGAGGCTTAACTCTTTCACTCCCATGGGGAAAAAGGGCTCTTGTATGATTCTATTACAATTTGTAGACATATTTAATGGATTTCACAGAAGTGCAAGCTTCCACATTAATGTGTGCATTATACTTCATAAGTAAATGTGGATTATATGGTACGACATATCTGTTGTCTATCCTTTTTTACACGAATAATGGCAGTTTTTCATTCTCCTCTTCTATATAATGGATAGCCATCACAATTTGCATAAGTTTTGTCTCGATAATCTTTTGGAAATTATTTAGTACATTTCTTATTTTCCATACATGGTGACTGGGGATTATTATCTCCACACGGTCCATGAATCATACGTTGAGTTACAATCTCATACAATAATTACTAAATCCACTTTGTCACCAGTATCCAATTTATCTTTCTCTTGAAGGATTCTAAGTATAAACATAAGTCAGACATTTGCCAAATAACTGAGTTATGGTTATGTCATGGATTAATTCATTTAATTTGATTTTAAAGGCTCTTGCCACTAAATCTGGTCTATCAGAAGGAGTTTGCCCAATTAGCAGATTGTGCGTAATCTCTGGCCATTGTTGATTACATGTAAATGTAATAAATAAATCTGGTTTGCTAAATTTAGTTACAATAACCATGGCATCATTGTATCTTTCTCGCATATTGCGAGGAGATCCCTGGAAAGAAGATGGTAAAATGATGGCTTTGCCAGCTGGCACCTCTCTGGTTGTAGCAACCTCAGCAACATAATCCATTAATCCGCAATACTGTTCTACACATAGTTTATCTTGATGATATTTGATGAAGTTGAAATTATTTGCCTCAACTTACAAATATGAATCAATGATCCATTGTTGTGTCAGTTTTCCACCACATAAAATAAGATTGAATCCATCTCGAATGGCAATTTGAGCGACTTTAAATTCAAGCATGGAAATATTGTTTCTCACACATACTTTTGAATTTGGGTAACTCTGAAGAGTTCATTTGGGTTGCCAACCTGCTTCCCCATGTGGGAGAAATATGGTCAAAGATATGTCATTGGATCCAAATTGGTACTTAAGATACTTATATTAATGAAAGGTTGTTCCTCATTTCTGGGATATATTCTAATATCTCTCTGAAATGGTGGTTCTCCTTCGTCATTTTGAAAGACCATTGCAACCTCATTTGATGTTGGCAAGTTATAACGCCGTTTATCAGTCGTATGTCTATCTCTTTTAAGCACCATATTGACCTTTGGGACTGGCAATTGATGTACCATATATACTCGAGTATAAGCCGAGTTTTTCAGCCCTTTTTTTAAGGCAAAAAAGGGCCCCCTCAGCTTATACTCGAGTCACTCTCCCCCCGTGTCACTCTAACCCCCCCGTGTCTCTCTAACCCCTGTATGTCTCTAACCCCCCCGTGTGTCTCTGTGTCTCTAACCCCCCGTGTGTCTCTGTGTCTCTAACCCCCCCGTGTGTCTCTGTGTCTCTAACCTCCCTGTGTGTCTCTCTACCCCCCCGTGTCTCTTTCCCTCCCCCCGTGTCTCTTTCCCTCCCCCCCGTGTCTCTTTCCCTCCCCCCGTGTCTCTTTCCCTCCCCCCTCCTCAGCATAAACCTCCCTCCTCCACCTAAACCCCCCTAAATACCTCCCCCCTCTCCCCTCACTTTCTTGCTTGTGCTTCGGCCTTCGCTCCTTGACCCGGCGCCGGCACGTATGTGACGTCACATGCACGCTGCGTCATTAGCATATACCGGGTTGAGGGGTTGAGGATGAGGAGGGCGGCACCCGGTATATGCTAATGACGCCGCATGCATGTGACGTCACATGCGCGCCAGCGCCGGGTTAAGGAGCGGAGGCCGGAGCACAAGCAGGTAAGTGAGGGGAGATGGGGGAGGTATTTAGGGGGGGTTAGGTGGAGGAGGGGGGTTGAGGGGGGTTTAGGTGGAGGAGGGGGGTTAAGGAGGTGGGTTGGGGTTGAGGGGGGTTGAGGTTGAGGAGGGGGGTTGAGGGGGATTGAGGTTGAGGAGGGAGCTTGAGGATGAGGATAGGGGGTTGAGGAGGAAGGTTGAGGAGGGGGTTGAGGATGGGGGGTTGAGGAGGGGGTTGAGATTGAGGAGGGAGGTTGAGGAGGGGTTTGAGGATGAGCAGGGAGGTTGAGGAGGAGGGGTTGAGGAGGGGGGTTGAGGATAAGGGGTTGAGGAGAGAGGATGAGGATGGGGGGTTGAGGATGGGGGGTTGAGGATGAGGAGGGAGGTTGAATATAACTGAAATATAACTGAAGCTCAGTA
This sequence comes from Discoglossus pictus, assembly GCA_027410445.1. Classification (NCBI taxonomy): domain Eukaryota; kingdom Metazoa; phylum Chordata; class Amphibia; order Anura; family Alytidae; genus Discoglossus; species Discoglossus pictus. The sequence goes on from CM050166.1 coordinate 230,418,651, forward strand.
ATTTAAATGCTTTTTCCTAAAATGATGTCCTGTACTTTTATACAGGCCTATTTAATTGGGCAAATCGCAATAGAATGAGTCCCCATGTGTTTTATCTTAATTTTTGTGCGCTACTGTTGTCATTAAGTGTTTAGAATATGGAGTTGGGCTTACACGTTTGTGCAGTAAAAAGCGTATAAATCTTTAAAGTGTGTGTATGTTAACCATTTTATTTTTATAATTTTGTGTACAACATAGTTGGCATTAGCTCTATTTATTTATTTTTGTTGTTGTTGAGCTCCTGTTTTGCATGTGGCAATGTTGTTATTATTGTTTTCCGGGTTTTAGGGTTAGACTTATATTGTTAGTTAGGTTGGTATACGTTTGCAGAAAGTGAAGCAAAAAACAGGATAGGTCCTTCTATTTGATATGTGTAAATATCAGTATTTTATTAGTTGTTTAACATGTAATACTATACCTCTTTGATTGAAATCTGTTGTGTTGAAATTGCTGTAGCAATGCAGAGAGTCTTCAGGCAGTGTCTGTTGAGACTGAAAGAGAGAGATGCAAAAGTTGCATTAAAATGTAACTAATTCATATTTTTTTAATAAGAGCATGTAAAACAGGATCTAGATTTTTAATTAGTATCTATTGATTGAGGTTTAGGTTATGGTGTTAGGCTTAGAGAGTGGTGCATATGTAAGAGAATAGCTGGTTGGATGTGTTGTAGTATCTTGTTTTCTGTGCAGAACTGTTGGCATTATAGGTTTAGGTTGTGGGTTTGGTGTTATAGGTTAGGGCACACAAAACACTATTATTTTTCTAATTTTGTATGAGTTACTAATATTTAGAGTTTGGTGCAGAGAAAATAGAATGCGTTCTTTCATTTTGTATGTGTTTTGAATCCTGTTTTGTGTACACCATTGTTAACCTGATATGTTGAGGTTCTGCTGTTGGCCTTTTAGGTTAGGGCACATGAAACATATGTTGTAATTGTAGTTTGGTTTTTGTAACAATATTTTTTGTACTATCCTATTTTGTGTACACCACTGTTGTTATTAGAGGATTAGGTTCTGGGTTTAGGCTTATAGTTTATGGCACAGAAAACAGGCTTTATTCTTCAATGTCGTTTGTGTTAAGATTTTTTGTTTGTACTATCCTATTTTGTGTACACCACTGTTGTGATGATAGTTTTAGGTTGTGGATTTCAGCTTATAGGTTAAGGCACAGAAAACAGGATTTATTGTTCAATTGTGTATGTATTACCAATATTTGTGATACTATCCTGTTTCGTGAACGCCAGTGTTGTCATTAGAGGTTTAGGTTCTGGTTTTAGGCTTAAAGGGTTGGGGCACACAAAACAGGATTTATTGTGATATTTTGTATGTGTTAACAATATTTGTTGTACTATCCTGTTTTGTGTACACCACCGTTGTCATTAGAGGTTTAGGTTGTGGGTTTAGGCTTATAGGTCCGGGCACAGAAAACAGGATGTATTATTCAATTTTGTATGTATTAGCAATATTTGTGGTACTATCCTGTTTTGTGTACGCCACTGTTGTCATTAGAGGTTTAGGTTCTGATTTTAGACTTATAGGTTAGGGCACAGAAAACAGGAATTATTCTTAAATTTTGTATGTGTTACCATTATATTTAGTAGTATCCTGTTTTCTGTAAGCCACTTTTGGGATTATAGGTTTAGGTTATGGGTTATGCTTAGAGCTTGGTGCAGACAAAACAAGATTCATTGTTCTATTTTATACTGTATATATTAACAACATTTGTCGGAGTATCCTGTTTTGTGTGCAGCATTATTGTTGGTTGTGTTTTATTTATTTATTTTAGTTTTTCATTTTGACATTGGCAGACAGCAAACAGGATAGGTGTTTCTTTTTTTTCTACTTGTTATACTATACCTTGGTTGACTTATTAGTTGTGTTGTGAGGGTCCCCTGCTGCCAATGTTCCTGCGACAATCTTCAGGCAGTGTCTGTTGAAAAGGAGAAAGAGGAATGTTTTTTTTGTGTAATCTTCTTTTTGTGAATGAAATGTATTTTTGTATATTACCTGTTCTTTCTTTGTCGTGAGTGAAATTCTGCAGATTTCACAGTGCGTCTGAAACCGTGCAGCGCTGCAAATTATTCAGTGATGTTGTTGAGGCAGAGTCTTGGAAATGTGAAGAAAAGGGAAATATTAAAATGCATCATGAATATGTATGTGTGCATATTTTGTTTGGTAAAAGGCAATATTTTTTTTAAAAATAGATATGACTAAAATCTGTATAACTTTTTTTTTTTTTTAATTGACATTATTTTAGGGCATATAGGCATATATGTGTGTTTGAAATGTTATGATACATGTATACGGTTGTTGTTGGCAATATTTGAAATTAAACCTTTTTTTTTTTTTATGGATTTATTAATGAATTAAATGTATTATAGCTTACCTCTTTGTTGTAATTTGCAGATTGTAAGCTTCTAAAGTGATAATGAAGTTGCTTCCGAAGTAACGCCACCAGTGAAATGTCCAGTCACATTGTTCATCGCCTGAGGAGAAATGTAGAAATTTCTGGAAAGTGTGCAGTATTTATAGACTTCGAGGTGAAGTAAAAATCGTTAGAACGCAATGCGCATGCGCTATTTGCGTTCCAGCCATCAATTTGTGTTCCATCCGCCCTTGCTGTGGGTAATGTTTTTTTGTTTTTTTGTGTTTACTTTTTGTGTTTTGAGTATTTTCCGATGTGCCCGGTTTGTCCGTTAAGGACATATTTTTGCGAGTCCATAATGGTTTTACGGGTTTTTGTTTTTTTGTTGTAAGGCTGCAAATGTTTTTTTGTTCCTAAGTCCCGCGGGTCGTATTTTTTTGTGTAAGTCCGTAGTTCGTCATTGCGTGTTTTGGCGTCATTGCGTGTTTTTGTTTTCAAAGTGCAGCGTGTGTGGGCGTTTGTAAGCGGTTGTAGGGCGCCGTAGAGCCTCCACTTCTGCAAATGCGGCCCCTCGCTTTGCGAGTGTCCGCATTTGCGGACCAAAAGTCGTAGCGGGGTGTTGGGATGAGCGCCTTCAACGCTCATCTCCACCAGCGCAAGGAGCACCTTTGGCACTCCTTGCTGGCAACTGCGGCTCTCGCTTCGCAAGGGCCGCAGTTGTGGGATGCTCGCTACGCGAGCCCGCAAGCGTTAGCAACAACCCGCTTGCTGACAACTATATATGTGATATATTTGTATATATATATGCAGTATATATAAATATTTTTGTAATTATATATATATATTATATTTATTCTATATTATATTATATATATATATTCTATATTATATTATATTATATATATTCTATTTATATATTTTATTTATTATACATAAAAGTAATAAGATATAACGGGGTGAAAAGCTCAGTCGTGGAATTAGTGAATGGAGGGTCTCAACAAAAATCGAAATTTGGCCATGCCCACATGTGGAGGGGCCCCAAATTTGTACCAGGGCCCTCCATTCGAAAGCTTTGCCACTGTGTAGCAGGTCTGAACTCTCACTTACACGCACAGTGACATCAGAAATTCAAAGGTACAGCATCCTAATTATGGGTCAGCCTACACCTCATCCAGCCAATGCTGAGAGACTATATAAATCCTTTTTGTCCACTAGGACATTAGTAATTTGCTTTGCTCAGCTTTATTCATTGGGATATTTCTGATTGATCTGCTGTTGCTGATCTTTGCTTGTTCATTTATATTGATCTCTGGCTCTGCGACCTCCTTTGGCATGGTCTTTCTACACCCTGACCTTGGCTTTGGTTTCTTGTATATGCCTTTCTGCCTTTCAGGCCCTTTGCTGTACTGCATACCCCTGGACATGCTCACTGCCACCAGGCATTGTCCCAGCTGCTAATGTTTGACAAACTTAGAAGAAAATGCAACAAAAATGAAGATTGTCATATCCAAAACAATAATGTTATTGTTTTGGACATAACAACAAAGGTCTTCTATGTTAATGCCATCTTCAACAGCCTACAGCTCCTACAATTTGTGATCCGGTTATTAGGGATGAGGACAGTTTTTTTTACTACAATCAATACAGCACATAGAGACGTGCATTAAATCATGTCTAAAGCTTGAGCTATTCTTCTGAAAGACACTTAAAAAAATCAGAAACAAAAATTAATTTAAGAGTTTAAACAGCAAATAACTACCTAAATCATTTGGATTAATAAAATAAACATTCTATATTTTCAACTTTTCCCTGTTAGCTCAGTTTCTAAAATTATCTATAACATATATCTTGGGCTAAGGGAAGAGAAACTATTGAGATTTGTTTAAAGACTTAGGCCCTCATTCTATTATCGGCCGTAAATCGTCCGCAAAGCTGCGATTCCTTGCGGGGGTCCCGTTACCTTGCAATTCAATTATACGGCGCCGCAAGGCTATCCCCTTACGGCCGGCCGTATATCTTGCAACCGTAAGCTCAGAAATCTTTAAATGCAAAAATAAATTCAAGACAGCACTGTAAAGCTCTGTAAATGCTAGGGATCATAATGGGGGACATGAGGATTAATAGCAACCCCCTCTCAAGCTTGCACATCAGCCCAAATCCGAGATTACATTAACTGTTTATTTTCCGGCCGCAGCGAGGTGCTCCAAGCCCTCTGGACTTTTTACATGGATATGTGACATAAATTTTAAAAAAAATTATTTACGGATTTGAGTGTAGGGGAATGTTGTGCTATTAATGCTAACACCTACAATCCCTTTATAGTCTCCTCAGAGTGCAGGATGGCTTTATTATGTGCTTATTTGTGTGCCTGCGGGACCTTTTTGCTGCAAGTAAGCTGCGGCTCGGTTTTAGCCTTGCAGAGAGGGTTCCCAGAGCAATTGAATAGCAACCAGGATTTTCTTGCGGCCGAATCTCTTGCGGCCGTTTAAGATCAAAGGCTTTCCTCCGGCACGTGCGGCCGCAAGGGATAGCAATGCGGCCCCGCATTTCCTACGGCCGATAATAGAATGAGGGCCTTACAGTATATATAAAAAGCTAATTTAAAACATTTGATATATTTTTGAATAAAAAGGGCATTCATGTTTATCCTGGATAACTAGTGAAGGAGGGATATTGATCCAGAGTGTAATCCTATATCTGGATTGTTTTTTCCTTATGAGACAATTGGCAATGTTTCAATGGATTTTTTTTCTTTTTGCCTTCCTCTGCATGAATTAATATTATTATTATATTTATTTGTAACGCTCCAACATATTCCATAGCGCTGTACAGGGGTTAAGTACACGGCAAAGACAAAATACACAGCTTATAAAGAAGGGAGTGCCCTGTTTTTGAGCTTAAAATCAAATGTACATAGAGCTTGTTTCCAAGGCACCGACACAAGATTGAAAACTCTCAAATTTACAATCTAACAGCCTTATTAAATTGCGATTCAGCAAATTTAAAAGGGCTCTATATAAGCACAGAGTATATTTTTTTACAGAAGTTTTTCACTTCACTTTCTTCACTAAATAAAAACTTCTGTAAAAAAATATGCTCTGTGCTTATATAGAGCCCTTTTAAATTTGCTGAATTGCAATTTAATAAGGCTGTATGGGTTTAGGTGTGATACAAGAGGGTGACAAATGCAAAATGGCAGCGTGAAAGCAATTTGTTCAGTCAAGTGGAGGTGTCTGTGTGTTGTACTGTAGATTGTGGGTGTAAGTGTTATTAAGCTGTGGAGTGTGCAATTGTGCATATTAAGGCTGAAGGTGATACGATTTTTAATAATTAATCCACATACTACAAGGATCAGAGGAGATCTAAAAATGTTGAACTTCATGGACTACAAGTTTTTTTTTTTTTAAGACTCAATTACTATAAAATAGAAACCAATGTTCTCTCCCTGTCCAAAGTTATATAACTATCTAAGAATTAGATGTTTTTTATTTAGTTGGGAATCTCAATCCTAAGTGAGCTAGCTGTTCAGTTTAAAATTGGCCTTTTGCTTTTTGTGTCAACGTTTATTGTCAGGACGCTATCTAAGCCGTAAAATTAAAGGAAATGTTACAATTCCTATGGAACACTATCAAATCAGTATTGAATACATCACATTATCTCAGTATGGGAGAACAATGTTGTAAACTTGTAAACCACTAGTATTTGGCTCTTACTACCCTAGAGCCAAAATGTAGACATGGTAATGGTGAATGCTGCAGAAAATGCAGGAGGGAAGGGAATATGCTTCACCTTTAGTGGGAACCTTTGAGGGAATGCTTCAAGGTGATTTATGCTATATATGGAATTTTACTCTCCATGTCTCCAGATTTGGCACAGACTTAAAAGAATGTTGCCACGTATATTGATGGAGAGAAAGAAGAAATCTGAAAAATACTGGATATAAATTATAGCTATGAATGAATATACTGTATATATACAATGAAGTCATGTCAAGCATGACTTGATTATTTCTCTAGAATATTTCTGGTTGAGAATAGTTTTAGTTCAGCAAACTGTAGAAGTATCCTGGGTAATTAATTTTTTACATTTTTTTCTGGTCTTTATTCCCTTTAATTTATATACATTTCCTTCTTTAGGGACACAGCATATTGTGTTATGTGATCGTAAATTGGTTGCTTGTTTGAGTCTTAAACTTTTTTTCCTTTTAATACTATTTATATATATTTGTCTTTTTTATTCAATGTAACCTGTTTATACTTATACTGTAAATATATAAATACTTATAAAAAAAACAAATGAAAAATAAAATAATAAAAGCATCTAATAAGTGAACACATAATAGATATTAACAGAAGTTTAGGAAAAAGATTCAAGGGTTCCCTGACTTACCTGCCATCCAGGAGTTTGTGTGAAGTGTGAAAAGCTGGGGAACCTCTTGGTAGGCAAAGATTAGATGGGGCATCAATTTCTCCCAATCCTCCATGAAGGTTTTAAGCATGGCTTTCAGGTTACAGCTGCATCTTTCACATAGTTCATTAGTTTGGAAGTGATAGTGGGAGGATTGTTTGATCCTACAATGTTGCCACAACTGATAAGTTAATTCTAAAATAAATTATTTACCTCTGTCGGACAGGATCTCACTGGCGAAGCCCACCTTCATGAAGATCATACCCAGAGCATCAGTCAATGTTCAAGCTGTAATCAGAGAAAGAGCCACAGTTAAGGGTAGTGGGTAGCATAGTGCACCAACATGAGGATATAGTGCTTACCGATGTGTTACCCGTAGACAAAGGTTCAATGAGGTGTATAGCAATATGTTGAAAATTAGTCTCTATAATGGACAAAGGCTTCAATGGCGCCTGGACCACTCACCCCATATGGCTAAGGCTCTGAAAGGTGTCATAGTAGTGGGAGACATCCCTAGACATCCAGGACCAGCAGAAGGCCTGGGCCAGCCGTTGACAGGTGCATTATGTGCCCAAGTTTCTAGCTAAGGGTATGTTGTGGACAATTCCTAAAATAATAACCCAGGCTAGTGTTATTGGCAGCTTTTCAAGTCTACTGCTTGCTGTCAGGATGTGTAACCAGATATAGCATGCCCTTTACCCAAACGTATCTATGCTGTTCTGGTCCTACTTCCCCTATGTCAGCCTTAGCTTTAACAACAGCTAAGTAAGGGTCAGTGACTAACTCTTCCATAAACTCATGGGGATCAAACCATGGCTCACTATTCTCCACAGCAGTTAAGGCACTCACCAAGGTTAATGGATCCAGGGTATCTGGGACCTCCTCTGAGGTTGTGACTTCAGAAGAGGACAGTTGAGCTGATTGAACCTAGGTAAGCTTCCAAATAAGTTCAGAGTAAATATCCATAGAAGCCTTAGTCAAACTCGGATCTGTCTGTATACGTCTCCAGAGTGATAGCATAATGTGTCAAGAGCTCTCTTTTGATTTTCAGCCACATCTCGTGGTATAACCAGATAAGCTACAGTGGCTTAACCGCTCAGTGGTCCCATTATTACTGGTATCCATTCAGATTGGTCAATAATGTGCAGCTCTCATTGTCTTTCAAAATCCTATAAAAATCCATCAAAATCTTGTGGCTTTTATCAAATAATTTTAAGCTATGACTCACTGCTGCTGTCTAAGGAGGTGAAGGTGCACTTCTGCCAGAGCTCCATGCTCTTTCACCCTAAGTTCTTTGCTGTTAGGGCCATTAGATCCACCTCAGCTTCTGCATTTATATACATGTATTCAGAGGCAGAGCTATCGTCGGTTCAAACTGTGAAAATGAGCCTCTGAGGGGCCCTGTCGACCTCCTATGGCCCCTGTGGACCACTCATGTGGCCACTGTGGGTCCTCTGTGGCCTCCACAGCTCTGCTGTGGCACCCACGGCCCTCCAATGACACCCACAGTTTCTCAGTGGCTCCCTTGTGCACGTGTGGCCCCTGCTGCCCTCCCTTGGCCCCCATGGGTCCTTGGGGCCTGCAGAGGTCTTCTGTGGTCCCCCCGGCCCCTGTGGCCCTCGTTGTCCCCTGTGGCCTCCTCTGGTCCTCTTTGGCCCCCGCAGGTCTTCTGTGGCCCCCTTTGGCACCACCAGATAAGCTACAGTCGCTTACCCGCTCATTGGTCCCATTATTACTGGTACCCGTTCAGATTGGTCAATAATGTGCCGCTCTCATTGTCTTTCAAAATCCTTTAAAAATCCATCAATATCTTAAGACTTTTATCAAAATGTTTTAAGCTATGACACACTGCTGCCAGAGCTCCATGCTCTTTCATCCTCAAGTTCTTTTGTTAGATCCACCACAGCCTCTGCTTTATATACATTGTTACGCCTGCCAGATTTGGGGGACCACGCTCACCCCAATTCTCTCTCTTTGGGTCGCAACTGTTTGTTCAGATCTCAACACCAGCAGACACTTCAGATGACAGCAACCTTTCTGAAGAGACAGGCACCATCAGACCCCTTTTCTTAGGATCTAAGTATCACACACCATGTACCTTTGATTAGTACAATCAGACACTGACACCAGCTTTGTTTAGTGTGTCCAAAATCAGACTGGTGCTTCTTTATTGTTACAGAGATATCTAAAAACACACAAAGATCTCACTCCCCCCACATGCCTAACCCCTCCTCTTGTGGGCAATAGCTTGTTACACTCTCACCATCTGGGAGAGGTCTATCTCATGATACATCCCCCAGTTGCCAGATCTCAAATTACAGGGTTATAAAACTAAACTCTCCCCTTCCAGAGCAGTAACACTTGGCCGATCGCAGGGCCATATAAATTCTTTAAAATATTTTCCTTTGTATATCCCAGATATGGCTGTTAATCAAGTTGTTAGTACCTTCTAACCACACATATAATAACTGATGAACCCCAAACAGTCCAGTGGGGCCTCCTGTTCATAACATACATGTAGTCAGAGGCGGAGATATCGCTGGTGCAACCTGTGAAAGTCACAGACTTTTAAGGGGCCCTGTGGACCTCCCGTGGCCCCTGCGGACCACACCTGTGGCCCTGTGGGACCTCTGTGGCACCCACAGCCCTCCAATGCCCCCACAGGTTCTCAGTGGCCCCCTTATGTGTGTGTAGGCCCTGCGGCCCTCCCATGACCCCAACGGGTCCTCATGGCCCCCAGAGGCCTTCTTTGGTTCCCCCAGCCCCCTGTTGCCCTCATGGATCCCCTGTGGCCTACGATGGTCTTCTTTGGCCCCCACAGGTCTTCTGTGGCCAGCTATGGTACCCGTGCACCCCCTGTGGCCCCCACAGCTGCTTATGGCCCCCGTGGACCTCCTGTGAGTCCAATGTAACCCCTGCAGCCCCTTATGGCCTTCTGCAGCCTACCTCAGCCCCTATGTTCCCCCTCAGCCTTATGTGGCCCCTCGCAGACCTCTGCGGCCTCCCTAAGCCCCCTGTGGCCAGCTGCAGGCCCCTGTTGCCTCTCTTGGCCCCATGTGGCCCCCTTAGTCCCTTCAGGCTCCTGTGGCCCCTACAAACCTCCTCTGCCTTTTGAGGCCCCCTTAGTCCTTGCAGGACCCTGTGGCTCCCCGTGGACATCTGTGGCCTGCTCAGCCCTCAGCCCCATGGACCTTACTCACCCCAGGAAGTGGTGTGCAGCATCGGGCAGGTAAGAAAGTATTTATATAGGTGTATATATACATGTATAGAAGCATATGTAAATATATACGGGTATTTGGTATATATACTGTATATATATATATATATATATATATATATATTTATACAGTATATATAAATATATATATATATATATATATAAATATGTAGTAGTGTCTGTATATATATATATATATATATATATATATATATCTATATGTTATATTTATATGTACACTTATATATAAATATATATATATATATATATATATATATATATATATAGACACAGACCCGTACAAACACACACACACATATATATGTGTATATATAAAAATATATATATATATATATATATATATATTCTTACTGCTGCCCAGAATATCCCACAGAAGTCCACCTGAATGCAGTTTTAAACCAATCTAAGGTAATTTCAGAAGAACAGCTTCTAGCCAGATCCATATCTACCACCACAATGGACTATTTAATATTATTAATTTCTGTGTTCTGATAATCACTGAGACTTTTTTTGTTAGATTTTACTGCTATTGTCATGATCTATTGCTGTTATTTATAAACCAGATATGTTCTGTTTTCATTCATCTCATTTATTGCCACTATATCTCCACCCACTCAAATAACTCCTTCTCTTTCCTGTCTTATAGATATCTTAAAAATATACTGCTGCCCAGAATATCCCTCAGAAGTCCACCTGAATGCAGTTTAAAACCAATCTAAGATATCTTTAAAACATACTGCTGCCCAGAATATCCCACAGAAGTCCACCTGAATGCAGTTTTAAACCAAACTAAGGTAATTTCAGAAGAACAGCTTCTCGCCAGATCCATATCTATCTCCATAATGGACTATTTAATATTATTAATATGTGTGTTATAAAAATCACTGAGATAGCCTATTTTCTGTTAGATTTTACTGCTATTGTCCTGATATATTGCTGTTATTTGTAAACCAGGTATCTTCTGTGTTCACTCATCTCATTTATTGCCCCTATATCTCTACCCACTCAAATAACTCCTTCTCTTCCCTGTCTTATATATATCTTTAAAACATACTGCTGCCCAGAATATCCCACAGAAGTCCACCTGAATGCAATCCCATTCCTGCCCCTCTACCCACCCACCACTGTTTACACTTAATATATTGAGGCATACTAATTACCTGCACCTGTTCAGTCAGCAACATCTGCTTATTACCTCTAACACCTCCTCCCCCCCCCCACACACACTCTAACAATGTTTCCTCTTACTTCCCTCTTCCTTGTCATCTCCTGCCTGTTTCTCAGTCTATCCCTAATTACTCCAATTCAAGTTTCAAACTGCATAACCATTCACCCTCCCTGCTCTCTTCCCCTCTTCTTTGCTCCCACTCTCCTTCCTCCAGTCTCTATCTCCTCCCTTTTCAATAATCAATCAGCAGAAACACTTCTGTAAGGCCTACTTTAACCTCCTCTCTCTTTCATTGCTCATTTTACTGGTTGCTGGAGATAAATCTCTTAAACCAGGCCCTTCACCCATTCCTACCTTTTCTCAATCACGCTCAGCCCATAGACCAACAAACACTCAAAACCCTCATAACTTAATACCCATCACCTGTCACAATTCCTCCACTTCACCCTTCTCATGTGCACTCTGGAATGCTAGGTCTGTTTGCAACAAACTCACTTACACTCCTGACCTATTCATCTCCAACTCCCTCAACCTTTTAGCTATCACTGAAACCTGGCTCTCCATCTGACACTGTCTCCCCTGCGGGACTATCATATAATGGCTTACATTTCAGTTACACACCTAGACCAAGGAATAAGCAAGGTGGAGGCGTGGTCATATTACTTTCCACCTGCTGCTCATTTAATTGCATTCCCCCAGTTCCCTCTCTCCAGCTCTCTTCTTTCGAGGTTCACACTATCTGCCTTTTTTCAAGCATCTCAATGCGAGTTGCTGTCATCTATCACCCGCCTGGACCTGCCTCTCAATTTCTGGGTAATTTTGCTTGGCTCCCTCATTTTCTCTCTTCTAACATACCTGCACTTGTTATCTGTGATTTCAACATTGCCACTGACATTCCCACTTCTCCCACAGCCACAAAAGTACTTGCACTTACCTCTTCCCTTGGCCTTTCTCAATGGACAGATTACCCTACCCACCACGATGGGCACTCTCTTGACCTAATTTTCCCCAATCACTGCTCTATCTCCAATCTTATCATCTCCCCACTCCCTCTTTCTGACCACCATCTCCTAACCTACAGCCTAACAACCCCTGCCAATATCTGCACCTTTCCGCACCCAGCTACCAGAACCCACAGAAACCTGCAGGCACTTAACCCACAACATCTTTCCAATTGACTGCAACCCCTTCTCAGTTCCCTCTCTTCCCTCACTTGCCCTGATATTGCCACCACACAATACAACTTGATGCTAACTTCCAGCCTTGACACACTTGCCCCCTTTGCCACTGGTAGACGCCCTCGCCCTCACCTACAACCATGGCACACCAGACAAACACACAACATCCAGAAGTGCTCCCGCACTGCTGAACGATTATGCAGGAAATCTTGCACCTCAGCTGATTTCCTTCATTACAAGTTTATCCTATCACTTTGCACTCAACCTGGCCAAACAGCACTACTTCTCCACATTAATATCAACTTTGGCCTCCAACCGCAAACGTTTGTTCTCCACTTTCAACACTCTCCTCTGCCCTCCCCCACCTCCCACCCCTTCCTGTCTTACAGCTGAATACTTTGCTATCCACTTTAACAGAAAAATTTAAAATATTAAAAATGAACTATTCTCTCAATGTGGCCAGAGTCATATCACACCTTCACCTCAACATACCAATAGCATCCTACCTGCACCCTTCGCCAAACCTATATCCAATATGAACTCCCTTGACCTTGCAACTGAGGATAAAGTTGCTAGCCTTCTTTCAACCTCCTGTCTTACAACCTGTCCATATGATCCTATTCCATCACAGCTGATCCCCTCCCCTCTCTTATCCCAACCCTTAAACATCTATTCAACCTATCCCTAAAAACTGGCAAGTTTCCATCACCTATGAAACATGCCATAATTACACCCATTCTCAAGAAACCCTCATCTGTTCCACCTGCTGCATCTAACTACCGCCCTATCGCTCTACTTCCCTTGGTTTCCAAACTGCTTGAGTGCGTCATCTACAATCGCCTTTCCTGATTTATTTCCTCTAACTCTCTCCTTGATCCCTTTGAATCTGGCTTCCGGCCCCAACACTCCACTGAGACAGCTCTAACAAAAGTTACTAAAGACCTGCTAATAACCAAGTCAAAGGGTCATTTCTCTATCCTAATTCTCCTGGATCTCTCTGCTGCTCTCTTCCTATCCAAACTCTCAGCTCCCTAGGCATCAGTGACACTGCTCTATCTATGTTCTTATCCTATCTAGAAAACTGACCATTTAGCATCTCCTTCTCTGGTGTCTCTTCTTCCTCTCGCCCTCTAACTGTCGGTGTGCCCCAAGGTTCAGTCCTAGCCCCTCTTCTTTTCTCCATCTACACATCTGTGCTCTAATTAAATATTTTGGATTTCAATATCATCTCTATGCAGATGACACTCAAATCTACCTCTCTGCACCAGAACTATCACCCTTTCTGCTAGCTCATGTTGCCAATTGCCTCGCTAGCATATCCTCATGGATGTCCGCCTGTCAACTTAAACTCAACATGTCTAAGACAGAACTCCTTGTCTTTCCACCCTCTTCCTCAGCTCCCACCCCTCACTTATGTCTCAATGTTGACAATGCCATCATCTTTCCTACCTCCCAAGCCCGCTGTCTCAGGGTTCTATGGGACCCCGCCCTCTCTTTCATTCCTCACATTCAATCACTGACAAAATCTTGTCACTTTTACCTAAAAAATATCTCCAAGATATGTCACTACCTTACACAAGACACAACAAAAATTCTAATTCACTCTCTCATCATATCTCGCCTTGACTACTGCAACTCTGTCTTCGCTGGCCTTCCTATCTCCTGTCTCTCTCCACTCCAATCCTTATTAAACGCATCCGCTAGACTCATTTACCAAAATCAACGCACAGTGTCCACAGCACCTCTCTGTCAGGCACTCCACTGGCTTCCCATAGCCTCCAGAATAAAATTCAAAATTATGACCCAAACATATAGATCCCTCCACAATAGTGCACCCTCCTACATGCCCAAAATGTATTTTTGCAACCGGGCCTCCCATGCACTAGCTCTGCCACTGCATGTATTATATGCATTATATGTTGTATATAAATTACATACTGTACATATATCCACTCTGTGGATATACCCTGGGCAGAGCAGTCACTTTTTTTTTTATCAGTGTATAATTTCATACTCTACCTCCATTTACTCTTCTCAGGGCCTTTCACTGTGAGGACTGATTCCTGAAGTGGTCAAACCAGCTTCTGGCTGTCTTTTGCAATGCAGCGTAGTTCCTGTACCATAGTGGCCCTTGTTTTAGACCCAGCCATTTCTACTCCTCAAAGCAGGATTTGCTCTCGTAGCTCAGACATAGTTATTTTGTCATATTATGCCTTTATAGCAAAATAATTGCCTTGTTTTGCCATGAAGAACCTACTATATATCACAGAAGTAAGCCATCTAGACCAAGTTGCAAGGAATCCCACTGATTAGACTCTAGTTCTTCTCGGATTCACCTCCCTCAGCAAACTCAATGTCCCTATAACTTTCCCCAATAAAATACACATATACACTAATGTACCTCCAATAGGGTATATGACATTTTTATTTTCAACCAGGGTTAGCCCGCAGAGAGGATTTTAATTAATGCAGTAAAAGGACACAACAATAGCAATGGAATAAAAGTCCCTTCCCAGGGTCATGGGCGGGGGATAATTTAATTAGTACCAAGTACAGTACAGTTAATACACAAAATACAAACAATGGACAAATAGTCTCTTCTTAGAGTCATGGACTGCTGCATTGGGCTTGACCTTAATTATTTATAGGCAGTGACCACATGCCATGATTCCCTGTCACACTAACTCACAGTCCTCAACATCCATCAGTAACAAAAATAAAGGTTTAAACATGACAATCCAGTCTTTAAATGGATAGTGTCCCAAAATGTAATAAATGGGGATTTTAACTTCAGGAGCACACAAGGAGATTGGACAGAACTCAGATCCAGAATTATGGTCTGTGACAATCTGTGACAGACAATAATGAAGTTTCATGCAGCTGGTATTTTGCCCCTAAGCACAGCAAGGAGGATAGTTAGAGAAGCTAAACGTTCTCCAAGGATCACAGTTGAAGAACAGTGTTAGTTGTTTTCACCCTTGGCTTAATACATTTTCAAAATTACAATGAAACGTCACCCCATCTGCTTGAAAAAATGATTTACTTTGTCTTTAAAAATGTTTACCTCTCCGTTTCAGGAGACCCACACAGTCTAAGCTTCAAAACTCCAATGAACTATAAGTGGCAAAATATCTCACAATATCAAAATTATAAATAAATATAAATAAATATACAAAATGTGCCCATGAGTCGTCTTCACTAAAACTGGCTAAAAAGTTTCTATGGGATAAAATCCATGATTTACCCATACATTCAATAAAGTGTTTCTAAAATTGGCTGAACAGAATTTGAATAAAATGTGACCAAATGAGACCCACAATCTCACTGACAAATCTTAAGGTTTCAAACAGATGGGTTAAACCGAAAGACACTTATAAGAACATAAAAAATGAAAATGGAATGGAATACTTAATTAGCCTTAACTATTACAGCATGATTGTGCTGCAATAATAATTATTTAATCCTTTAAGTGTCAAGGGTTGAGAGACTTTTCAAGATCCCAGATGCCAGACACATTTTCATTATTTTTCTATGCATGTATTTAGGCATGATCCTTGTAGGTAATTTGTGGTACAGCTTTTGGTATATATATATATATATATATATATATATATATATATATATATATATAATTATTTTTTTTGCATTATGTGTGAAAAAATAATTAAACTGTTTACAAAACAAAATCTGTTTTTCTTCATGTAAACAATAACATACAGTAAAAAGGTGATGATTTGTTGTGGGGACACCATTTATTCCTCATGCTGATACTGCTAGTGGTTTAACATTTAACCTACTGGTTGCCATTAGGGGAAATACGCATTGGTAGGAGTAAGCTTTAATTTTTAATGGTGGTAGTGGGTTATCATGTATAAAAATGATCTGATTGTCCCCTTGGGTGTTTTCATTTTTATATGTCCTTTGGATCCCCCCTCATATTTATGTGATCTTTCTATCTCCCCTCATGGTGGGCAGTGTATAGAAGTGGTGATGCAAGCTTTGCCTAACACTAGCATTTCCTTCCTCATATGTCTCATGATGTCATGTGAGATTACCCCCAATGACTTGCTATGACAGCAATCAGCAATTGCAGGGGAAAGAGAATGCAAGAGATGGTGAGCATTACATTTTCCAGCACTGCTTCCAAAGGTTGATTAAAAAACATATAAAATGGTCTGATCGTTTGGGGAGGCAGTCAAATAGTGTTTATAGATAAAGCAAAACCAACTGCCACAAATGTTAATTTAGTATTCCCCCAGTGGACATCAATGGGTTAATGAGTAACTCACTGAAGATGCAAATGTAAAGCCCAGTAGGGTCCCTACTACACATAAACAATATTTGATTGTCTAAGTGGACAATCAGACCATGTTTTGCAGTTTAAACTAAGTCCTCTGCAGCTTGTAAAAGATATGCAGTCAGAGGGTTTAAGTTACAAATATTTTTATATTTTAAATTGATTTATTACTGTTTTTTGCAAAGTAATCAGTAAATATTAATATTTACCTTTTTTCTACTGCAGGCCTTAGGGGCAGATGAGGAAGCTCGGCAACCCCAAGTCCTCCGTGTCAGCTCTAGTATAGTCCATGGGGCAGAAATGTGAGGCCAAGCCATATATGGAAGGAGCTAGCTGATTAGATCAGTGTCCTGAAGATTCACGTGAGGGATGTTAGGAGCATCAAGGACTGCTTTGATGACTGCAGGTGCGAAGTGAGGAAAAACGTGTCAGAGGAGGTAGCAAGTACCAGTGAACCTGATGGTGGACCCCTAGCTTCTGTTCACTACACTGAATGGGAGAGGATGCTTCGTCAATAACAGTCACACCGTCCAGTATGGTGGACACTGCACATAGACCATGCCATGTGAATATCATAAATATTTGTCATACCAAAACATACTCAACAATGTACACTACACATCACAACACATGATTGGTCATACATGATAAATAGAGAAAACCAGGCATATAGATAACACAAATCCAGTGTATATGTTGAGCATCAATTAAAGGGATATGGAAGGTTCCTGGATATGCCTAGGCCCCATTGTCCCATAGATAGATCCCCTTCTTGGGACCTCCTCCTGCAGGATCTCGGATTATGGCCACCTGCATCACCTATGCCTCCTCCACTAACACCTCTTCCACCAACACTTCCTCCAGCACAATGGCTTAAATGCGCATTGTAGAGATGACCACCATTGCTGCCACCATCCCAGAATCTCTGAGAATGCCACCACCACCGGTACCACCAATGCAGTTATCACCGGCAGTTGCCAGCTCCTCACCCCCAGGGACATCCAGACAAGTGGTGGAACAGATTTCCCATGTGAGTTTTATAGGGTGCAGGAGAATATCAATGGCTGTGGCAATTATTTTGGTGATATTATTAATATCAATAACCTTTATGAATATAAATTAAAAAATTACATATTTCACATATTTGCCAATTTTGACTAATTTCCAAATTCTTACTACACGATATATTAAGAGCATTGGCCTCATGAAACAAACAGAACTGTATTATGTGAGAATATATTAATTATAAATGAATACAAATAATAATTCAGTATATTTCCATATAATACGTTGTTATAGCCAATTTGTAACATTTATATATTAAGGTACATCAATTATAAAGTGTTAGTTATTATTAAATTGTCCACAGTTTTGATTATCTTGGTATGTTTACAAATATCTATTTATTAAGATATCATACCATCTTAATATTATATGATATAGTCGAATTATAGTATTATCTCTAATTTAGATGTTGTCTCTAATTCAAAGGAGAAAATGTTTTTCATTACAATTAATTATCGAATATATTAAATTTCTATAAAAGCTGATATATTTCGTATTTATAAAATGAATTTGCAAATTATATGTCGACTTATAATTCACAAATTATATGGTATATTGTATTTATCACATAAATATAGATATAGCAATTTATTCTATATTATATTAACAAGATATGTCCTTGATTATAATGAAAAAGAAATAACATATAAAGAAATGTTATAGTTTATATCATACCTGGTTTTTGTACTTGATTTCATCATATGACCCAGCAATGAAGGTCTAGATATTTTCAGAAGTTCTTGGTATATAAGTGTATAAATTATTTTGTTAGTGAGCTGTGGAAGTTTCTTTGCTGAATGCATTTTTGAGTTTTCTATGTGTTTGGGATGTCCCAAATAGTAAGTGTAGTACATTCTTTCTAGGAGTTTCAAAGTTTCTCCTTGGGGTGTGTCTGTCCAGGAGTCTGTGTTTGTTGAGAGATGCGTCGATGTGATTTTCCCTTTTTATCTCTTTGTATTTTTTTCTACAGAATTATTTAAGAGTCAATTAATTTTTTCAAACACCAGAGGGTGCTCTTGAACCTACAAATTACCACTAAGAATTAAAATAAAATCAACTAATGACCCCTTAACCCACTAACTATAAACAAGATATGTCAGTGATAATAGGTGTCAGTTATATAAACCAAATAACAGATTTATATACTGGGAAACAAAAAAGCATTAAGAATACACTTCAGTGAAAATTTATTATTACATAGATATTTTTCAAATGGAAATACATGCATATATATATATATATATATATATATATATATATATATATATATAAATATAAATTTATAGAGCATATAACATATTAATACATTGGATCTAAAAAGAAATGTTAATAATAATTGTCTAACTACAAGATGTCGTCACAGTGTTTGCGTGGTGTGTACGACTTAGCGATGAGCGCCGCAGGCGCTCATAGCTGTAGAGCCTTGCGTAGCGAGGTGAGCCGTTAACCAAAGGCGCTCAATGCAGGCGAGCGTCACGTACTGAAGTGGGCCGTTAAACTCGGAGCACTTAGGCAATGAGTGCCGAAGGCACTCATTGCAGGCAAGCCTCGCATAGCGAGGCGAGCTGTTAATCTCGTAGCACTTAAGGCGCTCAATGCAGGCGAGCTTTGTGTAGCCAGGCGAGCACTATTACAAAAGCCGGAAAATGCTCACGAGACGCGTAACACATTAATAACAATACGACTATACAATGACGCTTTACACAATAAACCAGCGGCTTTGCCTCGCGCACGCAGCCTATTTAGAATGCACAGTTCAAACATTCATTACACTTTATAAGCAGGACACTAACACTCACAATGTATATTGTATGCAGATGCAAAATACAAACAGATTGTTAGCTCTTCAGCTTATTGCTCGCTGCATATATCAAATATAAATAAAGTATATTTATTTATTGCAGAAATAATTATTACTTAATTAATTAATTGAATAAATCATTAATGATTACTTAACTACATATACATAGAACAATATATCTCTCTGAGGACCAAAAGTACACGACATGAAAGGCTCGCAATGAGCGCCGAAGGTGCTCATTGCAAGGCATGCGATGAGCACCGAAGGCGCTCAGCGCAAGCCTTGCAATGAGCGCCGAAGGTCCTCACAGTATAAAACGGTTTCAATTTGTCTCAAACAGCATTCCCATGGCTTCAAATTTTACTGACCGCCATTTTTTGACGGGCAAGTCGCTATTCAGCTTATAATAACCACATAGAATAGAACTTGATTTGTACAAAAGTTCTGACAAGAACATGGTGTCTGGCCTTTCAGTGTATAGGCAAATCAGACAACAGTACTGCGGACCATGTGAAAAATGTACTGTGAAATGAAGAGGCATAACACTTAGATGGGGGCGTTCATGGCCAGATCTCTCCAGACCCTGAATAACCAAACTGCACTAATGCAGATCATGGTCCACCTGCAGCTGAGGGCACTGAATTAATCTTCCACAACTCCAGAACAATCCCCAATCCACCAGTCCCCACAACAGCCTAAACCACTATCCTTTTCCTCAATGCCTCCACCTCCACTTCCACCATCAGCTCTACTTCCCCTAGCATATCCTATAAGAACCTCCAGTGGGAGAGGGCACTGTGACACCTGAGGTGTGCCCTGTGACCAAAAAGAAGAAGAGATAATTTAATCCTTCTCAAACACTTCAATATAAATCTATTGGTCAAAATTCTAACTTGGTTATTCTAGTGTACAGAGTAGGTGATCATGACCTATGTGATAGTGACATATAGTAACTATGTGGCTAGCCATTATTACATAATTGACGATAATCTTATCTGTGGACACGTATGGTTATGGTTATCATTTCACCAATTGATGGTCACTGAGCAATTCAGTTGAAAACAGATGATGTAAACCCTAGTTCATATTTTATTTTATTTACTTCTATTTACAATCTGCTAAAAAAAAATTGCTATTTTATTTTAGGCATCCTATCTGCAGAATATCGCACATGCCATTAATAAACACATATGTCATGTTCTAAGCACTATTGATGTTAAGTTTAATATGTATTAATGCACATATGGCTGAAGAATGGCAAAGTCTTACAATATTATGTTAAACAAACACAGCAGTTATATATGCTTGAGCTAAGCATGTCATCCTTCTTAACAATATGAGACCAGATAGGCTCTTTTAATCTTATTAAAGGATATGAATGCTTATGACCTTTGTCATCTATAATCATGTCTACATGTTTAGACATGATGATATCATAACAAACACAGTTATTATATGATAACACTTGTGTATATTTAACATGTGATATCAATGTTGCTAAACAATATCATTTTGAGACAGTGATAGTACTCTTGGCCTTCAAATTATTATTTCAGCTATGCATTCTTTCTGAGATATCACATCATTATTATTGTTACATATCTACAATTGGTCATGACAAATAATTTCTCATGACAGATTTAGCATTATTTACACTGCTTGTAGATGAACATATACGTCAGTTCATTTTAACAGTATAAGTCAGTTCATTGTAACAGTATATTGTACACTACTGTCAATTGAGCTGTGTCATGTTATTTCAAAAGTTTCCTACTCACGCTGTATTTGTGTACTTGATTTGGATTACATCATGCACAATAATGTTTGCTTGGAATATATAAAGTAATGAATGATGAGATTTCTATTCATGTGATTTTATCAGGATGTGATTGTATCTTTCCATCTAAGCCTTTTATTTTCGAGATCTTATTTTGAATCCGCTGTTTCTTTAGTTTATTAGCCAAAATATTACAAGATTTATTACCTAACATGAAGTAGGTTTGCTGATATTTGTATAGGATATTATCAGCTGATTCTGTAGAATTTTCCTTATTTGACAGTTTATTTAATTGATCTTTACCCCGTGAACTTTATTAGGATTTTTTATATTTATCTTTCTGAGTTTATACAATTTAACTTACAGTAACCTAAGGGGTTTCCCCTGTTGTTTATAAATTCTTGCCGCCCTAGCAATCAGAAGGCCACGTATATATTCCTTATAACAGCACGAGACAGTTGCGGGAGAGTCCACTGATACTTTATTTATTTTGAAATATTCCAAAGAATCTTGCCTCATACATTTAACGTACTCTGGATCTTTAAGTATATTTTCCATCCCCTTTTTTTATTTACAATTGTTATGTCTTCCAGACATAAGCTAATCATGGAGTGGTTCGACCAAGGCATTAACTCAATTTCAGTTTTTTTAACCAAATTGAAAGTATCCAGGTCTGTAAAGATATAGTCAATTCTAGACAAAGTTTGAAAACTATTAGAAAAAAATGTAAATTCTCTGTTTAGAGGATGGAAGGTCCTCCAGACATCATATAAATTTGAAGCTAGAACTTGCTCAGTAAACTCTTTTGATATTCTAATATTTTGAGCTTCAGAGTTTGTTTTATAAGAACTCTGTTTATCTATGGTTATGTCCAAAGCCATATTAAAATCTCCACAGAATATAATAAGGCTGTTCTTGAATTTCTGAATCTTTTTGAGTAATTTTTTTAGGTATTTATTTTGATTCTTATTAAGCATATAAGCATTAACTAATGTTATCAGTCTGTTATTATTATTGTGAATTGCTCCCAAACATTTAATCTATTGTTAAAGAAAATAGGGACACCTCTTACTTTCTTATTAGAGCAAGCATCTACTCTTGTGCTATATTTCTTATTGCTCATATAATAGATTGATTCCTTTTTTAGGTGTGTCTCCTGAAGACATATAATGTCTGCTTTAATCTTAACAAAGTTCGAGAATGCTATATTCCTTTTTGCAGGAGATTTCAGGCCATTCACATTATGTGAGATTATTTTTATAGTCATAGCTCACTCAGTAAATTTAGCCCTTTGCATACTATTATTGTCAACTTCTTTTTATTACTCACTTGAATTGAGAGTCTTTTCATTGGAACCTTAGATACTTTCACAGCAAACATACTACATACAAAGAAATAAAAAAACAGAGAAGGTTCAAGAGCTCGTCTGGTTAATAGGGAAATTTAAGCTGATGTTGGGAAATGTTGAGTGTGGTTACCCACATTTAGTTGTGAGGGATGAGCAATAAGGGTTCAGAAGTATTTATATTTTTTTTACTAGAGGGGCCCACTTGAACTCAAAAAAGATCTTCCAAGGCCTAAGCTTGTCTTATTGCCTATTTGGTAATTCAAAGGTCAGTTTATGTCTTCTGGTTTTAATCAATATAAAGTCTTAACTTTAAAGAATTCTAACACCACCCTAATTTGTATTATGTGTTGTATAACCATATCATTTTCACTAATCTACTTTGTAAGAACAGATGTTGTGACATGATTTCATATCACTTACTTCTATTTTATAAAAAAATGTTTTTAATTTGAAGCTATATCTGGTGCTCTATTAGTACATCAATATTAATATCAAACATACAGGTAAATTTATCTAATTAATAGTAGCCCCTCCATCCTATATTACTTATATTGTAAGTGATCTCTATCTAAATTTTGTGATAACATACAAAAAGGAGAAAAGAGTAGAGAATAACTGATTATATAACATAACATTCGACTAGATACACCCTTTAAAATTTTAACTATTTATATAGCCAATAATACTAGCTCAAACTCATTATGAGCCCCTTTATCTTACAGCAGTGCTACCCACTAGCCTTATTAGACTTTCTGCCACCCCACGTTGCTTAATCCCATTTTGGGTTTATTTTCCTCTTTCTTCTCAATTGCCAAATTCAATTTTTGCAGCAAAACTATTCTTTCTTGAACTGAGCCTAGTTTAAACCAGACCTGATCTTTATATATTGAAATACCATGTGAGTAGGCCCACTTTTACTTAATCCCCTTCCACCTTATAGCCTGTGTTATCCCTTGATATTCCCTTCTTCTAGCAAGGGTATATGCTGATAGATCTTGGAAGATCTGAACGTTCTCATAAGGGGGTGCCATATTTTTCTTATCATAAGCAACTTTAACTATTTCATCCCTAAATGTGAGATAATGTGTCCTCGGAATGATGTCTCTGGGTAAAGATTGGTTAAAAAATTTTGATCGAGGAATCCAATGCAGTGCATCGATTTTGGAGTCTTCCTTTCGAAAACCTGGCAGCAATTTATGAAACATGTCCATGACATATTTTCCTAAGTCTTGACCTTGAACTGTCTCTGGAATACCTCGCAAATGGAGGTTATTTTTCCTTGAGCGGTCTTCTATGCTGAATATTTTTTTGGTTAACTCCTTTATATTATCCTCCAGAGATGAGGAATATTTTAATAAGGCATTATTATCCATAGTCAGATCTGATATGATATGTTCTTGAAAACATTCTAAAGATTCTTTCAATTTAGAACAAGTGAGTATTTCCTCTACTTGTAGAGATATATTACTTTCGTCTAGGCCCTGTGGGGTCTTTTTAGGAGAAATAATTACTGAATGATCTGGGGTAGTCTCTCCTTGAGATACACCGGGAATAGTAGCTCTATTTCTTGGCGATGGCAACGAAAGGAATTTGGAAAAAAATATGTTTTTGTCTTTCGGCTTAGTTTTAGGAGCCATGCTTCTAATTACTTATCAACACCTGCCTTTCATTTACAAGCAGACTCTTGTATCCCTGATTTGTTTTTTAGTGGGAAGAGTTGTTTCTCTCCACTATTTACCTGTATTCCCGCTATATTGTTTTAAGATCCTGTAGCCTAGATAGGCAAACGATACGATGGAGTTTTTTCACGGTTTAAAGGCGTAACTTTGTTTGCAGATGTCTATTTCGTTTTTTGGAGCATATGGCTTCTCCTTCTATCTGCATTCTGTGAGTCCTTGATGATAACCTTTTGGTTTTTACAGTCCATCTCCCCTGAAGCTACATTAAACGAATATGGCTAGTTGTTTGCTGATATTTGTTACTATGTAATGCAGGTATTTTTAATTTCAGCAATCCTGCCTCCTTATTGTGAGGATCCTGATTAAATAATAGCTATTTGCCGCTAGTTGTTGTAATATGGGGTATCAAGTTTATAGATATGTCCATAATTTGTAAACTCTGTGTAAGCTCATGTATATATATAAGAGATTCACAGGTAATTAAAGGAGTGGTCATAGGGAAGGAGGAATACAAATGCATGTCTTTTGCAGATGACTTTGTCTTAACCTTTAGCCCTCCAGAGTCATCATGCCCAGTACTACAAGAGATCCTTGATTAATTTTGTAGAGTTTATTTTTTTTTAAAGTAACCATGCCAAATCAGATTTCTTGGTTAGGGTGGTAGCAGAGGAGATGCAATGGATTATCCCTTTAACTGTAGATAATCATCCTTAGTTCACTTGGGAGTGAAATTTTAGTTTCAAGTAGAAAACCTACTGTTAGATAATTTAAATGACTAAATTAAAGATATTAAGAGGAAACTGGATGGATGGAGAACCTTAAAATGAGTTATTCCAGGGATTATGCTCATATAATGGTTAGCTAGAATCGCATCAGTTAATATGAGCATAATCCCTGGAATAACTTATTTTATGAGATGTGCCCCAGGTAAACTATCAAGGTACTGTATCAAGTCTGTACAGAACATAATTGATGACTTCTTATATAAGGGGAAAAGGCCCACAATTAAAAAGACCATTGCTAGAATGAAATGTGAAAAAGGAGGATTGAGTGCCCCGTCTATCCAAGACATGTATGAAAAAATTGCAATAGCACAGGTAAATAGCTGGAATACAGACTATAATAAATCTAGATTGATAACTTTAGAGGACGAACTTTTGGGAGACACTCCCATTCAGACCATTTTATGGTTTCCCAATTACAACCCAGTTCTTTTTATAAGGCTACCTAGTAATTTTAGACCACTTTTAAAAAGTTTGTATAGAAAGAGGGATAAAAGGGGTCTAGTGAGGTATCCATCATTAGCAGCCCCAATAGATATAATAGGGACACAAGAAAATTGATCCACATAAAGCTATTAAAAAATAAGGGAGCAGCGCATGTTAATTGTAACAATAAACTCTCTACATTACAAGAACTTCAGGAAAAAATTGACTTTGTGGTTGGAGTATGAAGGTCTGAAAAGCTCACTATACTCTCTGGGATATAAATCTCCAAATTCTCCAAACTTATTAAAAATGAAGGAATTGCTAATAAAAAAGGAAAACGGTCATATTCTGTCTAAATGTAATAAAATAGTAGAGGACATTATACCTTTTTGTAAGAGTACTGGTATAAAATGATGGGAAAGGGACCTAAATATGGGTTTCACAGACCAATCAGGGAGTAACGCCCTCAAACTAGTGAAGAAATCAGCTAGAAATCCCTTTTATATTGAGCTGTTTTTAAGCTAATTCATAGATGGCACATGGTACCAATTAATATGAAAAAAATGAATTTCCTACAG
Organism: Discoglossus pictus; assembly: GCA_027410445.1. Taxonomy (NCBI): domain Eukaryota; kingdom Metazoa; phylum Chordata; class Amphibia; order Anura; family Alytidae; genus Discoglossus; species Discoglossus pictus. Next base: position 230,444,798 of record CM050166.1, read on the forward strand.
GACGGTTTGTGCTGGAAAGGCTGTGGCCTTGAAGGCTCAGCCTTAAACCTGTGGTGGGCATGTCATAAAAAAGGAGAATTTTGGACAAAAATGTGTATAGAGCTATCATGTATGGTGTGTAAACAGATTGTATGCACTCCACCACTGGTTTTATGTCATATGAACTTGGACCACCCATCAATGGGGGACAGACACCTGATCTCCCATATTCTCTTGGTAGCTAAGTTGCGGATAGTTAAATGCTGGAACAAACTAAAAGTCTTTACACAGCTCGAGTTGAAATATGCCAAAGATCTCAATAGAGAAACAATGAAGAATATAAATAACCTGACGATGATAAATAGACCGAAGTTAATAAATTGGCCAAAATGGGATCAAAATTTTAAATTAGCGGATCATAATTGACATGTGATTCATGTGATTATCATTATTCTGGTGTAATGGCCAAATGTGACTCTACTAAATTATATACATTATTATTATATAATATTAGCTTTCACCAACCTATGATCACAAATTTATCCAGTCTTCTGTCCTCTTGGCTACTATTTGCACCACACCAATTATATTAATGCATGATCATTTAAGACTGTGCTCTGTGGATAAAATGATATTGTATTATTATATTTTAACTAGCGAATTGCCCGTCAAAAAATGACGGCAATGAAATTGTAAATGAGCTAATGCTGTTTGGTGTATAATAATACATTAATAAATTAATATACTTTACCTATTTTTAAGTAATATATGCAGGAAGCATTGTGTTGAAGAGCTGACAATCTGTTTTGATGTTGCTGCAGCATTAGTGGTGTGGAGCTGCTGTGTAAGCGTGATGAATGTGTGTAGTGTAATAGTGTGCGTGCGCGAGACCAAACCGTTAGCGAAGTTGTGTACTTCCGCATTGTTGTAATATGGCGGGTAATGTGTGGTATGCGTATTTGCGGAATATCCGTAGGTCTCTTGTGGTGTTTGGCGTGTTTACAGTGCTGTAGCCTCGTTTTCGTTTTGTTCGGCGGCCATTTTTTCTCTCGCTTAGAGAATTTTTGAGTGTCTAAACTCTTTTGAGGTGTAACTTCATTTTTTGAGGTCCTGGATGCCCCCTCTTGCTGTAGGTAAGCTTTTTATGTATGTGTTGTGTGTATTTATTGTGTTTTTAATTTTTTCATGTTCGCGGGTTGCAGACGATTTTTGCGAGGTTGTAATGTGTGGTAACGTGTGTCGTATGTTGTTTGCGTTCCGATATAAAGTTTGCGAGGGTTGCAGTTGCTGGCATGGAGCGCCTTCGGCGCTGTGTGTCGTATGTTTTTTGCGTTCCGACGTAAAGTTTGCGAGGGTCGCAGTTGCTGGCAAGGAGCGCCTTCGGCGCTCCTTGCCAGCAACTGGGGCCCTTGCTATGCAAGCGTTAGCAACAACTCGTATGCTCACAACTTATATAATAATTTACACATAGCAGGGAAAAAGTGCATGTATGCTTTTAATATATTGTAATCCACCTTAAGTGAACAGAAGAGGAGAGAGGCAGGGGTGGGACTTTGTCTGAATGCTGGTCCCAAAGGATACAGGATCTGATGGGATACTGAATCTCTTATTACAGTAGCACTGCAGGAGATAATTTACACATAGCAGAGAAAAAGTGCATGTATGCTTCAATATATAGAAACTAGCGACTTGCCCGTCAAAAATGACGGCAATAAAAATTGAAGCCTGGCAATGGTGTTTGTCACACATTGCGAGCCTTTCCCCCCTCTACTTTATTGGGCTTGCAATGAGCTCACGGGCCTCGAAATGAGCGCCTTCTGCGCTCATTGCGAGTCTCTCTACCCCTCTACTTGACAGGAGGGGTTCATCGCGAGCCTCTCCCCCTCTACTTTACTGGCCTTGCGATGAGCTCCTTCAGAGCTCATTTCGGGCCTTGCAATGAGTGGCTTTGGCGCTCATTGTTAGCCTCTCCCGCCCTCTACTTTCTCTCCCTCTCCTGCTCTCTCTCCCTTGTTTCTCCTTCCCCTCTCTCCCTCCCCTGTGTCTGTTCCCCCTCTCACTCCCCTGTGTCTCTTCCCCCCTCTCTTGTTTCTCCTTCCCCCTCCCCTGTGTCTTCCCCCTCTCCCTCCCCTGTGTCTTTCCCCTCTCCCTCCCCTGTGTCTTTCCCCTCTCCCTCCCCTGTGTCTTTCCCCTCTCCCTCCCCTGTGTCTTTCCCCTCTCCCTCCCCTGTGTCTTTCTCCCCCCTCCCTCCCGTGTCTCTTCACCCCGTCTCCCTCCCCTGTGTCTTGTCTCTTCCCCCCTCCCCTGTGTCTCTTCCCCCCTCTGCTGTGTCTCCTCCCCCCTCCTGTCCCACCCCTGTGTCTATTCCTCCTCTCCCTCCCCTTTTTCTCTTCCTCACCCCCTCTCCCTCCCCTGTGTCTTCCCCCACTCCCTCCCCTGTGTCTTCCCCCCCTCTTTTCCCTGTGTCTTTCTCCCCCTCCCTCCTGTGTCTCTTCACCCCGTCTCCCTCCCCTGTGTCTCTTATCCCCTCCTCCCTCCCCTTTGTCTCTTCCCCCCCTGCCCCTTGTCTCTTCCCCCCTCCGCTGTGTCTCCTCCCCCATCCTGTCCCACCCGTGTCTATTCCTCCTCTCCCTCCCATGTTTCTCTTCCTCACCTCTTCTCCCTCCCCTGTGTCTCTCTTCCCCCTCCTCACCCTCCCCTATGTCTCTCTTCCCCCTCCTCTCCCTCCCCTGTGTCTCTTTCCCCCCTACCCTGTGTCTCTCTTCCCCCTGCTCTCCCTCCCCTATGTCTCTCTTCCCCCTCCTCTCCCTCCCCTATGTCTCTCTTCCCCCTCCTCTCCCTCCCCTGTGTCTCTTTCCCCCCCTACCCTGTGTCTCTCTTCCCCCTGCTCTCCCTCCCCTATGTCTCTCTTCCCCCTCCTCTCCCTCCCCTATGTCTCTCTTCCCCCTCCTCTCTCTCCCATTGTCTCTTCCCCCCTCCTCTCCCTCCCCTGTGCCTCTCTTCCTCATTCCCTGTGTCTCTTTTCCTTCTCCTCTCCCTCCCCTGTGTCTCTCTTCCCCCTCCCCTGTGTCTCTCTTCCCCCTCCTCTGTGTCTCTCTTCCCCCTCCTCTCTCTCCCAGTGTCTCTCTTCCCCCTCCTCTCTCTCTCCCAGTGTCTCTCTTCCCCCCTCCTCTCCCTCCCCTGTGTCTCTCTTCCCCCTCCTCTCTCTCTCCCAGTGTCTCTCTTCCCCCTCCTCTCTCTCTCCCAGTGTCTCTTTTCCCCCTCCTCTCTCTCTCCCAGTGTCTCTCTTCCCCCTCCTCTCTCTCTCCCAGTGTCTCTCTTCCCCCTCCTCTCTCTCTCCTAGTGTCTTTCTTCCTCCTCCTCTCTTTCTCCCAGTGTCTCTCTTCCCCTCCTCTCTCCCAGTGTCTCTCTTCCCCCTCCTCTCTCTCTCCCAGTGTCTCTCTTCCCCCTCCTCTCCCTCCCCTGTGCCTCTCTTCCCATCCTCCTCTCCCTCCCCTGTGCCTCTCTTCCCATCCTCCTCTCCCGCCCCTGTGCCTCTCTTCCTCCTTCCCTGTGTCTCTCTTTCCCCCTCCTCTCCCTCCCTCATGTATCTCTTCCCCTGGCCGTGTCTCTCTTCCCCCACTCCTCCCTCACCTCAATGCGTCTAAATGCTTTAGACGCGCGCGCACGCTCAGGCGCCTGTCTTCGCGTAAGCGTGCACTCGCACGCACCCGCGCGGTCGTGCACGCGTCACGCGTGCGGCGCACACTCATGCGCGCGTCATGCACGGTCGTGCGCGCGCGTCCCATAGAGAAGAGGCTGCAGGGCTTATGTGGTGCGAGCAGCAGTGGGGTAAAGGGGGAGTTGTGAAACTGCGAGCTGTCGTCAGTTGCGGCCCTCGCTTTGCGACGGCCGCAAAGCGTGACGACAACTCGCAGTTTGACAATTATAATATGTGATCCACCTTAAGTGAACAGCAGAGGAGAGAGGCCCCTGCGTGATGTCATTAACAGATGGCAGCTCACAGGAAGAAGACATGCTGCTACAGAAAAGCAGCAGGAGGTGCTCACATCAGAGTAAGGAGAGGGGGGAAAGAAGGAGGATAACAGGGAGGGAGGAGGATGATGATAAGGGGTGAGGAGGAGGAGGATGATGATAAGGGGTGAGGAGGAGGATGATGTGGGGAAGGAGGGAGCATGTTGTCAAACTGCGAGTTGTCATCCTGCAAGGCCGCAAGTGTGACGACAACTCGCAGTTAGACAATTATAATATGTGATCCATTTCTTTATGTGTTTCTTATTGTTACTGAGTTGGGAAATTGACATACATTACATTTAGTTAATGATCAGATATTTTGGTCCAGATCATATCTCTGTATTCCCATCCTGTGTTAAGGTATGGTGGTTATGTATAAATCTTGTTTTATATAATCATCTGTATGATAATATTAAAAAGTTTGGATAACATCATAATCACATAAATATATCAAATATAAATGATGAATAAATATGTCAGGATGCATCTATGTCTTCACACATTTGATTACAGTAATCTTATGTAGTTGTTCAGTCGCTCATTTGTGTCCAGTTCGCTATGGATTGCTGCATGCCAGGCACATCTGTGTCTGGGCATGCTAATCCATAAGGTTTTCATGGCAAAGATACTATTATTATTATTATTATCTTTATTTATATTGCGCCAACATATTCCTTAGCTCTGTACAGGGGTTGAGTACATGGCAAAAAACAAATTTAACACCTTGTAAAGAATGGAGGGCCCTGTTTTTGAGCATAAAATCAAATGTACATAGAGCTTGTTTCCAAGGCACTGACACAATATTGAAAACTCGCAAACTTACAATCTAAGGGTTTAGGTCTGATCCAAGAGGGTGACAAATGCAAGATGGCAGTGTGAAAGCAATTTGTTTAGTGATGTGGAGGTATCTGTGTGTTGTACTGTAGATTGTGGGTGTAAGTGTTATTAAGCTGTGGAATGTTCAGTTGTACATGTTAAGGCTGAAGGTGATAATATTTTTTAAACAGGTGTGTTTTTAGTAATTTTCTCCACTGAACCGTGGTTTGTCTGAAGTCTCTTTTGTATGACCTGCCCATCTTGGGTGACCTTACATGGTATAGCTCACAGCTTCATTGAGATACACAAGCCCCTTCACCATGACAATGTTCTGTTAACTAGACATTAATTTTTTAATCGTCAAGTGACACTTTCCATGTTAATTACATCAATAATATTTAACGACAGTTCACATATTGGTGTAAACTGAACCTAAAAGGTGCATTAACATTGACTTCATGATTAAATTTTTTGCTTTATTTTCAATCTAAAATATGTTTAAATGATAACTAAAGGCAATAACAATTACATAGTCATGGTTGTTAAGATGTCACCTGAAATAACGTGACCAAAGACTGTTTATGCAGTATTTTATATGTTGTTAGCACAGATTTCTGCACTATGTGTGAACAACAGTAATACAACTCAGAATTAATGGATAAAGTTCAAGACTTAGAGAATCGCCCCTGCAGACATAACATCAGGGTACACGGAATACCAATAGCGATCCAAGACCTAATGGCCTACCTAAAATACACCATTGCCAGTTATCCCTGACCAGGATGAAGGTTTATGGAAGACAGAGTGAGCCCACAGAGCCTTGGGAGGAGCTAGGAACCCAAAGATACCTAGAGACATTATTGTACGATTTCAGGAAAGCCGAACGATCAAAGGCGCTGATGATTCCATCCTACACGTGTACGCTGATCTGTCACCTAACACCCTGGCTCGATGTAGATCTATGAAGCCAGCCCTGTCAATTCTAATACAGCACAAGATACTATATTGTTGGAACTTTCCCTTTGCACTCACATTCACCTACCAGGGATCCACATAAACCAGTCAATCTCTTGAGGACTGCCTAGCCACCTTACAACGCCTACATATTGTCGGGACTGAACCGCTGGAAAAGAATTGGGAGCGTTACACCCTCCCAATCCTAGCAGACAATGGATGACAGTCCCTCCTCAAAGAGGAGCAAAGGCACATGCACATCCTAAAAATGCTGAAGCCTTTGATGCCAGATGGAGCAAAAAAGAGATGGGATGCTATTAACATAGAAGAACCTTCCCTTACCTTTACAACCAATGCTTAGCAGTGTCTAATGTGTGACTCTTTTACTTGACAATATCTCGTCTGTATTACCTACCTCCTAATTGTTGATAACATTTTCTTCTTTTTTTTCCTCTTTACTTACATTCATCCTACAGGATTAGTTTTGAGTGGATCATTAGATCGCAAAATTGGTTAGTTAAGACCCCTTACTGAGTTAGTACGACTTGTAGTTAGTACTCAGTGTGTTCTCACTGATAGGTAAATCTAATTACTTTACTCTTTTCCTCTCCCTATCGCTCATTGACTCGTTAGGTTAGTGAGGAAGAATGATACTATTATCTCTAAAACTATGCTTTTTTTTTATATCTAGATTTTTTTATTACTATTATACCTTGCTGATGCTATGTCTCTTTCTCTCCCAAACCTTTACTGTTAAACTGAAGTGCCTCTTTTAGACATTTGGTGCCTCTGGGGAGATAGAGCCAGGATTCTGGACCCCCAATCACCTATTTGCTGCTGAACTTCACAAAACAGGAAAACATCTGTACAATCACTTTTTCACTTTTCCTCATAGATGGCTGCAACTAATTACACTTTTTATAACACATAACGTCAAAAGCTTCAATTCTCCCATCAAGAGAAGAAAGGTACCGTATATACTCGAGTATAAGCCGACCCGAGTATAAGCCGAGGCACCCATTTTACCACAAAATACTGGGTAAAATGAGTGACTCGAGTATAAGCCAAGGGTGGGAAATGTGCTGCCCCCTGTGTTCCTCTTGTGACCTCTGTGTCTCTCTCTGTGTCTCTTCTCCCCTCTCCCTTCCCTGTGTCTCTTCTCCCCTCTCCCTTCCCTGTGTCTCTTCTCCCCTCTCCTTTCCCTGTGTCTCTTCCAACCTCTCCCTTCCCTGTGTCTCTTCCCCCCTCCCTTTTCACCCTCCTCAACCCCACTCCTCAACCTCCCTCCTCATACTTAACCTCCCTCCTCATCCTCAACCTCCCTCCTCATCCTTAACCTACCTCCTCATCCCCAACCTCCCTCCCCCTCCTCAACCTCCCTCCTCATCCTCAACCTCCCTCCTCATCCTCAACCTCCCTCCTCATCCTCAACCTCCCTCTTCATCCTCAACCTCCCTCCTCATCCTCAACCTCCCTCCTCAACCTCAACCTCCCTCCTCAACCTCCCTCCTGATCCTCAACCTCCCTCCTCATCCTTAACCTCCCTCCCCCTCCTCAACCTCCCTCCTCATCCTCAACCTCCCTACTCATCCTCAACCTCCCTCCTCATCTTCAACCTCCCTCCCCCTCCTCAACCTCCCTCCTCAACCCCCCCATCCTCAACCCCCATCCTCAACCCCCCATCCTCATCCTCTCCTCAACCCCCCATCCTCAACCCCCCTCCTCAATCTCAACCCCCCTCCTCAACCCCTCCTCCTCATCCTCAACCTCCCTCCTCATCCTCAACCTCCCTCCTCAATCCCCCATCCTCAAGTCCCTTCCTCAACCCCCATCCTCAAGCCCCCCATCCTCATCAACACTCCTCAACCCCCCATCCTCATCCTCAACCTCCCTCCTCATCCTCAACCTTCCTCCTCCTCCCCCCTCATCCTCAACCTCCCTCCTCCTTTCTCCTCATCCTCAACCTCCCTCCTTAACCCCCTCCTCAACCCCCATCCTCAACCCCCTCTTCAACCTCCCTCCTCAACCCCCCCATCCTCAACCCCTCCTCAACCTTCCTCCTCAACCCTCCCATTCTCAACCCCCTCTTCAACCTTCCTCCTCAACCCCCCCATCCTCAACCCCCTCCTCAACCTTCCTCCTCAACCCCCTCTTCAACCTTCCTCCTCAACCCCCATCTACAACCACCTCCTCAACCCCCCTTCCTCATCCTCAACCTCCCTCCTCAACCACCTCCTCAACCCCCCATCCTCAGCCCCCTCCTCAATCTCCCTCCTCAACCCCCCCATCCTCAACCCCCCATTCCCAACCCCCTCTTCAACCTTCCTCCTCAACCCCCCATCCTCAACCCCCTCCTCAACCTTCCTCCCCAACCCCCCATCCTCAACCCCCTCTTCAACCTTCCTCCTCAACCCCCCATCCTCAACCCCCTCCTCAACTCCCCCTTCCTCATCCTCAACCTCCCTCCTCAACCTCAACCCCCCTCAACCCCAACCCACCTCCTCAACCTCAACCCCCCTCAATCCCCCTCAACCCCAACCCCCCTCCTCAACCCCCCTCCTCAACCTAAACCCCCCTCAACCCCCCTCCTCCACCTAAACCCCCCTAAATAGCTCCCCCCTCTTCCCTCACTTACCTGCTTGTGCTCCGGCCTCCGCTCCTTGACCCGGCACGCATGTGACGTCACATGCGTGCCGCTTCATTAGCATATACCGAGTGCCGGCACCCGGTATATGCTAATGACGCAGCGCTCATGTGACGGCACATGAACGCCAGCGTCGGGTCAAAGAGCGGAGGCCGGAGCACAAGCAGGTAAGTAAGGGGAGAGGGGGGAGCTATTTAGGGGAGGGTTAGGTGGAGGAGGGGGGTTGAGGGGGGTTTAGGTTGTGGAGGGGGGAGGGAAAGACACACGGGGGGCAGAGAGACACACGGGGGGTTGGAGACACATGGGGGGGTTGGAGACACACGGGGGGGTTGGAGACACACGGGGGGTAAGAGAGACACGGGGGAGAGTGACTTGAGTATAAATACAGAGGGGGCCCTTTTTTGCCTTAAAAAAGGGCTGAAAAACTCGGCTTATACTCGATTATATACGGTATTTATCTTTTATAAGACATATAGACCCTCAGTCCCCTTTCTCCAGGAGACTCACTTTTCTCATGATAAAAACCCTCTTTTGTACACAAGGAATATACCACTTTTTACGCAACAACCCAAGAAGGCGGGTTCTGCAATTCTTTTACACAAAAACTTCCCTTTTCAAATAGAATCTGAGACAAGGGCTCAAGATGGCAGCTATGTATCTATTACTGGTACTGTCTTAGAAACTAGATTGTCCCTAGTTTCAGTTTATGCCCCCACTACATCTCCTCACAAAATATTGCTCAAAATTCTGCATAAGTTTAAAACTCGAGATACGGGAAGGTTAATAATCGGCGGTGACTTTAATCTAGCCTTTGATCCCTCCTTAGATAAATCTGGATACTCTCTGGGTAATAAATTCAAAAATAAGCTGAGGCAAATCAACAATACAATGGAAAGGATGGGCTTGGTTGAGATCTGGAGGGGGCACCAGCCAGGAAAGAGGTAGTATACGTACTACTCCCCAAATCATGGCACATATTCAGGAATAGACACAATCCTAACTAGCTTGAGTCTTTTTGACGCCTTCCACAGTGTGGAGGTAATTCCGTGCCCATGGTTGGACCACTCGGCCGTATCAATGCTTATGGACCTTGGTCCAAATATAAATCCCCCCTATACATGGAAAATAAACAAGTCTCTAACATCTAACCCTACCCATCTAGATTTGATCTCCAAAGATATAGAATTTTTCTTTGAGACTCCACCCCAGAGGAATTGGCTGGTATGGGTAGCCCATATGGCCTATATGGGGGTACATGTAATAAATTAGCGGCCACCCATAAAAAAACGTTAGGCAAAAAGAGGTTAACAACTGCACTTGGCCATCTAGTGCGGCATAATCAACAAAACCCTTCCAGGACAATCCGCGGACAAATTGATAAAGTTAGGGCAGACCTCGACAATATTCTTTCATATCGCACTGAAAATGTACTAAGAAAGAAAAAAATACCTCTTTTACTGGAAAGCCAACAGACCAGATAGCCTGCTGGTGAGGAGGCTAAACTCTAAATATACTCAATCTAGAATAAACCAGATTAGAACCTCTAGTGGCCTGACTACTTAAAGCCCAAACACCAAAAGACTTCCCAGGATTTTTACCAACAAATGTATTCCTTACAGCCTTGATGCACTGAATCAGACCTTCTATCTTTTCTGGATATGTATGACCTCCCCAGTGTGACTGACCAGCAATTGTCTGATCTGAATTAAGATATATCCCAAGAGGAAGTTAAAGCCACTATTAAAAGCCTTAAAACAGGCAAGTCACCGGGGCCAGATGGTCCATTCCCCCAAGCAGCCAGCATGGGTCTCATTAGAAGCCACACTCTTGGGATAAACTTCCTTGGACACCTAAAGGGTTAATAACCACTTCAACTCACTCTAACCCAATTATAAAGCTAACGTTAACCTCCTGAAATTGGGCCAAATCCAAATGCCAACTTGCCCCACACTTAACTCCTCTATTATCGGTAATGTCTTTTCCACACAAACTAGCAGACACCAAACTAGTCTTAAGCCATTGGTGGATCTCTAGGAACCTAGATAGAATTGGATCCTGGTATCTCAATGGAACCCTTTTGACATATGATCAAATTCACGTTATACACAATATTCCAAGCTCTGAATTTTACACTATTTAAAAATCAAAAGTGTCTAAAGATATGGGAGCCCCAAGGACATCCTGGTTCTCCTTCATATGTTAAAAGACTCCACTAACAAAAGGGATCATAGGAACTCTCTATGACACTTTCAATATGTCTAAAATTATTGAAAAACGCAAATTCATGATACAATAGGAGGAAGATCTGGATTGTGAATGAGAAAAAAACTAGATGGTCCGAAGCCTGCTCAAACTTACATAGGGGATCATTGAATTATAGCATGTTGGAGACTTCGATCAAACTCATACATAGGATCTACTGTATGCCAGATAAACTACATAAAATGAATCCCCCAGCGAGTAACTGAAGCTTTAGTGGCTGCAAAAGTATAGGAGACCATAAACATACATGGTGGCTTTGCCCAACAGCTCAAAATATTTGAAGACAGCTAATTCAACTCGCTTGTGTACTTTCTAACACTCCAATTCCTTTGGAAATGAAATCATGCTTAATGGAGATACACGTAATAGCTTAACCTCTTCCCAAATTAAATTACTCCAACTTATGGCATTGGCGACCAAAACTCATATAGCCAGTAAATGAGTTTTGAAGTTATACAAAAAATTAACTACAGTGCTTTGCAAAAGTATTCACCCACGTTGACTTTTTCACTATTTTGTTACATTACAGCCTTAAGTTCAATGTTTTGTTAATCAAAATTTTATGTGATGGATCATAACACAATAGTCTAAGTTGATGAAGTAAAATGTGCGTATGTATTCACCCCCTTTGTTATGAAATAATGTCCACCTGTGTGCAATTTAAGTGTCACATGATGTCATATGCTCTGTCATATCTGTACATATACACACTTTTTTTGATAGGCCCAGAGGCTGCAACACCTAAGCAAGAGGCACCACAAACAAAATACTGCCATGAAGGCCAAGGAACTCTCCAAACAAGGAAGGGACAATGTTGTTGAGAAGTACAAGTCAGGGTTATGTTATAAGAAAAATATCCAAATCTTTGATGATCCCCGGGAGCACCATATGTCTGGCGCAAACCCAACACATCACATCCCCAAAAGAACGCCATCCCCACAGTGAAACATGGTGGTGGCAGCATCATGCTGTAGGGATGTTTTTCAGCAGCCAGTGTTATGGATTGGTATCCGTACAAAATGCATAACTGTATTCGTGCACCTACTTATATATCTTATCTTTGCAGTATTATCGTATAACCAAAGTTTTATTAACAATGCTGAATCATTGGGAACTCTAAGATGGAGGATTCACTACTTCCGCATACAAGATGCCGGCAGCACTACTTCCGGTCTAGCAAGGATGACGACAGCTACCACACCTTGGACACTAAGAAGGAGAGCGCCATCTTTCCTTTGTCTCAACTTCTGAACCAATGGGAAGATAGACTCATCCCTTGTGGGATGAGAACTGAAGACTCCCTAAACTCCTGACCCAATACATGTCCAAGATCCTGTAAAAGCGGACACCTTAGAACCAATGAAGTGCATAATTAAACCTGATGTTTTGCTTAGTTGCAATTTTTATCTGATTATTAAAAACTATATAAATGACGACTGACGTAATAAAATTAGGCGAGAAAAAGCTTTATACCAGAACTCTGTGTTGGTGTATTATTTCTCTAAGGTCTGCACACTATATGTATATTGATAATTTGGCCAGGGCAGATATCTCTGAGGAATACTTTTGTTCTCCCAAAACACCAGGACTGGGAAACTGGTCAGAGTTGAGGAAAAGATGGATGTTGCTAAATACAGGGATATTCTTGAGCAAAACCTGTACCACTCTGTGCGTGATTTGAGGCAAGGATGGAGGTTTACCTTCCAGCAGGACAATGACCCCAAACACACTCCTAAAGCAACACTTGAGTGGTTTAAGGGTAAACATGTAAATGTGTTGGAATAACCTAGTCAAAGCCCAGACCTCAATCCAATAGAAAATCTATGGTCAGACTTAAAGATTGCTGTTCACAAGAGCAAACCATCCAACTTGAAGGAGCTGGAGCAGTTTTGCAAGGAGGAATGGGCAAAAATCCCAATGGTAAGATGTGGCAAGCTCATAGAGACTCATCCAAAGTGACTTGGAGCTGTGATCGCCGCAAAAGGTTGCTCTACAAAGTATTGACTTTAGGGGGTTTAATAGTTATGCACACTGACTTTTTCTGTTATTTTGTCCTATTTGTTGTTCGCTTCACAATAAAAAAACAAAAACATCTTCAAAGTTGAGATCATGTTCTGTAAATTAAATGATGCAAATCCTCAAACAATCCATGTTAGTTCCTGGTTGTGAGGCAACAAAACACAAAAAATGCCAATGGCGGCTGAATACTTTTGCAAAAGCACTGTATATACTAATAAATGAGCACTTAACCAATATTATCTGGGGTACTCTCCCCCAGTTTTTAAAAGTTGGTAACCCTTGATTATGAATCCAATTAGTATATACCTCAAATAGTTTACTTGCTAATATACATATTCATAATCTGGCATGTGAGGCTGAGGGGACATCTTCAGGAGGCACTGAAAGGGAATTCAAGGTAAAGAGATAGCAGATTTTTTTTCTCCATTACCCTTCTTGTTAATTTTCCGTTATTGGGAGCAAGTACTGTATTTCACATATATGTTACAATTAGTTAAATACTTTACACTCATAATGCTCTTAGCATCATATTCTGATTTACTGCTTTTACTCTTATAGTTACGTTTAATGTTATAATAAAAAAAAAAAAAAGGAAAGATGCAGAAAATATACATGTACTTAATTTTTTATTTACAAAGTACGATATGACTTAGAAAGTACTGTTAAAACATACACTGTACCACTTACAGATGCCTATGTAACTCAAATATGTGAAATGTGACAATGTAATACCATATGCCTTTAATAAATATATATATATTTAAAAAAAAAACATTTGAGGGCTTGAGGAATTGTAGCAATTGAATAGCGATTTGCGATTGTAAAATTTACGGGCTTGAAAGATCAAAGACTTAGCTGGGTTGGACATACGATTTTAACAATCGCAGCGATTTTGAGCTTCTAACCCGCAAATCGTATTTAGCGAAAAGACGCCAATTGAATAGCAAATAATTTTACGGGCTCCAGCAACTTACAATTGCTCTAATAAATAAGGCCCCTAGAGTCCTTTGTTCTCCACAGATAAACTCAATCCTATCTTCTCATACTCCCCAACTTCCAGTCACCTGGATGATTTTTAATCAATGGCCATAACCTTACTCCAGGTTTGTATACAAATACATAATTAATAGTGAAATGGTGTATGTTTTTTGCCCACTAGAGTACAGGCTTGCTCAATGGCCCAACTATGAAATAAAATGGAATATTTGTGTTGATCTTCTCAGTGATAACGTGAGCCAAATTAATTTTTTTAATGTTTGAATCAAGCATTATTTTCTATCTGCACCTGTTATTACTGCTTGGCTAAAATGATTAAGAATGAAGGAAGGAGTAACCCTGGGTACATGTATTATCTTCATAAGACCGTCTCATAATCATATTCTCAAGTTTTACCAGCCGCATGAAATCAATTAGCATTGGCTTGTCTTCTGCTTGAGAGAACTTTGGATAGACTCAGAAATATATGTGGGCACTAGGAAAATGATTAACCCTTCATAGAAGATTAGACAATATATATGATCATTTGTATTTACAAATGTCTGGACAGTTAGGAGTATACATGCTATCCCTGCCTAGAACATGAATTCCTATATTTCTTGTCATATATGCATCATATAACCTCAATAGTTTGTCCAATGAGCCATACATCTTAGAGAGTAAAGTGAGATGGGCCCTAGGAAACTTGGCTGTTCACAAGGTTGCAAGAGATGATGGAATCCCAGCTGAACTGATTAAAATCCTAGAAGATGATGCTGTGAAAGTGTTGATTGCATGTCAACAAACTTGGAAAACTCAACAATGGGCAGTAGACTGGAAAAAGTCAGTCGATATGTCAATCTCAAAATTGTCAGCCCCAAAGATTGCTCCAGTTATCGAACAATTGAACTCATTTCACATGCCAGCAAAGTAATGCTTAATCTACTGCAAGTTCAGCTCCAAAAAATGCATGTACCAAGCACTACCAGATGTGCAAGCTGGATTTCGCTGAGGCAGAAGCACAAGAGATCAAATTGCTAGTATCCTCTGTATAATGTAGAATGCAAGGGAGTTCCAGAAAAAAATATTTACCTCTGCATCACACACTATTCTAAAGTCTTTGACTGCGTGGATCACAAAAAAATGTGACAACTTCTTAATGTTGGAATCTGTATGTGGACCAAGAAGCCACTGTCAGAACCAAACATGTAACAACAGAATGCTTCAAGATCAGGAAAGGAGTGCAGCAAGGTGGTATATTGTCACCTCATTTTGAAATCTTATCATTGGCATTATGATCAAATGTAATTACAATGCTGGAGGTCTTCATCAAACATGCGCATCAAAATAACAGCTCAATTACATTCCTCCAGCAAAACACCCGCAAAGGCTGATTTTGTTTTGTAGGTGTTTTAATAAACAATTTTGTGGAGCTATTACATTGCTCCCACAAAAAGAAAAAAGCATAAAAATAAATAAAGTGTACATCAACAGTTTAGTGCATGTAAAGATTACTAGTTGAACTAACAATAACCCCCATAGCAACGTTACGCTACCCACTAAATAATGTGAACAGCTATACACTAGGCCTAACTTCCTCCCATCCCAACCACCCTCACCTCTCTCTCTCTCTCTTTCTTATCTCTATCCATGTTGAGGTTCATATGGCTTCAACCTAAGCTCATGGGAGTTCCTAATTACACCATACACCATATCTATTCCCGCCTTAGGTCCTTATTCAATTCCACACTCGTAAAATTACATATTTTTAAATGCGGGAGCTTTTTTTTGTTATTTACCCATGTATTCAATTGCTTTTACTCATAACCCATGAAGCCTCATTAAATTAAGCAATTGTACGTTACAGTAGCCTGTAATGGAGGCCACAAGTAAATTTGCTATTCAATTGGCATTTTTTTGCAAACCGCAAACGAGCTACGTGTTACGAGATCTAAATCTTTGCGGTTGTTACAACCGTATCTTACACCGCGTCCGCAAGAGTTCCAATCGCAAATCGCTATTCAATTGCTACAATTACTCAAGCCCGCAAATGTTTTCACACCTGTAAATGGCAAATGTTGAAGAAAATCCTACGAGTAATAGAGAGGACCAGCAAAGAGGTTAATGACATATCCATAGCACTGTAAAAGCAAATAAAAAATCAATACTGCACTGTAAATGTTGGGGAAAGCTATGAAAGACATTAGAATGCATTGCACAACAGTCTCAAGGTCGCAAATCGGCAATAAAAAAATATTTTATTTTATGTTTCATTTCGGGGTTATATCGATCTTGGAAATCAATGAGTTAATACATATCACGCCACAGTATCGGCATTTATTTTTATTATTTTGTGTTTTGCGGTTTTGCGAATCCAATCGCATATTGGACCTCCAAACGGTAATTGATTTTCATGTAACCTCCATGTTTTACTGACCTAATGATGACGGCCTCATTTTCTATTGGCTTTTTCTAAATGGGTAGTAACAGCTTGGCTTAATTGATCATGTTCCCGCCCTGAAATGCTAGGTACAATGCATAGTTTACGGTTGGCTTTTGGCCGTAACTTGCGGGCTTGTTCAATTGAATAGCAACGGAATTGTAGCAGACCGCAAACCCGCAGCAGGCCCGCAGACATACAACCTATTTACCGCAAGATGCGGGCTTCGAATTGAATGAGGCTCATGGTGTGTCAGTAAAATCGAAGGGGCAAGATTATGAGATGCTGGCAAAGTTACACCAATCAGAGCAATTTTACTGAATTTATTGCAGCAACTCAGCCATCGGAACCAATAGGAAACAAGAAACTTTAAGTTAATTGACAGGAAGAGGTCACAAAAGTGCGACTTTGCAGCCCATTAACTGTGTTGTAGAGCTTTAGAAGTTAACACACAGGTCTGAGGGGCTTAGGTGGTTTCTTTGTGACTGAGAGAAGTTGTTGTTGGAGAGTAGGTTGATTCTTAATTGTACTGATTTATGTTAACAAATACTTACTTTACACTTAAATTTACCAAACACATAATTGCTGACAACACATATCTTACACACACATAGATTAATACCATATATAGATATACATATAGCTAGGCCACAGCACCCATACACTCCATAACCCCACCCTTACATATACCCTTACATAAAAAAAAAACATAATACATACATTTTTACTTTTCAGAAAATAAATATACAAATACATATTTATTTGATTTATCCAAATTGTATTTGTTTGATTATTGATTTAGGGAGTAGTGGGGAGGGGAGAGGAGTGAAGGGGAGGAGGAGAGGGAAAGAGGATGACCATGTGGTGGCCATGGGGAGATTACTGGAGAGAGGAGGGAGAGGAGTTAGGGGAAAGGGAGCAGTAAGGAGGGACGGGGAGGAGGAGGGAGGATCTGTGGCAAGAGGAGGAGGAGTCACACCCGAAAGACGAGGGCCTGGAATATGAGGAGGAGGATTTAAGTTTTATGAGGTTAGTGGGGGAACCTGCTGGCCCGTCTGCCACACCTGCAGCATTTGACCACACTGGCACCCTCTTGCCCCAGATAAACTCTCCAGCTGGGTCCTTCTACTGGAGTGATATCAGGACCATGCCTGCACCTCCTCAACCACCATCACCTTCTGTGAACACCTCCTGGACACCACTACCACCAGGCCAACCACTACAGCCACATATGAAAGGGTCTCCTCAGCACCTCTCCACTCCGGCATCACCGACTCCTGACAGGGACATTCCCCATCCCCCTTGACCAGTAGGGGAGACTACACTAGAGGAGATGCTGTTCTATGTTCAGAAGCAGGAGGACACTATGGTGGGTCCCTTGACTAGCATGCCCTCCCAACAGACCTCCCTAGCCACTAGCATCACGCAATTAGACCGCTCCAACGCTAGGCTCTTGGGAGACAGGAAGCCACAATCTGCAGTTGGAAAGTTATATGGTCAGACTGCTCCAGGCAGTGCAGAACCAGAGCAAGCTCTTATAGCTGAATATGGACTTAACACAGCTCACTCTGGTTGTCAGCACCACCTCCTCCATATCAGAGTTCTCCCCATCTCACCAGCAGCCTGGACTGGCCTCGTCTCCCTCCATGACCTCCACACCTAGTGCTGCACTGCCACATCATGGGGGGATGAGTCTCCATGCAATACCACCCAGGAGTAGGAGAAGGCATTGGGGCATGGGGGTGGGGGCTTTGGGCTCAGGTAGAGGAGGAGATACAGGCTGCATCTAGAATTTGATTCCATAATTCTTTTCTCTGTGCATAAATATGGTTATGTTTCACATTTCATCAACTGAAGGTCATTGAGGAATACTGTTGAGAAAAAATGGTGTAGTCCATATTTTTTTATTGTTTACCTTACTCATTAAACTTAATTTTGTTTCTATTTTAGCCAATTTTCACATTCATTAAGGGATTTTCTTTAACTGCAAGCAGTGCTAAAAATGTAAGTAATCTATAAGAACAGCGGTTATCAGATATCCATTCTATCAATAACATTCCAGCAACAGAATGATCTCACACGCCATTAATATACATGTATATCATTTAATATCTATGATTGTTGTTAGGTTTATTTTTGTACCCATGCACAAATGTTGATGGACTTGCAAAGTCCTACAATAGCATGTTAATCTTACCCAGCATTAATACATGTGTTAGTTAAGCTGGTCATCCTCTTATCAATACACCAGATGCTTTTGTCTTATGTAATTAACAGACATTAAAGCTAATGACCTTTGTGTTCTATCAATATTAATGGTTACACGTTTAGATGTCATGATATCAGAACAATAAGTTATAATTTGTTAACATATGTATCCCAAGTGAGTGTGGCTAAACAATATCAAACAGACATAACCCACTGAGTGTGGTCACAGCTAAGCTTTCCTTGTCAGATCCCACATCATTACTAAAGATTATGGCAAGTGATTTCTCATGACATATACAGCATGGTTAGCACTGCTTGTAAATAAAGATCAGGTAAATACGTTTATTGCTACTGTATAAATTATTGTACTGTACATAGAGATTTTGTTGAATTCTTCTGTGTCTTTTTTTAAGTTATGACCATCTTTTTTTATCACACTGAATGTGTGCAATTAAACTGGATTACATAATCTGTATTGTTGTTATTATACAGTATTATCTTTAACTCTTTACATTTTTTCCCATTTTCCACAAATCCTCTTGTCCTCTTGGGATTCTCAAACACCCCACCAATGATATTAATGCACAGTCGGATACATTTGGGACTGCTCTGTGTCTATAATCAAATATTTTATTGTTATACAGTGATCAATTTGTCTGTGTGTTCCTAATGATTGCTGATTTGGTTCATCAACATACTTTCAATTTACAATCTGATTATTGTACATAAATCATCTTTCCATATACTCTTCCTGTTTTACATTATATTAGATGTGTATCACTGATATTCTCATAAATCATCTGTATGTAGACATTAATAACATAAGGATAAAATCGTAATCTATATATGTATCAATAATGTTTTGATGGTAATACATATTTTGACACCTATGTCTTCATTTTATTTGATCACTATAATCCTATGTTTCAATGACAATAACACATGTTAAAAAAAGCAATATGGTCATGGCAAAGTGTTCACACTTTCCATGTTAAATTTGATGTTCGTATCATCATTATTTAACATCAATTCACCTATTGGTGCACATAACACCTTACATTTGTATTTAGTGTGGCATCAGAATGAAATATCTAGTCTTATTTTCAATCAAACAGGTTGTGGTCTCATGATTTCATATGGCCAAACTGTGTTCAAGCAGTATTTTATATAGTATCCCAAAATTCTAAATAATTAATTTATACAATAGTAGTAGCTATGATTTCACATATTTATTATTAGTATACTTATTGTTATATGAGCAACAGCAATGGAGTGAGACATCATAGAACAGGTGTACCCAAGATTCTGTTTCCTGAGGCTCTTTCTGCATCTCCACTGGCTCCTTGTGCTGTTGCTGGCCTTCCTCAACAGCTAAACCACATGAATGCAATACCTTTGCCATCATTTAGCCCTAACACCCTGTTTCTTGCATGCTCTCTATAACTATCCAATGCATGCTCTGTGCTATAAAGCGGTATCCCTATGGCTTTCACCTCCATTGTGAAATATCGGCCCCCATTTAGCCACAATCAGTGTCACACACTCTTTAAGGCCAGAGGTTGCCCAATATGACGTTTCTCACACCCCAGGTATTGTGTAGATAACATACCTTTCCATGGATGTGGCAAACATAATTGCAGTATTGTGATGTGGTCTAGATCAAGCCCTTTATTATTAGTCCTTATTGACCCCCATGGTGCACAAAATGAAACTTTATAATCGCATAAAATTACCGAAAATAGAAAAAAATAAAAAAGAATTTACTGAAAAATTTTAAATAAAGCCACTACAAAAACACACTAGAGAATATTAGCTAATCATATTTTATATTTTCAGGTAGAGGCATTTTCCATGGGCCAAAGGTGAGGATCAAGTCTTCAAGCAAGAAAAAAAGGGACTCATTTATTTTATCAACATGGATGTGTCTGTTTTAGTCATGGTGACCCCCATGGTAAAAGAGTTAGGTTCCATTGGAGTCTATGGTTATTTTATAGTATGCCATGGGGTCGTAGGGACCCTCCATGTTATAGGAGTTAATGTTAGATGCTGTGGGGGTCTATAAGGACCCCCATGATCCTGGTGTAGTATACCATAAATTGTCAAAAGGGGACACCCATGGTTATACTTTAGATTACCATGGGGGTTTATAAGGGCTACCCACCACCACACAACACAAGTGGATGGTAAAATATATAACACAATGTATTACATTTAATAAAGGAGAATTATATATAGTTATGTTTATTTATCAGGGATTTATTAACAGAATCAGGAATACTTTAGCTGTCCTGGTTGGCCAGAATAGCTGCAATTAATTGAAATATGCTGACATATATTTGCCCCAGATAAACTTACCTTAAATTTGCATTTAGTGTGTCATCAGAATGAAATATCTAGTCTTATTTTCAATCAAATGCGTTGTGGTCTCATGATTTCATATGGCAAAACTGTGTTCAAGCAGTATTTGATATAGTATCCCAAAATTCTAAATAATGAATTTATACAATAATAGTAGCTATGATTTCACATATTTATTATTAGTATACTTATTGTTATATGAGCAACAGCAATGGAGTGAGACATCATAGAACAGGTGTACCCAAGATTCTGTTTCCTGAGGCTCTTTCTGCATCTCCACTGGCTCCTTGTGCTGTTGCTGGCCTTCCTCAACAGCTAAACCACATGAATGCAATACCTTTGCCATCATTTAGCCCTAACACCCTGTTTCTTGCATGCTCTCTATAACTATCCAATGCATGCTCTGTGCTATAAAGCGGTATCCCTATGGCTTTCACCTCCATTGTGAAATATCGGCCCCCATTTAGCCACAATCAGTGTCACACACTCCTTAAGGTCAGAGGTTGCCCAATATGACGTTTCTCACACCCCAGGTATTGTGTAGATAACATACCTTTCCATGGATGTGGCAAACATAATTGCAGTATTGTGATGTGGTCTAGATCAAGCCCTTTATTATTAGTCCTTATTGACCCCCATGGTGCACAAAATGAAACTTTATAATTGCATAAAATTACCGAAAATAGAAAAAAATAAAAAAGAATTTACTGAAAAATTAAAATAAAGACACTACAAAAACACACTAGAGAATATTAGCTAATCATATTTTATATTTTCAGGCAGAGGCATTTTCCATGGGCCAAAGGTGAGGATCAAGTCTTCAAGCAAGAAAAAAAGGGACTAATTTATTTTATCAACATGGATGTGTGTGCTTTAGTCATGGTGACCCCCATGGTATAAGGGTTAGGTTCCATTGGAGTCTATGGTTATTGTATAGTATGCCATGGGTCGTAGGGACCCTCCATGTTATAGGAGTTAATGTTAGATGCTGTGGGGGTCTATAAGGACCCCCAGGGTCCTGGTATAGTATACCATAAAGTGTCAAAAGGGGACACCCATGGTTATATTTTAGAATACCATGGGGGTTTATAAGGGCTACCCACCACCACACAACACCAGTGGATGGTAAAATATATAACACAATGTATTACATTTAATAAAGGAGAATTATATATAGTTATGTTTTTTTATCAGGGATTTATTAACAGAATCAGCAATACTTTAGCTGTCCTGGTTGGCCAGAATAGCTGCAATTAATTGAAATATGCTGACATATATTTTTTGTTCTTATTTTTAGTTTTAAATACACTTTTAACATGAAACTGAAAAATGTATGTTTTGTATTTATTATATAAAATAAACAATTTCAAATAAATAAAAAAACATATTTTACAATGGTACTTTACAATATCTTAACATCAATAATTTACAGTATGTTTTATAAATTATAGTCATAAAGAAATGTAATATAATTTTTATATTTTTAAGCATTATAAAACTTTTAAATACTGTTTTAAACTGTAATTAAGTTTTAATTTTGAAATGTTATTACCGTATATACTCGAGTATAAGCTGAGTTTTTTAGCCCTTTTTTAAGACTAAAAAGGGCCCCCTCAGCTTATACTTGAGTCACTCGCCCCCCCCCCCGTGTCTCTCTACCCCTCCATGTCTCTCTAATCCCCTCTTGTGTCTCTCTACCCCCCCGTGTCTCTCTAACCCCCTCCGTGTCTCTTTCCCTAACCCTCCCCATTCTCAACCCTCCCTCATTCTAACCCCCCCCCCCCTCATACTACCCCTCTAAATACCCCCCTCACTTACTTGCTGCGGCCTCCGCTCCTTCTGGGTCTTGATGTGGCGCGCATGTGACGTCACATGCGCTCCACGTCATTAGCATATACCGGGTGCCGGCACCCGGTATATGCTAATGACATGACGTCACACGCGCGCCACGTCATTAGCATATCCCGGGTGCCGGCACCCGGTATATTCTAGTGACGTGACATCACACGCGCACCACGTCATTAGCATATACCGGGTGCCGGCACCTGGTATATGCTAAAGACGTGGCGCACATGTGACGTCACATGCGCGCCACATCAAGACCCGGAAGGAGCGGAGGCCGGAGCAGGTAAGTGAGGGGAGGGGGGGGGGGGTATTTAGAGGGGTATTATGAGGGGGGGGTTAGAATGAGGGGGAGGGAGGTTGAGGAGGGAGGTTTAGGAGGGGGTTGAGGATGTGTGGTTGAGGTTGAGTAGGGGGTTGAGGATGGGGGGGGTTGAGGTTGAGGAGGGAGGTTGAGATGGGGGTTGAGGATGGGGGGGTTGAGGTTGAGGAGGGAGGTTGAGGAGGGGGTTGAGGATGAGGAGGGAGGCCTGATGATGAGGAGGGGGCCTGATAATGAGAAGGGGGGCTAAGGATGAGGAGGGAGGATGAGGAGGGAGGTTGAGGTTGAGGAGGGAGGTTGAGGATGAGGAGGGAGGATGAGAAGGGGGGTTGAGGATGGGGGGTTGAGGTTGAGGAGGGAGGTTGAGGAGGGGGTTGAGGATGAGGAGGGAGGCCTGAGGATGAGGAGGGGGGCTAAGGATGAGGAGGGGGCTGAGGATGAGGAGGGAGGTTGAGGTTGAGGAGGGAGGTTGAGGAGGGAGGTTGAGGATGAGGAGGGAGGATGTGGAGGGGGGTTGAGGAGGGGGGTTGAGGTTGAGGATGGGGGGTTGAGGTTGATTAAGAAGGGGGTTGAGGATGAGGAGGGAGGTTGAGGATGAGGAGGGAGGTTGAGGAGGGGGTTAAGGAAGAGGAGGGGGGTTGAGGATGAGGAGCGGGGTTGAGGTTGAGGAGGGAGGTTGAGGAGGGGGGTTTAGGTTGAGGAGGAGGTTGAGGATGAGGGGTTGAGGAGGAGGGGGTTGAGGAGGGATGATGAAGAGGGAGGTTGAGGATGAGGGGGTTGAGGAGGGAGGTTGAGGATGAGGAGGGATGATGAGGATGAGGAGTGGGGTTGAGGAGGGAGGTTGAGAATGAGGAGGGGGAAGAGACACAGAGAAGGGAGAGGGGGGAAGAGGCACAGGGAAGGGAGAGGGGAGAAGAGACATGGGAGAGAGAGGGGGACACAGAAGGCACAAAAGGGACACAGGGGGCAGCACAATTCCCACCCTCGGGTTATACTCGAGTCACTTATTTTACCCAGTATTTTGTGGTAAAATAGGTGCCTCGGCTTATACTCGGGTCGGCTTATACTCGAGTATATACGGTACATTTAAACAATCACCATAGTAAATATTTCCTTATTTTTTTAAGTTTGCACTGCTCACCTCCAAGGATTATCCATGTTATTCTTGTGCATGTGCCCACGTCTACATATTTATGTCATAGAATTAAGGGGGTAGAAACAGACCATATTACTTTGCAGAAAGTATTATTTCAAGGCACAAAAAACAAGAACATTGCCTCTAACACAGATGTATTTGAGAATAGGTATTGCAATAGCAAATGTAATGTACATTGTCACCAGAAGATGGCATTGTTTGTTTGACGTTTACCCAATTTAGTACTTTATCACAATATGCCCATTAAAACACACACTAAACTACAAATTATGCTAAGATTTAGTATCTGTAATATTAACCTCTGATCACATTAACATTGTACTTGAAAACATACACCTTAATTACATCAGGTTATCAAAATAAAGCACCCAATAAAAACAACATAAAAAAACATTACAGTTGCTACAATCAAAGCTAGCTCGGCAGCCCTCTGTAAAAATTCGGAAACTCTTTACATAATTGAATCTCCTTCCCCAATACAATATGGTACCATTTTCTCCAATGGCAGCCTAGGTGGTTAGGATCTTGATATAGTGCCTTGCAAAAGTATTCACCCCCTTGACTTTTTACCTATGTTGTTACATTACAGCCTTAAGGTCAATGTTTTGTTAATCTGAATTGTATGTGATGGATCAGAACACAATAGTCTAAGTTGGTGAAGTGAAATGAGAAAAATATATACATAAAACTATTGTTTTAGAAATAGAAAACAGAAAATTGGCATGTGTGTATGTATTCACCCCCTTTGTTATGAAGCCCATTAAAAGCTCTGGTGCAACCAATTACCTTCAGAAGTCACATAATTAGTGAAATGATGTCCACCTGTGTGCAATCTAAGTATCACATGATCTGTCATTACATATACACACCTTTTTTGAAAGGGCCCAGAGGCTCAACAACTAAGCAAGAGGCACCACTAACCAAACACTGCCACGAAGACCAAGGAACTCTCCAAAAAAGTAAGGGACAATGTTGTTGAGAAGTACAAGTCAGGGTTAGGTTATAAAAAAATATCAAAATCTTTGATGATCCCCAGGAGCACCATCAAATCTATCATAACCAAATGGAAAGAACATGGCACAACAGCAAACCTGCCAAGAGACGGCTGCCAACTAAAACTCACGGACCAGGCAAGGAGGGCATTAATCAGAGAGGCAGCACAGAGACCTAAGGTAACCCTGGAGGAGTTGCAGAGTTCCACAGCAGAGACTGGAGTATCTGTGCATAGGATGACAATAAGCCATACGCTCCATAGAGTTGGCTTTATGGCAGAGAGGCCAGAAGAGAGCCATTACTTTCAGCAAAAAACAAAATGGCATGTTTTGAGTTTGCAAAAAGGCATGTGGGAGACATCAAAGAAAACGCTATGTCTGGCGCTAACCGAACACATCTCATCACCCAAAAAACTCCATCCCCACAGTGAAACATGGTGGTGGCAGCATCATGCTGTGGGAGGTTATTCGGAAGCCGGGACTTAGAAACTGGTCAGAGTTGAGGGAAAGATGGATGGTGCTAAATACAGGGATATTCTTGAGCAAAACCTGTACCACTCTGTGCGTGATTTGAGGCTAAGATGGAGGTTCACCTTCCAGCAGAACAGTGACCCCAAACACACTGCTAAAGCAACACTTGAATGGTTTAAGGGGAAACATGTAAATGTGTTGGAATGTCCTAATCAAAGCCCAGATCTCAATCCAGTAGAAAATCAATGGTCAGCCTTAAAGATTGCTGTTCACAAGCGCAAACCATCCATATGGAAGGAGCTGGAGCAGTTTTGCAAGGAGGAATGGGCAAAAATCCCAGTGGTAAGATGTGGCAAGCTCATAGAGACTTATCCAAAGTGACTTGGAGCTGTGATTGGCGCAAATGGTGGCTCTATAAAGAATTGACATTAGGGGGATGAATAGTTATGCACATTTACTTTTTCTGTTATTGTGTCCTATTTGATGTTTGCTTCACAATCAAAAAAATAAAAAAAAACATCTTCAAAGTTGTGGGCATGTTTTGTAAATTAAATGATGCAAATCTTCAAACAATCCATGTTAATTCCAGGTTGTGAGGCAACAAAACACGAAAAATACCAAGGGGCTGAATACTTTTGCAAGGCACTGTATGTGTTCATTTTTTATTCTAAACTTAATGAAAGAGTCCCTCCATCTTTGTAATGTGTTAATATTGTTTTGCCTTGATCACAACTTATGTAAAGGAGCTACGGAATATGTTGGCGCGTTACAAGTAAACAATAATAATAATAGTGATACTTTCAGCCCTGGGTATAAAAGGGAATATTAATAGTTCCAGACTCCCAGTTCCAGACTGGCAATGAGACCAAAAATAGATTCACCTGCAGTTCAGTCTGAGTCTGGGGAGTCTTGAAAATTAGCCCTACAATCTTGCTGTTTGGGACAAGAGGCACCCTGAGAACATATCCCAGCTCCCCTAATGTTTTGGACAATATATTTGGGAGGCGTGCCATGTACATTGCCTAACCTGCCTGCTGGACCAGACTGTGGCTGAGGGTTCAGTGTTGTTTGGATATAGGAAAGTTGCTGGTGAAACCCTGATCATGAGCCCTCTGCAGAAAATTGACTCCGAATGCCATGCACACTAAGAGCGAGTCCATTGGAAATGATCCTCCTGAGTACAGTCTGAAACCATTTAACTTTTAATCATGCATGTTATCCATGCATTATCAATGTTAGTACTCTGAGAAGATTTTTCAGATTCCAAGGATTAATCCTAGGATACAAATAAGAGAGGCACAGACCAGCATTGTAAATAATGTTCTGTCAGTCTGTAGATAAGGTTTTAGATGAGAACACAGAAGAGCCATAATTTAGAGCCATACATTTCCCCAGAGTTTGTGTATTAGAAAAACAGCAATTGAATATGGGGGAATATGGAATGTAAATTATAAAACATGATACAGATAAGCTACATGTATGAATTAGTGAGTCAAAGCCAATAAACACAGTAGTCCCTTTAGAAACTCTGGTCAGGTTAAAAAAAACGTCAGTAAAAATTGCAACATACCACAAAGAGATTGAAGAAGATAACTGAATAGGTAAATAAAGAGATCTCCTCAAGAAAATTGGAAACCTAAAAGGCTTAACAGAAGATCAGATAAAGAAGAGGTGGCAGGAATATACTGAACATCTATACAGGAAGGTTCTTAATTACAGTGATGACCTCAATAATTTGTCCAATGAGCTGGAGCCAGAAATCTTGTAGAGTGACATGAGATGGGCCCTAGAATGTCTTCCTGATAATAAGGCTGCAGGAGGTGATGGAATCCCAATTGAACTATTCAAAATTCTATAGGATGATGCTGTAAAAGTGTTACTTGCCTTATGCCAACACATTTGGAAAACTCAACAATGGCCAATAGACTGGAAAAGGTCAGACTACATCCCAATCCCAAAAAAAGGCAGTGCCAAAGAGTACTCCAATTATCGGACAATTGCAACTGGATAATAGAGAAAGAAAGAGAGTTCTAAAAAAACATTTACTTCTGCTTCATAGACTATTCTAAAGCCTTTACCTGTGTGAATCAAAACAAAATGTAGCATGTCTTTAAAGAGATGGGAGTACCAGATCATCTCATCCTCCTCCTAAAGAATCTGTATATCGACCAAGAAGCCACAGTCAAAAACGAACATGGGACAACAGAATGGTTCAAGATCATAAAAGGAGTGCAACAGGCTGGACTGGATGAATCCAAAGCTGAATCAATATTTCTGGAAGGAATATCAACAACCTCAGATACGCTGATGATAATACTCTGATGGGTGAAAATGAGGAGGAGCTAAAGGACTTATGAATGAGGGTAAAAGAAGAGAGTACAAAAGTTGGCCAGCTGCTCAACGTTACTATTGTATTCCCAGTAGTAACATATGAATGTGAGAGCTGGACCATAAAGAAGTGTGAGCGCTGTAGAATTGACTCCTTTGAATTGTGGTGTTGGAGAAGACTGCTTAGAGTCCCTTTGACTCCAATAAATCAATACTTCAGGAAATCAAGACAAACTGTTTACTAGAAGGTATGATTATAAGGGTGAAGCTTAATATTTTGGTCATATCATGAGATGGTAGGATACCCTAGAAAAAACTCTGGTGCTGGGAAAGATTGAAGGCACAAGAAGAAGGGGACGACAGAGGCGGAGATGGATAGATGAGGTCACTGAAGCAATGAACCTGAACTTGATGGAGCTGAGAGGGGCAGTGAATGAGAGATGCACCTGCTGTGGTCCATAGAGTCACATAGAATCGGACACGACTGAAGGACTAAACAACAAAAACAACATTGTACATACCCACCACATCACCTACTACATACCCCATCCCCTTACCTCATTCCTCTTGCATTTACACTTTATTTGTTCTTCTAATCAAGTGAGTGGGTGGTGATAGTGCATGTTTCTGTGAGTGTGGCCGTGTGTGTATCTGTCAGAGAAGAGAGGAGGAAAGGAGTAATTTAAAGAGGAGAGGAAGATAGATGGAGGCGAGGGGCATGGTGATGGGAAGAGGTGTGGAGAGGGGGGGGGTGGAGTGGTAGAAGGGAGATTAGTGAAGTAGGAGAGGAGGCAGAGGTGAGCAGGGGGGCTAGACCATCTACTCAGAAAGGTGGAGAACCAGGTGACGTGGCTAGAACAGGCACACAAGATGCTGGGTCAGTGGGTGAGGCTGCTGCTGTGGTGGGAGAAGAGGAGGGGAAAGTTATATGCCTTAGGGCAAAGACAGGGAGGGGGCACAGTGGAAGAACTCCATTAGGGGTCATCTGTGGAGGGCTGGTCAGAAGACAAGAATGGGGAGATAGGTTGCAGTAGAGGTAAGCTCTTTGGGAATTTATATTAAGGACTAGAGACTTGCTCATCAAAAATTAAGGCAATAAAATGTGAAGGTTGGCAATGCTGTTTGCCCACAATGCAAGGCTCTCCACTCTCTAACTTGCGGGCCATGCAATGAGCGCCTTCGGCTGAAGGTGCTTATTGCAATCCTCTTCCACTTCGGCCGAAGGTGTTCATTGCATGCCCCTCCCACTCATTGCAAGACTCTCCCACCGTGTACTTTATGGACCTTGCGATGAGCTCCTTTGGCACTCATCACTAGCTCCGCAATGAGCGGGTTCGTGCTAATTGCAGGCTCGGCCAACCCGCCACTTTCATGCGAGCCTCTCCACCATCTATTTTACAGGCCTTGCGATGAGCTATTTCCCCCTCTCCCTTTCATGTGTCCCCTCCTCTCCCTGCCCTGTTTTTTTTTCCTTATTTCCATCCTCTGCGTGTCTTTTCCCCGCTCTCTCACCCCTGTGTCTCTTTCTCCGTCTCCCCCCTTTCCCTTCCCTCTGTGTTTCTGCTCTCTGTCCCTGTTTAAGTCTTGCGTGGCTCGCGCTGAGAGCCGTTGGTTGTTATTTTCAAAGTCTTGCGTGCTTCGCGAGGATCGTCTAAGTGTTACGCGCTTCAGGCTCGTTTTGAGCCTTTTTGCAAATAGTTAAATTTTTTCGGCTGTCAATTTTTTCCTCGCTTAGCAGATTCTCGATCTCCAAAAAACAGCATTTCTGGCTCAAATTAGCTTGCAACCTCAGTCACAGGCTTCCTGATTGTCCCCCTGAGCTGGGTGTGAGTTTTTTTATGTATTTTTTACATTATTTTTCTTTTTTTGAAGGTCTTTTGAGTTGCATGCTTTAGAAAATATTGTCTGTTAAAATCGTAATATTTTTCAAGGGGTTCGTGCCTCGCAATCAGCCCCAAATTGCTACGTCGATGTTCGCGTGCATTAATATGGGCGCCTTCAATCTCTTTCCATCCTCCATCGGTGGAGCATCCTCGGGCAAATAACATGTATAACGGGACAGAGGACCCTTAGAGGGACCCTGAAAGGGCACTATTGCGAGGGCTGCAATTAGCTTGTTGATCACCGAGCCAGGCTACTTGATACTGTTAGTAAACCACATACTGTGCACACCAAAACATACTACTATATAGCAACATCTGATCTGTGTCATAAAATAAATGCACATGATTAGTCCCAATGTTGATAGATAATTCACAGACACATGGTCTGATAATGCTTCTTCTGTTATGATATTATCTCTATATAAAGAGTCTTGAAAAAACAGAACTGGATGTTTACCATGTTTCGATATGCATTTCATATAAATAAATCCGTTTGGCATCTATTGCTTTCTAACTTGTTTGACACAATGGGTTATTGTTATGTACACATACACTACACCAGTGGTGGTGAAGTCTGTCCTATGAGTGCCTCGTAAGTCCATGATTGCAGTATTATTCTTCTTACATATTCAAGTTCAGTTAAAGGTATATATACATTTCCTGGGTTTCAAATTTTTGGTAAGAAACAGGCAGTGATTATCAGAAAAATATATGTTATATAGAAAAGTTCAGTGTACTTACAAACTTATATGCACAAAACTAAAATCCATCTTTGCACACCCACAGGGAGCTTACATAATCAAGTACACAGAGGAAAAGCTGAGACTTTACAGCACAGCCAGGAACCCCAGAGCTTAATACAAATGTATCAGCTGCCTGAGCCTCCTCCTGATTGTCCAAAACAAATCATGAATTGTATGCTAATTCAGCCTGGGTTTCAAGGGGGTGTTAACACTAATTTTCAAGTGTCAGAAATTACAAGAAATTTTGCTAACTTCAAGGCAAGTGGTACATGTGTATTCTGATATATTTCTCCTTTATCAGATGCACTCATAATCCAGGACATTTAGATATGGCTTTAAATTGAGCTTGGGTACATGGCTAGAATCAATATAATAGAGTTACTCAATGCACTCAAGACACACTTCACCACCACAGCTCTAATGTATGTGCATATAACAATCACCCAATTCAAAATAGAGGCAGAGGGAGGGAATCCGTTTCAAAACTACTGAATGTCCAGAGGAGTAACTCTGCTATATTCACACACTTGGGCTCAATCTCAGTGAACCTGAACACATAAGCAGAAACATACTTCAATTCTGGACTGTTGGTTGTCCTCATCATACAAACTTTAACACCAAAGCAGTAAGCATGTAATGGTGTTAGCATTCACACATATAGAGCTTTTCTCCCAGAAGGGATTCCAAGCACTTTAGGAGAGGGAAGAAAAAAAATGCATGAAGCTTATTATTATTGCACATGAACATTGCAGTTTAGTAATTTAACACATATTACATGGTATTATATGCCAGTGGATATACCTGTTTATATATGCATGCTTAGACAGGATTATTGTTGAGAGATTGTAAATGTATTTGTAGGCCAGGTGGGTGGTGTTAGCCCCTGAGGCTTATATAAATCAGGTCTATCTTAGCATTGGTTCAGTGGCAGTGTTTATTTGTGTGAGCAGGTATTTATTTTTTGGTATTGTATTAAGGCCTCAATTTTAGTTTAATCAGATTTTGTCAAATACTTTTTTATGTAGATTTGTTACCTGAACTATTTGTGTCATGTAAGTGTTCTTGCAAGGGGTTTAGATGCTGTTACAAGAGGATACAATAACACACAGTTTTAAAGATCACTGAAAAATCTTGTACATGTCCGTGAAAACAAATACGACTTTTTTACAGGAATTTTTACAGAAGCCATTTCATAGAATTTAATCCAAATTCCACAAGTAAAACTGTGAGAATGTTTTAAGTAGGGCAGAGCTAGAGAGCACTTGCAGAGACTTACACGTAAAGGTTTGTTACAAGCAGCATGTTACAGGTCACGTTAGTTTTACATTTTCACATATAAACATTTATAAGGGGGCAATATCAAGGCCATAGTTATCCTTTAATGAATTTGGGCTTGAATATGTAGACTTTCTTCCTGCATTTCACAAATAATCCACTAGGAGATAGTATAAGCTTGACGAATATGTGCAGATTTGCGTTGCAAATGTATAAACATTTGCTACATTAGTGTATGGTTGCTTTTTTAACACCCCCACATTAAAGATTTGAACAATGCTGTCTGTGCCTTTCTACATATATATTGTTTTCTATGTGTTATATCGACTATTGTTTCAGTATTTAGATAAAAAAAATTGTTCAAAATCCTTGCAACTTACTTCTTTGTACATGTTTTATGGACTGTAGCAATGTAACACACTTTTAGCACATACACACATAAACATGCATAGCTTGCACTATATATGTGCACTTTAAAGAATGGTGTTTAATATAGTAGATTAAAAAAGTCACTGAACGGACTTTTAAAACAAATAAAAATTGCTTATGGTTTAAAGAACACTTTAAGCAAAACCTGACAATGCTCAACTGGTTAATTAAATTACATATTTCATGGAATCACTGTTAACCCCAAAGAGTTCAGTTCACAATCATTCAAAAATACTCACTGGAAACCCATGTCCCAACCCATGTCACATATGGATTTAGGATTCTTATCTAATTACCAAAATGTTTTGTGACTTATGTTTTATACCACATTCCACATGTTCAATTGATGTTGTCCTTTTCTCAAACTGTGGTGACATTTACTGCTCTTAATTAGGGTTCTGCTATGCTGTTATATTTGATCTAAAGACTCACAGGACATAATGTATGGTGTTTTTCTTTGTCCCATGCTAAACTCTGAACAGTTACATGAACTTTTCCTGGTGCATCCTTTGACTAATGCTAAAGACTTGATAAAGAGAAGTATAGTCTCAAAAGCTTGTCAGAATAAATTAATATGTTTGTCCAATAAAAACGGTATTACCATATACTGCAATACTCTGATTATTCAACTATATATATGTATATATATATTCATACTAGCGACTTGCCCATCAAAAAAGACGGGGCAATACAATTTGAAGCCATGGGAATGCTGTTTGCCACACAATGCTGTTTGCTACTCTGAGGACCTGCGAGCCTCTCCTCTCATGTACTTTTGCTCCTCTGAGCATCTTCAGTGCTCATTGCGAGCCTCTCCCCTTTTGTGTACTTTTGCTCCTCTGAGCACCTTCAGCGCTCATTGCGAGCCTCTCCTCTCATGTACTTTTGCTCTTCTGAGCTCCTTCGGTGCTCAATGCGAGCTTCTCCCTTTGTGTCCTTAAAGTATTGTGCTTTGCAACGATCATGTTCGGCACTCATTGCAAAGACAGATATATAAGTACAGTGTTAAATATACAATTTTTTTTAGTGCAGTGTAAATTCGAAAATGTTTTCAGGTCTCAGAGCATAATAAAGTGATTTAAATATGTAACTGCTTTGAGAGTGCTATCGCTGGCAGCCAATGATCAGTAATCCAGATATATAAATAACTGTAGTGTAAAAAGTTAAAAAATTTGAGTGCAGTGAAAAGTATACATTTTTATTTTCCATTAATAATTAATACTTATTAAATAATTATACAATAATAATTCTGAATGACGAAATGTATAAGGAAGTGCAAAACATTAATGTATTCATAAAGTAACGACAGTGTAAAATATGCTATTTAGCGTATTTTTGTTTAATATATATATATATATTTTTATAATGATTAATTAATTATTTAAATAATTAATATACTTTACCTATTTCTAATTAATATATCCAGCAGTCAATATCCTGAAGCGCTTACAATCTCTTTTTATTTTCCTGCAGCATACAATGTACAGTTGAACTGTTGCTGCCCTGAGGAGAAAGTGTCAGCAATATGTCAATTGTGCAGTATAAATAGGCTGGGTGCGCCAAACCGTTGGTTTAGTTTGGTAAAGCTCCATTTTAGATTCATAATGTTATTAGTTGCAAGTTGTTGTAAAATGGCGGCGATTGTGTATGTGTTACGCGGTTCACGAGCATTTTCCATCCTTTGTAAAAGTGTATTTTGTACCTCGTACGTTCCTGTGTAAAAGTGGTACGCAGCTGGCGGTGTTTTGCGCAGTTTGGGGTTCTGTAGCCTCGTTTTTCTTTTTTTTTTGTCCACCACTCGTCGAATCCGGCTTAAATTAGCCCCTGTACTGTGTGTGAGGTTTTATGTGTTTTTCTTGTTTTTCAATTTGTGCGCTTTGGCCGTTAACTTCGTATTTTTCCAACCTCTTATTTTCTTTTCTAAGTCCTGCATTTCCTAACTGCTTGAAGGCTAAGTCCCGCGTTTTTCAATGCCTCAACGGCTCGCAGGAGCTCATTCGGCGCTCATTTCTGCCTAAGTCCCACGTGTTTCAATGCCTCAACTGTTTGCCTCGCTTTGCGAGGCTAGCTGGAGATGAGCGCCTATGGCGCTCATCGCCTAAGTGCAACTAGTTTCAATGCCTCAACTGCTCGACACGCTACGCGAGTCTCGCAGCCAATGAGCGAGCGCCTTTGTGATTCAACCAAATAGTTATTAGACATGCTTCATTGAACTTTTTTCTATTTAGTAATATTCACAACTGTTGCATTAAATTGTGTATTTTTTATGCAATATGTAGGATTGGACATTATATATAAAATACTAATGTTTAAGTTCAGGGTTGTATTTTTTCATTGTGAATAACTGCATTACAATAGTTGGTTTAGAAAAATGCTAAGCATTTAGTGCAGCAGCAAGCAGTTATTTTTCAGTCAAAACTGTGTATTGTGAGCAGAGGGACAACTGAGGGCACATTCAAACAAAGATACAGACTGTAGTGAACTTTACTGCATGTTAATGTTAAAATGTTAATGGCCCGGAGGGGAGGGGGGTGCATATGCAAGAAGGAGGGGCAAAAAATGCTTTGACTTGCCCCCTTCCATTGCCAAATATATATATAAGAAAGAAAAGTGAGGATTTGGATTTCCCTGGGTGTTTTCCACCCCAAATATACAGTATACAAAATGGTGGGATAAGTATAAACTAAATAAATTTTAATTAAATAAATGACAGCGGCGTGTTAAAAACAAGGGATATTAAAACACTAATAAGGGGAATAAAAAAGGGCAGATGTAGGGAATAGTAAATAACCCTGTAGCACTAGTATTGTGCAATGTAAGACTCTAAAGTGAGTGGGTATTACTATTCACACCTAGCGGGCGAGCCAAGAAAATTGCAAAAAGTTCCCAGGGCATGAAAGCCCTATTGTATTATAAGTGGTATATATATAAAGCACCCTTATGCTGAGAAGAATGTCCTCCAAATATCTAGAGGATAACTTAAATAAAGCAAAATTCTTGGGGTGTAGGTAAAAAGATGCCTAACTGATAAACCTATTGTGTTTTGATCAAAGGTACTAGGAGGTTGTACCCATATAGGTAAAGCTTGAATGGAGCTCAACCTGGAGTACAAACAAAGTTGTCAAGAACAGCTATATATTACACAGCATAGGATTCAAGCTGTGTCTGTGTGCACTTATAGATACCTAACTGCCATATGGTACAAAAAGTACCTAGAGATGTATGTGCAAGATGAAGGTTGTTTCCCAACTTTAAGGTTATACAAAAGGTAATATCAGGTACTTGCAGACATATTATGCCACTAGTGGGATATAAGGGGCTTTGAACTAGGCCATAACTGTAGCAGATTCGCGCTTCCTGGAATAGCTCGGCCACTAGGTTTGCAACGCGCATGCGCACGTCTAACGTGATGACGTGCGCAGCGTGGTTGCTAGGAGCCTGACGCGTTTCGACGTATCACGTCTTTGTCAAAGGAAAATTGTATAACGCTGTCTCTGAGAGCTTTATATAGGGAGCTGTCGCCTAGGCAACATAAAAGTAGTGAATGTATTGCCCATAACGGGCCAAAAAAAAATAAATGGAAATGGCATAAGAATTCCGTTGGTATATACAAGAGGCTACTGAGATGGATATGCAAACGCTAAGGAACACCAATGGACTTATTATGTTATCAATGCATAGGCCATATAGACAAACTGTGAAGGCTATTAATAAGAAGTGTAGTGTGATAACTACTACATCAATAGTGTGTAAGGGTATCAAAAGAGGGAAGATATAAACAAAAAGTGAACAAAGAAGAATGCCAGGGGTGGAGAGCTGTTATATAAATGAGAAGTTAGCTCCATTATATAACTAGAGAATAGGAGACCAGGAGACAAAATCTTTATAAGGGGACTGATGGTCTCAGGGTATTAAGTGATGTAGGATGGGTGAACGGAGCTGGAAAGCTAGTAATAAAGGAATACACATATACTCTAAGATGTGTGTTAACTAATGTGACAAGTGCCTATAACAGGTTACTCATATATAAATGAAAAGGAATAAGGGTGCTGATGCACTGAGGGTCCATCCAAATAGGATGAACAAAAAAGTAAGGAACAAAAAGAGGATCACAAATACTCATTATGGGGAATAAACATAATTGTGAAACAGACTAAGGCTCAGTGAAGGTGGAAGTATATAAAGTGTATAGTATAAAAAGAGAAAAGGACCAAGTATTAGATGAAGGGCGTAAAAGTAAACCCCTCATTAAGTCCATAGGGTGCTTGGGCCTTCAATTGGTATATCCAGCGTGCCTCACATTGTAGTAATTTTCTCTCCAGGTCACCTTGTCTTGGGCCTATATGGACCTGGTCTATAGCACAAAAAGATAATACTTCACTTCTATTGTTGTGACAATACTTGACATAGCGGGCAATTGGTGTATCCAATGCATTCTTGATACTGTAAATATGCTCACCAATCCTGCGGCGCAACTGGCGCCTCGTTTTTCCTACATAGATCTTCCTGCAAATACAGGTGGCCACATAGATAACCGCCGTAGAACAACAATTCATAAAGTCTTTTATTTTATATTTT
Source organism: Discoglossus pictus (assembly GCA_027410445.1). Lineage (NCBI taxonomy): Eukaryota > Metazoa > Chordata > Amphibia > Anura > Alytidae > Discoglossus > Discoglossus pictus. The sequence continues at coordinate 230,481,486 of CM050166.1, forward strand.
TCCCCAGTAATAGGATGCTCATATATTTTTAAAGGTGTAACATACCTGCAAAATTTACTTTTGCTACATTTGAAACACCCTGTTAGGGGTTTTAACCAGGTCCCTGGTTTCTGTTCATTAAAAGAGCTATGGACCAGTCTATCTTTCAGGTTTTTGCCCCTACGGTATGTGATGGAGGCCTTTGGTGTTAGAACATCTTTTAGATCCTCGTCACTCCTCAATAGGTGCCAATGTCTGGATAGAATGTCTCTGATAGCCTCAGAGTCATAACCAAAAGTCATAATACAGCGAGATAGTTTGCTTTCCTTATCTGTATTCTTGCTAAGGCCATTCAAAAGTTCAGATCTCTTGCAGTTAGATGCATAATTAAAGGCAGATTTGAGACATTTATTTGAGTAGCCTCTGTCTCTAAATCTAGTTCTTAGTTTATCTGCCTCTAGTTTGAACTCTGCATCAGAGCTGCAATTCCTCCTTATTCGAAGGTATTGACCTCTAGGTATCCCCCTTTTAAGGGGTTCAAAATGCTGGCTGTCCCAAGTCAACAGAGAGTTTGTGGCGGTATCCTTCCTATAAGTAGTGGTTGATATCTTTCCTTCCTCATCTTTGGTTATTAGTAGATCTAGGAATGTGATAGAGGATAGGTTTAACTCGTAGGTGAATTTAAGGCCCAAGTCATTGGTGTTGAGGTCAGACATGAATTGTTCAAATTCAGACTCAGTGCCTGTCCAAACCACTAACACATCATCAATATAGCGCCGCCATACTAATGCATGCTCAGAGAGTGAGGATGTAGATTCATGGAAAACAAACTTCTCTTCCCACCAGCCCAGGAACAAATTGGCATACCTGGGAGCACATGGTGTACCCATGGCTGTCCCTTTTTGCTGGTGATACCATGTGTTATTATGCGTAAAGTAGTTGTGCTTTAACATGAATTCCAAAAGTTCCAGAAGAAGTCCATTAAATTTCGTGTGAATAACACCTTTCATACTTAAAAAGTGACCTAGGGCCTCTATACCGTACCCATGTGGTATGCTGCTGTACAAGGCCTCCACATCAATAGAGGCTAGCCATGCTGATTCGGGTATATGGCGGTCATCCAGCTGTTTTAAAATGTCGTTTGTATCTTTGACATATGAGGGTAGACTTTCTACCAGTTCTCTCAGATAGTGGTCAATAAATATGCTGACGTTGTGGGACAGGTTATCAGTGCCGGATACAATAGGCCTACCAGGGATAGGTGATTTCTTTTTATGAATTTTGGGGAGGGAATAAAAGATCGAGATAGTAGGAAATTTGGGGTATATAAACCTATAGGTTTGCTCATCAATAAGGTCCTCTTTCATTGCATTGTCCAAAATAGTTTTCAAGAGTGTCTTGTACTCGTTGGTTGGATTTTTTTGAATCACCTTGTATGTGCTATTATCTCCCAAAATTCTGTTACACATATCTCTATATTCCTCATTATTCATGATGACAATATTACCTCCCTTATCCGCGTGCTTGATTTGTATCTCCTTGCACTTCTCCAATTCTTTTAATGCTATGAATTCATTATTAGTCAAATTGAATACCTTCTTCAGTTTGTAATAGTCTATGTCCTCAATCTCTAAAGTGGTCTGCTGAAGAAATACCCAGATATTAGCATAATCTTTAATTCCTTGTGTAAAAGTACTTTTATTTCTCCAGGTTTTAGATTTGACTTTACTCATAGGATCAACAGGTTCATTCTCTTTTAGCAAAGATAACAGAGATTGTAAAGTTTCTATGTCTTCCTTTCCCAAACCCAGATTCATACATTCTCTCTCCTCCTTTAGTTTATAAAATTTGTGCAATGCTAGCTTGCGGGCGAAGAGGTTTAAATCTTTTATGTGTGTGAATGTATCTGATCTGGATGTTGGGACAAATGTCAAACCTCTCTGTAACACTGAGGTATGATGTATATTGAGGGGAAATTTGGACAAATTGACTATCTGTGGATTCATAGCTGGGGGGTTAGAGGGGTTGGGAGTCAAGTATTTCTGTTTCCCCTGGATCTGAGTGTCCTCTCTGGCCCCTTCACAGGGATCCTGCCTCTCTCTAAAAAAGATTGTTGTTGTTCATTAAATCTAGGGTTCTCTCTGGTCTTAAGATTTGCTCTTAATTCGTAGTTCTCTCTTTTCTGAGGATAATTTCCTCGTCTGGTCCTGGTGTTATAAGGGTGAAAGTCATCGTTATCAGAGTTCTCAAATTCTGAGGAGCTAATATCAGAACTTCTTTGGTTAACATTCAATTTTGGGAATCTTCTAAATATCCTGCCAGTTTTGAAATCAGTCTGATCCCTCCAAAATTTCTTTTGTTTGCGTTCTTTAATCTCTTTCTTAAACTTGTCTATATTATCATTCAACCTTGTGCAGAACACATTGTACTCAGATACTTCACTGAATTTACCAAACTCTTGTTGGTATAATGCCAACTTTGGTTTGATGATTTCTAAGTTCTGCTGTTCGGTCTCAATTATAAGGGACATAAGTTCAGATGAACATTTTAACAATATTTCTTGCCACTTCTTTGTGAATGTTTCATTCGACAGGTTACTTGCTGGACTTATATTTATTCTCAGTCCTCTAGGGACAATTTTATTTTTTAGGTAGTTTTGCAGGCTACTGATTTCCCATATAGATCTTAGCTGTTTTTTAGCAGTTTTTAGTAATTCACCAAATTGATCTTTAATGTTCCTCTCATTAGCTGTGATGGACTGGGCCCTAGAGCCAAAGCTCTCATCGGCTTCCTTTTGAAGTGAGTCCACATCTATATTATTTATAGCAGAATTTGCCATCTTAAAAAGGTTTGGTACAGTCTACTTACTCCTTAAGCTAAGCTCAAATGAAAACAAGTATAAAAACTTAAGGTCACTTGAATAAAGTTGAAAATTCTAAGTAAGTAATATGTTTCCTCTGTGTGGATTAAACCACTAATCACTATCAAAGAAAGAAAAGTGAGGATTTGGATTTCCCTGGGTGTTTTCCACCCCAAATATACAGTATACAAAATGGTGGGATAAGTATAAACTAAATAAATTTTTATTAAATAAATGACAGCGGCGTGTTAAAAACAAGGGATATTAAAACACTAATAAGGGGAATAAAAAAGGGCAGATGTAGGGAATAGTAAATAACCCTGTAGCACTAGTATTGTGCAATGTAAGACTCTAAAGTGAGTGGGTATTACTATTCACACCTAGCGGGCGAGCCAAGAAAATTGCAAAAAGTTCCCAGGGCATGAAAGCCCTATTGTATTATAAGTGGTATATATATAAAGCACCCTTATGCTGAGAAGAATGTCCTCCAAATATCTAGAGGATAACTTAAATAAAGCAAAATTCTTGGGGTGTAGGTAAAAAGATGCCTAACTGATAAACCTATTGTATTTTGATCAAAGGTACTAGGAGAACTTTTGGAATTCGTGTTAAAGCACAACTACTTTACGCATAATAACAAATGGTATCACCAGCAAAAAGGGACAGCCATGGGTACACCATGTGCTCCCAGTTATGCCAATTTGTTCCTGGGCTGGTGGGAAGAGAAGTTTGTTTTCCATGAATCTACATCCTCACTCTCTAAGCATGCATTAGTATGGCGGCGCTATATTGATGATGTGTTAGTGGTTTGGACAGGCACTGAGTCTGAATTTGAACAATTCATGTCTGACCTCAACACCAATGACTTGGGCCTTAAATTCACCTACGAGTTAAACCTATCCTCTATCACATTCCTAGATCTACTAATAACCAAAGATGAGGAAGGAAAGATATCAACCACTACTTATAGGAAGGATACCGCCACGAACTCTCTGTTGACTTGGGACAGCCAGCATTTTGAACCCCTTAAAAGGGGGATACCTAGAGGTCAATACCTTCGAATAAGGAGGAATTGCAGCTCTGATGCAGAGTTCAAACTAGAGGCAGATAAACTAAGAACTAGATTTAGAGACAGAGGCTACTCAAATAAATGTCTCAAATCTGCCTTTAATTATGCATCTAACTGCAAGAGATCTGAACTTTTGAATGGCCTTAGCAAGAATACAGATAAGGAAAGCAAACTATCTCGCTGTATTATGACTTTTGGTTATGACTCTGAGGCTATCAGAGACATTCTATCCAGACATTGGCACCTATTGAGGAGTGACGAGGATCTAAAAGATGTTCTAACACCAAAGGCCTCCATCACATACCGTAGGGGCAAAAACCTGAAAGATAGACTGGTCCATAGCTCTTTTAATGAACAGAAACCAGGGACCTGGTTAAAACCCCTAACAGGGTGTTTCAAATGTAGCAAATGTAAATTTTGCAGGTATGTTACACCTTTAAAAATATATGAGCATCCTATTACTGGGGAAAAATATAAAATAAAAGAATTTATGAATTGTTGTTCTACGGCGGTTATCTATGTGGCCACATGTATTTGCAGGAAGATCTATGAAGGAAAAACGAGGCGCCAGTTGCGCCGCAGGATTGGTGAGCATATTTACAGTATCAAGAATGCATTGGATACACCAATTGCCCGCCATGTCAAGTATTGTCACAACAATAGAAGTGAAGTATTATCTTTTTGTGCTATAGACCAGGTCCATATAGGCCCAAGACAAGGTGACCTGGAGAGAAAATTACTACAATGTGAGGCACGCTGGATATACCAATTGAAGGCCCAAGCACCCTATGGACTTAATGAGGGGTTTACTTTTACGCCCTTCATCTAATACTTGGTCCTTTTCTCTTTTTATACTATTCTGTCCATTTTATGGTAGGCCTTACGGTCACATAGACACTTTATACACTTCCACCTTCACTGAGCCTTAGTCTGTTTCACAATTATGTTCATTCCCCATAATGAGTATTTGTGATCCTCTTTTTGTTCCTAACTTTTTTGTTCATCCCATTTGGATGGACCCTCAGTGCATCAGCACCCTTATTCCTTTTCATTTATATATGAGTAACCTGTTATAGGCACTTGTCACATTAGTTAACACACATCTTAGAGTATATGTGTATTCCTTTATTACTAGCTTTCCAGCTCCGTTCACCCATCCTACATCACTTAATACCCTGAGACCATCAGTCCCTTTATAAAGATTTTGTCTCCTGGTCTCCTATTCTCTAGTTATATAATGGAGCTAACTTCTCATTTATATAACAGCTCTCCACCCCTGGCATTCTTCTTTGTTCACTTTTTGTTTATATCTTCCCTCTTTTGATACCCTTACACACTATTAATGTAGTAGTTATCACACTACACTTCTTATTAATAGCCTTTACAGTTTGTCTATATGGCCTATGCATTGATAACATAATAAGTCCATTGGTGTTCCTTAGCGTTTGCATATCCATCTCAGTAGCCTCTTGTATTTACCAACGGAATTCTTATGCCATTTCCATTTATTTTTTTTTGGCCCGTTATGGGCAATACATTCACTACTTTTATGTTGCCTAGGCGACAGCTCCCTATATAAAGCTCTCAGAGACAGCGTTATACAATTTTCCTTTGACAAAGACGTGATACGTCGAAACGCGTCAGGCTCCTAGCAACCACGCTGCGCACGTCATCACGTTAGACGTGCGCATGCGCGTTGCAAACCTAGCGGCCGAGCTATTCCAGGAAGCGCGAATCTGCTACAGTTATGGCCTAGTTCAAAGCCCCTTATATCCCACTAGTGGCATAATATGTCTGCAAGTACCTGATATTACCTTTTGTATAACCTTAAAGTTGGGGAACAACCTTCATCTTGCACATACATCTCTAGGTACTTTTTGTACCATATGGCAGTTAGGTATATATAAGTGCACACAGACACAGCTTGAATCCTATGCTGTGTAATATATAGCTGTTCTTGACAACTTTGTTTGTACTCCAGGTTGAGCTCCATTCAAGCTTTACCTATATGGGTACAACCTCCTAGTACCTTTGATCAAAACACAATAGGTTTATCAGTTAGGCATCTTTTTACCTACACCCCAAGAATTTTGCTTTATTTAAGTTATCCTCTAGATATTTGGAGGACATTCTTCTCAGCATAAGGGTGCTTTATATATATACCACTTATAATACAATAGGGCTTTCATGCCCTGGGAACTTTTTGCAATTTTCTTGGCTCGCCCGCTAGGTGTGAATAGTAATACCCACTCACTTTAGAGTCTTACATTGCACAATACTAGTGCTACAGGGTTATTTACTATTCCCTACATCTGCCCTTTTTTATTCCCCTTATTAGTGTTTTAATATCCCTTGTTTTTAACACGCCGCTGTCATTTATTTAATAAAAATTTATTTAGTTTATACTTATCCCACCATTTTGTATACTGTATATTTGGGGTGGAAAACACCCAGGGAAATCCAAATCCTCACTTTTCTTTCTTTGATAGTGATTAGTGGTTTAATCCACACAGAGGAAACATATTACTTACTTAGAATTTTCAACTTTATTCAAGTGACCTTAAGTTTTTATACTTGTTTTCATTTGAGCTTAGCTTAAGGAGTAAGTAGACTGTACCAAACCTTTTTAAGATGGCAAATTCTGCTATAAATAATATAGATGTGGACTCACTTCAAAAGGAAGCCGATGAGCGCTTTGGCTCTAGGGCCCAGTCCATCACAGCTAATGAGAGGAACATTAAAGATCAATTTGGTGAATTACTAAAAACTGCTAAAAAACAGCTAAGATCTATATGGGAAATCAGTAGCCTGCAAAACTACCTAAAAAATAAAATTGTCCCTAGAGGACTGAGAATAAATATAAGTCCAGCAAGTAACCCGTCGAATGAAACATTCACAAAGAAGTGGCAAGAAATATTGTTAAAATGTTCATCTGAACTTATGTCCCTTATAATTGAGACCGAACAGCAGAACTTAGAAATCATCAAACCAAAGTTGGCATTATACCAACAAGAGTTTGGTAAATTCAGTGAAGTATCTGAGTACAATGTGTTCTGCACAAGGTTGAATGATAATATAGACAAGTTTAAGAAAGAGATTAAAGAACGCAAACAAAAGAAATTTTGGAGGGATCAGACTGATTTCAAAACTGGCAGGATATTTAGAAGATTCCCAAAATTGAATGTTAACCAAAGAAGTTCTGATATTAGCTCCTCATAATTTGATAACTCTGATAACGATGACTTTCACCCTTATAACACCAGGACCAGACGAGGAAATTATCCTCAGAAAAGAGAGAACTATGAATTAGGAGCAAATCTTCAGACCAGAGAGAACCCTAGATTTAATGAACAACAACAATCTTTTTTAGAGAGAGGCAGGATCCCTGTGAAGGGGCCAGAGAGGACACTCAGATCCAGGGGAAACAGAAATACTTGACTCCCAACCCCTCTAACCCCCCAGCTATGAATCCACAGATAGTCAATTTGTCCAAATTTCCCCTCAATATACATCATACCTCAGTGTTACAGAGAGGTTTGACATTTGTCCCAACATCCAGATCAGATACATTCACACACATAAAAGATTTAAACCTCTTCGCCCGCAAGCTAGCATTGCACAAATTTTATAAACTAAAGGAGGAGAGAGAATGTATGAATCTGGGTGTGGGAAAGGAAGACATAGACACTTTACAATCTCTGTTATCTTTGCTAAAAGAGAATGAACCTGTTGATCCTATGAGTAAAGTCAAATCTAAAACCTGGAGAAATAAAAGTACTTTTACACAAGGAATTAAAGATTATGCTAATATCTGGGTATTTCTTCAGCAGACCACTTTAGAGATTGAGGACATAGACTATTACAAACTGAAAAAGGTATTCAATTTGACTAATAATGAATTCATAGCATTAAAAGAATTGGAGAAGTGCAAGGAGATACAAATCAAGCCTGCGGATAAGGGAGGTAATATTGTCATCATGAATAATGAGGAATATAGAGATATGTGTAACAGAATTTTGGGAGATAATAGCACATACAAGGTGATTCAAAAAAATCCAACCAACGAGTACAAGACACTCTTGAAAACTATTTTGGACAATGCAATGAAAGAGGACCTTATTGATGAGCAAACCTATAGGTTTTTATACCCCAAATTTCCTACTATCTCGATCTTTTATTCCCTCCCCAAAATTCATAAAAAGAAATCACCTATCCCTGGTAGGCCTATTGTATCCGGCACTGATAACCTGTCCCACAACGTCAGCATATTTATTGACCACTATCTGAGAGAACTGGTAGAAAGTCTACCCTCATATGTCAAAGATACAAACGACATTTTAAAACAGCTGGATGACCTCCATATACCCGAATCAGCATGGCTAGCCTCTATTGATGTGGAGGCCTTGTCCAGCAGCATACCACATGGGTACGGTATAGAGGCCCTAGGTCACTTTTTAAGTATGAAAGGTGTTATTCACACGAAAGTTAATGGACTTCTTCTGGAACTTTTGGAATTCGTGTTAAAGCACAACTACTTTACGCATAATAACAAATGGTATCACCAGCAAAAAGGGACAGCCATGGGTACACCATGTGCTCCAAGTTATGCCAATTTGTTCCTGGGCTGGTGGGAAGAGAAGTTTGTTTTCCATGAATCTACATCCTCACTCTCTGAGCATGCATTAGTATGGCGGCGCTATATTGATGATGTGTTAGTGGTTTGGACAGGCACTGAGTCTGAATTTGAACAATTCATGTCTGACCTCAACACCAATGACTTGGGCCTTAAATTCACCTACGAGTTAAACCTATCCTCTATCACATTCCTAGATCTACTAATAACCAAAGATGAGGAAGGAAAGATATCAACCACTACTTATAGGAAGGATACCGCCACAAACTCTCTGTTGACTTGGGACAGCCAGCATTTTGAACCCCTTAAAAGGGGGATACCTAGAGGTCAATACCTTCGAATAAGGAGGAATTGCAGCTCTGATGCAGAGTTCAAACTAGAGGCAGATAAACTAAGAACTAGATTTAGAGACAGAGGCTACTTAAATAAATGTCTCAAATCTGCCTTTAATTATGCATCTAACTGCAAGAGATCTGAACTTTTGAATGGCCTTAGCAAGAATACAGATAAGGAAAGCAAACTATCTCGCTGTATTATGACTTTTGGTTATGACTCTGAGGCTATCAGAGACATTCTATCCAGACATTGGCACCTATTGAGGAGTGACGAGGATCTAAAAGATGTTCTAACACCAAAGGCCTCCATCACATACCGTAGGGGCAAAAACCTGAAAGATAGACTGGTCCATAGCTCTTTTAATGAACAGAAACCAGGGACCTGGTTAAAACCCCTAACAGGGTGTTTCAAATGTAGCAAATGTAAATTTTGCAGGTATGTTACACCTTTAAAAATATATGAGCATCCTATTACTGGGGAAAAATATAAAATAAAAGAATGTATGAATTGTTGTTCTACGGCGGTTATCTATGTGGCCACCTGTATTTGCAGGAAGATCTATGTAGGAAAAACGAGGCGCCAGTTGCGCCGCAGGATTGGTGAGCATATTTACAGTATCAAGAATGCATTGGATACACCAATTGCCCGCCATGTCAAGTATTGTCACAACAATAGAAGTGAAGTATTATCTTTTTGTGCTATAGACCAGGTCCATATAGGCCCAAGACAAGGTGACCTGGAGAGAAAATTACTACAATGTGAGGCACGCTGGATATACCAATTGAAGGCCCAAGCACCCTATGGACTTAATGAGGGGTTTACTTTTACGCCCTTCATCTAATACTTGGTCCTTTTCTCTTTTTATACTATTCTGTCCATTTTATGGTAGGCCTTACGGTCACATAGACACTTTATACACTTCCACCTTCACTGAGCCTTAGTCTGTTTCACAATTATGTTTATTCCCCATAATGAGTATTTGTGATCCTCTTTTTGTTCCTCACTTTTTTGTTCATCCCATTTGGATGGACCCTCAGTGCATCAGCACCCTTATTCCTTTTCATTTATATATGAGTAACCTGTTATAGGCACTTGTCACATTAGTTAACACACATCTTAGAGTATATGTGTATTCCTTTATTACTAGCTTTCCAGCTCCGTTCACCCATCCTACATCACTTAATACCCTGAGACCATCAGTCCCCTTATAAAGATTTTGTCTCCTGGTCTCCTATTCTCTATTTATATAATGGAGCTAACTTCTCATTTATATAACAGCTCTCCACCCCTGGCATTCTTCTTTGTTCACTTTTTGTTTATATCTTCCCTCTTTTGATACCCTTACACACTATTGATGTAGTAGTTATCACACTACACTTCTTATTAATAGCCTTCACAGTTTGTCTATATGGCCTATGCATTGATAACATAATAAGTCCATTGGTGTTCCTTAGCGTTTGCATATCCATCTCAGTAGCCTCTTGTATATACCAACGGAATTCTTATGCCATTTCCATTTTTTTTTTTTTGGCCCGTTATGGGCAATACATTCACTACTTTTATGTTGCCTAGGCGACAGCTCCCTATATAAAGCTCTCGGAGACAGCGTTATACAATTTTCCTTTGACAAAGACGTGATACGTCGAAACGCGTCAGGCTCCTAGCAACCACGCTGCGCACGTCATCACGTTAGACGTGCGCATGCGCGTTGCAAACCTAGCGGCCGAGTTATTCCAGGAAGTGCAAATCTGCTACAGTTATGGCCTAGTTCAAAGCCCCTTATATCCCACTAGTGGCATAATATGTCTGCAAGTACCTGATATTACCTTTTGTATAACCTTAAAGTTGGGGAACAACCTTCATCTTGCACATACATCTCTAGGTACTTTTTGTACCATATGGCACCATTCAAGCTTTACCTATATGGGTACAACCTCCTAGTACCTTTGATCAAAACACAATAGGTTTATCAGTTAGGCATCTTTTTACCTACACCCCAAGAATTTTGCTTTATTTAAGTTATCCTCTAGATATTTGGAGGACATTCTTCTCAGCATAAGGGTGCTTTATATATATACCACTTATAATACAATAGGGCTTTCATGCCCTGGGAACTTTTTGCAATTTTCTTGGCTCGCCCGCTAGGTGTGAATAGTAATACCCACTCACTTTAGAGTCTTACATTGCACAATACTAGTGCTACAGGGTTATTTACTATTCCCTACATCTGCCCTTTTTTATTCCCCTTATTAGTGTTTTAATATCCCTTGTTTTTAACACGCCGCTGTCATTTATTTAATTAAAATTTATTTAGTTTATACTTATCCCACCATTTTGTATACTGTATATTTGGGGTGGAAAACACCCAGGGAAATCCAAATCCTCACTTTTCTTTCTTATATATATATTTGGCAATGGAAGGGGGCAAGTCAAAGCATTTTTTGCCCCTCCTTCTTGCATATGCAAAGCCCCTTATATCCCACTAGTGGCATAATATGTCTGCAAGTACCTGATATTACCTTTTGTATAACCTTAAAGTTGGGAAACAACCTTCATCTTGCACATACATCTCTAGGTACTTTTTGTACCATATGGCAGTTAGGTATCTATAAGTGCACACAGACACAGCTTGAATCCTATGCTGTGTAATATATAGCTGTTCTTGACAACTTTGTTTGTACTCCAGGTTGAGCTCCATTCAAGCTTTACCTATATGGGTACAACCTCCTAGTACCTTTGATCAAAACACAATAGGTTTATCAGTTAGGCATCTTTTTACCTACACCCCAAGAATTTTGCTTTATTTAAGTTATCCTCTAGATATTTGGAGGACATTCTTCTCAGCATAAGGGTGCTTTATATATATACCACTTATAATACAATAGGGCTTTCATGCCCTGGGAACTTTTTGCAATTTTCTTGGCTCGCCCGCTAGGTGTGAATAGTAATACCCACTCACTTTAGAGTCTTACATTGCACAATACTAGTGCTACAGGGTTATTTACTATTCCCTACATCTGCCCTTTTTTATTCCCCTTATTAGTGTTTTAATATCCCTTGTTTTTAACACGCCGCTGTCATTTATTTAATAAAAATTTATTTAGTTTATACTTATCCCACCATTTTGTATACCAAATATATATATATATATATATATATATATATAAATATATATTTTTTTTTATTTTAAACTAAGTAAATAATATTTTATGCTAACATGTTCCTTTTCTGCAGTGCAATGCACCCCCACAAATCCACACTAGCAGCACCATTCAGCCCCACAACCCTTCAGCAGCACAATTCAGCCCCCCAAGCAGCATCATTCACCCCCCAGCAGCCCCATTCAGCCCGCAACCGCCCAGTAGACCCATTCAGCCCCCCAGTAGCACAATTCAGCCCCCCAGCAGCTCCACTCAACCCCATAATCCCCCAGCAGCATCATTTACCCCCAGAAGCACCGTGCAATGTGTACAATCTGATCAATACCACCTTCAGTTAAGGCTGGAATATGTGTTAGTTTTGTCTACCGATTAATGCTGTAGTGTCAAGAAGTTCTATTAGAATAAATGTCTTTCATCATATTAGCTAGCATCACTACCTCAGCAGAAAATAAATCTCCCCTTTTATGTGGAAAATGTGGAAAACATTTTTTCAATAATGCTTAGATTTGCTAAAAAATTTAGCTCTCAAATATGCGTATTTTAACAGACTTTATAAATGATATCATTGTTGCAGCTGGCTTTAGACCTCCACCCTTATTTTACTAGTTAAGAGTATAGGAAGACAGCTGACACTGCCAAGGGTTGTGATGAAAAATGTACGCTTTGTTATGTAAGCCATTGCTTAGTATAACATGGCCAGTATCCATAAAAAAATGGAAAATTAGGAAGACCTACTATGAATGTGCCTGATACACTATTTATGAGTAAATTTACAGGCATCAGAAATCCATCCCACGTAGAATATTCAGCACTTGCAGATCTATTTGGTGCTTCTACATGTGTGACAGGGATTCCATTACAATAAAGTCATAAAGAATCCATGTGCATTAGGTTCAGTTCACAGTTCAGTATGCCATTATAAAGGTTATAAACCATTTATTATGGCATATTATTGAAAGGGCCAATAACAATTATAAGAGTTGATTTGCTGCTTCAGTCAATATGTGTGCTTTACTTAAAAGGATTACTGTATGAATTGGTAGAAAGAGCAAGGCACATAAAAAATGGTACATTAAACAATAAATATAAGCAAAGTTATTATCATGTCTTTGTCTCCAAGTCAGTAGCTGAAGAAATAGAGAAAACAGTGCTAAAAAATACTTTCAAGCTGTCCTGCGAGAGTATCGGGTTCACATGCTTACTTCAATGCTTACTCATTCCTTTACTGCAAGGATCACAAGACAGCCAGTTAGTATACAAGCTGTTATTCTGATTGTATTTACATTTTGATAGACAATCACATACTCCTTGACAGTGAGGTAGAGTGGCTAGCAGATTGTGGCGTAAGTGTTTGGACTTTACATTCTTATGAGGCAGTATTACAGTGAGTATTTGTTTTACTTAAGCACTCTTATTTTCCTAATTTGTAGAAGTGTTGGCTGCTTCCATGGGGAGAAAAAACATTGAGCATAATGAGAGTTCAGCTCAGTGTGACTTCCCTCTCAAATCTGCATTTGCTCTTCATATATTTTCGATTCATTAAATAAAAACTTGTTTAGGTATTGTAAACGCTTTTCTTTGTTCTTTGTACATTAGCATTAGAATCAATTTAGAATTCTCCAATCCTCCAACCAGAAAGCTTGGAGAGCTCCCCACGTTACCTCTTCCTTTTCACCATGATTTAAAACATAATACATACAGTTAAATTATGCTATTGAATTAAATTCAATATATGGGTTCATATTTTCTTTTTTTTCTAAATACTTTTGATAATGTTACTTAATTATTTGCAGCTTTGTTATTTTGATATTAATAGTATTTTTGAATAGCTTGCTATGCTAAATCTAACAGACTTTGCATCTGTGACCTGGGATTCCCGTAGGATAACTGGCTAGAGTCGATTTTGTACTTTTGACATATATAAGTCAGATCAGAGGATACATCCTTTTGACATATACAAATCAGAGGATGTCAGAGATACCTGTCTGTTAACAATTGTAACAGTCTCATCACAAAATTACTTTGAACTGCTGCCAGGTAGTATGCATTGTCCTTGCCTGGAACTGTAGCCCTGAAAAATACATACAGCCTTATTAAATTGCGATTCAGTAAATCTAAAAGGGCTCTATTTAAGCACACAGCATATTTTTTTACAGAAGTTTTTAGTTAGTGAACTTCTATTCAAAAACAAGGTCTTCACTAACCAAACACTTTTGTAAATAAAATACGCTATGTGCTTATATAGAGCCCTTTTAAATTTACAGAATCGCAATTTAATAAGGCTGATGATGTTAATCTCAAAATAGTATTCATTGAGAAGATCCAATCGTTTAGAAATGACTTGATCCCAAACCCACAGGTTGCCCTCAGACACTTCACATGCGGTTCCCAGCCTGTTCTCTAAAATTGAAGAGCATGTCCTTTTCAACTATACAAAATCCATTTTCATCTTACCACAAAAAACTGATCATTCTAAATTATCTATACCTCTATTACGCATAAATTCACTTCTATCTCTTTTTCCACAGTGATTTTTCTATTCTTAAAATATAATGGTTAAAGGTAGCGTGAGACTCGAAAATTCAAGGGCCAATCCTTCAAGTGAAATAGGTAGCCTGTCACTCTGTTAAACACTTGTATATGTAAAACAGAATGGAAAATTGTATTGTTATAAGGACAACATTTATTTTGTTATTGAGTTAAGATTTCTTATACTAGTTCAAACCTAACTATTGGACACCATTGCAACTGCAAATATGGCTGCTTCTGTAATTTATTGTTTATCTGTAATTCATAAGATTTTGAGGACATGTATCAAAACAGCTTTATAACAGGTGTTTCATATACTTTTTGATAAAGTAAAAAGTAAGCAGAAAAGAATGTTGTGGATATGCCTGGATTATCAGGTTCTCAAGTCATTCTACTTTATCAGAGATTAATTATGGAAAAACATTTGGAATCCAATACTGAGCAACAGTAGGAAGTGTACACAGTTCAAAAACATGAAAGTATTTGGAACATTATATGCACTTTTTGTCAAAGCTATAAAAGTTGTATTTATGTGTAAAAACTGACTAATTTGAGCAGTATAAAAGAATAATTTATGGATTTGTAAACGTTATAGATCGTAGTTAATTTCAATGAATAGTAAATATAAAAGATAGTAGTAAAATATGAAATAAAGAGCCCCCCTCCATCAACTAACATAAAATGTAATATTAAGTCCACAAAAACTAGGAGGGGGTAGCCTATGTATAATAATATATTCAATAGGAAACACGAGAAGAAAAATAAAGTATTCACTGAAAACTATTTGATTGCTCTGAAGTTTTCTGTAATTGGCAGTTCTGTCAGGGCTGCCCTTATACTCAAACCTACATAGTTACATAGTAATTGTTGGGGGAAAAAATACTTTTAGTCCATCAAGTTCAACCTTTTTTTAACTCTTCTGATCCTTATAATATGTGGCTTAATTGTTAATTGATCCAAAGGAAGGCAAACAGAAACAAAACCCCACTGAAACAATGCCATTTGTCTAACAGGGGAAAAAATAAAATTCCTTCAATTCCCCAGATGCTGTCAATCAGATTCTTCCCGGGATCAATACTTCTTCTCTAGTTATCAAGGATAACCCTGTATGCGCTATTTATGCAAAAATATACCCAAACCCTTTTTAAGGTTATATATTGAATTCGCTGTCACCACTTCCTTTTCTACAGAATTCCACAGTTTAACCACCCCAACTGTGAATTTCTTTTTTCTTCCAACCTCAAAGCATGTCCTCTTGTCAGCTGAAAACCTTTTGGCACAAACAGCTCCCTTGACAAAGCCTTATATTGACCCTGGTTGTATTTATATAAGGTAATCATATCCCCTCTTAGAGACCTTTTTTTCTAGAGAAAATACGTTTAAATTTGTTAGTCTTTCTAACAAATCTTAGTCGCTCCATTCCCCTTATTAGCTTTGTTGCTCTTCTCTGTACATTTTCCAGCTCTAAAATGACCTTTTTATGAAGTGGTGCCCAAATTGAGGCCTATTATGGAATTGTATAGTGGCAGAAGTATACTTGCTTCCCTTGCTTTTATACTCCTCTTAATACATGCTGATATTTTACTTGACTTTGAAGATGCTGCTTGGCATTGCACTCTGTTACTTTGGGGGTTACAAGCATTCCCAAATCCCTTGCTATATCTGATACTCCTATATTTTCTCCATTAAGATTATAAATTCCATGGCTACTTTTTCTTTCCAAATGCATAACTTTACATTTATTTGTACCCATCTGCCATTTAGTTTCTCTAATTTATGTAACTCCCTTTGGAGAGAAAGTATGTCGCTTTCTGGTTTAATTATGTTGCACAGATTACTGTCATCTGAAAAAATGAAGACAATATGTTCCAGTATTACTTCTAAGTCATTAATAAATATGTTAGAAGGAAAGGACCTAATTCTGAACCCCAAGGAACCCCACTTAGCACATTTGTCCAATCTGAGTATGTTCCATTTACAACAACCTTTTGCTTCCTGTATTTTAGCCATGAGCAGATATGTACTGCAGTTCCTGTATCAAAAGCCTTTGCAAAATCAAAAAAAACTACATCCACTGAGTTGCCTTGATCCAAGATCCTACTTAAATTCTCATAAGAACAAATTCAGTTTGACATGACCTATCCCTCATAAATCCGTGTTGACTCCTAATTATGATCTTGTTCAAATAGACATATTCTTATATAATATTCCTTATTAACCCTTCTAAAAGCTTCCCGACTACTAGGAGTGGGGCTTGAAAGTCTATAGTTTCCTGGAATTGCTCTTGCACACTTTTTAAACATAAAGTATCACATCAGTTTTTCTCAAGTCATCTGGTAGCGACCCAGTTGTGGGTGAATCTTGAAAAATTAGATATAATGGTTTGGCTATTACAGATTCCAGTTCCCTGAGTACTATTGGATGTGTCCTATGAGGGCCTTGGGTTTTTATTAAGATTTATTTTTTCCAACCTCTTTTGGATTTCTTCCTGCATTAACCAGTTGTTTGTTGAAGGTAGTGTAGCCCCATTATGTTGTAGTGTCCCAACCCCTGGTACCTACCTTGTGTATACTGAAGAAAATAACTTATTCAGTTCATCTGATTTTTCCTGGTCACTATTTATCAGTCTGCCTCTGTTACATTCTAATGTTCCTATAGCTTCCTTCCTGACCTTCTTCCCAGTAATATATATAAAAAAAATGAGATTAGTTTTATTCTTTTTTGCAACTGATGTAGAGGGAATTGAAAATATTTTTATTTGTTCTTATATTGTAACTGTGTTATTATAATTGTTTATACACTTATTGAACTATGATTGAGTTTATGTTTCTTCTGCTTAAACCAATTTGAGTTAAATTACTAAATATCCTGACTTCAATGACCTTGCACTGTTTAAACATCTGTCCCTGTGAACTGTTAGCTGACATTTTTAGACACTCACATGCAGAAATAGCTTGTCAGCATTCTGATATAACCATATATTTAGGTACAAGAACAGTTTGTAAGATTGCTGACATTTTCATATTTCTATGTAGCTTGCGACCATATTAAGCTTGTGACCAGACTGAGTGAGAATAGTCTGTGACCATATTTGTTTTCTCTTTCTCTGTTGTTAGCTTATATAATATGTGGATACCATGTAGTAAGGAAGACCATTTTGCGTCTCTCTTGCAAGAGGAAGTCTTCACTGTGCTCTCCAAGCTTGCTTGTAAAAAGATAGTAAAAGAAACTTTGATTGAGGTCCTTAGGTTGCGCCTCCTTATCTGATGTCTGCCTGATTAAGAGCTCTTTTGCATGCCTTGTACTCACATAATTATATGCATCTGTTCCCATTTTCTTAAATAATTTAAATCCTGCTTTTTACTCTGTATCATCTTTAAATAATGCTTAAGCAACATTGGGTGTGGTTTACTACTTTTTTTGTATTTGCTATATGCTGATATGTATGTATATTTAGTAAGGATTTAAATGTTGTTCCTTTATTTTCATTATTTTTTACCTGTCATTTCTTTGTCCCAGCCTATACTTTGTATTGCTGCCATTATACCATTAAAATTTGCACTTTTAAAATTAAGAGATTTTTGTCGCCCTTACAACTTTCCAACAAATTGTTTTAATTCAATCTCAAATGAGACTGTGTTGTGATCAATGTTCCCCAAGTGTTCCCCTATTTCAACATTTGGTATTACTGTATAGCAATATTATTTGTGATGACTAAATCCTCATTGCTAGTAGGTTCTTAGCTAAACTGCTGGTCTCATTCATCCAGTTTATTGCATTACCATCCTGTTGCAATTCTTTATTCAGGATTTTAGGAATTGTTCCTCCAATATTTAATTTAACCCACAAGGATTCAACATTATTGAGACTTCCCCAGAGTCACAAATACCCAAACCCCAGTTGCCCCTTTCTGAGAAGTTCAATGGGGCTAGAACTTTGTATAGGGGGTGCAACAATTCAGTTACTCCGTAAGCCTTGCACCTATGCTATGGAGAGCACATAAGCTAGACCCACAACCTCCTGGAAACACAAAGTCACATTTTCGGTGACCTTGAGATCTTCTGGGATACAGTGGTGCCTATCTATACTAGCCCCAATAAGTTGAAAAATGTGTCTGAAATATCACTGCACAACTTACACCAGGGGTGTAATATCGCAGAATTATAATCTGTGGAGTTACGTATATGGTACACAGATATCCAATGAAATTAACCTGTATTGCCTCAATAGGTTAACTTGGTTTATCTGAACATCTCAAGGATGAATTCACCCAAGTATCTCCCCCTACAACATTTGAAGCCATGACTGCCTTAGTCGTTCTGATAGACCAACAACTGAGGTAATGAAGACTTGAATAGGCCACAACTGGTTCTGTATTTGCTCCAGATTATGATGATTTCACCATATCTAGCATTTCTCCCACTATTTCAGTCCTGAACAGATACAACTAGGAGTCATAAGAAATAGTAAGGAGTCTGTTGCCTTACAGGGTCTATGATTGCCCAGTTGATCTGGTCCTAGTAGGCACTTATACATCTAACTAGTGACTTGCCCATCAGAAATGCCAGCATGAGATAGTGTTATACATTATGTTTTCTGTCTGTTTATGTACTATCTCTCTGTGTACCCTGTGTCTCTTCCCCCCTCTCCTGCCCTGTGCCTCTTCCATCCCGTCTCTCTCCCTTGTGTCTCTCCCCCCCTTTCATTGCTCATGCACAACTTGCAACGCATTCGCATGAGCAACTCGTAATTCCGAACTTTACCAACAAACTCACAATTACCACATCTATATATATAATTGCAGGGTCTTAAAGAGCATATTGAAGAAAACTTGAAGAAAGGGTTTATCCATCCTCCCATGTGTCCTTCAGGATCGCCAAAGAAAAAGAAAAAGGAAAAAATATAATACTGGAACTACTGGTAATTGAATACCATCACTGTCAAAAAGTGTCAAAAAAAGATATTAATTTCATAGACTTCCTATGGCACAAGTGTTGTCATGTTTACAAACTCACAGTTTGTATCTTAAATTGGAGAAGGGTGACTTTAAAATAATTTAAACATTTAAGAATTGTTTATTTTTCTGCAGGCTTTACGGATGAACCAACAAAAGATGTTAACATAATTAATTGGAGTGGTTGTTACCTCAGCTAGTAAAGGAAGTACACAGATTCCTGTATTTAACCAACTATTACTGGTATTTCATAAGAGACTTTTATACCAAATCACTAGATTAAAAAAGTCCATACTATTAATATTATCTTGTAAGTTACAGTGTATAGCTAAACTGTCACAAAGCTGAGAAAACTAGAATTACAAAATATATTGGGGTTGTTTTGATTTGTTTTTTCTTATAATGTTTAAAAACATAGCACATGTACACATTTTTCATTAAATAAAAAAAAACATACAAAGTTTTTATTTGCCCCAAAATTCGTCCAAAATTTTCCCCTTAGATTTGTCAAGAGAAAAAAATATTTGTGTTATGTTTTTATCATTTGTACGTTATATGTTTTTGTTAAATGTAATACAAAAAATATTATGTTCTTCTTTAGCTGAATATTATTTTTATTTTATCAATATTAATGCAACAAAATTAAAAATGTTAATGTTAAAATTTTTTAGCAAGCTAAACATTTCAAAATGACACAAACGTTTTATGTTCAAGAATAAGCAAAGAAAACCGTTAATATGGTATAAAGGGTAAAGTCAATTTTATCTCATTGCTTTTTGGAGAACAAGGAATGTCCCTTAGAAAGAAAAATCTTTTCACACTTCAACTAGCTCCTGCCAAATGGCTGAGACGCTTGAAAAAATGTCCAATTCAGTACGTAATGACCAAGGTTTATTCTCAGTTACTTTAACTAAATGGATTCTGCAGATATTTTAAATTATTTCTGGGTGGTGTTCTAGTTTACTGCTCTTGGCAAGTAATCTATTCATGTTCTGTTTTGAAACCTTTTAACTAGTATAAATATGTATATATTCAGGCTTTATTATTTCTTTAGTTTTAAAGTGCCAATTTAATTACAACAATGATTCTGGGATCTATTTATCAAACTTCAGTGGAAACTTGGGACTTGTTAATTCACGCTAATTATTTTTATGTGAATTGCTTTTTTGTATAGTAGCTAATAAATGTCTTGCAGCTTTCACTCAATAATAAGGGCCAGAATCAATAAGGTTCAGCATCAAAGGCTGTAACATATTGCAGACCTTCACTAAGATTGCTTTGTTAGAAAGAAGTGAGTAAAGGACAGCAGGACTTTCTCTAATTCTTCACCCACATACAGCGAGCTAATCAGTGAAAACTGTAAATGCAAATATGAAGACAGAGTGAACAAGATAACCAATTCCTAACAGCAGATGTAGATATATATATATTTGTCTTGGTAAAGACTGACTCCATTGCTTTCATCTCTAGGTAGAGTCCACTGTTGCATTCGTAGGTAGGTAGGTGGACTTAAAGCAGGTAGAATTAATTCAGGATCAGAAAAGGAAGGTAGGTATGAAAATAGCAGAACAAGGTGGTCAAGGGTATAGCTGGCACATAGTAGAAAGTGGTAAATTACAAACATGTGCTAATTATGAATACTGCTACAGGCTGATGGAACTCAGACACAATCTGTAGGTACACTGCAAGACTGGATATTGTATAGAAGTGTGTTACCAGTATCATATAATCCACCTAGTATCAAATTATAGATTTCACTATCAAATACATTTGGTGAATTAGAGAGAACAATGAGAGTTGCTAATAAGACCAAGGAAAAATAAGGCAACTTATAAGCCAATGTTGACTAAAACATTACTTGAGAGAATTTGTTTTTAAGTAAAGTCTAATATTGAGTTAATAATATAATGTGAGGGAACTACATAATGTGAAATTAAAATACAACTTTATTGAAATCTTGGTTAAAACACCATAGGAAGATAAAAATAAAATGAAAGATTAAAAAATGAAAAATTACATTTAAAAAGATTCCAAAAAAGGCAGTATTAAAGAGTGCTCCAATTTTCCACCAGTTGTTTATTATTTCACATGCCAAGGTAATGCTTCAGATCCTGCAAGCTCGGCTCCAACAATATATGGACACCACTACCAGATGTGCAAGCCGTGGAAGAGGCGCAAGAGATCAAATTGCCAATATCCGCTGGATAATAGAGAAAGCAAGAGAGTCCCACAGAAAAGCATTTACTTTTGCTTCATAGATTATTTTAAAGCCTTTTACTGTGTGGATCACAACAAAAAATGACAAGTTCTTAAAGAGATTAGGGTACCAGATCATCTCTGAGGAATCTGTATGTGGACAAAAAAGCCACGGTCAGAACTGAACATGGAACAACAGAATTTCAAGATCAGGAAAGGAGTGCAACAAGGTTCTATATTGTCAACTTTATTTATTTAACATATGTGGAACACATCATGCGTAAGACCTGACTGGAATAATCCAAAGCCAGAATTAATATCGCTAGGAGAAATGTCAACAATCTCTTACTGTATATGCAGATGATCATACTACTCTAATAATGAGGATGAACTAAAGGGCCTATTGATGAGGGTAAAAGAAGAGAGTGCAAAACCTGGCCTGCTGCTCAAAGATAAAAAGATGATGTTAATGGCAAACAGCAATCTCAGTTCCTGGCAAACAGATAAAGAAAAAATGGAGGCAGTGACAGATTGTATTTTCCTGGGCTCCAGGGTCTCTTCCGATGGTGACTGCAGCCATGAAATCAAAAGACATTTGCTTCTAGGGAGGAAAACTATGGCAAGTCTGGATACACAATGAAACAGTAAATATACAGTTGTGCTCAAAAATTTGCATACCCTGGCAGTAATTGTGAAATGTTGGCATTTATTTTGAAAATATGACTGATCCTGCCAAAAAAATGTTCTTTTATGGAAGGATAGTGATCATATGAAGCCAAATCATAATAATAACATTAAACAAATGACACTGATCAAAAGATTACATACCCTTAAATGTTTGGCCTTGTTACAGACACACAAGGTGACACACACAGGTTACAATGACAATTAAAGGTTACTTTCCCACACCTGTGGCTTTTTAAATTGCAATTAGTATCTGTGTGTATAAATAGTCAATAAGTTTGTTAGCTCTCACGTGGATGCACAGCGCAGGCTAGATACTGAGCCATGGTGAGCAGAAAATAACTGTGAAAAGACCTTTGTAACAAGGTAATGGATGTAAAAATGTGTAAAAGAATACAAGAAGATATCCAAAGGCTTGAAAATGCCAGTCAGTATTGTTCAATCACTTATAAGAAGTGGAAATTTTGGAGATCTCTTGATACGAAGCCAAGGTCAGGTAGACCAAGAAAGATTTCAGCCACAACTGCCAGAAGAATTGTTCAGAATACAAAGAAAAACCCACAGGTAACCTCAGCAGAAATAAAGCCTGTTCTAGAAAAAGACGGTGTGGTTGTTTCAAGGAGCACAATACGACGATATTTGAACAAGAATGAGCTGCATGGTCGAGTTGCCAGAAATAAGCCTTTACCTCACCAATGCCACAAAAAAGCCTGGTTACAATATCTACAACATCACCTTGACATGCTTCACATCTTCTGGCAAACTGTAATTTGGAGTGAGACCAAAATAGAGCTTTATGGTCACAACCATAAGCACTATGTTTGGAAAGGGGTCAACAAGGCCTATAGTGAAAAGAATACCATCCCCACTGTGAAGCATTGATGTTTTGAGGGGGGGGGGGGAGCTCTAAAGGCACATGGAATATTATGAAAACTGGTGGCAAAATGAATGCAGCATGTTATCAGAAAATACTGGCAGACAATTTGCATTTGTCTGCACAAAGTCTGCACATATGTCTGGGATAGGGGTCAACAAGGCCTATAGTGAAAAGAATACCATCCCCACTTTGAAGCATGGTGTTGGCTCACTGATGATTTTTTCTTTTTTTTGGGGGGGGGGGGGGGGGGTGAACTCTAAAGGCACAGTGAATGTTGTAAAAACTGATGGATAGATGAATGCAGCATGTTATCTGAAAATACTGGCAGACAATTTGCATTCTTCTGCACAAAGGTTGAGCATGGGACACTCTTGGACTTTCCAGCAAGTCAATGACCCTAAGCACAAGGACAAGTTGACCCTCCAGTGGTTACAGCAGAAAAACGTGAAGGTTGTGGAGTAGCCTTCACAGTCTCCTGACCTTAATATCATCAAACCACTCTGGGGAGATCTCAAATGTGCGGTTCATGCAAAACAGCCAAAGACTTTGCATGACCTGGAGGCATTTTGCCAACATGAATAAGCAGCTATACCACCTGCAAGGGGCCTCATAGACAACTATTACAAAAGACTGCACGCTGCCATTGTGCTAAAGGGGGAAATACACAGTATTAAACTTCTGATCAGGGCCATTTGGGTGATTTCTGTTATCATTATGATTTAAAAAGGAGCCAAACAACTATGAGATACTAAATGGTCATATGATCACTATCCTTCAATAAAATAGTGTTTTTGCATGATCAGTCATATTTTCAAAATAAGTGCAACAATTTCACAATTTCTGCCAAGCTATGCAACCTTTTGAGCACAAGTGAATATCACTCTCAACAAATGTCCACATAGTTAAAACTATGGTATTCCCAATAGTAACCTACAGATGTAAGAGCTGGACCATAAAGAAGGCTGAGCGCCATTGAATTGACACCTTTGAATTGTGGTGTTCAAAAAAACTGCTTAGTGTTCTTTGGACTGCAAGACGATCCAATCAATCCAAACTACAGTAAATCAAGCTGTTCACTGGAAGGTATGATCATGATGTTAAAGCTCAAATAGTTTGGCCATATCATGAGAAGACAGGATTCCATAGAGAAAATGTTGATACTGAAAATTGAATGCACAATCGGAAGGGGTTGGCAGAGATGGATAGATGAGGTCATTGAAGACATGAACATGCAGAGGGGCAGTAGCTGACAGATGTGCCTGACGTCCTGTGGTCCATAGAGTCATGGAAAGTTGGACATGATTGAATGACTAAACAACAACAGGACTGGAAGAAGCTGGAGAAGCTGCAGTAAGATGCTTGTGGCAACATGGGACCACTCTGAGTTGTAATTTTTGAATGGGGGCTTGAGGATCCTACAAATAAAAATGCAGCCTTGCAGTTAAGGGCCGCCACAAGTTTCCTTGTATATATTATGATTTCTTTGTTATGATGAGGGCAGTGATGAACCTCATGAGCATGGTCCTTTAGCACAGTAATATAATTCAAATGTAGAGATAACCTGCCTATGTCTCTATACATGTGCAGTTTAGTATTGACAAGCACATCTGTTGCATTATGTTCTATTTAAAGTTGTGTATGCACATGGACACGGCAAGTCCTCATAGAATATAAACCAACCAATGCAGGACATGATTGCCTAACTTAGAAGTACATACGTCGGCATTAGGTAGTCAGTTGTGGTGAGTTGACTTAGAAGCCTCATTTAAATGTTTTGAAAAGTATTTTTCTGCCTTAATATTTTGTTATTTAAACATTAATAAACATTCATACATGTTTCAGGGCCTCTGTTCAGAATATTATAGTAATAACATCAATTTCCATATACCTTTAATGTGTGGGATTATTTCAGTTTAAAAAGTGTTATAGTTTTGGTACAAGTGGCATACAAGTTTAATATAGATCGGCTTGGTTAAGAAAATGAAATACTATTCTTAATTTGTTAATTGACAGTCACCAAAATTGGAATTTAATAATGCACCCTCATAGTTAGAAATTCCAAGAGATTATAGCTCATCAATTCACAAATTCTACTCACAGTCAAGTGAAAAAGGCTGCACAGAACATTGAAACAAGTCTTAAGATGCACAAAGGGAAAAAGTGTTACATCAGTTAGTACTAAATCAAGCTCTTCACTGTTGAATGTACATTATGTGAAAATCCTTGCGTTGAAGGAATTCTGGAACATTTTTGTTACTAAGCCTTCAAGTAGGAAAATACTTTGTTTTCTTTTACAAGCCCATATAGGACATATTACTTATACATTCTCTTGCCAGATCCAGTAGTTTGCAATAGTTTGTGTTTTCCTGGTCATACACAGAATTAGCAGCCTTATTAAATTGCGTTTTGGACAATTGAATAGGGCTCTATATAAGCCCACAGTATATTTTTTTTACAGAAGTTTTTAGTTAGTGAACTTTTATCCAAACACAAAGTCTTCTCTAACTAAAAACTTATGTAATAAAACATGCTCTGTGCTTATATAGAGCCCTATTCAATTGGCCGAATCGCAATTTAATAAGGCTGTAGATGTTCAAATGTTTGATTGATAAAAAAAAATAGCGTCTCTTCAGAGTGTAACCAGGTGAAGAGAATGAGATTGTATCACTTAAATGGCTTAAAATATATTTTAATTAAGAAGTAATGTAAAATAGTGGCAGTAAAATCATGGATTTTCCAAATTCTTAACATAGATACAATTTATCATCATTTGTGGGCGGGGTTTCTGGATTTTATTGCTAAAGAGACTCTAAAAATCCCAATCGCAATCTGTTGCTTCTTAGAGACAATTAAAAATTAATTATAGCTTGATCTAGCTCATAAATTCAGTTTGTTTAGCTCCATTATCCTAATGCATCTCCATGTGATAATTTGTTGATCTGTGTGCATGGGTGTAGGAACATGTTTGCATGTACAGTGGGGGGAAAGGGTATTTGATCCCCTACTGATTTTAACATTTTTCCACTCACAAAGAAATGACCAGTCTATAATTTTAATGGTAGGTGTATTTTAACAGTGATAGACAGAATAACAAAATAAAAAGATCAAGAAAAACCCATGTCTCAAAAGTTATAAATTGATTTGCAGGTCAGTGAGGAAAATAAGCATTTGATCCCCTATCAGTTAGCAAGATTTCTGGCTCCCAGCTGTCTTTTAAACAGGTAACGAGCTGAGATTTGGAGCATTCTCTTAAAAGCTGTGTTCCTAATCTCAGCATTTTACCGGTATAAAATACACCTGTCCACAAAATCAATCAATCAATCAGACTCAAAACTCTCCACCATGGCCAAGACCAAAGTGCTGTCCAAGGATGTCAGGGACAAGATTGTAGACCTACACAAGGCTGGAATGGGCTACAAGACCATCGCCAAGCAGCTTGGTGAGAAGGTGACAACAGGTGCGATTATTCACAAATGGAAGAAGCACCAAATAACTGCCAGTCTCCCTCGGTCTGATGATCCATGCAAGATCTCACCTCGTGGAATTTCAATGATCATGAGAACAGTGAGCAATCAGCCCAGAACTACACAGGAGGATCTTATTAATGATCTCAAGGCAGCTGGGACCATAGGCAGCAAGAAAACAATTGGTAACACACTACGCCGTGATGGACTGAAATCCTGCAGCACCCACAAGGTCCCCCTGCTCAAGAAAGCACATGTACAGGCCCATCTGAAGTTTGCTAATGAACATCTGAATGATTAAGAGGGGAACTGGGTGAAAGTGTTGTGGTCAGATGAGACCAAAATCAAGCTCTTTGGCATCAATTCAACTCACCGTGTTTGGAGGAGGCGGAATGCTGCTTATGATCCCAAGAACACCATCCCCACCGTCAAACATGGAGGTGGAAACATTATGCTTTGGGGGGGGGGGGGGGGGTTCTGCTAAGGGGACAGGACAACTGCACCGCATCAAAGGGACGATGGACGGGGCCATGTACAACATCAAATCTTGGGTGAGAACCTCCTTCCCTCAGCCAGGGCATTGAAAATAGGTCATGGATGGGTATTCCAGCATGACCGTAACATGACCCAAACAATGAACCAAAACACACAGCCAAGGCAATAAAGGAGTGGCTCAAGAAGAAGCACATAAAGGTCCTGGAGTGGCCTAGCCAGTCCCCAGACCTTAATCCCATAGAAAATTTGTGCAGGGAGCTGATGGATCGAGTTGCCAAACATCAGCCTCAAAACCTTAATGACTTGGAGAGGATCTACAAAGAGGAGTGGGACAAATTCCCTCCTGAGATGTGAGCAAACCTGGTGGCCAACTAAAAGAAATGTCTGACCTCTGGGATTGCCAATAAGGGTTTTGCGACCAAGTATTAAGTCCAAGGGGTCAAATACTTATTTCCCTTAATGACCTGCAAATCGATTTATAACTTTTTTAACTTGCGTTTTTCTTGTGTTTTTTTTTTTTGTTGTTATTCTGTCTCTCACTGATAAAATACAGCTACCATTAAAATGATAGACTGATCATTTCTTTGTCAGTGGACAAACATTCAGAATCAGCAGAGGATCAAATACTTTTTCCCCCACTGTATGTATATATATATATAAGTTATTTTATGGCTTGTGTATACAATGAGCTGTATCCCCCCCCCCCACAGAATTATTCTGGCTCCTACACCCGTCTGTGTGGTTGATAAGTATGGTTGAGGAAATCAAACTATATGAAAACACAAGGGTCAGGGGCATATTTAGGGTTTATGCTTCACTGGACCAGTTCTGATTTGTGTTCTCCCAATGACCCAGTTACTAATTATTTCCTCTTTCTATATCCCAATCATGTTTAGCACACATCTATATAGAAGATCATCGGCATAAATGTGTCCGCGTAAGCAGTGGCGTAGCTAAAGCTTCTGCCGCCCAGGGCTAACCCTGAGTCTTCTCTCCCCATCTCACTCTATCTCTCTCCCTCTCTGTCGCCCTCTTCCTCTCTCTCTTCCCTCTCTTTGTCTCTCTCCCCCTCATGTTCTCTGTTTTTTTTCTCCCCTTCTGTCTCTAACTCTTTAGTTCTCCCTCTTTCTCCCTTTCTCTTTTTCTCCCTCTCTTCTCTCCCCTTCTCTTTCTCTGTCCCTCTTCTTCCCCATCTCTCGCCCTCTCCTTCTCTCTCTGTCTCCCTCCCACCTTGTCCTCATCTCTCTTTATCTCTTCCCCCTCTCCCTCCCCTCTCCCCTATTTCTCTCTCTGCCTCTTTCTCTTTCCCTCTCCCCTCTTTCACTTTCTCTCACTCCATTTCTCTCTCCCTCTTTCTCTCCCCCTATTTGTCTCTCCCCTCTCTTTCTCTCCCCTTTCCCCTCTCTTTCTCCTTCCCTCTCTTTCTCTCTCTCTCTCTCCCCTCTCACTCTGTCTCTCCCTCTCCTTTCTATTTGTCTCTCTCCCCCTCCCCTTTTCTCCCTCTCTCCCCTATTTCTCTCTTCCTCTTTCTCTATCTCCCTATCTCCCTTTCTCTCACTCCCTTTCTCTCTCCCTCATTGTTCCCCTCATTCTGTCTCTCTCTCTCCTTCTCCTTCTCACCTTCTCTGTCTCTCTTCCCCTCTCTCTATGCCATTTTCCCTTTCTCCCTCTCTCTCCCCCTCTTTATCTCTCTTCCCCTCTCTCTCTTCCTCCCTTCTCTTTTTCTTTCTCTCTCTCCTTTCATCTTTCTGCCTCCCCCCTCCTTCGCTCTCTATATATATCTCCCCTCTTTCTCATCCCCTCTCTCTTTCTCTCCCCTCTTCCTCCTTCCTCTCTCTCTTTCTCTCCCCTATCTCCTCCTTTCTTTGTCCTCTATTTCTTTCCCTCTCCCCTCTCTCTTTCTGTCAATTTCCCCCTCTCTCTATCTCCCCCTCTTCTCCTCCCCCTCTCTACCCTCTTTCTTTCTCTCTCCCTCCCCTCTATTTGTCTCTCCCCCTTCTCTCTTCCCCCTCTGCCACTCACTTTTCTCTCTCTCTCTCCTCTCTATCTCTCTCTCTCTATTTTCCCTCTATCTCTCTCCCCTCTCTTTCCTTCTTTCTTTCTCTCTTCACACACTGTTTCTGTCTATCGCTATCTCTCTCCCCTCCCCTCCCTCCTCTTCCCCTTTCTCTCATCCTCTCCCATCTTTCTGTCTCTCTATTTCTCTCCCCCTCTCTCCCCCCCCCCCCTTTTTCTCTTGTGGTGTCTTTTTCCCTGTCTCTCCTCCTCTTTCTCTCCCCTTCTCTCTCCCCCCCTCTTTCTCTCTCTCCCTCTTTCTGTATCTCCCCTTTTTCTTCCTCTCTCTCCCCTCCTTCTGTTTTCCCCTCTCTCTCTCCCTGCATCTCTATCTCTCTCTCTCCTCTGTCACTCTCTCCTCCTCCCATCTCTCTCTCTCTTTCTCTGTCCGCTTAAGAAGTGGCGTAGATACTGTCTCTTCCCCACTTCCCTTACCTGATTGCTCCAGGTCGACAGGCTCCTCCCACGTTTGTCTTCACCCCTTGACTGCTCCTCCGCCTGGTGGCTCCTCCTCTCCTCCACCACTTGTGAAAAAGAGAGAGCAAAGGCCGGGTATTTTTAAATAAGTTTTTATTTAGTGAAAACCTTGATTTTGGATAGATGTTTAAAACTAAAAACGTCTTTAAAAAAATATGTTATGTGCTTATTTAGAGCAATAGCTTTAGTTTTTTTTTTATATTTGTTATTTTCTTTATCAGAGATTTATATATTCATAGTGTTTTGGTATTTCCATTGTGTTGTTTTAATACATTTGTTCAGTGATTTAAATGTTTTTGTCTGTAGGTTACCTAGGCTCTGGATTGGTAACAAGATATTGCTGATTGTGATGAAATTAGAAAGAAAAGCATTTGCGTGTTTAGGTCAGTTTGTTTTGCTCCTTTTACCCAAATCGTACACAAAATTATGCAATCCATGCTTTTTTGTGGAATGTTTTAAAAATTAAATTCCTTAATATAAACATTTAATTCATGTTTAGACTTTTTCCAGCTTTATTTAATTAATTTTGCAGCTGTATTACTTACTTAATTGTGTTTGACATTTACCATATCACTTAAACAAGATGCAGCAGTCCCTATAGCTGATCCCACATAACAATCCAAATTGAGAAACTCCAGTGGACACCTTAGGGACCACATTTACAGCAAATATAAGCTAATGGAGACTTGTATCCCAAACTCATTCAAACTGAATTGACCAATATCCAGACCATCTGTTTGTGTTTGTACTATTAAATAATTCTATTTGGGTAACTCTTTATCCTTTAATGGACTGATACTCTATAATTGACATTACATGCTTACACTAGCTTGACTTTCAGATTTTTGGCAGTGACGTTATCAGAATATTTTTGGGTAGCTGGTTTCATAATTAACACAAACATTTATGTTTCAGTGGTACTCCCATTCAATAAAATCTAGAGAGATTACATATAACAATGTTGACAATTGACTCAACTGACAGACTTGATCCACAAAGATAATTCAAATGTTATGGGAGAATTCTGAAATTCTTTAATAAAATATTCAGTCACATGATCCATCACATGATTAATAAACCAGAAAAAGATCCTATGTGGTTTAAACTCTTCAATAAATAAATGAAATTTGAACTAACAGAGTAAGATAGATAAAATGGGGATCTGAGATTTCAAATTTTTTATGAATCTAGACTATTACGTATCTATTTACGTACATTCTGTCATATTTAGCTTCTTACCTCTTAATCCTTAATTATGATTTATATAAGAAGAAAGTGATGATATAATAAGTATATAAAACCATACATAGTGTGCCAGAATTACAGCAATGTATAAAGGAATGAAGTTTATGAGCTCAATGTCCTTGGAGAAAGCAGCTAAATCTAGTCCATCACTGTTTCCAAAATATTATTTGGTTTTGCCTTAAAACTATGGAAAAGTGTCAACTCTACAAGCTCTCTGGAATAATATGGGGGTTATATCTAGGAATACCGTAGTTGCTAAATGTTTATATTTAGATAATTTAGACACAAGTAGTCATATTGTAGATTATGCTGAGAGCCATAATTAGTAGTGATAAAACAACTAGTATATACCAGACTTGCTTAAAGGGCCATTTACCTCACTGTAAGTGCTCTTCATAGTTTGAAAGAGCAGAAGAGTATATGTTAAATTATTAATCTTTTTAATTATACTAATAACTGCTAAAATTTAAATTACAAAAAAAAATACAAAATTAAATTACAGTTCTAAATGTATGTTTACATACAAGTCCATCCTGCCCACTGGTTGTGGCATGATTAATACAAGATTACTGAGTCTGCAGTGTGTGAGTCTATGGTTGATAACATAACATCCCCTGGACTAAGTTTATACTGCGCTGACCAGTTAACACATAGCTGATCTGTTTTAGGTTCAGCATTCCATGTCTGCACAAATAGATTTGTTAAGGATTAATTAGTTTTCTTTTGATCGTTATACAGACAGCAGTAGAGCAGCAGACCACTGGTCTGCACTGCTCCAATTCCAGAGAGGCAAGAGAGCAGAAACCTGAATTTTCTGTCATAAGAAATTACAAAAATTAGAAGGTCTGTGCCCTTCAAAACTGGAAATGTAAGCAGTCTTACCATTAACTTGAATTGGACACACACCTCAGCAACCTGACTGGCTGTGGTAATGCCATAACATGTGGGCAGTCAGTTACACACGTAAACACAAATTTTATTTGCTTTGATGCACGTATTTCAAAAATTCTAAAGGTATTCCAACATGCATTTAAGAGATCTTTACTGTTACGTGGTTCAAATTGCGTTGAATTAGGTGGCCCTGTAAACTGCAGTTGCAAAGCCTTGAACTAAGGCTCTCTGCAATTATCCTTAACAGTATCCTTCTATAATGATAATCAGATTGAGAATGTGGAGACAGAGTATAAATACAGAAGTTGACAGTAGTAAGAGAGGTGGAGTAGGAGAGAGAAGAATGGGGTACTAATTGAGGTTAGGAATTCAGTGTGGGGGAATAGTCAAAAGTGATTTGAAGTGTAAAGGTCAGCATAGGGTTCCCAAATATTTTCCTGTATGCTAATAGGAGCCCAGATCAAACCAAATTGCTCATTCTTGACCCAGTCAGATAATGGACCAGAGGTAGTAAAGTGAGATGGGTGATATGTTAGAGAACTCTTGAGGAGCCTTTCTATTTTGTGTTATGCTATGGGGAATATGTACAAAAAGTTCTTCAACATGTCACCATTTAGAACATTTTGGGCAATATTTAAATAAATATTTCAAGAGATATGAAAAGAATAGCTTCACAATATTGACTATGATCGGATTTTTTTCCCTGAAGTGTTTTTTGTATGCTCCCTCATATAATTTGAATTTAATAATAAGCACCCTCGGAGTGCCCTCTTTTTTTTCTCCAACCCTCATACATTACTTAAAACACATTACATTAAAAAAGTAACTTCTTATTGACAAAGGAAGTATGTATAATAATTAGGATAAAAAGCACAAACATTTCAAGTAAGTTAAAGAAAATATATGTTTTAGTAATAATACTCAGATTCTCAGAGACTATGCAGATGTTCAGTGAGGCTGCAATGACTCTATTCTATGGAAAAGAGAAAATAATTGCTTTGCAGTCACTGATCCCTAAATTGTCTCTTTGTGATTATATCCAATATTTTACAAATAATTTTAAGGGACATTGAAAGCATTTTTTTATTGTTGCATACGATAGAGGGTATGTTATAATCTACCTCTGTGTGTTTTCGTTTTTCAAATGATGCTTTCACGGAAAGGAAAAAAACAGATTCAAATCTTTACATGATCGGGGGCCTGCCCCGGTCAGCCAATGAGCAATAATGTGAATGTATGGCTCATACTTGTCTGCCAATCAAATCTACATGGGGTACATATGTTCTCTACATTTCCTGGTAGATTCAATGATGTTTAAATAGATTTTAATTAAGATTTTTTTTTATATATATAAAAAACACAACTTTGGTAATGTTTAAAGCATTTTCTTCCTTGAAGGATGTTATGACAATACCGCAATGGCGAAAAGCACTGTCAGGGGACCAGGAACACAGGAGAAAGATGCACCGCATAAATTGTGCTTGTCAGTCTGGAAACCTTCAAGTTTAACATCCTAGGAAATAGGGTTTAGATTTAACTCATAGGGCATTTGTGGATATCCATGCAGCACCCAGGTGAGACTGTTGCTTCTTCAGTCATCCCAGTTGGCTCACCTGTGCACAGAAAGGAAATCCTCAAATCCAGGCCTTTGTGCGGCCCAGCAGGACAGAGTTTGGACACCCCTGTCTTAGGGGATATAGGTACATTTTATTCATAATTATGAACAAATAGCATTTCATATTAATTGTTTTTGATTTTAACAATGTAATTTTTGAAAGGCGTTATAGTGCCAGTTGTTATACACTCAAGCCAGCACTAGATCAAACATACATGAGTGGTCCAAAAAAACATTATTACTTTATTGTTCTTTTCTTTTTTTTCTTTCTCCCTATCTATTTAAGCTATACTGATTTCCAGAACTGTAACTGAGAAAAAAAGAAGTTGAGGGAAGAAATAATATGTGCCCTCCAAGCTCCTATTGGGACTATTTTTTGTTGATAAAGGTCTGTTCTTTGATTCCGGTCACTTACTTATATAATCCCCTATATTTATTAGAAGGTTAAAAGAAAGAAATAGGAGGTGATAGTCTTTTTCTGAAACATCAGCAGTTTGGATCATAAGGTGATATAATATCTTGGCACTTTTAAGTTAAAATTATTTAAGAAGTACACAGTGCACATGTATTTATTCATATTTTAAATGATCTATTAAGGAATTACACATTATTATATTACTGTATTTAAAATGGACAGGGTACTTTGATTATAGTTTTTACATGTATAGACAGCACTATTTTCACAATACAATTATTTGTTTATGAATAAAAGATTTCTGGTATATTCTCTCTTCAACTCGGGCACTGACTGACGTATGTGACCATCTTCAGAAGTGTCTCCTCTTCTGCTTCACAATTAATGTACAATAAGTGTACTAAAAATGGTAATATCGATAAATGTTTTTTTTTTATTATGTCTTGTTTTGGTATGATAAGTGTTATGTATAAACAAATTTATGTTTGATTTATATAAAAAAAAAGAAGTTCCTCCATACTATTATATATTCAGCAAAATCTTCAATAATAACCAGTCCATGGTCTGTCTGGTCTTCTTACCAGTCACGTTATTTTATTTGATATACACATAGCCTCTCAGTAATTATGGATATAATAGATTTACTTGTGAGGTTCCCGAAAGGGCATTAGGATGGGGATAAGCAATACCATTCGTGAATGTTATAGCCTGCAAGAAATGTATTTATGTATTGAAAACTGACAGCAGAGAACTTCCATCCATTTTTTCTGCTTTCTTCTATTTATAATAGGAAATTTAGTCATCTTTTGGGGCTTCTATTAGAGAGCCTTCCAGACAGGAGGATCCACCAAGATCATTGGACTTATCTTCTATGCTATCCCTTGCCATAGGCTCCCTCCTGTTACCTATTTTTTCTTTTTGAGTTTGGATGTCTGTTTTTGTATAAGTCCCAAATTTCATTGTGTTTTTAAGGCATATATTCTTATAAGGGCCATGGTTTAAATTTAAATCAAAATAAATAAAGTGACTTTTTAGGTTTAATTTTTGTTTGTTCAGATAGTTTATCTAGACTGTTATTAAGCACCTAACAATAGGAATGTTCTTGTAGTACTTTATTGGCCATTTCCTTTGGGATTAAGGAAGATTATTGGTTCTTCATTCAATTTTTTTCTTCCCATTATAATTCCCACTTTAGTAATGGCTGAAAATGTAGATGCAATCCTTTATGGACCACTCAAGTAGCATTCTTGGTCATGATAGTCTACCTCCTATCTACATTTTAGCTCATTCCTTTGCTGTTTTAATGAGGAGGATGATACATCTCATGTGCAAATTGTCTTGTCACAGAGAGAGAAAATGTACGGTTTCCCCACTCACATGCTTTCTTTTCTCAAAGATTAACTTATATTATAACCCTGTAGACAAACAGCTTCTGGCATTACCAAAGCTGTAGAGGATTATAGGTAAATACATTTTCCTTCATTGTTCTTGCTGACTAGTAGAATGTTACAAAAAATGCAAATAGGTAAATCCACTTCAAGCCTAATGGATTATTTTCTGCATATGT
Organism: Discoglossus pictus; assembly: GCA_027410445.1. Taxonomy (NCBI): domain Eukaryota; kingdom Metazoa; phylum Chordata; class Amphibia; order Anura; family Alytidae; genus Discoglossus; species Discoglossus pictus. The sequence goes on from CM050166.1 coordinate 230,516,988, forward strand.
TTCCATTTTCTGCCACCTTGCGCAGACAATTCCATGTCTGTCACACCGGCTCCTAGAAGTATAGTTTGATTCCGACATCTGCTTATTTCTTGGGGAAGTTATTACACAAAACATTTCATGAACTCAAGTTCAATTGTAAAAAGGTAGGACTTACTACTCACTGTCACTTTGTGCTACCATCATCAAGATTTAAAGGGATATGTAAGTTTCCTGGATTATGAATGCATCTGATAGAGGGGAATTAATAGTATATGTAAAAAAAAATATTTGCATGAAAAAATAGCGAAATAAACATCTAAACACTTACCTTGAAGTTAGCAAAATCTATTGTAATTTAACACCCCTCAATAATTTGTTTTGGCCAATCCAGTTAGATGAAAGATTTGAGACATAGCACTATGTTAGTTGTTATGGCAACACCACACAACATTATAAGGAAGCAGGGATGAGTCATATCCCAGCAGTGACTGGGAGGCTGACAACACTGCTCTACTATTGGCTGAGCAAGCAAGAGCAGGTAAATGTTGGGTTAATATTGCTCCCCGGATGCTGCATGCTGATTGGGTGGGAATCAGGATGTGGTGTAGACACCCCCTGGGGGTGTCAACATAATCATTAGAGGGATTTTTAGATATTAATAAAAAATAAAATGTTTTATGAGATGTGCTGTATACATATTTGTCTATAGAGTGCAGAAATGTATTAATCCAGCAAACTTAGATATCCATTTAAGAGAGTTACATTACCTGTTTTACAGTTCACCTTTGCCTATAGGAAATCAATTAAAGGGAAGAGGAAGGTTTCTGGGTTATACTTTGAAAATAATATACTTATGTATCTATTATCGTGTATGTACTTTATTTTATTAAGAAGTGTTGAAAAGTTATATTTCTTCTCTCTATAATCATACAAATAGTACCTTCTTGGGTCTGCCCTCTGTAGCTCATGAAGGCATGGTGCGGTCATACTGGCTGTACAGGGTCTCATAGTGGCCAATCAGTGACCAAGAATCAGGAACATTCACACTTCAGAATGTGTATTCATGAGCAGAGGGCAGAAAAAAGCAGGTATAATTTGGATGATTTTATGCAGACAAAAAGAGCTTTTAAGCACTTCTTAATAAAATAAAACACATAAATGTAAATAGATAATATATATTTTTAGTGTAATCCAGAAACCTTCCATGTCTCTTTAAGAGCAACTTAATTTAGTACAATTTGGACCACATCACAGTAAAGCATGTTGAAATACTGTGACTACCCAGGGGCCAGGTGCACCACAAAACCTACCTGTCTATGGCTTACAGGAACCCCCTAGACTTTCAGGGCTTTATCATCTCAGTGCCCAACTGCCTTTCCCATGTATCAATAGTGTGTCTCAGAATGCCAGCAACACAGAAGCTCAGGAAGCTAGTTCAGTATTTCTACCCACAGTGGTTAGGAGAAGAGTATCAGACAGGGTACCTTGCAATAATCTCTGTGTGTAGAATTACTACATTCCCAGAATAAACCATACCCAATGGTGATGAATGTTTAATCTGCACAAACCACTTTATTGATCAGGTGCAGTGTATTTTTCCCTAACCCAGACCAAACATTTCACCCTAGGGAGGGGGTCAGCCCCGAGGCACATATCACAAATTTCATTTCCTGCTCCTCTGTACTTAGCAGGGGGCATGTGCTAATCACCTTTGTTGAGGTATGAAGTCTAGGGGGGGGGGGTATTCCTGTAGACTGCTAACTCCCTTCCCCATCTTGCAGCACCCCCTTAGTTGGGACCACAAAATATTTTATTAGAACCCCCATGCTTATTCTGGTATAGAGATTTGCAGAGGGGTCATACACTACACCACAGCCCCAGTTTCTATTAAAATATGATTAATAAGATGGATTGGTACCTCTCCTCATTGCTCTGGCCACTGTCTCTAACGTATTAGGCTTTTTGATCTCTGGTTACCTAGTAAGAGATAATTAACATGTCCATGTCATATTAGTCTTTCCTCTGGCAGGTTTGGGGCAATTGGCCAGGGGTGATATTGTGCACCCCCCCCCCCCCAGAAGACACAGTGTCTATCTTTCTGCATAGGGCCAACCCTTAAACTGCAGGAACCATTCTACCTCACACCAGGTAACCCCATTACTGGACTCCTCTCCCTGGTAATACACTTTATTAAACTACCTGGGGGAAATGCAGCATTTAGATACTAAACATGCTATGGAGATTCTCATACTTAACATTACAGTAATAAGTCACATTACCCACCCCATGATAACAGGACAACACCAGTTCATGTCTATCTAGGGTCCCCCAATAGTCCAACAGTCCCCAAAAGTCCAGCAGTCCCTCCTGAACATGATAAATACGTGTATAAATTTTGAAATACACTAATTTTCACTAAGAAATCAAATAAAATCTGTGTTTACATGACATGCCCCTAACCAGACACATGCTACAGCTCTGTGTAGTAAGCAAAAGAAAAACAGAGGTTAACCCTCACAACATCTATCTGTGCAGAGTATGGGAAGCTGGAATCACCTAAATAGGTCAGTGATAGATAAACTGGTTAGTGCATTCCTAAATGCATGGAAACCTGCTTTAAATCAGTGTTCTCGCCTTGTAGCTTGGCATCTGTTATGAAACTGCCAGTAGACAGGCTACACTTTGCTATGTAAACAGACTTAAAACTTTAGATTTCTTAGCTGTTAGTATAATTAAAAAATACATTATTTTACTATACAAGTGTGTGCTTTTTAAGACCATGAAGAGCACTTACAGTGAGGTAAATATCCCTTTAACTAAATTACTGTTTTAGTGAGTGATCTGATTGGAATTTAACATCCAGAATATGTAGCAACTTGTTTGGTGGTTTGAAACTATACTGTTGCCATAATACATCCCTTGACTGAGAAATAATAAAGGATGAGGAAAGAGAACAGAGAGGACCCAAAACTGTACAAAATATACAAATAGTAATGGATAAAAAGCAGACCAAATGAGCTTTTCTGAGCCATTAAAGATGATTTCAGCCAACATATTTCATCAATAAGTGCTCTTTTAGGACTTCTTTTTCTGTGTCTTTTGCCCTTTCTTGTGAGTATATGCACCTACAAAGCAAAATACTTTGTGTTGGAGTTATTCATCTCTCAAGGCACGACCACTGCATGTGATGTTGTAGTTAATTTCTCACGATAGTGACCAGGCCATGAAATTGCTTTCAATTCCCGATTATTATCTCAAGGTGATATTTGATTTAAATGTGTAACCAAACATTATCAGCCTTATTAAATTGCGATTCGGTAAATTTAAAGGGGCTCTATTTAAGCACACAGCATATTTTTTTACAGAAGTTTTTAGTTAGTGAACTTCTATCCAAAAGCAAGGTCTTCACTAACTAAAAACCTCTGTAAAAAAATATGCTGTGTGCTTAAATAGAGCCCTTTTACATTTCCCGAATCGCAATTTAATAAGGCTGATAGCATATTTTTTTACAGACGTTTTTAGTTAGTAAAGACCTTGCTTTTGGATAGAAGTTCACTAACTAAAAACTCTTTTGTAAAAAAAAAAATGCTGTGTGCTTATATAGAGCCCTTTTAAATTTACCGAATCACAATTTAATAAAGCTGTATGTGCTTAGGTTGTGGTAATCAATTCATAGCATGCAACAGGAATGCTTTCTACACTACTCATCTGCATATTATCTGCAGTCCAATGGATTCACTGAGACGCAAAACAAATTATTGTTACAGCATAACACTAGCAATGGAATAGCCAGAATTGTTTCTCATGGAATCTTCCAACCATAGCTTCCACCCTACACTATTTTTACTTAAGTACTGGCCACTGATGTCAATGTCCAGAACCTCCTTGTCCACTGCAGAGAGTTGTCAATAAAAAAATATTCTGAAAAACAATGTGTCATCACTCTCTTAGCAAATATGAAATAGGTGCATTCAAGATTTATTAATCCACTATACTTCCATCTGCAACACAGTACCTACTATTCTGTGCAGACCTAAGGAATTTCATGTCTATTGTTATTGCTTAGCTGTAGAAGTGCTACTTGTTATAGCTTAGGTGTAGAAGTCCTACTCAAGAGCTGGTCAAAGTATAAAATGAAATATATTTGAAATGCATGTAAGGCCTCATCTAATGGGTTGGAAACAATCCAAAAGAGAACTTTTGGTTTCTGCTGTCCTTCTTCCTGCCTTGTTTTGACTCTCCTATATTGCTTCTTCACTTACAGTGAGGTGGGGCTAGTATGGTTGAGACCTATGTACATGTTCGTATCTTACCTGAGTGCCTCATCATGCATTGGATGACCAACAGATAGAGTGTGTCATGTCAGGGCAATGTTGTGAACACAAGTAGCTGTTTGTCTCAGATGTCTCAGCAGGATGGATACCCTTTTATTTCAGACAGCTCTGTTAAAAAGCTTCAGTGATCTAGACACTCACTTTTTTTCTTCTCTTACATAAGCTTGCTATTCCTGAATACTGTTGCAGAGTTCTTGCAAGTCAGCATTCCAGCTCCTGCTCAGCATCATCCTGGAGGTTGAGAGCTGAATACCCCTACACAGATAAAGAAATAAAGTAGTGTTGGTGGTCCCACTGGCTGGGTTCTGTGAAAGAAGAGCAAGCCACCTGATTCAGCGGCTATTTACTACTCACACATTACCCACGCAAGTCCCAGATGTTATATAAACCCCAATGATCGATAGAGACAACTTATGTTGGATAAAGCACAGGACACAGCGTTTATTAGAAAACATAATGATGGGTAAGCAAAAACAAACAGACACCTCAGGGGAGGAGCTAGGCCAGGGGAAGTCCCTTCGCACCCTGAATTCATGTTCAGGCCTACAATGATGATACAGCCGTACCACTGTGGTGGGACACCCCCCACTGGCCTAGCGACTCACCTCACCAACCGCAGCTGTGACAATATATCAAATCTTTTTGAACAAATGTAGCTCTAAATGTTTATTTTTTTAATAAAAACTCAATACACAATACAAGCAAAAACAATTTTCTTATTTCATTTGAACAACCATAAAATCAAATAAAACCATAAATTCGTATACCAGCTAAATAATAGTAAATAATCCCACACATGTAAGGGGAGGGTGAGTTGGATCTTCTTCCTGGTCAGCTGTAGGCAAAATGAACAGAACAAAAGATTCCACTAGAGACTTCTCCCTCCCGCTGACCACTTCTTTTCTCATATCCCCAGGCCTGCAAAGTCATGATGCTCTTCCCACTAATCCAGTTTTTCTGGGAGTGTCCATAGCCCTACATGACCCAAGTCCCAGGTGATATATAACCCCAAAGATTGATACAGACAACTTATGTTGGATAAAGCAAAGGCCACATTGTTTATTAGAAAAATATAATGACAGATAAGTAAAAACAAACAGACAACTCTTTGAACTACCCCTTCAGAAAGCCCCAGTCTCGCAGCCTCAGTGGCTGCTCCTATCCTAAAAGAATGTGTACCAAATTCAGGCTTTGAACCTAAACCTAAATGCTGCAAATAATTTACTATTAATTTTGAGAACTGGAAGCGTGACAATGCTAAGCCTGACCACCAAAAATGCTCCATTGATAGATAGAAGTTGGGTCATGAAAACTTCTACACAAGACACTGGGCAGCAATTGGTACCTGTATGAAACCCCTCCAGCAGCAACCTAGCAGAATCTTCCCTACCAATACCTTAGTGTAGCGTTCTAGCCATGGCCGCATTGCATGTAGCTGAACTAGCGTTCTGCCCCTTACGGTTTGCATCAATGGCTGTTCTAGAGGATTTTTTTTGTTGCTTGAAACATCTTGCAAGGGCATGTTCACCTCCACATGAGGAAAAGCATTCTTAAACCTGCAGTTAGGAGCCCACTTACACTGGCCCTCATTGAAGACATTACAAACCTTCTTCCTAAAACCAGAGGATGCGGAAGAGGATATGCCCCCTGCCGCCCTGCCTCGAAAGGGCAAAGACCCACGCGTCCAATACGCTATGGCTTTATCACGCCCTGACATGGATTACCTAGATGCCATGCATTGGCGTTAATACTCTTCGTATTTCCTCAAAGCTATGCCACCATATGTCCTGTAAGCCCCCCGTATTTCTTCCAGGAAAATAAACAATGCAGAGCATTGTTCAGGAAATTTGTCCACTCTCACACAAGCTGAAATGGAAAAGGCTTGAAGTCATTTATCAAAAGACTTAGTGATTCTGTGATAACTGTATTTTCTACCCTCTACTTCATTTCTTACACCTGTGCCTTCACTACTTTCTGCATATCTGGAAGAAGGAAGCAGACAAAAGATTTCTACAAAGTCCCTTCTCCATATGCGCTCCTTAAACTCTATTGACAAATGTGCATTGAGATTGTCCAAGGAACATAAGATTGTAGATCTCATAGATTCCTCTGATACTCTTACCTCATCCTGTCCTCGTACCAAATTGTCCAGAACTCTATGTCTCACATTAACTGAGGCTGGTATATCCCTCATTTACCATACTGAATTTATTGGTCCATCAGATAAGATGTAGGCACTTTTTCTGACTCACCATGGACCCAAACCTGATTCACCAACTGCCTAAACATACTTCCCAACATCTCGTCCCCAACAGTAATACTATGCTACCTAAGCAGCGTCCTAAGACAGCTTAACAAACTCTGGGTATTAGTGTAATTTTTTGCACAGCCCTCCAAACTCAACCCTGATTGTGGCCCAGGTTGCAAACCCACAAGGTTAGGTAGAAATCTTGTCTCACCTTGAGCTGTGGCAACCTGTGGGTCCTCATGGCTTTTTAGACCACCTCAGAGCTTTATGGGACTCAATGCCCACTTATCTCCTCTCTTCACTTCTGACTCGTAAGGAACAAGAGTGACTGCATCTGTCTCTAGTTCTGCTGCACAAATTTGACCTATGCCTGGAAGATCTGGTAAAGCAAGAAGAGCAATCACTATACCTCCTTTGCCTGTTAGATCTGCCTTCCTGCCAATGCATAGGTGTAAACAGTCTTATACTATACAAATCATCAGCCTGTGGTCTGTCAGTAACTGTCTGTTCCATATCAAGATTTAAGTGCTGGGTATTAGCCAATCTGGTTGTTAACTCATTAGAAGCTGTATCCATTAAGTTAGATGTAATACGTTTTCCAGACCCACTCATCAGACTACCAATTTTATCAGGAAGGCCCCCACTAGCCAGTGATTTTTCTCATCATTATAGGCTCAACTCTCTGAGTTTCACTTGACGCCCAACTGTTATGTGGACGTGTTGTGCTAACCTTAGTACTAGTACAATTTAACTTGGGGAGTTAAAAAGGATAGAGAACTGTACCTTGAGGTTGGCTTCCTTGGCCTCACAGGGTGGGCGAGTTTTGGTAAAGGGTCCTCAGGATCCAATTGCAGGTCCACCACCTCAATTTCTTGTTCCTGTAGCATTTCTTGCCAAATTGATGGGCGTTCAACTGTACATTTTTATGCTACCCTCTTCCTAGGCTGATTAACAGTTGCTATTATTTGAGAGGTCTGTCCTTTTAAGGGATTTTTTTTTTATGAGACCGTGCAGCCTTTCCCTTTCTCTCTCTCAAATTATTATTTTGAATGTTGTGTGAAATGGTAGACTTCCCTGTCTCATTTCTTGCATGTGCACTCAGGGCAGACATATAGGAAAAGGCAGGGTTTGGGGGAGATTTAATTAATGTGCTAGTGCTTACTACATTATTATCATTTAGTCTATGGGGAGATTGTATGATCATACTGGCTACATTTCCTTCTACACTTTTATTACTGCCAGCATTATCTACATGCTGGCTAGCCTGCCTGCATTGAAAATTACATTTCCCACGATCCCCTGTGGTCGTTGCGATAACTAATGACATCATACAGGTGAAAAAAGCCAGTGGGAACGCCCATTCACAGCATGGGGCGCTCCCAGCCACAGCAGGAACGGAGCAAACTGAAGCATCGATGGGGTCCATCAAGAGCCTCTCTTCTACCAACTGGACTGCATCAAGGAGGCGGACAAGGGCCTCCGGGTTGATTGTCCCACATTCCAGCAACTCACAGCAAACGGAGGAGCCAGGGAAGGTCGGGGGAGAGAGAAACAGAGTATAGCCACAATTAGAAATGTACAAAAGTAAAACAAGAGAGGGGAGGGGCAAAGAAAGGAACAGTAAGACACAAAACAATTACAAGAAACGCAAAAGACAGCAAAAACAATGAACAAATAAATAAAGATTTGGCCAGGACAAAGTTACTTATTCCTGAAGCCTGAATAGAGAAACACAAAACAAAACCAACTAAAAAGAAAAACAAAAGACAAAACCACAGGAAAACTATATAAAGGAAACAAAAACAAAATACAAACACACAAAATAAAGAAAATAAAAATAAAAGAACTATGAAATAAAACAAAAAGAAAATAAAACAAAAAGAAAAACCACCAAATAAAAAAGAAACAAAATACAAACCACTAGATAAAACAAGATACAAGGGGGGTAAAACAACAATGGAAAAAAAAAATACAAGAAAACAAAAGAAAAACCACAAGATAAAACAAATTAAACCAAAAGAAAAAGCACCAAAGAAAACAAAAACAAAGAAGAAAACAAAATAAGAAAATAAATAGGGAAAGTGAGAAAAAATACAAAAACATGAAAATAGAAATAAAGGAGCAAAATGGCACCTGAAGCATGCAATAAGCAATAAGGACAGAGATAATAATTATCTTCTTCCTGGTCAGCTGTAGGCAAAATAAACAGAACAAAAGAACCCACCACTTCCTTTCTCACATACCCAGGCCTGCAGAGTCATGGGGCTCCTCCCACTAACCTAGTTCTTCTGGGAGTGTTCATAGCCCTACACAAATACAGTACTGAGTTGCCTGTCCTTAATTTCTGCTAAACAATTCTGATTGTCCATTCGTGACTAATCAAACAATTTGACACCATGATATTCTTCTGCATATTATCATACATATGTCCTTTGTCTATCACCACAGCTGCTTTGAATGTAGACTGTATTGACCTCTAGAGTATCTGCTTATTGCCCCTGACTGTAGAACTGCCTACAAAAATTCTATCCAATTTTCCAACTGGCCCAGGACCCTGCAAAGTAACAGTTTTTTTTTTTTTTTTTTAAAGAGCATGAAAATAGCATAGCCTTTTAGTTTTTTTTGTTCTCTGTAATGTTCTGGTAATCAGATATCATGGCTTCAATGCAGAGCCTCTGCCACTTGTAAAGTGGTACATATAATTGTTGTAGAGGCTGGATTTGGAAATTCTGGTGTATGCACTTGCAGTCCTGAGATAGACAGCAGATATGTGATAGAGCAGCTACTGTCTGCCAACCATCTAAAAAGAGCAGCTTGTGTTCTGTTTTTGGATCTATGGTGGTAATTTGGATATAAAGCTACTGGCTTGCTTGAGGTTGAGTTTTCAAGTGTTTGAGATATCGATAATAATTGGTTCTTCCTTCATTAGTTCCACTTGCTCTTTGCAGACCAAAGTGTGCTGATCATTCCTGTAAAAAATATTGCAAGTTTTTGGTTCTATATTTACCCAAAAGAATATTGCCATTAGAAGGGGTATTGAAACTATGAACGGTAATAATGTCTCTTCGTCTAACAAATGGACTTCCAATAATTAATTGGCAGATTGTGCCATGACTATGTTCCCTATTATCAGTGATCTCTGTCTTAACTAATGCACTTTGGAGTCTTTGAACTGTTTTAACTCCTCTCTGTTTTAATTTCCTAGGGACTCTATTGGTGCATTATTCTCATCCACCTTATCACAGTTACATATAAGAGTTGTATACTGACATGCCACCTTATCACCTGGATGCTGGTCCCCAAGTGATGGAGTAGTGTAATGCAGCTTTAAGACAAATAAGAGATACCCTACTATACCACAAAGCTCCTACAAGAAGGGATGGCGCTGTGAAAAGCTGGTTCAGGCACTCAACGCATGGATGAGCCTACGACATCATCAATATGGGACTTAGTACCTGACACAGAAAGTCGGCGACTATCATTCCAGACACTACAAATAGAGGACCCTGCTGGATCTATTGCCATAATCTCCCTCTGAGGAATCCTTCATCTGGAAGGGTAAACGTGCGTCGGGCGGCAGTTGAGAAGGTTGTTCCATGGTGTGCAGGATTGAGTGAGCTCTTCTACTGGAAAACAGCATGTCCTTCTCCACACACCGTGAGTGTAGTTAGGGTAAGTCCTTAGGCGCCTCCATTGAGGCTGTGAGGGAATCTAGTAGACCGATTAATTTTTGTTATTTTCTCTCCCCTACTGTCACTTTATAGTACGGTACAGTGGGACACACTTGGATTTTCTGTACTCTATTTATTTATGGGATATTGTACCCTATTATATTACTACAACAATGTGTAGGCAGCATTAGATTCAGCCCACATGAGACTGGTTCTTCATTGATTTATACCGCAATTCCTGATTTCTAGCATTCTGCAGCAATTACTATATCCTTGCACATGTGATCACTTAGTATCAGGGCCCACATTAGCCTACCACGACCAATACCAGGTTGGATGGTTATATATTTTCTGTACATTCATTAGAATACTGTCTGGCCATGTATACTAGGATTCTTTCCTGACCTGTAAATTAGACATCTGCACCTATTATAGTATTCTTTTCATATGGTTGCCACCAGTACGTGTCTAAACATACAGACTACCATACCTCCTTTACTCCGTGCCAATGTGAGTACTGAAGACACACAACCACATTCATTCATATCATAATTTGGCATTTTATCTTAGTGAGGCGAACCTCATGTATCACATTATTGTTATCGAATGTTGCAACAAACATTCTATTAGCATCAACATCTAGTTACATTGTTGATACACTTTGACCAAGGATATAGCACTGTCTCTTTGGTTCTCTAAGGGTCTACCGCCATAGACCCTAGGTTGAAAGCTCCTTATCCTGGTACTGCAGCAACATATGTCTTAATTTGCAATATAATAACACTCACTCTAATCCCCGCTATCCTTCCTTCACCTGCAGATTTTATTATCAATATTTTATTTCACACCTCTGTTTTAGGTGTTGATTATTATATTAAATTTGTTTTCACAATAAAGGTTATGTTTTAACAATACAAGACTCCAGCTTTCATTTGAGAGTTCAATTTACTAATACTGCCTTTAGTACCACACTAGATCACAGTTGGTTTGCGGATAATTATTGTATGATCAGTTAATAATATGAGATAAACGGTTCCATCCAGAACATCTATTTTCTACTACAAATGCCAAAGTTTGAGTTCTTAAACTGTAATTTCATACTTCAGCTCAATTAATGAGAATTTGTAAGATTAGAAAGAATATAGATGTACAGGATTTTGGAAGTCTGATTTTAGATGCACTGACCTCTACAATATATGTTTTAACAAGATCTGGGTGGTTGCAGGAGAGAAGACTCCTTGAAGCTGTTTGAAGGGTTTGTTGTTAAAAGTCCATCTTTTAGCAATTATAAGGACTATGAACATTTTCAGATGAAATATTTATAGCAGTTACAGAGATCAAAATTATCTGGATAGCTTTCTTGCCAATAGACAGTGACCTGTTGAGGACAGCAAAAACCTTTGAGGACAGGAAAAAATGTCATGTTACAATATTCACAATGCCCATTCATCTCCTTCTGGTTGTAAACTCACACATATAATTTCATAAACAGCTTAACACCTTGAAGACAATCAGACAAATAGGTCAATGATGGCATGAAGTGAAGATGTCCAGGATAATTGTTGAACTGTTATGAAATTCATCATCGGTTCCATCGATTAATGGTTAGACAAAAGGGTAATAAACTAATGAAGAGTTTTCCACTTCTAAATAAACTGTTTTATGACACCCTGTTGGATAACATATTGTGTGTACAGTAAGCAGCTGAGAGGTGGGTGAGTGGAGCAGCAAGGTTATCACACAGCTGCTCAGATTTTACATCCATGTAATCCATCTTACCTTCTGTGGACATTAGTTGGTTCTTGTGGCCTCCAAGCAGTTTCACTATGGTATTATCTCAGAGGGAGACACATGTACACCCTGGAATATGGGTGGTTATACAGCAACAGACTGGATTGAGGGAATGGTTATCAAAGTAAACCAGCCATTTTTTTCAACATCTCAGAAGCTCAGTACTTGTTCACTTTTAAATTATAAAGATACAATGAAATAACAGATTATAATAAAAAAATATATGGAGCAGAATATATCACATAATATGTACTTGAAGTTTTGGTTTCAATGTTCTGATAAAACTAACCCTAACATGTTTGCCATATTTAATGTAAATTCTTTAACAATATCATTTATGATAAAATATGTATTTCCATGTCACACGTTCCTAAAACAACTCAAACATGAATCATTAATAAATACATTTTAAAACATTAGTTAACAGTACTTTTACCTGGTTCAGTAAAAGTTTACCCAGTAGATGGCAGTGCTGTAATGGTCTTCAACACTAGCAGCGCTAAAAAAATTAATAAAAATATATGATTTACTCAGGAATTAACTACTGTACATGCAGATGGTTAACTGATAAACAATCGTTTTCTGTTGTTATCCAACATGCCTTGGAAAAGTATTTTTAGACATCCTTGAATATGTTACTATAATTTGTGGATGTAAAACTTATAACTTTTGTATTTTGGTTTCATAGTCAAATCATGTGCCTTTCCTATAATAAAGTTAGCATATTTATATTGTTGTCTTTTATCATTATGTTAATTTAATGGATAAACATTATATTCTTTATTGACAGTGATTTTATCTATAATATTTACTTTAAATTTGCACCAGACAATAATAATATATGCATAGGAGCATATGTAGAATGAAGCATTACTGGACCTCTTTTACGACCTGTTACATATTACTTTGTGTTTTATTGAATTATTTCTGTATGTGTGTTCATAGGTTTTCTCTTCTTTTGTCCTCTTTTGCTGAGAATTAAGCAAACAAAATAAAGTGGGTAAAAAGATTGAATGAAAGAAGGAAACAGATTGGAAAAGGCAAATAACAAAAGAAAAAGTTAAATAAAAAACAAAGGAATAAAGACAAGATTCATTTTATATTTCATGTAAGTATAAATTCTATTCAAGTATGTCTAACAAAATAATGCATTGTACAATCCAACTTTATTTGGTTGGGTGCAATACCATTGAAAAAGATTTCATTTATGCTGAAAAAAATCAACTGACACAAAAACATTCATTACAATCCAAGTTTATTACGCTACCAGAGAATAGTTATGATAGCCATTAGACATTTATTTATGTCATTGGAAATACTGTTAATTTAATACCACTCAGCCTATTCATTTTTTTTGCCATTAATGACAATTCATCATTGTTCCCTGGAAATGTTATAAATGAGGCAGGAATTTTTGACATACTGTTTTTTTTATTTCACTGAAGCCATACTTTTCCACAATTTGTCATGGGCAGGAAAGACAAGGCATGTTTGTTTCAGTGTCACTTTTTTTCATTCCCTTACAGCTTGTTACTTGCTGAGTCTGCATGTCTGCTGTCAAAAGGCTTCACCTTTTACTAATGCCAATAGATAATAGGGATCTTAGTTCTCTCAGCTCTGAGGCTGTGTGGCAGACTCTTTGTAACAGCCCACACAAATATGTATGGCTTTTAAATGTGCTTGGCCCACAACCCAAGGCCTTGCCAACCCCATGCTCTAATCAGTCTGCAAGAGGAAGGTTCAACACACTTCTTAGTCAGTCAGTCACATTAATGGCTTCTCTTTAACAGAACACTTACGTTAAAATTTTGGTGCATTTAATTAAACAAAATTTACGAGGTCAGCACTTACAGCATTAATATTAAACTTGCAGGCACAAACTTCCCATATGTCAGAATGGCTATGCTATGAGGCTTCTAAATGTTTATCTTTCATGAATTTTCAAAAATCAAACACATATTAGTTTGGCTGACAATAAATTTGTAACTTTTTTTAATCTTTAAAGTTCTCAGAACTTCTCTGAGACCTGCTTTAATTGACCACAAAAGCACCATCAGCTAGAGTGTGGAATATCAAGTTGAAAATGTGTTTAGATTTTTAAAATTGATCATGAATTCACTTAGGTATGGTCATTTTAATTTATCCATTGAAGCTATTCCACAACAATCTGCATAAATAATAAGACTGGGATCTGTAACTGTTATACATTCTATGACAGATTAGCAGAATGTGGTGGTGTAGTGGTAAGCATTCCTCTTTAAAGATTTATTTTCATTGGTAGGTCATTTGGCACTCTGCTTTAAAAAGTATCTTTAAAAATTAAGCTAATTTCATTATTTAACTACACATATATTGAATAATTATGTGAACTAGTTATTAATATATATATATATATATATATATATATATATATATATATATATATATCACAAATATAACCCTGATACCATTGTCAAACTACTAGAATACATCCTGACCCACAACTACTTCACCTTCAACCAGCATGTTTACCTACAAATAATGGGGACCGCAATGGGCACGAAAATGGCACCACAGTATGCCAAACTATTTATGGCTGACCTGGAAAAGAGATTCCTGTCCACATATGTCCACAAACCTTACAGATACTACCGTTACATAGATGACCTGTTCATCATATGGACAGAAGGGGAAGGAAAACTCAAAGACTTCCATAATTCGTTCAATACCTTTCACCCATCCATTCAATTTAAAATGGATTATTCCACAGAACAGGTTAACTTTCTGGATACCACCATTTCCTTTACAAATGGCAAACTGAATTCATCTATCTGTAGGAAACCTACAGACAGATGTAGTTACCTCCACAACTCTAGCTTCCACCCCTCCCACACTAAACAAGGGATAATTGTTAGTCAAGCCATCAGATACCACCGCATATGTTCAAACACAGAGGACCGTGATGAACACTTAAAAACACTGTCTGCCTCCTTCAGACAGAAGGGTTACAAACCCTGTATTATCACTCAGAAAGTAACCTCTGCCATCGGAACGACCCGGGAACACCTGCTGCAATACAAAACCAAAGAAACAACTTCACGTACCCCTCTGGTAACCACATACCATCCGATTCTAGAAGGAATACGCAAAATATTTAAGGACTTACAACCACAACTCACAAAGAACACAGAATTGAAACATATATTCCCTAAACCCCCCATTCTTGCATTTAGGCAGTCACCAAATTTAAGACAAACATTGGTGAACAGAAGATTGCCAAATGAACAGCATAAAAGAGAAAATGGCACCAAACCCTGCAATAAAAGTCGCTGCAAACTATGCCAACACATCTGCAAAGAGGACACAGCCACGCACAACAACAAGACCAACAACATCAGAGGCTCATATTCATGTACATCATCAAATGTAGTGTACATGATACAATGTACTGTATGTTAAAGGAGGTGCTACATTGGGGAAACTAGCCAGAAACTACACATGCGAATGAGCCTCCACCGAAGCTCCATCAAAAAACACCAGGAAGACAGCTATTGTACTCCAGTGGGACACCATTTCACCCAGGAGAATCACTCCATCCAGAACCTCAAAATAAAAGTACTCAGAGGGAATTTCAGAACTATCCAACAGCGGAAAACTTTTGAATTAAAAATGATAAAAAATGTTAATACCAAGAATTTTGGTATTAACATCGATTTAGGCTTTCTGTCCCACTATCTTAATGTCTTATAGCTAACACATTCCACTTACCCCCCCCCCTTCTATTGCTGTTTTTGTAAGCTACATGCTATGCTTAAATGTATTGCTCTTTATTTCACTCTGCTGTGTTCTTATCTACAACCTGATCTATAGACTTACAGACCTATCAGGACATTATTCACAGTGCTGGTCTGTTTTTCACTTAACTCTGTCCAATTAATTTAGTCTTTCTTGTTTTTCCAATTTTTTTTTTTTTCCCCATCTCTTTCTGTTTGCTGTTTTTAGTTCATACTTGTATCAGTATCGCTTTTTGACTTGATAAAGAGAGGCATTATCTCTCGAAAGCTTGTTGCTTTATTATGAATACGTTTGTCCAATAAAAAAGGTATCACTATTCACTGCAACACTCTGATTATTCAACTGGATTACTGGACATTCACGGCTACCTCACTCTTCATATATATATATATATACTAGAATATTGCCCGTCAAAAAATGACGGCAATGAAATTGTAAGGTAGCTAATGCTGTTTGGTGTATAATACTGAAATATGTAATAGATTACTAAATGAATATACTTTACCTATTTTGAAGCATTGTGTTGAAGAGCTGGCAATCTGTTTTGATGTTGCTGGAGCATTAGTGGTGTGGAGCTGCTGTGTAAGCATGCTGAATGTGTGCACTGTGTGGTATGAATATCTGTAGGTCGTTTGTGGCGTTTTGCGAGTTTCTTGTGGTGTTTTGCGAGTTTAGAGTGCTGTAGCCTCGTTTTCGTTTTGTTCGGCAGCCATTTTTTCTCTCGCTTACAGTTTTTTTTAGTTTCTAAACTCTTTTATTTCGAGTAAAATGAAGGTCTAAGTGGCATTTTTGAGGTCCTGGGTGCTCCCTCTTGGTGTAGGTAAGGTTTTTATGTATGTGCTGTGTGTATGTATTGGGTTTTACATTTTGTAATGTTCGCGAGTTGCGTCCGAGTGTTGCGAGGCCGTAATGTGTGTGTCGTGCTCTTTGGGTTGCGACGTGAACTTTGAGAGGGTCGCAGTTGCTGGCATGGAGCGCCTTCGGCGCTCCATGCCAGCAACTGCGGCCCTCGCTTTGCGAGGTCCTCAGGTGCTGGCATGGAGCGCCTACGGCACTCCATGCCAGCAACTGAGGCGTCCTCAGTTGCTGGCAAGGAGCGCCTTCGGTGCTCCATGCCAGCAACTGAGACCCTCGCCCAGTGCCCTCACTTTGCGAGGGCCTTGGCTCGCTGTGCGAGCCAAGGCCCTCGCTATGCGAGGGCCGCGACTCGCGTAGCGAGCCCGCGGCCCTCGCTTTGCGAGGGCACTGGGCGAGGGTCTCAGTTGCTGGCATGGAGCGCCTACGGCACTCCATGCCAGCAACTGAGACCCTCGCCCAGTGCCCTCGCTACGCAAGGGCCGCGACTCGCGTAGCGAGCCCGCGGTCCTCGCGTAGCGAGGGCCTTGGCTCGCTACGGGAGCCCGCAGCGTTAGCAACAACTCGTACGCTCACAACTATATATGTGATTACTATATAATGTGTAGATGTACCGGCTGGGCATGCTCTTGTGCATTATTATTATTATTACTATATAATGTGTAGATGTACTGGCTGGGCATGCTCTTGTGCATTATTATTATTATTATTACTATACAATGTGTAGATGTACCGGCTGGGCATGCTCTCTGCGTGTACGCTTTCTCTATCTGCACCCTATGTGCACTGCTGTCTGTGTGCAATCTCTGTCTCTGTACCCCTCACTCTCTTTGTCAATCTCTCTGCACTCTCTGTGCGCTCTATCTGTGAACTCTCTCTGCGCTGTCTTTGTGCTCCCTCACTGTCTGTGTGTGCTCTTGCTCTGTAATTCTCTTTATGTCTCCCTCTCTCTCTGTACCTGACTCCCTCTCTCTCTGTACCTGTCTCCCTCTCTCTCTGTACCTGTCTCCCTCTCTCTCTGTACCTGTCTCCCTCTCTCTCTGTACCTGTCTCCCTCTCTCTCTGTACCTGTCTCTCTCCCTCTCTGTACCTGTCTCCATCTCTGTACCTGTCTCCCTCTCTCTCTGTACCTGTCTCCTTCTCTCTCTGTAGCTGTCTCCCTCTCTCTCTGTACCTGTCTCCCTCTCTCTCTGTACCTGTCTCCTTCTCTCTGTGTACCTGTCTTCTTCTCTCTCTGTAGCTGTCTCCCTCTCTCTCTGTACCTGTCTCCCTCTCTCACTTTGCTGTCTTTCTCTGAAATGCAAATGGCCGCCACGCTTCTGTTAAAATCAGGTGTTAGGCCCACCCCCACTTACATCATAGCCACGCCCCCTTTATGATGTCAGCGTTAGCAACATTTTCTGCTGCTCACAACTATATATGTGATATATATATATATATATATATATATATACAACATTTCACAAAAGTGAGTACACCCCTCACATTTTTGTAAATATTTTAATATATCTTTTCATGTGACAACACTGAAGAGATGACACTCTACAATGTAAAGTAGTAAGTGTAAATTTGCTGTCCCCTCAAAATAACTCATCGCACATCCATTAATGTCTAAACTGTTGGCAACAAAAGTGAGACACCCCTAAGTGGAAATGTCCAAATTGGGCTCAAGGTGTCAATATTTTGTGTGGCCACCATTTTTTTCCAGCACTGCTTTAACTCTCATGGGCATGGAGTTCACCAGAGCTTCACAGGTTGCCACTGGAGTCCTCTTCCACTCCTCCATGATGACATCAAAGAGCTGGTGGAGGTTAGAGACCTTGAACCCCCCACTTTTCATTTGAGGATGCCCCACAGATGCTCAATAGGGTTTAGGTCTGATGACATGCTTGGTCAGTCCATCACCTTTACCTTCAGCTTCTTTAGCAAGGCAGTGGTCATCTTGGAGGTGTGTTTGGGGTCGTTATTATGTTGGAATACTGCCCTTCGGCCCAGTCTCTGAAGGGAGGGGATCATGCTCTGCTTCGGTATGTCACAGTACATTTTGGCATTCATAGTTCCCTCAATGAACTGTAGCTCCCCAGTGCCGGCAGCACTCATGAAGGTAAAGGTGATGGACTGGCCAAGCATGTCTACAGACCTAAACCCTATTGAGCATATGTAGGGCATCCTCAAATGGAAGGTGGGGGAGTGCAAAGTCTCTAACATCCACCAGCTCCGTGATGTCATTATGGAGGAGTGGAAGAGAACTCCAGTGGCAACCTGTGAAGCTCTGGTGATCTCCATGCCCATGAGGGTTAAGGCGGTTCTGGAAATAATGGTGGCCACACAAAATATTGACACTTTGGACATTTCCATTTAAGGGTGTACTCACTTTTGTTGCCAACGGTTTAGACATTAATGTGTATTGAGTTATTTTGAGGGGACTGCAATTTTACACTGTTATACAGGCTGTACACTTACTACTTTACATTCTAGCAGAGTCATTTCTTCAGTATTATCAAATGAAAAGATATAATAAAATATTTACAAAAATGTGAGGGGTGTACTTACTTTTGTGATATACTATATGTCCCAGCTCAACTTCCCAGATGCAGTGTAATAACTGTTTTTCTTCGAACTCTGAGCTGGAAGCAGGTTTTTGAACTTGCTTTAGACATTCAAATGTGAACACAGATGTCCTTTTTATTTACTGTACTACTGTACGGGTAGAGGGCTACTGTCGCTCTTTTCCTCACCATATTATAAATGATTGTTGTGGTGAAATACAGACTCATAGTTTCCACAACACAAGCTGAGATCCTGCTCCATGCTGATGATAGCCAGTAAGCTTGAAACAGTTGTACATGGATTGGATACTCAGCCTGTGTTTATTCCAACCTTGGCTTTGCATTAAAGGTGTGTAATACAGCATGCATAAACTTAAAGGAAGCCATGTTTGATACTGGCTATGAAATGAAGAGCGAGGCATTTGTGGCCACATTTGTGTGTCCCAGCTCAACTTCCCAGAATGCAGTGTAATAACTGTTTTTCTCGGAACTCTGAGCTGGAAGCAGGTTTTTTAACTTGCTTTAGACATTCAAATGTGAGCACAGATGTACTTTTTATTTACTATATATATATATATATATATATATATATATATATATATATATATATATATATATATATTGCATACTAAATGTGCTTTAGTTAGATTTTCTATACAAAATAATAATTATAATAATAATAATAATAATATAGTTAAATTAAATGTCTGATTTACTTGGTTAATTTGTCAATCATAAAGTAGTCTAACATTTTAGTCTCTGTTTTTAAATAGTCCCTAACATATAAGTTATGTTTTGCAATCAGTATATTAGATTTTCTTCACAATGACCTTCTCCATGAGAAATATTATTTGTTCTAAATGTTTCTAAAGGTATGGAAAAATCATAGAAATATACATTTTTCTCAATTGTTCCTAAAAGGAATTTGTTTTTTGGAAAAATATCTTTTAATATAATTTGGATTGGATAGTCAGTTATAATCCTCTCCACAACTATTTGAGACCATTGTTCCCAAGCTATGATAATATCCTGTGTTATTTTTTCTCAATGAATCTCTATGAACTGTCCCTATATTATCTGCAGGGTTGTCGGCTGAACATCTGATTTGACGTTACACCTGACAGTCCTTCCTCCTGACTTTATTTTGTGACCTGCCAGGTAGATTATATGCCTCTTTTCTTCCGTATTTCTGTAACTGGGATCCATTTTTCTTTTGCCTCATGCGTTTGCCTCAAATATACTAAGCAATATTAGAAGGTGTATCACGTTGATAATTGAGACTTTACATTACAGTCTCCAGATAATAGTATATGTCTATACTAATGTCATGGCCTTCAACTACTACCTAGATACCTTAAAAGTATACATTTTCATCAACTTGTAGAAAGAACTGTTTAATTGTTCTGTGCATCATATAAGGTAATGTTTGACACAATCTTTATACCCCCTTTCTTCTATATCTTTTTTCTACCTATCCTTTTACCCCTTCTCCTATTTTCCCTTAGCCGAGTTTCTCAATTTTGCTGTTTACTTCATCATCAATTGGCTTTGCTCAGGAAAGAGTACTGCCCAGGTATGTGAAATGGTCCACTGCCTGTAGTCTGTATACATTTACAGTGATGAATGATGTGTTGTTTAAGTGGCTTTAGGTGCTGGCTGTCATATGACCTGAGTCTTTTGACCTTCTGGTCAAAACGGTTGCGATTCCACATTATTGGAGTTTTCGCTGTATCGCTAGGGGTTGTTGCATTATACAAGGTTGGTGTTGCAGAACCAAGGAAGAAGGCGTATACCGATTACTACAAAAGCTTTGATGCAATGTGTTGTTCAAGTGGCTGTCATATGACCTGAGTCTGATGTTGATGGCGAGACCAAATTTGCTGCATGCCGATTACAACTTGTCCATCCTTTCTTGCTCTATACTAGCATTCAGAGCATAATAATAGGCAGAAATAAAGTCTTGCAACACTGCTTCCTTTACCCTGATGACAGCAGCAGCTGCCTCAAATTAAAGAGTTTATCGTCATTTCTGTAATTGAGGCCTATTCCTTTAGCAAAGTGCAGGAAGGCATTGCTCCGAGTGGCAGAGAATATCATGCATGATGCAGTTGGTGACTGAAAAAGCCTCAGATGTGTCACCATCACATCTTAGGATCAGTGGCGGAGCTAGATAATGGAGGGCCCCGGTGCAAAAAAATAGGGATGAGAGGGATAGCATACGTTATCATTTGCACTTTGCCGATACCATGTAAAATTATTCAATTAAATGTTGTGTCAAATTCTAATGAATAAACAAATAAATAATTGAAT
The DNA here is from genome assembly GCA_027410445.1 of Discoglossus pictus. Taxonomy (NCBI): domain Eukaryota; kingdom Metazoa; phylum Chordata; class Amphibia; order Anura; family Alytidae; genus Discoglossus; species Discoglossus pictus. The sequence goes on from CM050166.1 coordinate 230,538,499, forward strand.
AGATGATCAACAAAACAGTTGATACTTTAGTTAATACTAATATTTATGGAAATCACCTGTTTTATATTTGTAAGATATAGCTAGTCTATTTATGCAGAATAATAATAATGTATTTTGTCACTTTCTGATAGTGTCCCTTATTTGACTCTCTGTTAATGTTATATACTGTAGGAAGCAGGTGTCAGCAGCACTATTACAAAGAGTATATTAATGGTGTATTTTTGTGGCATTTTTGTGTCTCAGTTTGAAGAGCAGGAAGGATTTCCTCAATTATGGTTTAATATATTCTGTATCTATTAATGCTGTTAAATGAAAGCGTAAATTGTTCACTAAATTAAGTAATATGTCTGTCCATAATGGAAAAAAAGAAAGAAAATGCAACATAATTTACATAAACATTTTTTTTTATAATGAAAATAGGCCATAAGAAGAAGACTCCGTCCTAATAGTGTCAGTATTAGAAGTATTGGTCAATATCCAAATCCTCTTTTTTTCTTGCTATAAATGAATGAATTGAAGTTGAGCATTTTTAGGAAAATATTGCTATCATCTCCTGTAACATACTTCCACTGTAATGGAATTACATAATAAGAGAAACATCCTGTCTTCAAACAAGTGTCTTATTTGTATGCAGCTGTTATAAAAAATGTAAGTGATATTGAATTCACAAATTGAATTACACTGAAAAAAAGTAAAATCATCTATACATTGTAATAAAAAATGAGGCAAAAATGAACACAGCAGAGGTTTTTAAATATTGTATACATTGAAAGTGTTGGTAATAACAAGTACAATCTTATTTTTCTGCCTCGCCCCCTTTTATTTTTATCCTTGAGTGTAATAATTTGTGATAAACACTAATTACTTCCCTGGGTCTGCACATGCCCAGATTTATTCTAAAAATTAATTTGGGTTTTTTACTAGTAAACATCAGTAAACATTACTTTCTAGAGCAAAAATAAAAGCACAAGCTAAGTGTTAGAATTAAGTTGTTACTAATTGATGGACAAAATATGCAAGCATCAATGTAATTTACAGTAAAAAAATGCACATTTAAAATAACATTCAGTTGATAAAGTACTTATAATTTATATCTCAATCTAACTGCATCCAGCTATATTAACTTTTGTACACACTTTTATCTATTGTAATACTATGAGTTATTTATAATATACATAAATTGAGTTACTGATCATCCATTGACCAGATTCTCAGCTTTAGTAATTATCTAAAAAAAATAATACAGTAGACTCTCAGTTCACCAGAACTCTCAAGCAAACAGAAAAAAATGGAATACTGCACTTTAAATAAAAATGACATGTATTAGGGCTCAACAAATGCCAGGAGCCAGGTTGTCATGCCACAAATGCTTACAGGCACCTAGACTGCATCCACTGTATGTCTCTGCAATTCAGTTCTACTTGGAAGCAGACAGGCATGAGTACATTCGACTGAAGTTTGTGGTGCTGAACCTGGGGAATGTAAGTGAGGAGTGAAAGCTGCTGCTGCTGCTGCTAGAACAACCCTTGCTGATAAATATACTTAGTAGAGCATCCTATGTGCAGCTAATCTAGGCCTGTTTTAGTAGTAACTCTCAAGCAACCAGAAAATACATTTATCTGGCATCTACCAATCCTCATGGGTGCTGGTTAACAGAGAGTCTACTGTATTAGACTTTTTATAATAAATCTTCAATATAAACAATACATATACGATATTCATATATATATTTATTTAAATTATTATATTAGTATGAAACATTATATGGAACATGAATAAATTATCAAATCTAGGTTTTAAGTATATATCAAAATATATTTAAAAAATTCAATATTAGTTTGAAATATGACATATCTATATAACATATCATTACTGTATAAGATATAGGTTAAATCATTTTAGTATGGAAAATTAAATAAGGAAACATTTTAAAATCTATTTTAAAGCAGGGTCCGAGTTACATGACGTTTAAGCAAATTAGCCAATATGCTCTTTGTCGATTTTCGCGCTGCTCATTAGCTCTGGGATCCAATTAGAATTGCAAACATCATGTTAACTGACAGGCACAGTTTATAAAATAATCTGTTTCACACATAAACACTGACTATGCCGTAGCTAATATTAGTCAACACACAGATCTAGGCGTTGTTGGGTTTTGAGAAACGTAGGAAAGGTATTCTGTAAAGGTAGGAAGGAGTTTGCTCAGAGGCAGAACAGGGAAGTGAGCCGTCCCACGCACAGTCAGGAGACAAGAGGTTATTCCTAAGCACAGAGACACTAAATATACCCATGAGTTGTTTAATACCCTCCTCCATGCTATCCGTGCCAGTATACTCCATGGGACAGGGAAGTGAAGCCATCCAGAGGGCCCATATATGGAAGGAGGTAGCCAGGGCTCGACAAAGCTTGTTCTCCAGGTTGCCATGTTGTCCTGAAATATTACCATGGCGACTAGGGGCCCTATGCTTATCAGTAAGGTAGCTGGTCAAAAAGGCTTCCTTGTAACTGTGGAAGCTTTTTGCATAAGTTACGTATCTATTCCAGTTGCAGCTACTCATAGTAACCATGCTGCGTCTGAAAAAAAAGCCTTACGTATAATATGTAGGGGCCAAGTTACATGACATTTAAGCAAATTAGTCAATTTTTAGTCGATTAAAATTAGTCGATTTTCTCGCTGCTCATTAGCTCTAGGAACCAGTTAGAATGGCAAACATGTTATGTAAAGGTAGGAAGGAGTTTGCTTGAATGTATTTACACTTAGTTTACTGTTATACTTAGACTATATATTGCACATAATTTACCAACACATAGGTTAATATACTGAAACATAGCTACATATCTGACAAATAAAATATACTAGCACCCTATACCCTTACCTTTAGGCCATAAATATGCGTATAGAATATATATTTTAAATCTATTACACTTACATTTACATCACACATTATATTCATTTTTTCTTTCAATTATTTTTTTGGAGAGAGGATGGAGGGAGGAGTGTTGAAGGGAGAGGAGGGAAGAAGAGGAGTGAGGGAGAGGTGTGGAGAGAGGGAGAGGTGAGGAGAGAGGGAGAGGAGTGGTGAGAGGAGGGGAGAAAGGGAGGAGGAGATGAGGAAAAGAGGGAGCAGTGGCGGGTCTGAAAGAGCAAGAAGTGGGAGCAGTGTAGGGTCAGCTAGGGAGAGAAGTAGGAACAGTGGAGGAGTGGTCACAAGAGGAAGGAATGCCCCAGTGCTAGGCATACATAGATCAGGGACGGAAGGGCAGGTATAGGGAGGTTAACCATCCCAGGCACCATCAGGAGGATGTTCCTAAACAAAGAGACCCTAAATATACCTATAGGGAGTTTAATGCACTACTCTGTGCGCCCGTGCCAGTATACTTCATGGGACAGGGATATGAGGCCATCCAGAAGGCCTGTATATGGAAGGAGGTAGACAGGGAGGTAAGTGCCCTGGAAGTGTATGTAAGGGATATCAGGTCTGTTAGGCACCAGTATGACGACTGCTGGTGCCAAATGAGAAGGATGATGTCAGAGGAGAAAGCAGGTGCCAGAGCAACTGGTGGTGGCTCACCTAGCTACAACTCACTTCAATAAGTGGGAGAGGCTGCTGAGAGGTTGGATCGTCCCAGCAATGGTCGTGGGACTCCCAGGTCTATCAGAACATTCAGCAGCCGGGACCTTGCCAGGTGAATCATAAACACTTATCCTGTCGCATATATAGATAAGACACTTCTAATATAAATGCTGGGCATCCCTTAAAGGCATATGTAATGATAATATTATATTATCAAAATAAAGGTCCACATTGTTACAACTATGGTATTCCCATTAGTAACATACGGATGTAAGATCCGGACCACAAAGAAGGCCGGGCGGCTTGACCAGGCCCTGTATGAATGGTTTTCGCTAAAAAGGTCTGAGGGTAATTGTATATCTGGACCCATGTTGCAGGAAAAAGCATGATAATTTCATGAGAGAATGAATATTGAAGGTCAGTGTAAATTTTCCAGTGGCTGGCTCACCCGATTCAAGGTTTGTTATGGCATCTGAAAGCTGGACTTATCAGGTGAACAGAAATCAACTGATTTGGAAGCTGCAGCTCATTCAGGGCAACATTTTTGGACATTATCTTCCTGTGGTCTCAGGAATCCCTTGAGTCCTATATGGAACACGCCATAATTTGGAGGCGCTATATAGATGCTATCTTGGTGGTTTGGACAGGAACCAGGACAGAATTTGACGCCTTTCTGCAGACATCGAATAAGAATGAGATAGGCCTAAAATTTACAAACAAAATTAATTTTACAGAATTTACCTTTCTTTATTTTATTATAAAAAAGACAATTAAATATCTACTACTAATACGCTAATCATGTGGAATAGCCAACAGTTGAACCTCTAAAAAGGGGTATTCCCAAAGGTCAGTATCTTCGGATTAGAAAAAACTGTAGTTCAGATGAGGACTTTAAAATTGAAGCTGACAAACTCAAGAAGAGGTTTTCGTGAGAGAGGATACTCGAATAGGTGTTTAAAAAAGGGCGTTTAAACATGCCCTGAACTGCAATATAACCGAATTACTGAATAAACAATCTAGTGGGAATACAAAGAGACCCTAAATATACCTATAAGGAGTGGCAGGAAATGTTCAACCTCGATGCATTATGACTTTTGGTTATGATTCCAATACAGTGAGGAGAATTCTATCCAAACATTGGTACATATTGAAGAGCGATGAGGACTTAGATGCAATTTTACCATCAAGAACTTCAATTACATATAGTAGAGGCAGAAATCTGAAAGACATGTTAGTCCATAGCCTCTATAGAGAACATAAACCGATCAACAACCGATTGAATCCACCGATAGGATGTTTTAGATGTGGAAAGTGTAAGTTATGTAGAAACATTAAATCCACCAAAGTCAGCTACGTAGACGGATGGGAGAACACATCTACTTCATTAATAAAACATTGGATACACCCATATAATGACATATAAGAGGTAGAAGTGAAGTACTTTCCTTTACGATACTTGAAAAAGCACATATAGGCCCAAGATAGGTCGACCTGGAAAAAAAACTATTACAACATGAAGCCCGTTGGATCTATAAGCGTAGAGCATTAGCCCCTAAGGGGCTAAATGAAGGCTTCACTTTTACCTTATTTATCTGAAAATATTATCTGATTCCTTATCGTGGCTTTTTCCATATGAGTCAGAATAGGTCTTTTAGCATATCTATTCCAATTACACCTGTATATATTTATAATAAGGCTTCATATATTTACTGTAAACCTTTTAATAAGTATATGCGTCCCATAATAGTGGACATAATTGGCATAAATAGTTGCCACAGTATGATGTTATATCATATGACCATGGTTATTTTATTTTATTTTACTGTCACTTGCAAGTATTACATGGATTTTGAAAAAATTGGTATAACAACACACCCCACTATGTTAATTAAGAGGGCTTAAAAAGTCACATTATTCACATTATTATTTATGTTATTTTGTATTATTCATGTATCATCCTCACTTCCATTTCACTTTATTAATTACTTTTTCATGAAGAATAATTCAGATACTTCCAATGAATATAATCACATTGCAGCAGTTGCAGATAATTGATATCTTTGGATTTTATAATTTATAAGTTATGTATTTGAATCACTACTTGATTTTATTATTTTGGTTCTTTTTAATTATTTAGATCTGTAACCATTTGATCATATGACTTAAGTGAGCGACTAGTACCAAAATATGAGAAAGGTATAAAGAAAAGGTCTTTTATATCATCAGTCTTATAACTATATAAAGACAAAAGTAGGTTTATTCATCATTGTCCCTGTGAGGACATTGTACCTTTAGAAGATTATACCTTCAAGACATACTTTATCCCACTTATGGGTTATCAGCCCAAAGCTTGGCCATTCAGTAGACAACTCTGATATGCTTTGTTGCCTTCCTCTTTTTATTATACATTGATTAATGTGCCCGTTATATAACATGGCCCCTTCTCCTGTATTTTCAAACCGTCTGATGCAAAACAGTGTTGTTGTCATGGATATGAGCTATAGATGGCGGTCCCGGTATCACTGCGCAGATTTGGGTGACGTAATGCGGTTGGCGTGGAGACGGCTACGCTTATATAAGCTTGATCCTCTGGCAAGCTTCACTTACCCTGGAAGATGACGAAACGCGTCTGATTTGGATGACGCGACGTGCGTCCTAATGCTAGGGGCACGTCGGCGCCAAATCCTTGCAGCATTCTGTGTGTGTGTGTGTTTGTGTTCCTTTCCCTGTCCTTACCCAATGTTGTGCATGGCAGTGTGACTGGTAGATGGTCCCCCATAGCATGTGAGAGGTCTCACCATTTAAGTGGGGTTTTCTTGATTATACCATCAGCGATATTAATGACATCAAGGCATACTATAGGCAATTGATATGTAGCTCTGAATAAGTTAATTGGGTCTATTAGTCCAAAAAAAGAGGGATATCTTGGGAAAGTATATCCAGACCAAAACGGAGCATACTTTGGGAAAAAAAAACTAATCTTTAGGGAGCCTTATGACAAAGCAGGTATTTCTCCCATGTTGAAAATTTTGTTATTTTAAGCCTAATGCCATGTAACTGAGTTATCAGCTAATACTTACCAGTTACCTGGAAGGACAGGGGAAATATAAATCAATAATTGAGGACTGGAAAGTCTCCATTATAACAATAATACACACAAATCTGCAGGGAAGAAATATGATTGCCCTAAAATGTGAGAATAAAAACAACACAGTGGCATAATATTTCACAGAATTGGCCTATTTTTAATCACATCTTGTTTCGTCCAAATGGATTTTTTAGCAGTTTTTAAATTTCGCTATGTGATCAATATATTAAAGTAAAATTATTATGATATTTACCCTAGTTGTTATAAAAATACGTTATCTTCCACCCAACGTTACAAGTCTGATCCAACCAATGGATCATGGACTGATACAGAAAGTAAAAATGTTCTACAGTCGTGACTTTATGGGGAAATTTACTAATTTTGACGGGACAATTGTAGCTTTTCAGAAGAAATATAATCTGAAAGTTGCTATCTATACAGTCATTTTTGCATGGGATTATGTGGCAAGTGAAACATTACAGAAATGTTGGAAAAAGTTGTGGCCAGCTGTCATGCCTGAGGAATCCTCCGCCAACTTGGAGGAGGAGGTTCAAATCAATTGTTCACCTGTAAATAGCAGAGTTTATGATGAAATATGTGAGTTAGTTGACTCTGCTAACAACAAAATTAATTTGTCTCGAGATGAACTGAATGACTGGTTTGCAATGGATGAAGCTATTCCAGTCACTCATACACTAAACACAGAAGACATCATAGAAGGTGTTGTGAATCGTGGAAAAAATAATTTTGCAGACGAGGGAGAGAATGATGATGACTACGGGTGGAAAAAGTATCCTGGCAGAGAGCTACTGTAGTATTTGAAACTGTAATAGCTTTTGCAGAACAGCAACCCTTCTTCATTTCTCAGCATCTTATGCAGCTGCAAATGATGCAAAATCTGACTTTGCAGGAGAGGTCTAAGGCTTCAAAGTAAAGTGATATTCTTTCATTTGTACAGAAAACTGCACCCAAATCTAGGAATTACAGCATTATCTACAGATGGAGATCTAACACTAATCAAGTCCACTACTCCTGATCGTGTTCCAGCTAAATTATCAGCAGATCCTGATGATGACTGATTTTCTGCTCCTGAAGGAGTCCTAGTAGGAGATGAAGCTGCTGGAGATCCTGAGGTTATGTCTACAGAGTAAACTTTCTTTTTTAGTTCATTGAAGTTAACTGAAGTGAAACAAAAATTATGTTACTGCTGTTATGTTGTTATGTTCAGTAGTTTAATCAACCATTTTATACAGTATGTACTGTATTGTACACTGCATTTCTAAAAGCTACAGTATTTTTTACAGTGCAATAAAACTGTAATGATGTGAGGTTGCTTTAAATTAGTGTATGTAAATCTAAAAATAAATTAAATACATTGTGTATGGTCTTGGGGGGGGTATAGGGCAAATTAGGGCTATTTTAATGGTGACTCTCAAGCAACCAGAAACTACTCTTATCCGGAAATAGGCGAACGCCGTGGGTGCCGGATAAGGGGGGGTTTACTGTATATACATATATATATATATATATATATATATATATATATATATATATATATATATATACAACAATCATTAGAGAGGTGAATGTCTGCCCTGGTCCTGTGCAAATAATGTAGTGTGTGTATACTGTTAAATAAATGGAGATAACTGAGGTAACTAAGATATTTAGAAGATATATGTATGTGTCAGAATGTAAGTTTAAATATTCACCCATTGAACCTGTTATGAATTTTCCACAGCAATGAAAGCAGTTCCTGAGCCTGTGTTTATATTTTTAAATGCTGCATCTTGCTGAAGGGATCAAAAGAACCTGAAAGGTCTGCTGGGTAGGTCTGGCCACAACAGCCTTATCAAGCCCAATTGAAAAAATCAGATTGTAACAGATATATATATATATATATATATATATATATATATATTTACACCACAAAAGGAGAGATGATGTATTGCACATATACTGTCCCTGCACGAGTGGGCCGTCCAGCCCAGGTCACTCACCCCCCAAGAGACTGTAAAAGATTTTAAACAGCTAAAGAATGGTAACTCAACGGGAGTTGAGAGGATCCCAGCAGAGATCTGAATATATGGGGACCCAGCACTTTATGCTAAGCTCCATAAGCTCTTTGTTTGCTGTTGGCGGCAAGGCAAACTGCCACAGAACCTTTGTGATGCAGTATTAATATAGTATTTATGTATCAGTCTCCAATAACTTAATGTAATGGATATTGCAAAAGCTGTTGAACAATTTATTAGTATAATTATCTCATGGAACATTAGGAACTTTTTTTAGATGTGGTAAAACATTTTATACAGAATGTAATTTAAAGGGCATTTGTAATCATAAATGTGGATATTGAATAGTTATTTCTGAATATTTCTTCAGGTTTTGTGTAGAATGGCTAATAAAGCTATGACTTTTGTATGAGTCTAAGTGATGCCATGAATCACTATGGAGTCTTGTTCCAAAGCTTTCATAACTATCATATTTTTTTTTTTTTAAATGTTATCAATTTATTTTGTTTTGATTGTATCTTTTTTGTTCAAAATACAAAAGAACATTATTCATACCACATAATTTACTTTAATATTTAAAATCTAAATTGATCATTCAACAACTGCCAATAATTGCAAATTAATGTTTGAACTTTTTAAGTGTAAATCCATTTACAACTGAAAAAAATCAGTATGCTCAGACTCAAGGAGTCTTATCAGTCTAGTTACTCCCTGGAGTACAAATCTACTGTATGTTGTCCCATGCCAACAACAAAAGAAAAACTAACTGAAAAAGCTCTGCAATATTTGCTTACACACAAGAGATTTAAATTGATAGCAGTAATATTTGAACACTAGTATTCAAGCTGGGGACACTGAAGAGGTAATATTTTTTTCAAGACATTTTCGCGAACCTCAGAATAAATATAAGAAATCAAAATCTCCCATCCTAAGCAATAGGCAGTATGAAGGCGGATAGCATTTAGTGAGAAAAGTAATAAAAGAGTAAAGATTTATACAAATTACTTAGGGCCTCATTCTATTATCGGCTGTAGGAGATGCGGGGCCGCAAGGACCGGCCGCAAGCTATTCGGCTATTCTATTACCTTCCGGCCGGGGGCTCCGGCAGGCTTGCGGCCGGCGCCTTGCTATCCCTTGCGGCCGCTCGCGCCGGCGAAAAGCCTTTGATCTAAAACGGCCGCAAGAGTTTCGGCCGCAAGAAAAGCCCGGTTGCTATTCTATTGCTCCGGGAACCCTCTCTGCAAGGCTAAAAGCGAGCCGCAGCTTACTTGCAGGAATAAGGTCCCGCTAGCTCCAATTAAGCACATTATAAAGCAGAAATAAAGCCATCCTGCACTCCGAGGAGACTATAAAGTGATTGTAGGTGTTAGCAAAAATAGCACAACATTCCCCTATACTCAAATCCGTAAAAAAAAAAATATTTTATATATGTCAAATATCCATGTAAAAAGTCCAGAGTGCTTGGAGCACCTCAGACCTGGCCACGCTGCGGCCGGAAAATAAACAGTTAATGTAAACTCGGATTTGGGCTGATGTGCAAGCTTGAGAGTGGGTTGCTATTAATCCTCATGTCCCCCATTATGATCCCTAGCATTTACAGAGCTTTACAGTGCTGTCTTGAATTTATATTTGACTAATATTTAACATCCTTTTAATATTACTAGATAGCTGTGACATATATTAAAATACATCCTTGTTTATATTTATTTACATATTTATAACATGCAAAGTTTTGAGACCGGTGTTCCTAACAAAGGGGGAGAGTGGCTGTATAGTGTTCTGTATGCAACATGTGCCCAAAATAATAATAAAAAAAGAAATAAAGTAGTATTGGTATTTTTACTATTATTAGTAACCTTTATTTATAAAGTGCCAATATTTTATGCGGTGCTGTATAGAAAGGGAAATGACTATGGGTATGAGACATAATAAATATACGGATACAAAACTCTTGAGATCATTCTACAGCAGATGATAAAAAGTGAAAACATATTCATTTACTTTGGATACCAAATAAAAAACCAAATGTGTGGTAAACGTCATAAATGTGAACTTGTATTGAGCCCTGTAGGTAATTTTTAGTATAATTGGGTAATAGCATATTTTAATTTAACCCTGATGGTTATTGAGCAGCTCACTATTAGGTAAAGCATTTTAAACGCAATAAAAAAGAAATAGTGAGGCCAAAAGGTTAATTAGCCACCTTGGCTGGTCAAGTGTGTCAAACTAAAGAAAAAGTTCACAAAGCTAAAGGCAGACACAATTAAAGCTTTGCTGCTAGTACTAATGTTCACCTTTCTTCAATTACATAGATATAAAAAGAGAAAGGATATCCCAGGGGGCTCGTCTGCTGAGATATTTACTGTTATCATACGCATAGGGAACAACTTGGGTAGGCCTTAAATGAACCAACTGGTCAATTTTTTATTGCCTCATACAACAAAACCCACCAATGTCTCTCATTTGTATGCCCTTGTTGTATTCACACAATTCATTTTTATGTAAAATAGACACACAGGTCTATGGGTCTTTGTGCACAAGCACCCAACAGAGAACAAGCCCATTATGCAGTAACTATGAACTCTGAATGCCGAAAGGGTTATGGATAAAGTTTCAGATGCACCATGATGTCATTTGGTAATTGGTCCCAGTGAATGGTCACCAAAGAGCTTTTCTGTTATCAAAAGCAGCTTTTAACTTGTTTGAGTAAAAAGAAAAAAAAGTTCAAATATTTGATCAGTTAGCTACCAAGACACTTTATGCTATTTGTTATCATAAAATGTATGTAATTGTATTTACTGGGTCAATCTCATCAGTTTACTGCAACAATGCTTCTTTTCCTTACTATTCATTAGCAATATTTCCAATGTTTAGAATTAATGATTAATATATTTAAATAACCTTATTGAACTGATAAGAGAGAAAATAAAATTAAAGTATTCAGAAAGTATTTCAGCAAATATTTGAAGGAGGTTACATTTTATATTGCCTTTTATATTAAAAATATCCAAAAGTCATTATTCAGATTAACTTTACTAAATATACTAACTGGTCTTCACAATGTCCTCTGTAAGAGAAACTGTGAACATTTTTCTGCATGTAACAAACATACCAAGTTATGTACACAGCTCTGTGCATTACAAACATACACATCATTGTATTTTATACACTATTCTACATATGTATAAGATATGCAGAGCTCTGTATATTAATGCTGCTCTCTGTACTGTACTGGATTTATGTAGTGTATATTATTTATTTTATTGTATTTATTTTTACTTTATTTTATTTATAATTGATTTTTATAAATATATTTTATTTTTATTGTAACTTAGTTTTTTTCTTGTGTAATTTAGTTAGGTTTATTGAATATATTTTTTTATTTTTTATAGTGCAGTGTTTTTAATGCATTTATTTTACTGTAGGGTTAATCTTTTTTTTACATAGGCTGCCATGCTGATCCTTGAAGATCCTCATCACAACTAAGGATACCCCCTATGGTATTAGGAGTTGAGTTTAGATACCACAGGTGCCTATATAGACCCCCATAGTATTAGAGGTCAATGTTAGAATATCATGGGGTTCTTTAAGGACCTCTGTGAAAAGGCGCTCATTGCAGGGCTCGCGATGAGCACAGCAGGTGCTTATAGCGAGGCACGCAAGACTTTAAAACACCATAGACAAGAGCACAGAAGGTGCTCATGTCGATCGACGCGATAGCCGTTGAAAAATTCAGCACTTTGCCACAGATTGCAAGGAACGCTATTTTCTAATTTAACAGCCAAAGTTGTTTCAAGCTTGTAACTCTAAAAAGATTCAGCAGACACACAGAGAAGTAAAACACAGGGAAGGGACATGGGGGAGATGGTGGAAAGAGACACATGGAATTCCCAAGCACAAAACTTGCAGGTTAATGTACCCTGCAATAAGTGGCCCATACAGTAGGCGGAAGAAAAGGCTCACAAGGAGTGAACAGGAGAGACTTACAATGAGCGTCCAAGGCCAAATGCACTAATTGTAGGGCTCACAATGTGCACCGAATGTGATCATTTCAAAGCAGGAAAGTTGACGTAAATGGGGGGAGAGGCTCGTAATGAGTTTACTTCCCCCTCTCCCTTTCCCCCCTTTCCCTCCCCTGTGTCTCCTTTCCCATTGCGCATTGTGCGGCTTGATCCAGAAAGTAGTTTCGTCCGAGGACGGGTTCCACAGAGCAGGAGTGCAGCGCTGCTGGCAGGGTCGCATCCAGGTAAGTGGTTCTGATAGAGTGTTGCAAGCTTGGGGGGCTTCACAATGAGCGCCTCCTGCGCTCATCGCGATCCCCTACTGGCAGGAACCAGGTGCTGGGGAGATGCAAGGTCGGGGGACCTCACGATGAGTGCCTCTGCCGCTGATCGTGAGTCCTCCACTGGCAGAAACTAGGTACAAAGTGCAAGACCCCAACCGTACTTATAAACACTTATGAAACCAAGTGAGATTATCTAGGCCCCACCCATACCTAAAAAACCCATATCATACAAAGCGGGACTATATAGGCCACAACTGGACCTTAAAAACCCACATTACACTAATCAGGACTATATAGGCCCAAACCGTACCTAAAAAAACAAAAAATACCAGCAGGACTATATAGGGCACAACCAGACCTTAAAAACCCACATTACACCAATCAGAACATTATAGGCCCAAACCGTACCTAAAAAATATATAAAATACCAAGTGGGACTATAAAGGCCCAGACCGCACCTTAAAAACTCACATTACACCAAGCGGGACCATATAGGCCCAATCGTACCTTTAAAACCTTAAAATAACAAGCAGGACTATATAGGCCCCAACCGGACCTTTGATACCCCACATTACACCAAGCGGGACAGTATAGGCCCCAACCGGACCTTAAAAACCCACATTACACCAAGCGGGACAATATAAGCCAAAACCGTACCGAAAAAGCCTTAAAATACCAAGTCGGACTATATAAACTCCAACCGGACCTTAAAAATCCACTTTACACCAAGTAGGACCATATAGGCTCCACCCAGACCTTAAAAATCTACATTACACCAAGCTGGACCATATAGGCCCCAACTGGACCTTAAAAACCTTAAAATACCAAGGGAGACCATATAGGCCATAACCGTACTTAAAAAGCCTTAAAATACCAAGCAAGACTATATAAACTCCAACCGGACCTTAAAAACCCACATTACACCAAGCGAGACCATATAGGCCCCAAGCGGACCTTAAAAACCCACATTACACCAAGTGGGACTATATAGGCCAAAACTGTACCTAAAAAAAAACTTAAAATATCAAGCGGGACCATATAGGCCCCAACTGGACCTTAAAAATCCAAATTACACCAAGCAGGACCATATAGGCACCAACCAGTCATTTAAAACCTTAAACCACGAAGCAGGACCAAATAGGCCCGAACTGGACCTTAAAAACTCACATTACACCAAGCTGGACAATATAGGCCCCAACAGTACCATTAAAACCTTAAAATACCAAGCTGGACTATATAGGCCAAAACCGTACCTAAAAAAACTTAATATACGAAGCGGGACTACATAAACCCTAACCGGAACTTAAAAACCCACATTACAACAAGCGGGACCATATAGGCCCCAACTGGACCTTAAAAACCCACATTACACCAAGCGGGACCATATAGGCCGCAACCGTACCTTTGAAACCGTAAAATACCAAGCAGGACTATATAGGCCAAAACTGTACCTAAAAAAAAACTTAAAATATGAAGCGGGGCGATATAGACCCCAACCGGAACTTAAAAACCCACATTACCACAAGCGGGAATATAAAAGTGCCAACAGTACCTTTAAAACCTTAAAATACCAAGTGGGACTATATAGGCCAAAACCGTACCTAAAAAACCTTAAAATACCAAGCGGGACTATATAAACCGCAACCGGACATTAAAAACCCACATTACACCAAGCGGAACCATATAGGCCCAAACCAGACCTTAAAAACTCACATCACACCAAGCGGGACCATATAGGCCCCAACAGGACCTTTAAAACCTTAAAATACCAAGCGGGACTATATAGACCCCAACCGGACCTTAAAACCCCACTTTATACCAAGCGGGATCATATAGGCCCCAACCGGACCTTAAAAACCCACATTACACCAAGCGGGACAATGTAGGCCCCAACCGGACCTTAAAAACCCACATTACACCAAGTGGGACAATGTAAGCCAAAACCGTACCTAAAAAACCTTAAAATACCAAGTCGGACTATATAAACTCCAACCGGACCTTAAAAATCTACATTACACCAAGCTGAACCCTATAGGCCCCAACCGGACCTTAAAAATCTTAAAATACCAAGGGGGACTATATAGGCCATAACCGTAATTAAAAAGCCTTAAAATACCAAGCGAGACTATATAAACCGCAACCGGACCATAAAAACCTACATTACACCAAGCGGAACCATATAGGCCCCAAGCGGAACTTAAAAACCCACATTACACCAAGTGGGACTATATAGGTCAAAACTGTACCTCAAAAAACCCTTAAAATATCAAGAGGGACCATATAGGCCCCAACTGGACCTTAAAAATCCACATTACACCAAGCAGGACCATATAGGCACCAACCGGTCATTTAAAACCTTAAACCACCAAACAGGCCCATATAGGCCAAAACAGTACCTAAAAAAACTCAAAATACCAAGCGGGACTACATAAACCCCAACCGGACCTTAAAAACGCACATTACACCAAGCGGGACCATAGGGGCCCCAACCGGACCTTAAAAACCCACATTACACCAAGCGGGACCATATAGGCCCCCAACAGGACCTAAAAAAAACTTTAAATATCAAGCAGGGCTATATAGGCCTTAATTGGATCTTAAAACCCCACATTACACCAATCGGGGTTATATAGGCCACAACCGGACCTTAAAAATGCACATTACACCAAGCGGGACCATATAGGCCCTTAACCGGACCTAAAAAAACGTAAAATATCAAACGGGGCTATATAGGCCTTAATTGGATCTTAAAACCCCACATTACACCAATCGGGGCTATATAGGCCCCAACCGGACCTTAAAAACCCACATTAGACCAAGCAGGACCATATGGGCACCAACCGTAAATCAAAAAAACTTAAAATATCAAGCGGGACCATATAGGCCCCAAACTGGACCTTAAATACACACATTACACCAAGCGGGACCATATAAGCCCCAACCGGACCTTAAAAACGCACATTACACCAAGCTGGACCATATAGGCCCCAACCGGACCTTTAAAACCCACATTACACCAAACTGGACCATATAGGCCCCAACTGGACCTTAAAAATCCACTTTACACCAAGCAAGACCATATAGGCACCAACCGTACCTAAAAAAAACTTAAAATATCAAGCGGGACCATATAGGCCCCAACCGGACCTTTAAAACCTTATAATACCAAGCGGGACAATATAGGCCCAAACAGGACCTTAAAAACCCACATTACACCAACCGGACCTTAAATACACACATTACACCAAGCAGGGATTATATAGGCCTTAATCAGATCTTAAAAACCCACATTACACCAAGCGGGACCATAACACCTCAACTGATTTAAATATAAGGTTTGATTTCTTGTATCCGACATAAATGAGCACCCTAAAACCACACATGCTTTGGCTGCTTTCTTCTTGAGAAATTATATTTTTCTAATGTTCTTTCATTAGCACATTACATTAATGGCAATTGTTCAAGGTATTTGCTTCAACACAAGCAGTACATAGGGCTATTTCAAAAGAAATGAAATCCCAGTAAATGAGAATACCAGTTACTTTTAGAAAATTAAATAACAGTTAGTTTGGAAACTTCAGGAAAGATAAATTATATATTTAATTGGGAAAGTGGATGTCTAATTCTACTAGATTGGTACTAGATGTACTAGCCACTTACAGACTGTTTCTCAACAGCATGTTTGGAAATACTGTTGAGAGAGAATATGTGATTGGCTAGCAGATACAATGTGCACATATATTTCAGGAGACTGATCTTTGTTGGGTCTATTTAAAAGGTTTTGAAGAGTAAAAATATCACTTTTAAGTCCTTGAGTCAGGAACCATTACCTGTTGCTTTAAGGTTATAAACACTTTAGGGAAGGCTGTCTTTAGGTCTTATGCCTTAGGCCTATTCAGATATGAGCAACCCCCCCCCCCCCCCAACAACTCAAGTTCCACTTCACCTTTTCTCTTGCTATATACCAATGGTAGGTTTATTACAGACCAAGTATAGGTCTAAATATGTCTATGTAAAGGTATATGGAAGATTTCCTGTTTTTAATGTTAAAAATCACTTACGCAAACCTTTCAAACAGTCCCTGCAAAGGTCTGTACACAGTTCTTGCATACAATGTTGTAATATTAAAAACAAGGAAATTTGCATATACCTTTAAGTACCTTACAGTAAGTCGAAAAGTACATATTAAATGGTATTGCATCTGCAACATCAGGCAGTCTGCTGCTACCTGAAAATATGCTTCCCTAGGCCTGGACCTAGTAGGCCTAGACTGAAACACACCCATGTTTTTTGGCTTTATCACTATACTATGACATTTTAGCTTTACTGCATTGATATTCTATTAACTTAATCTGTGTTGTCATTTATTCTGGATTGGTTGTTTTCTTTCTATGATGTCACCAACGTTTATATAACAACTATGGCATTACATTTAATGCTTCATAGTTGAATACCATAAACAGTAGTTTCAAAGTTCGGAAAATGTTTTTACATACAGATGTAGCAAATCTTAGTGTTTTGTTTTAGTGATTTTCATACTGGGTCAAACAACCAAAAAAATATCTTATCTCCTTTCCATTTCCAAGTAAGTGAAGCCACCATTGAGAGGTCACTGTTCAGAAACATGGTGCACTAAGTTTGGCTTCAGTGTAACTGTACAAATTACATCACTCTAACCTCAGTAAGAAAAACTGTTTTACACTCACCAAAATCTGGAACACTTTAACTTGGACTAATCTGAGTTACAACGCTAGTCTCAACCATAAAAGAAAAAATAACGTTCTTCATGATTCCATTTAAGACTCATGGCATTTCTTCATGGTAACAAGGAAATGAGCTTATGGATCAAAAATACCATGAGCTCTTCCAGCATGCCATCTGTGCACAGTGCATTCTGCCGGCCAATGTATATGAACATTTATAGCTTTTGGAACAAGTCACAAGAGAATCTGTTTACAAAATTATTAACCCTGAGTCACACTCCTCATCATTCTACTGCAATTTAAAAAGCTAGATAAACAAAATGCTCCCACCAGCTCTGTCCTGCGGCCCCAGATATGGTGACAAGATTTTTTTTTAACTGGAATAGTATGCATCATGTAAATTATACTTAATTTTATATAAGAGTAATGTAATATAATAATTATTTTCTACATGAATTAGTGCTGGAATTAAAAATGTGCTAATATTGGATGATACATACATTACACTTTAAATGTAATAGCAGAGTTGTTATATTATGTTTTAAGAAAACAATACATCATGATTTCTTTTAAAAACAAATTATATTCTTGCTAGTGTCAGAGCCAATGAATGTGATTTTTTATGTAAAATAAATTATATTAAGGAAATAAAACTAACCAACTAAAGAAAGCAGATGACAATTGTCACTCTTCTTTGGGTCAAATATGAACTGTATAAACAACAGTCCACACCAACGAGTTTGAAATAGAGCAGAAGGTTAAAGGCACTTTCAGTGACTTCAGCCTTAGGTTTCGATCTGTTGCTGCCAATCACCACTTATTTCTAGAGTTCCAACATTTTTATTGTTGTCATGTTGTATTACAGTTTCAATCAACCCATGGATTTACTAAGGGCAGCACATTTTAGTGCATCTAAGGGAAAGTTATTTTAATACTTCTACTCAAGGCATAATCTTACAAACTAAGGGAGTGACCCTTTGATTAATGACTACAACATTTGTTAATTACCTCTATAAAATATAACATCTATTGTAGTAAAATGTGTATTCAGTTAATATAATTAGTTACTGGATTACAATGTTGCTAATTTAAGGAAAATTAAATATCTAGTATGAGAAAGTTGCAACTGTTACTTTGCTCATTAACTCTATTTGAAATCCTATAATGTTTCCACAAAGTCGCCTGTTCCACTATGATGATACAGGACACTATCACAGCAGCAGGAGGCGATTACTACAGCAACTACCGACATGAGCCAAACAATATATTACTGAACACTCCGTTTTTTCTCTTTTTTTTTGTTTCCAGTTACGGTGAGAGTTCTAGTGCCTTGCAAAAGTATTCACACCCCTTGACTTTTTACCTATTTTGTTACATTACAGCCTTAAATTCGATGTTTTGTTAATCTGAATTTTATGTGATTAGAACACAATTTTCTAAATTGGTGAAATGAGTGAAATGAGAAAAATATATACATAAAACAATTTTTTTAGAAATAGAAATAGAAAACAGAAAATTGGCATGTGAGTATGTATTCACCCCCTTTGTTATGAAGCCCATAAAAAGCTCTGGTGCAACCAATTACCTTCAGAAGTCAAATAATTAGTGAAATGATGTCCACCTGTGTGCAATCTAAGTGTCACATGATCTATCATTACAGATACACACCTTTTTTGAAAAGGCCCCAGAGGCTGCAACACCTAAGCAAAATGCACCACTAATCAAATACTGCCATGAAACCCAAGGAACTATCCAGTCAAGTAAGGGACAATGTTGTTGAGAAGTACAGGGTTAGGTTATAAAATAATATCCACATCTTTGATGATCCCCAGGAGCACCATCAAATCTATCATAACCAAATGGAAAGAACATGGCACAACAGCAAACCTGCCAACAGACGGCCGCCCACCAAAACTCACGGACCAGGCAATGAGGGCAATAATCAGAGAGGCAGCACAGAGACCTAAGGTAACCCTGGAGGAGCTGTAGAGTTCCACAGTAGAGACTGTAGTATCTGTACATAGGACAAAAATAAGCCATACGCTCCATAGAGTTGGCTTTATGGCAGAGTGGCCAGAAGAAAGCCATTACTTTCGGCAAAAAACAAAATGGCACGTGGGAGACTCCCAAAATGTATGGAGGAAGGTGCTCTGGTCTGATGAGACTAAAACTTTTCGACCATCAAAGAAAACGCTATGTCTGGCGCAAACCCAACACATCACATCACCCAAAGAACACCATCCCCACAGTGAAACATGGTGGTGGCAGCATCATGCTGTGGGGGTGTTTTTCATCAGCCGGGACTGGGAAACTGGTCAAAGTTGAGGGAAAGAAAGATGGTGCTAAATATAGGGATATTCTTGAGCAAAACCTGTGCCACTCTGTGCGTGATTTGAGGCTAGGATGGAGGGTCATCTTTCAGCAGGACAATGACCCCAAACACACTGCAAAAGCAACACTTGAGTGGTTTAAAGAGAACATTTAAATGTGTTGGAATGACCTAGTCAAAGCCCAGACCTCAATCCAATAGAAAATCTGTGGTCAGACTTAAAGATTACTTTTCACAAGCGCATACCATCCAACTTGAAGGAGCTGGAGCAGTTTTGCAAGGAGGAATGGGCAAAAATCCCAGTGGTAAGATGTGGGATGCTCATAGAGACTTAACCAAATCGACTTAGAGCTGTGATTGCCACAAAAGGTGTCTCTACAAAGTATTGACTTTAGGGAGGTGAATAGTTAAGCACATTGACTTTTTCTGCTACTTTGTCCTATTTGTTGTTTGCTTCACAATAAAAAAAAAAAAAAACTGTAAATTAAATGATGCAAATCCACAAACAATCCATGTAAAAGCAACAAAACACGAAAAATGTCAAGAGGGTGAATACTTTTGCAAGGCACTGTAAGTGTAGATAGTACACATTTTAGACAAGGGATAAGTGTTGTATTCCCAAAAGCTATCATAACAGTAAATGTAGGGAATCACAATAGGGTCACTACTGGAGAAATAGGAGCTTAGAGTAGTTTCTTGCTAACTTTATGGAGAACATGATTGGCTCTCAATGGTGCCACACCAGTTTATATGGTATTGATATATTTGTTTACCTTAATATTAATATAGTGTTTGTGAAACACACCACTTTTTTGCACATTCATTCCTTTTGCACTTTATTATTATGCATCCATCCACAAAGCATGCATCTGCACTTTGATAACTTTGATAAATAATTTAGAAAATGTATTGGTGAATCCGATCAGGAATGTGACGTCACAATGTTTCAATATTGTATGCACTTGATTTACTTTAGTATTTGTATAATACACCACTTAATCTGATCAACTGTTTCTAACCTTATTAATTAGTTTAACTGTATTTTCCAAATTGAACGTTTGATTAAACACTGTAAATCGGTATGTTATGAATCCAAGTATAACTTATTATATATTATAACTAATATTTGGTGGTATAAAATAATTAAAACCAAACATCTATTATATATTGGAAGATATATAAATCTATTACCTCACCATAAGTTACACTGGTAGCAAGAACAGGATATATAATTTCAAACAATTTCAAAAATAGTGCGACATCATATTGTTCTTAAATTCTTTTGATTTAATTCTTATTTCTGTCTTGTTTTTATTTAACTATAAGTTAAAAGTTATGTTTTACATATGCGATAGTCTGTGATTCTTCTCATTGGTGAGATTTTCCAGCGCAATTCAGAGTGTCTTTTTTCTGGTTTACTCTAGTTGTATTTAGTGATGTCGCGAACATAACATTTTCGGTTCGTGAACCGCGGACGAAAAATTTCATCAAATGTTCGCAAACGGACGAACCGGGCGAACCGCCATAGACTTCAATGGGCATGCAAATTTCAAAACCCACAGGGGCTCTTTCTGGCCACAATATTGATGGGAAAGTTGTTTCAAGGGGACTAACACCTGGACTGTGGCATGCCGGAGGGGGATCCATGGCAAAACTCCCACGGAAAATTACATAGTTGATGCCGAGTCTGGTTTTAAGCCATAAAGGGCATAAATCACCTAACAATTCTAAATTGTTTGGAATAACATGCTTTAAAACATCAGGTATAATGTTGTATCGATCAGGTAGTGTAATGGTTACACCCGCTTCACAGTAACAGACCAATCTCCCCGTTTAATGCACCGCAAACAACCGCAAACAGTCCCTTTGCACAACCGCAAACTCCCCATTTGCACAAGGTTGGATATCAAGCTAGCCAGGTCTCTTCCTCCACCCAGCCACCAAGGGTCCCCGAAAGGAGACAACAAGCCCCCTGGGACGCCTGCTGTGTTTGGTCTTCCACCTCCTCAAAGCCACCTTCCTCCTCTGACTCCTCTTCTTCCGACTCCTTTCTCTGCGTTGCCTCTGTCTGAGTTATTATAAGGTGTGTACTGTTAAGGAGTACTATTCCTATCAGTTTAATCCCTGTTACGTCCACTATTAGGGGACGTGTAATGGCATTGATTTTTGGAACAGGAAGATGGAAAAAGATGCTTGGTCAGACCTCCTACTTCGAATTTGGGGCACTGCACGTGCAATGTAATGTGCCACCAGATAGGAGTGGTGTATTAAGTTGTACTATTTATTCCTATCAGTTTGATACCTGTTACGTCACCTA
This sequence comes from Discoglossus pictus, assembly GCA_027410445.1. Lineage (NCBI taxonomy): Eukaryota > Metazoa > Chordata > Amphibia > Anura > Alytidae > Discoglossus > Discoglossus pictus. The sequence goes on from CM050166.1 coordinate 230,560,811, forward strand.
TCAGGGGACGTGTATATGGCATGGATTTTTGGAAGCGGGAGATGGAAAAAGCTGCCTGGTCGGTCCTCCCACTTCAAATTTGGGGCAATCTAAGGTGCCACCAGAGAGGAGTGGTGTGTTCAGTTGTACTATTTATTCCTATCGGATTCAAAAAAGCCAATAAACCTGGCCCGTTACTAGGCAGGAAACTACAAACCAAAACAACACAAAATAGGATACTTCAAATAAAGACCTCGAAGGGAGAAAAAACAACAAACCCAAATAAGATCCAGAAGATTTTTACAACATTTTACAATACCCTTTATACGGCAACAAAACACATAGATCTACACAAAATGAGGGGATTTCTTAATTCCTGTGATCTCCCCTTAGTAGAAGAAAATGACTTAGAGACTTTAAATGCCAACGTGACCCTAGAGGAAGTGAGAAAAGCAGTCCAGAACCTCAAACCTGGTAAGTCACCAGGCCCAGACGGGTACACCAATTTATTTTATAAAAAATGTATAGACATATTACGCCCGCACTTGGTCATTCAAACAGAGTTCTAGAAGGCAAGCAAACACCAGCAGAGCTGAACAGGGCAGATATCGCTCTATTCCCTAAGGAGGGTCGAGATGCCCTAGAACCAAAAAACTACAGGCCAATATCATTACTAAACTGTGATACAAAGATCCTGTCAAAAATAATAGCGGATAGAATGTCATCCTTCTTGCCTAAGTTAATACATAATGACCAAGTAGGCTTTGTCTCCCACAGGCAAGTGGGAGACAACATTAGAAAAGTCATGAACCTACTGTACCACACCAAAGCCTCTAAAATTCAAGCATGTCTTATGGCCTTTGACATTGAAAAGGCGTTTGATTCCCTGGAGTGGACTAACCTATACGCCACGCTTGAAAAATTTGGTATTAAAGGCCATTTCATAAATCTCATACACTCATTATACAAATCATCCAGGGCAAGGTTACAGATTCCGGGAAATGAGAGAGCCTTAATTAAAATAGAAAGAGGAACAAGACAGGGGTGACCCCTTTCTCCCCTTCTATTCGCAATAGCAATAGAACCCCTGGCTCAGACAATTAGGGCCAATGCTGGGATCACAGGCATAAAAATAGGCCATCACCATTTCAAAACTTGTCTATTTGCAGACGACCTGCTGTGTATGCTCTCAAACCCTACCCAATCGGTCCCAGAGTTGATTCGAACTATGGAGGAGTTTGGTCAGTTTTCTGGCCTTAAACTGAACATAGAGAAGACAGAAGCACTAACGATTGACTTAACAGCAGTAGAGAAGCAGGGTCTCCAAGAGAAGTTTAATATTAAGTGGAATAAGAACCACATAAACTACCTGGGAATCCGACTAACCCCTAAGCTAGAGGACTTGTACAAAGCCAACCACTCCAAACTTTATAAAACAACAATTAATGACCTGAGTAAATGGACAAAGTATACGTTATCATGGCTAGGGAGAATAAATACGATAAAAATGAATGTCCTTCCTAGGTTGCTCTACATATTTCGAACAATCCCGATACCGATTAAATAGAAAGAATTAGAAAAAATTCAAAGGAAAATATTTCAGTTTATCTGGAATCACTCTCCCTCACGCATCACAAAGAAAATGATGTACCTTCATAAGTCAGAAGGGAGACTATCGTGTCCAAACTTAAAATATTACCACAAGGCAGCTCAGTTATATTTCCTCCCAATAGCACATTCTATAGGGCATCAACCGGCCTGGGTGTATTTAGAGAACCACACTTTAAGGCCCTTAACCTGGGACAAGGTGGCTTGGCTATCAGAATTGCCTCAGAGCCTTAAAAACTTACCAAACCCCCTAATCAGACACTCACTATCATACTGGAAATGGGCCAAGAAACACACAGGTTTGTTCCCTGGATCCACCCAAATGACCCCAATCCTTGACCACCCTCAGGCCCCGAAACACATGAGCACAACATCACAACACTGGTGGAGGTCAAGGAAACTAGATAGACTGGGAGACTGGTTAGTAAAGGGCCAGATGCTCACCTATGAGGAACTGAGGGACAAGCATGAGCTACAGCTGTCAGAACATTACAATTACTGTAGGCTGAGGCATTTCACACACTCCCTGACCCAGAAACAGGGGACACCGGTCTTAAATTGGTTCTCCAAAATTTGTAAAGATAAACCTCTATCAAGGGGGATCATTGGGTCGCTTTACAAATATGAAACATTTGTTACTGGTTGAAGCGACACTGGGGGAAGGACCGGAGTGGGGGAGCCCTAGAGACCCTTCAGAAGCAACCGGCGGCAAAATCATCCCAGGAAAGAAGAGGTTGCTTACTGAAGCCTGCCCTAGGGTAACCCAAGGGCGATTGCTCAGGTTAGATATTGTAAATAATAAGCTAATACTGCTGGAGGGATGATAGCTTATAGGACTTTGGTGTTTCCTGCAGATATACTCTTTACTATTGTCTGTTTTACCATGTTTTAGGTATCTCTTAAATTGCAATCACAGTAAAAAATAAGAAAAATTATTAACCTAAAACGTAAAAATAAGAAGGACTAGCCAGCTAACTTTCACAAAATGTCTTTATTGTAAATATGTATTTTTGCACAACTGTTATGCAAGACTGTTCAAAAATGCTTTATTTTTCATTACATGCTGTACGCCTTTTGACAATAAAAGAACTTAAATGCAAAAATTAGGTATTGTTGCAGCGACCAGAAAAATTGATGTTAGTTTGCCAGGCAGAAAGTGCCCTAAAACATTGCGTCTTGAACCCTAGTTGGTGGCGGATAAGTCACGCAAGTCATCCGGCATTCAGGGATAAAATACAGCAGTGTGTGGACCATTATTAGCTCAAGGCAGCTCATCTATCAGGCCTTTTTTAATCGAATGTATCGCCCACTGTCAGTCCCTTCGGGATCCATCCCTCATTCATCTTAATAAAGGTGAGGTAATCTAGACTTTTTTGACCTAGGCGACTTCTCTTCTCAGTGACAAAACCTCCTGCTGCACTGAAGGTCCTTTCTGACAGGACACTTGAAGCGGGGCAGGACAGAAGTTCTATGGCAAATTAGGATAGCTCAGGCCACAGGGCAAGCGTGCACACCCAGTAGTCAAGGGGTTCATCGCTCCTCATAGTGTCGATATCTGCAGTTAAGGCGAGGTAGTCTGTTACCTGACGGTCGAGTCGTTCTCTGAGGGTGGACCCCGAAGGGCTGTGGCGATGCATAGGACTTAAAAAGCTCTGCATGTCCTCCATCAACCACACGTCTGTAAAGCGTCCTCTCCTTGCCGGCGTGGTCGTGGGAGGAGGAGGATTATGTTCACCTCTTCCGCTGTTAGATTGCCGTTGTGCTGTGACATCACCCTTAAACGCTGTGTAAAGCATACTTTTTAATTTATTTTGGAAGTGCTGCATCCTTTCCGACTTGCGGTAATTCGGTAACATTTCAGGCACTTTCTGCTTATACCGGGGGTCTAGTAGCGTGGACACCCAGTACAGGTCGTTCTCCTTCATCCTTTTTATACGAGGGTCCCTCAACAGGCACGACAGCATGAAAGACCCCATTTGCACAAGGTTGGATGCCGAGCTAGTCATGTCCCTTTCCTCGTCCTCAGTGATCTCACTGAAGGTATGTTCTTCCCCCCTTCCACGTACAACACCATGGGTACCAGATAGGTGACAATGAGCACCCTGGGATGCCTGTTGTGGTTGGTCTTCCTCCTCCTCCTCAAAGCCACATTCCTCCTCTGACTCCTCTTCTTTACAATCCTCTTCCAGCGTTGCCGCAGGTCCAGCAAGCAATGCTGATAAAGCTGTTTCTGGTGGTGATGGTTACCACAACTCTTCCTCTTCACGCTCATCTACGGCCTGATCCAGCACTCTTCGCAGGGCACGATCCAGGAAGAAAACAAATGGTATGATGTCGCTGATGGTGCCCTCGGTGCGACTGACCAGGTTTGTCACCTCCTCAAAAGGACGCATAAGCCTACAGGCATTGCGCATGAGCGTCCAGTAACGTGGCAAAAAAATCCCCAGCTCCGCAGAGGCTGTCCTAGCACCCCGGTCATACAAATACTCGTTAACGGCCTTTTCTTGTTGGAGCAGGCGGTCGAACATTAGGAGTGTTGAATTCCAACATGTCGGGCAGTCGAAAATCAAGCGCCTCACTGGCATGTTGTTTCGCCGCTGAATATCTGTAAAGTGCGCCATGGCCGTGTAGGAATGCCTGAAATGGCCACACACCTTCCTGGCCTGCTTCAGGACGTCCTGTAAGCCTGGGTTCTTATGCACAAAGCGTTGTACAATCAGATTACACACATGTGCCATGCACGGGCACATCTGTCAACTTGCCCAAATTCAATGCCGCCAACAAATTTCTTCCGTTGTCACAAACCACTTTGCGGATCTCCAGTTGGTGCGGAGTCAGCCACTGATCCACCTGTGTGTTCAGGGCGGACAGGAGTGCTGGTCCGGTGTGACTCTCTGCTTTCAGGGAAGTCAACCCCAAGATGGCGTGACACTGCCGTTTCCGGGATGTGGAATAGTACCTGTGAAGCTGGGGGGGGGGGGGCGTTGATGTGGAGCAAGACATAGCAGTAACAGAAGAGGACTCAGCCGAGGAGGTTATGGAAGAGGATGGAGTAGGAGGAGTAGACGAGGTGGCAGCAGGCCTGCCTTCAAGTCGTGGCGGTGTCACCAACTCCTCTGCAGTATTCAATGTTTGGCAGTCGTTACCAGATTTACCCAATACGCAGTGTAGATGATATACCTGCCCTCACCATGCTTTGCAGACCAGGTATCAGTGGTCAGATGGACCCTTGCCCCAACACTGTTTGCCAGAGATGCCATTACTTCCTTTTGCACAATCGAGTACAGGTTGGGGATTGCCTTTTGTGCAAAGAAATTTCGTCCGGGTACCTTCCACCGCGGTGTCTATAAGCTACAAATTTTTTGAACGCCTCAGACTCCACCAGCTTGTATGGTAAAAGCTGGCGGGCTAAGAGTTCAGACAAGCCAGCTGTCAGTTGCCGGGCAAGGGGGTGACTTTGTGACATTGGCTTCTTACGCTCAAACATGTCCTTGACAGACACCTGACTGTGGGCAGATGAGCAGGGACTACTCAGGGCGAGACACGGAGTGGTGGATGGTTGAGAGGGGGCAATCAGGGCAGCAGTGGTTGACGTGGCTGAAGACGCTGGACCAGGAGGAGGATGGCGGCTTTGACTTTGTGTGCTGCTTGTACTTATGTGTTGATCCCATAGGCGTTTGTGATGTGACATCATGTGCCTTCATGTACCTAGGTGGGGTTGGACTTCCCATGACTCAGTTTCTTTTCGCACAGGTTGCAAATGGCATCGCTGTTGTCACAGGCAGACACACCAAAAAATTGCCACACTGCTGAGCTCTGCAATGACGGCACTCTGGTGGTGGCAACAGCATGCGTTGACTGGCATGCTGTCTGGCTGACCCCGGGTGCCGATGCATGCTGTCTGACTGTGCCCCTAGCTACTTGCGACGACCTCCCCCTGCTTCCAACTCGTCTCCTCCTCCTCTCTGTCTCCCCATCTGAACTTTCCTCCTGTTCTTCTTCTCTTATAGCGGGCACCCACGTGACATCCACGTATGCATCGTCATCATCAAACGCTTCACTTGTATCTGACAAGTCAACAAAGGAAGCAGCACCGGGTACAACATCATCATCATCAGACCACACGTCCATGTGTGTAATGCTGCCTGACTGGGACATATCCCTGTTATCTACATCCTCTGGCACTAATGTTTGCGCATCACTCATTTCTTCCAACGGATGTGTAAATAACTTTGCTGACGGATCAAGTGAAGCGGCTGTGGTGCTAGTGTTGGTGGTGGCAGCAGGCGGGCGAGTGGTAACTGGAGAGGTACCCGAAGCTAAGCTGGAGGAGGATGGTGCGTTTAGGTTCCGAGCGGAATGCTGTAGAAGATTGGGTGTCCTGTGTTAGCCAGTCAACCATGTCCTCAGAATTTTTCAAGTTCAGGGTACGTTGCCTCTGAAAACTGGGCATTATATTAGGGCCAAAGGGAATCACAGCACCACGACCATGACGGCCCCTGAGGGGTGGCCTGCCTCTGCCTGTCATTTTTTTTCCGATTAGTGGTGCTATTCGTGCTATGCCTGCAAGCTACTGTGACACCAGATATGAGCGTCACTGTGAACTGGCAAAAGTTGGCAGAGTAGGCGCTTTAGGCCTCGCACACACGCCTGTAGGCAGGCAACTGATATTCAATCGATTACAGAAAAAAAGGGTTATTTTATTTCACTGTACACTAGGTTGCACCAGATATGAGTGTCACTGTGCCGAGTAGGCAGAGTAGGCGCTGTAGGCCTCACACACACGCCTGTAGGCAGGCAACTGATATTCAATCGATTACAGTAAAAAAAGGGTTCTTTTATTTCACTGTACACTAGGTTGCACCAGATATGAGTGTCACTGTGCACTGGCAAAAGTTGGGAGAGTAGGCGCTGTAGGCCTCGCACACACGCCTGTAGGCAGGCAACTGATATTCAATCGATTACAGTAAAAAAAGGGTTCTTTTATTTCACTGTACACTAGGTTGCACCAGATATGAGTGTCACTGTGCACTGGCAAAAGTCGACAGAGTAGGCACTGTAGGCCTCACACACGCGCCTGTAAGCAGGCAACTGATATTCAATCTATTACAGTCAAAAAAGCACAATATAAGCTGTGAGCCTAACACAGGCAGGCAACTGAAATTAGATTAAAGGGAAAAAGGTTGTTTTTTTTTTCAATGTATGGTACACCAACTATGACAGGTGAAACAGAGCAGAATATTAGCTGTGAGCTTGACACAGGCAGGCAACTGAAATTAGATTACAGGAAAAAAATGGTTGTTTTCAATGTATGGTACACCACCAGGTATGAGTAGTAAAAATAAGCACAATATAAGCTGTTAGGTGTTAGCCTGTCACACACACCACCTGGCAGACAGGCATATGCAATTAGATTACACAGAAAAAAATTATAAAATAAAATAAATGATGTTCTAGCCCTAAAAAGGGCTTTTTGGGTTGCTGTCCTTGCAGCAGATATCAGATGAGTCCTTCCGGTCTGTAGTGGAAGCTAAATGCACAGCCTGGCTATCTATTTCCCTATTAAATCTCCAGCAGCTACACTATCTGTCCTCTCACAACGAATGCAGCTTTAGAATGATTCTAAAATGTATGCTGTCCTTCAGATGGAAGGCTCTGGAAGGGAGTGTATGCTGCTGATTGACTGGAATGTGTCTGCTGACTGTGAGGTGCAGGGTCAAATTTTCCTCAATGAAAAAGAATAGGGGGCGGACCAAAAAGGGCATGTGTCCGCCGTCCGATGCGAGCGTGAAAGAGCCAAAATCGCCGCGAATAGTCCGCGGGCGAACTGTCTGCGACATCTCTAGTTGTAATGTTTTCTTACACTCTCTTTTGGGATTGGGCCTAATTCAATAGCATTAATATAAATAACTAGCGGCTTGCCCATCAAAAATGATGGGGCAATAACATTTTAAGCCATGGCAATGCTGTTTGACACACAATGTAAAGCTTTTTTACTCTGAGGACCTTCATCGTTCATTGCGAGCCTCGTGTTTTATTTACTTAATAAATTAATATACTATTTGTAATTGATATATCCAGCAATGAATAGCCTGAAGAGCTAAGTATCTATTTTTATTTTCCTGCAGCATACAATGCACAGTTGGACGGTTGCTGACCTGAGGAGAAAGTGACATCAGTGTCCCAACTGTTCATTAGAAATATGCTGCGTGCGTGAGGGCAAACCGTTCGTTTAGTTGTGTAAAGCACCATTTTAGATTCATAATGTTATTAGTTGCAAGTTAGTATTGTAAAATGTTGTCGTTTGTCTATGTGCTACGCGGCTCGCAAGCATTTTTGGTGTTTCCCAACTGTGTATTTTTGTACCTCGTACGTCCATGGCAAAAGGCGTACATGCCTGGCGGTGTTTTGCGCATTTTGGGGATGTGTAGGCTTGTTTTAATTTTTTTCTGGCAACATAATTTTTCTTACTTAGCCGATTTTCAATTTCCAAAACTCCTTAAATTCGACTTTAATGAGCTTGCAACCTCACTGGCAAATGTCGTGGCTGTCCCGCTATGCTGTGTGTGAGTTTTTTTTATGTTTTGTTTGTATTTTTGTAGTGTTTTTGTTGTTTTTGAATGTACGCATTTCGTCCGTTAACTTCGTATTTTTGCGAACTTGTGCGGGTTGTAATTAAAAGTCGTATGTCAGTGTTTTCTGCGCTTCGGTGTCATGTAGCCTCGTTTTCTTTTTTTCAGCCGCCATTTTTATCTCCCTTAGCCAATTTTCAAGTGGCGAAACTCCTTAAATTTGACTTTAATTCACGTGCAACCTCAACCCCAGACATCCTGGCTCTCCCCCCGGGCTGTGTGTAATGTTTTTTTTAATGTTTTTTGTTATTTTTCAGTGGTTTTGGTGTTTTTTGATGCACTCATTTCGGCCGTTCAGTTTGTATTTTTGTGACCTCGCATTTTTTTTTTTTATATAAATCCCGCCGGTCGTAATTTTTTTTGTCTAAGTCCGTATTTCCTCTTTACGCGTTATTGTTTTTTTTCCACTACATGATGGGTTGTTTTTTTACCTCGAGTGAGGCGCTGTAGAGCCTCCACCTCCGCAAATGCGGCCCTCACTCGCAAAGAGTGACGACGACTCACAGTTTGACAACTATCATATAGTGCCTTGCAAAAGAATTCACCCCCCTTGACATTTTTTTTGCCTCACAACCTGGAATTAACATGGATTGTTTGAGGATTTGCATCATTTAATTTACAGAATATGCCCACAACTTTGAAGATGTTTTGTTTATTATTGTAAAGCAAACAACAAATAGGACAAAATAACAGAAAAAGCCCCCCTAAAGTTAATACTTTGTAGAGCCATCTTTTGCGGCAATCACAGCTCCAAGTCGCTTTGGATAAGTCTCTATGAGCTTGCAACATCTTACCACTGGGATTTTTGCCCATTCCTCCTTGCAAAACTGCTTCAGCTCCTTCAAGTTAAATGGTCTGCGCTTGTGAACAGCAATTTTAAGTCTGACCACAGATTTTCTATTGGATTGAGGTCTGGGCTTTGACTAGGCCATTCCAACACATTTACATGTTTCCCCTTAAACCACTCAAGTGCTTTAGCAGTGTGTTTGGGGTCATTGTCCTGCTGAAAGGTGAACCTCCGTCCTAGCCTCAAATCACGCACAGAGTTGTACAGGTTTTGCTCAAGAATATCCCTGTATTTAGCACCATCCATCTTTCCCTCAACTCTGACCAGTTTCCCAGTCCCGGCTGCTGAAAAATGGTGTTCTTTGGGTGATGTGATGTGTTGGGTTTGCGCCAGACATAGCCTTTTCTTTGATGGCCGAAAAGTTCAATTTTATTCTCATCAGACCAGAGCACCTTTCTCCATACATTTTAGGAGTCTCCCACATGCCTTTTTGCAAACTCAAAACGTGCCATTTTGTTTCTTGCTGAAAGTAATGGCTTTCTTCTGGCCACTCTGCCATAAAGCCCAACTTTATGGAGTGTACGGCTTATTGTCGTCCTATGTACAGATACTCCAGTCTCTGCTGTAGAACTCTGCAACTCCTCAAGGGTTACCTTAGGTCTCTGTGCTGCCTCTCTGATTAATGCCCTCCTTGCCCAGTCCATGAGTTTTGGTGGGCGGCCATCTCTTGGCAGGTTTTCTGTGGTGACATGTTCTTTCCGTTTGGTGATGATAGATTTGATGGTGCTCCTGGGGATCATCAAAGATTTGGATTTTATTATAACCTAACCCTGACTTGTACTTCTCAACAACATTGTCCCTTACTTGATTGGAGAGTTCCTTGGACTTCATGGCAGTGTTTGGTTAGTGGTGCCTCTTGCTTAGGTGTTGCAGCCTCTGGGCCTTTCTAACTACACCAACTTAGACTATTGTCTTCTGATTCATCACATTAAATGCAGATTAACAAAACATTGAACTTAAGGCTGTAAATGTAACAAAATAGGTATAAAGTCAAGGTGGGTGCATACTTTTGCAAGGCAGTGTATGTGATACAATATTGAAGCACTGAATATTTGAGCAGTAATTATATTATCACTGCTTGGACCACTTACTTAGAATTTAAGACGTTCCTTAAAAAAACAATATAAAGTTACAAACACACTACTTTGTGACATAAGTAATAAATAAAATATTAGCATTGTTCAAATTGTTAATACATTGAAATTAGTAGTTGTTACCACACAGTAACTCATGGATCTGTTTACAACAGTACATTGATCTTCTTGGCACAATGTCATGCACCTTGTTAATTTTCTATCAATCAGATCACTTTGACATCTGTTGGTGCTGGTATGTTATATTTCATAACAATTATATTGGAAAAGGATAAAATAATTGAATTTTTTTCATTTTTGCTAGGGTACTTTAGGTAAATTATTGAATTTACTTGTCTGTTTTTACTATAGTATAGGAAACAGATATTGCACACTTTGATGAATACACAAAGCCACATGAATTTCCAGGGTAACTTATCACTTCTCTTTATATAACCAGCAACAGATGTGATATAAGAAGAAATGCATTATATCTAAGCATGGTTACTTACTAGGTTATCATTATAATCTCTGCAGATGTGTGTACATGGCATCACTTTTTTTTACCAAAATATTATTTTAAATACTGTTACATTACATAATATTAAACTTATATCTCAATTTTACTTTTTCCTACAAATATTTTTTAATCCCAGTTTACCTATATTTACCATTTTATAATTTGTACATACATAGCACTATCTCTGAAAACACTGAATTACTATCAGAGCAATGGGTATTATATTACTGTGTGTAGTATAGTTATTATTAATACTATTATCCTTTATTTGTAATGCGCCAACATATTTTGTAGAGCTATACAGGGGTTAAATACAAGACAAAACAATAATAACACATTGCAAAAAAAATAAGGGCCCTCTCTTTGAGCTTAAAATCAAATGTGCATAGAGCTTTCCAAAAGCACAAACACAAGATTAAAAACTTGCAAACCTACTATCTAAAGAGTTCGGTAGGATACAGTAGGATGATAAATGCAAGATGGCAGTGGGAAGTCAATAGGCTCAAGCAGTGGCGGAACTAGTAAAGGGAGGGCCCCGGTGTAAAACTTTTTTTTGCCCCTTCCCCCCAAGGAGGAGGGGCAAAAGTATTTCTGACCCACCCCGGGTCCCCCTCCAGTGCCATCCAGTGCCATATATATATATACAGTATATATATATATATATATATATATATATATATATATATATAATATATATATATATATATATATATATATATATATTTAAATATTTATACTAAGTTGTCTTGTCTTGTAAAACATATTTTATGCATATTTCAGCACCATTTAGCCCCACAACCCCTCAGTAGCACAATTCACCCCCCCCCCGCCAGCATCACCATTCAGTCCCACAACCCCCCAGCAAGACCATTCAGCCCACAGCAGTCACATTCAGCCCCCCCAGCAGCACTATTCAGCCTACAACTCCTCTCAGCAGTCTCATTAACCCCCATTAGCACCATTCATGCTTCCAAAAGCCCCATGGTCCCCCAGAAACCCCATTAAACTTCACAACCCCATTAGCAGCCCCATTTAACCCCAACCCCAGCCCTATAACCCCCAGTAGCCCCATTATCTCTCAGCAGTCCCATTCAGCCCCACAACACCCCAGCAACCCTATTCAGTCTCACAACCCCCCAGAATCACAACTTAGCCCCCTGCAGCCCCATAACCCCCCGGCAGCCCCATTCAGCCTGACAACCCCCCCCCGAAGACCCATTCAGTCCCCCATCAGACCATTCCCCCCCCACAGCAGACCCATTCAGCCACACAACTCCCCCAGCAGACCCATTCAGCTCCCCCAGCAGACCATTCTGCCCCCCCAGCAGACCCATTCAGCCCCCGAAAGCAGGACCATTAAGCCCCTCCCCTGTAGATCCATTTAGCCCATTCCTCTTACTTTTGCACTGTGGTCCGTGGTCTGGTTCCCATTAGTCAGAGGCTGAATATCCTTCCCCTGCCAGCGCTTCATATTGCTGGGGAAGGGAATTCCCTGCAATATGAACTGCCGGCCAGGGAAGGATATCCAACCTCTGACTAATGGGAACTGGATCAAGGAACACAGTGCACAACTCAGAGGAGGGGGCTGAATGGAGCTGCTAGGGGACTGAATGGGTCTGCTATGGGCTGAATTGTGCTGCCAAGGGGGGCCTGGGGGGAGGGGGATCATCACTAAGCCCCTCACGTAGCAAGGGCCTTGGTGCAATGCACCAGTTGCACCAGCGATAGATCCGCCCCCTGGGCTCAAGCAAGTGGAGGTGGTTGTGTGTTGCACTCTAGATTGTGGATGTGAGTGATATAATGCTGTAGAGTATGCAGTATACTAAGGATGAAGGTGATAAGGTTCTCTAAACAGATAGATTTTTTTGTGATTTTTTGGAGGTTTTTAGGCAGGAAGTCTAGTGGAGCGAGGCAAGGAATTCCTGAGAATAAGGGCAGCTTAGTATATACTACTATATCAATGAATTGCACAACATGTTGAGCATGTGCATTTACAATTACTTTTTTTCAGCTAGCTCATATGCTCATACACAATTACACTTCATGGTCATTATTGACAAATGCACATTTTTAAACACCCCAGCAATGATGTAAGAAAGTTGATAGAGAGATTAGTGTCTTATATAGGCACTGGCAGAGAAAGGTAGGGACATGGGGGGTGGACCGCCCCTGGCGCAACCTCCTTTGGGGTGGCACCAGCGTCAGAAAGAACGCTTGTCAGTTGCTACTGATGCCTCCCCTGCGGGCACGTGTCTGTGTGTACTGTGTCTGTGTGAGTGCGTGTGTTTATGAGTGCGTGTGTCTGTGTGTGCCTCTGAGTGTGAGTGTATGTGTAAGTCTGTGCGTGTGTGTCTGTGAGTGAGAGTGTCTGTGTGAGTGTGTGTCTGAGTGTGTCTGTCTGTGTGCCTGAGTGTGTCTGTGAGTGTGTGTGTCTGAGTAAGTGTCTGTGAGTAAGTGTGTGAATGAGTGCGACTCTGTGTCTGTGTGAGTGTGTGTGTCTGTGTGAGTGTGTGTCTGTGTGAGTGTGTGTAAGACTGTGTGTGTGTCTGTGAGTGAGTGAGTGAGTGTGTATCTGTGAGTGTGTTTATGTCTGTGAGTGTGCAAGTGTGTATCTGTAAGTGAGTGTCTGAGTTAGTGTGTATGTCTGTGAGTATGTGTCTGTGTGAGTGTGTGTCTGTGAGTGTGTGTGTCTGTGTCTGTGAGTGAGTGTGTGTTTGTGAGTGTGTGTCTGTGAGTGTGCAAGTGGGTATGTCTGCAAGTGAGTGTGTGTGTCAGTGAGTGTGTCTGTGAGTGAGTGAGTGTGTGTCTGTGTGAGTGTAAGTCTGTGAGTGTGTGAAAGGAGTCAAACTCCGGGGTAGCCCTGGACGGCAAAAGCTCTAGCTACGCCACTGTATATAGGACAATCCCTATAAAGTAGACTGCCACAATAATTAAGAAATTATTGTAGACCTTCACTAAGAATATAAGTGAATGAAGCCCACTAACTAAATGTATTGCTGTTGAACACGTGTGGTTATAAATACTGTATTATTTTTTTTCAGAAATTGGGTCAGAATGTATGTATGTGCATAACATATATTTTGTACTGATTTTTGTTTAATACAATGACTAGTTTTTTATCTGCTACTTCTCTTTGAAGTAAATATAATAATGCAATTTTGACTTAAATGTAAAGAACAGAACAGCATTAAGATTAATCTGAGAAGGTCACTACACACAGTTCATGTGAGTTGATTGAGAGCTGTCACCCCTCTATCTCCCTGAAGTTTGTCTTACAGATTTTACTTGCATATTGAGACACTACTCCAGTATAATTTATGGGTGCACCCTATACTTGTGTCATTATGAATCTGCCATGAATAAATAGGTTTGGTAACTTTGGACTATACATCTTTTATCCATGTCTCATTAGTAAACTAATTTTTTACACAATATTTATAATTGAGGCTATATTTGACAATATTGAATGTAAGTCTGCAGTCTTGTATCACATATAAAAGTTGTCAAACTACGAATTGTCGTCACGCTTTGCGAGCTCACAAGAACTTCATCCCTCGCAAAGGGAGGGACGCAGTTCGGACCGCAAATGCAGACACTCGCTCTGCGAGGGGCCGCATTTGCGGAAGGTGGAGGCTCCAACGTCGGCTGCAAAGAGCGGAAAAAATACAAGCTTAACGGCCAAACTACTCGCAGCTGAAAACATTAAAAAAACAATAAATACACACAGAAATTACATAAAAGCCTTACCCACAGCAAGGGGAGGCACCCAGAACCTCTGCAAGTCAAGTTACACCTCAATATAAGTCCAAATTACTGGGTTTAGACACACAGAAATCCCTTAAGCAAGAGAAAAAATTGCAGCTGAAAAAAACGAAAACGAGGTACACGACCCTAAAACTGCAAAACACCACCAAGCACATACGGCTTTTCAAAAAAGCCATCCGAGGTACACAATACTCTTTTAGCAAGGACGCTAAATCATACAAACCCGCCTACCACATACACATTCTCCACCATTTGACAACACTAACTTACAGAATGCGGAAATACACAGCTACACTAACGGCTTCCCCTCACGCACGCCTATTTACACTACACACTGCACACATTGTTGACACTTACACCTCAGCTCCACAACAGTGCAAACCTACATTGTATGCTGCAGGAACATCGAAACAGATTGTCAGCTCTTCAGCACAATGCTTCCTGCATATATTATTTACAAATAGGTAAAGTATATTAATTTATTAATTTAATTAGCATACAAAAATACATATACACAAAAAAAAAAAAAAAACACTATCGCAATAAACACAAAAGCCATTCACTGTGCGCCTCACAAGGAGCGCCAACGCTGCTCATATCACACAAGCTACACCAGGGGACAGCCTTGCAATAAGCGCAAAAAGCAGATCAGTGCCGACCTTACAATGACAGCAAAAGCGCCTCTGATAACAACCAAGAGTCTTGCAATGAGCGCCAAAGGATCTCAGACCACAAAAAAAATGAATGTCTGTGGCAAACAGCATTACCTGCCTTACAATTTTATTGCCCTGTCATTTTTGACAGTCAAGTCGCTAGAAACTTATATAAGTTCAATTGGGCTTAATTTTTATTTGTTTTTGTGTTTTAGAGTTAGGCTTCTGCTAATGTTTGTTGGACTCAGGATTTACTGTTGTTATTATATTATTGTTATTACATTTATAGATAATCAATGAAGTAATTTTTAATGTGCTTCATTTTCTTTTTTTTCTTTAAAATGTAAAGGAAATGCTAAATCTAAGAATTAAGAAACGTTTAACCTAGTATTTTTCTTTTTTTCTTTAAAATGGAAAGAAAATGCTAAATCTAAGAACTAAGAAACGTATAACCTATTTGAACATAAACTATAGAATATTTTTAATTAACAGCAGCACAATTGTTTTTTAATTTAACACTACACTGAACCATAATAATTGGGCAAGTTTGGATCAAGACCAAGAAGTGATCTCATTTAGCCAATTTGATGCAAGCTTAATTGAATATAAAAAAATTCACCAGCTTTTTAGTTAATTGCTGCATCATTATTTTAATAGAGTAATGATAACAATTTTATTTAATTTGACTTTAAATATAATCAGTGAAGACAAACACTCTTCTTGTTGATTAATAGAGCTATACAGTATTTTTATAATTAATTTTCCTGAAATGAAAATCTAATAGTAGCTTAAAAGGATATATATATTCTATACTAAAAGGGATAAACATTAACATACATAGAAATAAGTAAAAAAAATCACCAATTGTAGAAGATTTCTTTTTAGATGTATGTGAAAGGGAATACATCTATACCTGTTGAATTTATTAAAACGCAAGAAATCAGTATAACTATAACCTTTATATCACATATAATAGTTGTCAAACTACGAATCGTCGTCACGCTTTGCGAGCTCGCAAGAACTGCGTCCTTCGCGAAGCAAGGGACGCAGTTTGGTCCGCAAATGCAGAAGGCTCATTGCAGGCCGCAAATGCTAACCCTCGCAAAGCGAGGGGCCGCATTTGCGGAGGTGGAGGCTCTACGGAGCCTCACAAGAGGTTACAAACACACACACAAGAGCCAAAATACGAACCGCTGCTCTTACAGCGCAAAATTTACGGACTTAGCCAAAATAAATACAAACTCGCAAAATTACGACATTAACAGCCGAACTGAGCGCACCTGAAATCATTAAAAACACAATAAATACACACAAAAAAAGACATAACAGGCTTACCCACAGCAAGGGGGTGGGGGGCACCCAGGACCTCTGCAAGTGAAGTTACACCTCAATTTAAGTCCAAATTCCCGAGTTTAGTTCAGTAAAAATGGCCACCGCAAAACAACACCAAGCACATACAGCTTTTCAAAAAAGCTGTACGAGGCAAAGATACACTTTTAGCAAAGAAACTAAATCATCCACACCCGCATACCACATACACATTCGCTGCCATAGCACAACACTAACTTACACAATGCAGGAGTACACAGCTACCATAACTGCTTCCCCTCGCGCACGCAGCCTATTTACACTATACACTGCACACATTGCTCACACTTACACCTCAGCTCCACAATACTGCAAACCTACATTGTATGCTGCAGGAACATCAAAACAGATTGTCAGCTCTTCAGCACAATGCTTCCTGCATATATTACATCAAGAATAGGTAAAGTATATTAATTTATTAATTTATTAATTATTTCATTGGCATACAAAAATACATATACGCAAAAAAAAAAAACGCAGCGCAATAAGCACAAAACACATTCACCTCACCGCGCGGCTCACAACGAACGCCAACGCTGCTCATACCACACAAAATACACAAGGGGACAGCCTTGCAATAAGAGCAAAAAGCATATCAGCGCCGACCTTACAATGACAGCAAAAGCCCCTCTAATAACAAAAAAAACAACATCCAACAGCCTTGCAATGAGCGCTGTAAGCCTTGCAATGAGCGCCGAAGGTCCTCACAGTAAAAAACGTTTTACATTATGTCTCAAACAGCATTTCCTGGCTTACAATTTCATGCCCGTCATTTTTTGACAGGCAATTCGCTTGTAAGGTCATAAAAATGAGAACCCTATGATTCAAAGCCATTTTGCATGCTATGATATAGTTAGCAACCATTGTTTTAGCAGAGCTGTTTGCTTTTAAAAAGCATCTTTTAAAAGTTATAACACTTTTTGATCATTAAAAATATACACATAGAGTACATCCGTCTGTACATCTTATTGTCAGACAAGTATGAGTAATGCAACTCATTGGCTTACAGGGACAAGCCTCCCAAAGAAATTAAATATTTAAATTAGATTATTGTGCTCTGATCGTTCGAAAAAAAGAAAACACAGTTTGACACATTAATAGATACCCTCTTTCAGATGTAATAAAGAAACAAGATGCTTTCCAAGTACCTTTAATACAAGTAGATATGTCCACCTGATGGAAAAGGCAAAGGGGCACCGTAGTATTCTAAGCTAATATCTGTCAAAATGTGTTGCTACCTAGCAATATGTTATTTGCACCAGACACACTTGTGCAGAGTTGTATCTTCTCCACTTGACAGGCTGAGCTAGTAAATGGAGGGACATGCATTGTCTATTATTTTTAAAGCGCACCCAGGAAATAACATTTTTTTATACTTACAAGTATATAAGACAACAAACAAAACTAATTTTCTACTCCTCATTCCTCCCTAATAAATTAAACTCTCCTTTTTACACAATCTTGTGTTCTGCACCTGCATCCTCCCATTATGCAAATTGACACTTCTGCCTTCTCAGTCACAGTTATTCTCGGTGTGCTCTAGGAGGAAGTGGGAGTCTGGTAGAGTTCATGTTGTGTCTGACTTTTGGGCTCACGGGACGTGCACGCCAACATGGGCACGCCGACAAATGCGCACACCAACAGCTTGCCTGACAAATGCGCGCACCCACACCAGAGCGCCCAAAAACAGGGCACCCGACAATAGCGTGCCCGATAATTAAGCAGGGTTTCATCTAGTACCATTAGTACTACACCCTCCCGCAGTACTCACCCTCTCTCTCCTCTTTTTCTCCCCCCAGTATTCACCCTCTCCCCAGCTCACCAATGGCCCACAACTCTACATCACCTAATGTGGATAGGGGTGTACTATTTAGGAGTCATTGGAGCCAGCAGCAGTAGAGAGCCTTCCAGGACAGCTGGACACTGGCTTTCAGGAAACCCTGCAATGTATCATAGAACCATCACACCTTCATATGCGCACACATGATCCCCACACACAACTTTCATACAATAGCACTGTAAGATCCCTGGTTATGACTACAGATACATGACGCAGCAATAACCATGTACATCCAGGACGCATAAATATTATTATCAGTGAGACACAGCCTCACTACCAAAAAGGAAGCTCGAGTGGACCACGAACCTTTGGAGTTCCAGCCTATACCATTACTATACCTAATATGTTTGGGGTAATACCATGTGAGTTGGCATTTACTAACCAGAAATGGAGATCTACATATATTTTTGTGTTGAATTTATGTTGATATTTGGAGGATAATCTGCACTAGGGTGGCACCTTTTTTCTTTTTGTTTTGAAGATATAAACTTTAATTTCCTCTGGATTGTTGCATCTGAAAAATGCAATATAGAGTTGTCAATGGGCAAATACAGGTTCCTGTAAAAAAATGCCCACAGAATTAAAAGTTTGTCCTTGTGATTTATTAATGGTTATGGCAAATGCCATGATAATGGGAAATTGTCTCATTTGAAGGTCAAAAGGCAAACCCCTCTCACTTGGAGCCAAATCAATTCTTAGTATAAAAACCCGTTCACCTTTATGGGTACCATTCATAATTTCTGCATGTATGAAATGATCTTTTAAATCCTGCACAATTAATCTGGTCCCATTACAAAGTCCTTTTTTGGGATTCATATTTCTCAGTAGCATGACAATTGCCTCTTTTTTTAAGTTGCAAAATATGTGGTGGCATTCCAGAGGGAGTTAAAAAATGTATAAATTCCATAGTAAAGTTCGATTCACTATCTTTGTCATCAGCCTGAACCAAATCTGCACTATGATAATATTTTGTGGGTGCATTGATTAATTGTATTTTGTTATTTAGATTCAAGGCATCTATATTTTTTGTTGTTAATAAAACTTATTTTGCAATGTCTGACTAATCCGTGTTATTGATCGTATTGAGAAAGATTGATTCTTTGCAAATCATTTGTGATAAAATTTCAACGGTATTATCAGGTAGAGTAGTTATTTTTGGATGTTTTCCTTCTCCAAATTAAATTATCCAATCATTTAATTGATTTTGTCATTCAGATCTCATACTTTTTTCTAATTTAAGGTGTGTACATATTTTCCACAGTTTACTTGTCTTTATACATGTTTCGACGATGTCAGTCCTATTTCCATGTGGCACAACAGGTAATGTTTGCCTAAAATCTCCTCCTAACAACATCACCTTTCCACCAAATGGCAAATCATTATCCTTCACTTCTATTAATAATCGATAATCGATACATTGCAGGGAATGACATGACATCATTATTGCCTCATCTATTATAATTAATTGACTTTTTTAATTGTTTTTGCTTGTAATGAATTCATTTGAATATCCGACACTGATGTTTCTAGAATGGGAACTGGCAATTTAAATCCACTATGCACAGTTCTGCCACCTTCTAACAAAAGCAATTCCAGTTGTTACAAATGGCAGTGCTATTTGAACCTGTTCTTGAATGCAACTCATTAATAAATTATAGAGATACATTTTTCCTGATCCACCAAGGCCATTTAGATAGAAATAATGCTCTTTGAGCATGCCATCGTCTATTGCATTTGTAATGGTGTTAAATGCTTGCAATAGTAATGCATTTAAAGTTGCAATTTTTTCTTTGTTTTTGGTATTCAATCTCAGTGTCATAATCTTCAAAGTTAATTTCATCTATAAATTCTGGATCAGGCAGATTAAAATTTGCACAATTTAATCCATGACAAAGAAAGATTTCTTGAATTAGTTAATTAATGCTTTTAATAGCGCAATGGTCTCATTGTAACGTTTCAAAAAGTCTTCACACATATTTAATTGAAATGTTTCACACAAAGCTAATGCATCAGGTACATTGCAAGCGATGCAAAGTAATGCCAATTGTTCTCTCATTTGCTCTGGCATTTGACATAGTGATGCTTCTTCTAGACATCTCTCCCATTCCTTATCATCTGCCAGGAAGTTTTGATCTCTTTAAGCTAATTGGAAAGTATCATAAACTATGTCATTCACTGTGCGTAAATGTTCATAACTTTGTGCGCCGGGGACATGTAAAAGAAGTAATCTTAAACTTTAATATTCAATGTCTCTTGGACTAACGGTTAAAATTATTGGGATAATTTTATGAGTATCTTTTTTTCGTTGTCGCCATTGGCCATTAACGAATACAAAGTGATATGGAATATCAATGTATAAAAATTGTTTGGCCTCAGTGTCCTGCTAATTTAATTGAAACCAAGCAGTAAGTGTTGTTGCTCTATGTTCATTTTGGTCTAAGGCATTTCTTTCATTCCCTGCAGTAAAGCAAACAAATTGACATTGTGGCAAATGTACAGCTGATTAATGAACAGATTGTGACCGAACATGCATCTCAAATTTCAGAAGACTCTACATTGCTTCTGGAGCACTGACATAGCGAGCATCTAAATAAGATGAAAGTTCATCATGTAAAATTGGATTGTCTTGTTCATTTTGTGCACCTTGTACAATAACAGTTGCTGCATCATATCCTTTGTATATATATATATATATATATATATATATATATATATATATATATATATATATATATATTTATACACATATTTGATGGATTTGATAGAAGTGCAAGCTTCCACATTTATGTGTGCATTGTACTTCATCAGCAAATGTGGATTGTATGGAACAACATATCTATTATCAACCTTTTGGCCACGCATAATAGCAGTTTGTCCTTCTCTTCTTTTATACAAAGGGTATCCATCACAATTAGCATAAGTTTGCATTAGAAATTGTTTGGGAACTCTTTTGTACATTTTTTTTCCCATACATGGTGAATTTGGATTGATATCTCCACATGGCCCATGAATCATTCCGTGTGTTACAATCTCATAAAGTTTTGAATATTTTTCTGGATGTGGCAGTTCATTAGTAATTACTGAATCCACTCTCTCTGCCGTATTCAATTTATCTTTTTCTTGCAGGATTAAAAGTTTGTGTGCATGTGGCAGGCCTCTTTTTTGAAATTCAATATTATAAATAAAAGCAACACATTTCCCAAATAAGTGTCCTTTAGTTATATCATGTATTAATGAATTTAGTTTTATTTTCCCTGATCTCTGGCCATTGTGGATTACATGTGAATGTAATGGATAAATCTGGTTTTACAAATTTTGTCACAATAGCAATGGCATCATTGTATATTTCTTGCATATTGCGAGGAGATCCTTAGAAAGAGGATGGCAAAATGATTGCTCTTCCAGCTGAAATGTCTCTGTTTGCAGCCAGTTCAGCGACATAATCCATCAATCCACAGTATTGTTCTACTCAAAGCTTGGTTTGTTGAAATTTGACAAAATTTAGATTATTTGCTTCGAATTGTAGATATGAATCAAAAATACATTGTTGTTTGAGTTTTTCCCCACATAAAATAGAATTAAAATGATCACGAATAGCAGTTTGTGCCACTTTATATTCCAGCATAGAAATATCGTTACTAACACAAACTTTACTATTGGGATAACTTTGCAATTGTAATTTTGGTTGACATTCTGGCTCACCATTTGGAAAGAAAATGGGATATGTCATTGGATCCAAATTACTATTTAATATATTTATATTTATAAAAGGTTGCTCTTCATTGAGTGGATATATTCTAATATCCCGCTCAAATGGTGGTTCACCATCCTCATTTTTAAAGACCATGGCAACCTCATTTGCTGTTGGTAAATTATAACGTCTTTGATCCGTATGGCGATCTATTTGAGAACCATATTTACTCTGGGTATCGGCAATTGATTTATTGCGCATGTGCCTGTTGTTCTTTTTCAACCTCTGCTAATTTTTGCATGCTTGACTATATGGGTTGTTGGCCATAATGTTATCTAGCTGTTCAAAGACTATGAGTAAGTATTGTTTTTCAACAGCTTCTATTGCATCTAGGAAATATAACTGAGGAAATTTCCTTTGCTCTCCTGCTTGTGGGTGTAAATGTGAAGTCTGATGGTAAATTTGTCCTTGTACTTTAAAACAGTAAGGACCATGTGCTGGGACATTTTCTGCTAATGTTGCACCCATTGAATCAAATGAAATGGGCTGTTATAAGACCTAATGTTTTTTTTTTTTTATGTTGCTATAATTTAGAAATGTTGGATCACTCATTATACTTTTTAAATATTCTGAAAATGTGTGTCTTTCTGGAAGTCTTAGCTTTTCTTTCTCACAGTAACTAATAAACTCTCCAGTTGGTCTTTCCTTCAGAAAATGATAGGCCCCACAAAACTGACAAACCACATTGAGTAATTCACAATCATGAGTGTCAGTGCTGTAAATAAAGGACTATCCTGAGCTTCCTGAACATAGGTATCACTACAATATTGTATAACAATATTGGTGTCATGTATATCAACATTTGTCTCATGGGGCAATATTGGGTCATTAGGCAATGTTTTACAGACATTTTTTTGTTTACTTTTTCTTTTCTTTGTAGCTCCATCACACTCAGTTTGTCCTTTTTTACTCATTTTTCTTTTATTAGCAAGTCTTTGTCGGTCTTCTTCTCTTAATCTTTGTGAAGTCTCAG
Source organism: Discoglossus pictus (assembly GCA_027410445.1). Classification (NCBI taxonomy): domain Eukaryota; kingdom Metazoa; phylum Chordata; class Amphibia; order Anura; family Alytidae; genus Discoglossus; species Discoglossus pictus. The sequence continues at coordinate 230,583,820 of CM050166.1, forward strand.
GCGACTGTGCATCTCTCCACCTTTGCTTCAGTTCCCTTGCCATTCTTGTTTTCCATTCTTTCTTTGATTCTGCGTTGTCTGCCATTGTAATCTGTAATTGTAAATACAAGCGTTTTCTTACATAGCAAACAATGCCAATCATAACATTACTAATATTTCTTTTTTACTTACCTGAAGTATTAATAGATGAAGTTCTTCTCCACTTTGTGATGTTCTTGTAGTTGTGGCCTTTCATTTCTTTAAATCTGCAAGATATAGTGTGTTTTTTATTGTACATATTGTTTTTAACTGTCATCAATGCAAAACATAAGTAGCTGTAATTAAACAGTAAAATTACCTGAAAGGCATTTTTTTCATTAAATGAATTCATTATTCTATCAATCTCTGATGTTTATTTGGCATACATGAAAACATAAAGAGCTAAGCATATATGTATTGATAAATAAGGTCAGCATAAAATATTATTTTATTTTGTATTAATTAATTAATACATGCTGTTTTAGTCCTACAGACAACAGACTGAGCAGCCATTTGAGCAACCAAGATATCATTATTAATTCATATGAGTACATAATAACTTATTTCCAAAAATGTTTTTTTACCATATTAAGTCTCAAGTGGAGTTACAGTCTAATACACCATATACACAGCACTGACATTGTCAGATCCTCTAGGCTATTCATCATACCCATCCCATTAATAATTTAGAGATAAACTTTATACTACCACATTACGTTATACTCCATTTTTTATATATAATGTATACACTATAATTAACGTACACTAGGAATAAGGAGACTGGGATCTATTTGCCAGAGGTGAAGAAGATTGACATTTCACTTGGAGATTATATTGAATATGATCTCTATACCTCATAACATTTGAGGTCTCTCCAGGCGAGAGTCACAAACAGTTGAAAGTAAAAACCCCAGCAGTTTTTCTATTGATCTGCACTAGGAGTTTGTGCACCCTCTCTCTCCCTTCCATCTTGTTTTTATACATATTCTAGACACCTACATGAACAGTGTGTCAATTGAGGAAGCAGCACAGCCCCTGCACGTAACACACGTTTTAACAATTTATAGAACAATTGTTCTTGGAAGAGTTGAGGACCTTTAAGTGAGCCAGTACTACATCAGGCCATTATTTAGTGCTAACTATACCCACTGGGACCAACCAGCCCCAGTATCTAACATTTTTTAATTAATAAATGAATATATGTTAATTCATGAATCAATAATTGACATCAATGCAAAACATAAAGAGCTAATCATGTTTTCCTAAAAAGAGGCATCATTGAAATGTAAATTTCATATCCAAACACAAATAGCTTTGAGCAAACTGTCAAATGACCTGAAAAGGATTTAAACATTTTTTTAAGTATTTATTGAATTTCCAACATATAAATAACATTAAGACAATAAAAAAGGACAGTAAAACAAACGGACTGTAAAACAAATACATTTTCCAGCTATATAACGTATATGCGATTCAACTTTACATTTACATTTATAAGCCGTGCCGTGATGATACTTCGGTTCTGCTTCTGCATTATATTGTTAGTTATCATTGTGATTAATAAAAATAAATTGAAGAAACAAAACAACACAGCGGAACCATTGCTTTGCTGGGTTTACAAGTTAAGTTCAAGAGCTCAGATCGCCACACTCCAAAGCTAGAAAGTAGTTTTAAGCGTCAAATTTCATCTTAACTCTTAATAATTTCCATTTTTTGAGAGGCCATTTCAGAGTTTCCTCTGCTGACAGTTCCTTTTCTATATCATAGATATTCTGAAGTCTTGCTTTAATTTCCTACCATGATGGGATGTTATTTGTTTTCCAATGTCTCGCCAATAGAAGTTTAGCAGTACATAATATCATGATTGTACTTACGTAAGCTGGAGACAGCTCTGTTTCTTGAGCTAAATGGAACAGTACTAAATCTGCTGTTAAAGTTATTTCTCGATCAATTATAATAGCTCTTTCATCAGTACATACTAACCATAGATCTTGTAATTTGCGACAATCCCACCATATATGCAGGTCTGTACCAATTAGACCGCAATTTCTCCAGCATAAGTAATTACACGTTGCTTTAGAAAACGTTGCTATATTAAATGTCGTCCAGTACCACTTATTAATTAATTTAAAATACACTTCCCTAGAACTGGGATCCTTAATGGATTTATGTGTTTGCTCAAATGCCCTAAACCAGATTTCTACTGACCAATTATTTTTCAATGCTCTTTCCCAGGCAACAACACTCAAAGATTTACTATTGTCTAATACCTGAGTACATATATTGTAGATTTTTTAAATCAAAAGTTGATCTTGTTTAGCTAAATATATTTTCTCCATTAATGTTACTTGATTTCTGTGGATCTCATATAATCCATATTTCTTAATCTTAACTTTAACTCTTGTAACCAAAAGTGTTGAGGGATATAATTTTTCCTTTGTAGACATTAAAAGGAAAAAAGACATTAACTTATTAGCTATGTACAAATCTCCCAACGTTGAGATGGCATAATGGGATAGCTGGTTCGTAATTTCTTGCGATTCTAAAAGTATTCCAAAATCTCCAAAGTTTTTGGGCATAGGACCTGCCCTCCTTCCAAATATCTCTCCAACTTTACCCAAAACATCTTGGCCAGTATGTCCCTCCTCGAAAATTATGCCTCTATTTCTTTCCAGCCAACTGTCTCATCAGCGATATTCCATTTTACAACATGGTAAATCATTGTAGCTTCATGGTATCTCTTTATATTGGGAAATGTTTTTACTAGCTAATTGAGTGGACTCAATTTATCTGTTTTTTTCTTTTCAGGGATCCCTTTTATTTTCTTTATCAAGTATACTTAAATCAATATGTAATTGTCTCAGGGTTTTACCTCTGTTTTTTATTTTGGAATGCTTGTAGTTTCATAAAGATTCCCCTTATCTATGCCTTGTGGGAATTCCATAGGAGGGTCTTGGAATCAACCGAGTTCACATTGCTTTCAAAATTTTTTAGCAATTCCTCTTCTATCGTTTTTTTACAATAATCACTTTTAAGAGGAGAATTATCCATTTTACATGGCTTTTTTTCTAAGTCTATTTTGTTGGGTTTTTAAGGATATTTTTATCATTCCATTATCAGCCCACAAGATAGGTTCTATGTTAGTCTCAATAATAATATACAAAGTTTCAAGATCAACAAAAATATAGTCCAGACGGGAATATGATTGGAATCTGTGTGAAAAGTAGGTGTAATCTCTAATATTCGGATGAATGACCCTCCAAGAATCAAATAAACAAAGTTCGAAAATCTTATCCGAGAATGCTTTTAAATTTTTCATATTCTGATAATCTAGTTTACGGGGCACTTTGGTTTTCCGATCTATATCAGAATTTACCACCATATTAAAATCTCTGCAAACTACAAAGGCCCCCATTTTACATTTTAAACCTTGTTTAAATGTAGCATTAACAAATCTCACCTGGTTTTTGTTTGGGGCATAAATGTTAAGAATTGTATATGTCTCTCTATTTATTATACCTGAGAAGATTGCATGTCTGCCTTCTGGATCTAGGTAAACAAATTCAGTTGTTACATTTAATTTCTTATTGAAGATGATTGAAACTCCTCCTTTTTTTATGAAAAGTGGCATTATAGCTTTCTCCATTTATATTGTCTATGAAATTAGGAATTTTACCCATCTCCCAATGGGTTTCCTGCAGGCAGAGAATATCTGCCTGCTCCAATTCTCCTCTTTGAGAGGTAGTTCAGGCCCTGAACATTCTGTGAAATGATTTTCAATGGAATATTCATCTACTATCCAAATTCCAGCTTATTCCCAACATAGCGCCACTGCCACTCTCTCGAGATCCAACACCAACAGTAACAACCCAAAAAAAAAACAGTGATTCTCTTTAACATTTTGTATCTATAGATCTTGCCAAAAAGTTTCTCCTCCCACCTAAGACGCCCCACCAGCTCTCACATAAATTCATGCTGGGGGAGCGTCCCAGGGGGGAGAGGTTCACAACAATCAATAAGAATGTATTGATAACATTATTAGGGGTTTTCCTGCGCTCTCCTGGGCACTGTCTCCAACTTACTAAAAGAAACCGAGCTTGATAAGTATCTCCCGAGAGGCGAAGGATCTAACCAATTCGGTAGATCGCCTGGTGACCATAGCACTTAATTGAGAGTTGGCTTATTTAATATTCAATACTACTTAGAACCTGCAGCTAACTACTTTTACCTTTTGAAATGCAACTCCAGTGTTTCCATATGATCCACCTTAATTCAAATAGAAGTGAATATATACATTCAAGTTAACCATGCATTGTAAAAATAACTACTCCCTTTCCTTTACTAAAGTAAATGTAATTACTATTGTGATCCATATTCTAATATTTATACTCTGTACATCCATATGTGTCATCTATTTCTTATTTGCATTTGAATCTAATGTATCAATTTTCTTTTAACCTAAATATCTAATTGCACTTTAAAAAAAACACAACTTTGTCAAGTGTTTTATATTCATATATTCCTTTTATCTAAAAAACAACATTACTAATATTTTTGTTTACTTACCTGAAGTATTAATAGATTCAGTTCTTTTCCACTTTGTGATGTTCTTGTAGTTGTGGCCTTTTATTTCTTCAAATCTGTAAGATATAATGTGTTTTTTATTGTACATACTGTTTTTAACTGTCATCAATGCAAAACATAAGTAGCTGTAATGAAACAGTAAAATGACCTGAAAGGCATTTGTAATTTTTTCATTAAATTAATTCATTATTCTATCAATCTCTGATGTTTTTTGGCATACATGAAAACATATAAAACTAAGCATATATGTATTGATAAATAAGGTCAGCATAAAATATTATTTTATTTTGTATTAATTAATTAATAAATGAATATATGTTAATTAATGAATCAATAACTGACATCAATGCAAAACATAAACAATAATCATGTTTTCCTAAAGAACAGCATCATTGAAATGTAAATTTGATATCCAAACACAAAGAGCTAGGAGCAAACTGTCAAATGACCTGAAAAGGATTTTACATTTTTTGATTCAATTAATTAATTAATCACTGTCAGGCAATGAGCATTCATACATATATATAAGTACAGTGTAAAATATAGTTTATTTTTTAGTGCAGTGTAAAATAGTAATTTTTACAGGTCTCATAATACATTTATTTAAATATTTAACTACTTTGAGAGTCCTATCACTGTTGGGCAATGAGCAATACTACAGATATATAAGTGCATTGTAAAATATAAAAATTATTTAATGCAGTGTAAAGTAGAATTTTTTTGCAGGTCTCAGAGCATAATAAAGTGTTTTCAACATTTAACTGCTTTGAGTGTGCTATCCCTGTCAGCCAATGAGCAATACTACACATATATAAATGCATAGTAAAATATAAAAAAAATTGTAGTGCAGTGTAAAAAAATTTTTGTTTGTAATTAGTAATTAATAAATTAATTGTTGTTAATAAGAAATGAATAAATGTATAAGAAAGAGCTAAGCATAATACAGATATTGAAATGCAGTGTAAAATATAATTTTTTGTAGTGCAGTATAAAATACATGTTTTTTTATTTTATTTAGTAATTAATTAATCCTTTGACGGTAATAATAAATTAATCAATGAATAAATGTATTAGAAAGAGCTAAGCATAATAAAGATATATAAATGCAGTGTTAAATGTAAATTTTTCCAGTGCAGTGGAAAATATCTGTTTTTTTAAATTATCAATTAATAAATTAATATTCATGAATAATTCATTAATCAATTAATTCATGTATTTGAAAGAGCAAAGCATTTATGTCCTCATAAAGTAAAGGCAATAATTGTTATTAATAATTAATTAATTAATTATTTAATTATTATACTTGACCTATTTATAAGAAATATACAGCAATCAATACCCTGAAGAGCTAACAATCTCTTTGAATTTTCCAGCAGCAGAAAATGTCCGGTCAGACTGTTCATCACCTGAGTAGAAAGTGTCAGGAATGTGCCAAGTGTGCAGTATGTATAGGCTGCGTGCGCGAGGCAAAACCGTTTGTTTAGGCGGGAAAACCGTTATTTCACATTCGGAATGTTTTTATTTGCAAGTTATTGTTGTCTTTTCTCGCTTAGCTGTTTTTCAAGTGCCGAAAGTCGCCAAATTCGTCTTAAATTTGTGTGCAACCTCACTCCCAGGCGTCCTGGCGTTCCCCCTGTGCTGTGTGTCAGTGTGTTTTTATTTTATTTAGTTTTTTTCGATTTCCGCCATTCAGCCGTTAAAGTCGTATTTTTGGGAGGTTCTTTTTTTTTGCCCTCGAGATTCAGAGGTCGGGAATTTTTTTTCTAAGTCTCATGTTCCTCAACTGCTTGCAGCCTAAGTAAAGTCCCACCTTTCTTAACTGCTTGCAGGCTAAATCCTCCGTGTTTCAATGCCTCAACAGCTCGTCTCGCTTCGTGAGGCTCGCAGGAGCGCCTTCGGCTTTCATTTCAGTCTAAGTCCCGCGTGTTTCAATGCCTCAACTGCTCGCTTCACAAGGCTTGCAGGGCGTTCAGCGCCTTTGGCGCTCATCGCCAAAGTGCTCTGAGCTCAGAAGGCTTCTGTGCCTTATCGGTTCACCTTGCCACGCTAGGCTCGCTAGCGTAACGGCAACTCGCAGCTTGACAACTATTATATGTGATTGGTATGAACCATGATCCACAATGATCATGATACAGCTCAATATTTATCTGTGGGAAAAAAATGACCACAGCCAATTACAAGTGACCATGATGTCAGGGATATAGAAACACAGCAAACAATTGTTTAGAGAATCAATACTCAAATATTATTGCCCTCTCATTTCAGGCGGTGTCTCCACCAGAGGAACCGCAATTACCAACGCATGTGGTTGGGGAGGAAGCCAATTACAGGAGACAGGGCCATCAGCAGCAATACCATTGTGGGTTACACCCCCCGGGCCCTCACACGCATCATGGGCACGTTCCCAGCCCTTTCAAACTACTGCAGCAACCCCCTGCAGGGATGTACTGTAGATGTCCTCTGGACTACTCTCAACAGGCCCACTACTGCCACCTGGTGGCATGCAATTGATGCATTGACTGGACCCCAATTCTCTCCCACTCCTGACTGGGCCACAACAGATGTTGTCCCAACAGATGATGCCACAACAGATATTGTCCCTACAGATGATGCCACAACAGTGGTTGTCCCAGCAGTGGTTGTCCCAGCAGTTGTTGTCCCAGCAGATGTTGCCCCAACAGACTGGGCCAACACCATCCCTACGGGAAACATTAACTCCATTGGAACATCATCTCCATTGGCAACAGCACCCTTACGAGGAAAACCATCCCTACGGGGAACACCATCCAAATGGGCAACACCATCCCAATGGGCAACACCATTTCCAATGGCAACACCATCACCAATAGCAACAACATCACAACGGGTAACACCTTTGGCCTCACCACAGCACATCCACAGTCCAACGCTGTCTGGAGACGCAACTCACAACCCTGCACAAGGCACCTTGAGAGACATCTTTCAACAAAACCGCATGGCTGATGAGTGCGACAATATATCAGTGCAACTGCTGACAGCTCAACTTCAAAGGCAGAACGATATTGTTACAGAGCAGGTCGAAAGCATCAGAGCAATATATGGTGAGCTGAGGAAGAATAATATGCGGATGAAGAGGTATGAGCAAATGACTCATAGGGACAGACAAGCCCAGGCACATCTCTTGACGTGGTTGGTGCAGGTAGCGGAAGCCCATGTCAATACTGTCCTGCCTACGGTTCCACACTGCAACCAGAGCCTGTGGCCTTCTCATCTCACCCCTTACCACCAATGCTAGCTGCTACACAGTTGGATGCAGCCCTCAATCCAAAACCTCCGGCCATGGTAGAGGGAGGAAGCTCACATGCACGGAAGGTGTGGGCCCAGTGCTTAGAAAGAGGAAGTAGGTGAGAACATCCCCCGGGTGAGTGGTTGTCAAACCTCTCCCCAGGACCCACCATACAGACCATGATTTAAGTGAAACACTGTGTGAATACACATGTGAAGAAATTCAAGGCTTCTCCACCTGTTGAATACAATTTACTTCATTTTTGGTTTCACATAAATCATGGCCTGTCTCATGGCTCCCATGCAGAGGATTGAGAACCACTGTCCTAAGTCCTCCTCATCCACACTCCACAATTAATATAATGTATTAATGTTGACATACTATTGGCTGGCTACAGAGCGTGTACATGTATAGTTATGTTGAACATTTCTGCAATTGATGTTCAATGTGGCTTGCCGTTGAGATTAGGTGTTGAAGTCAATCCAAACAGTGTTCTGATTGATATCTTGTTCTGGTCTGTATAGGTCTTAATAGCCCTATCTCAAGACCATGAAGGTATGTTCCTCAACCTCCTCTCTCTGTATTACAATTTCTGATTATTCCTTAATATGTGAAGACACACAGTGTGTGGAATAGATCTGTCTCACATTGTCCATGATTATGTTCATCTGTCTAATTGAGCAGATCTAGACAAGTTGTAAGTGCTATGCACATGACTGGTTTCTTCAAATTATATGGAGTGAATTCTGGTGATACTTTTTTTCACCAGATTCCGGTTGCAATGGTGTAGTGACCACATGTGACCAGGGTAAGTGCAATGCATTATGCTTATTCTAGACTATGACCATACTCCCTTTAGGTATCCATCTTTTTCCCAACAATAACCTCTTGCTCTTCCAGGATCTGCCCAAACCACACCCATGATATTAATGCACAGTATTGACCGTTTCTGATTGTGCTCTGTGTATGAAATCAAGCTTTGCTATACCGTTCACACTGTGTCAGCGTGTTTTCAATGGTTGGGGTTTGGGGAAATCGACATACAGCTCATTTGTGTTACATTCTTATATCAGTAAACTAATGAGCCCTAGTTACAACTGTATGCAATGAGTTAATACATATAATAATATCAATAATAATAGTAATAATATATATATATATATATATATATATCATATATAATAATAAAGGGTTAATACATATTCAAAGTCCAATTTGTGATACTGTGGAGTATCAACATTCCCTTGAAGGCCTGAAAACAATATGACAGGTGACAATGTGAATTGATAGTTAGCAATACACCTAATGGGAGGTTACCAAATAATAATGGGTATACATCTTGGCACATGGCCACCGGCAATGGTGTGGGACTTTCCAGGACGGACGTAGCAGAGATGGAGGTGAGTTGGCTGTTGCTCCACATGCCTCTGCGCAGCCTCTATGTGTGTTTGCGGCCCTTCCTGATGGTTTAGAGAAGATCAGTGTGGTGTACGTTCCCCTGGTCCCCTTCAGGATTGCTAAGTGGTGGTGGTGACGGGGCTTGTGTACATGAATGAAGCTGTGAGCTATACCATGTAGAGGCACTGTAGATGGGCAGGTCATAGCAGAGAGATCAGACAAATCACAGTCCACTAGAGAAGGAACTGGCAACCCACTCCAGTATCTTTGGCATGCAAACCTCGTGGATAAGCACAGACAGAGACATAAGTAAGTGTGCTAGAGTCCATAGGGTCATAGAAAGTAGGACACAACAGAGGGACCGAACAACCATAAATAAAATGTTCCCCTGGTACTTGATATATGCCATGTGGCGGTGTAATTTGTCCACTATTAGTTTTCCCAATGTAGATGTGATGAGTGAGATGTATCTAAGATGATCTTTGTATTTTTAGGGTCCACATTAGAGCCTCTGTGAGTGAGAAAGGGTTATTATGGCAGACATTTTCATGTATTTGTGTTGCAATTTAATGAGGTAGTGTGTCTTTAATAGATTTCAGCATTTTGCAGCATGACTTTTCATATTTGCATATGCATTACCATTACAACATATGAGGAAAATAAAATATTTTTTTATTAATACAGTATTTGATAGTTGGGAGTTTTTGTGCAAGTAATTGTAATGCCTTCCATTGCTTCTCCCATATTTTAAAGTCCATTGGTGTGTTCTCATTGTTATTTGCAGTGTTCCAAACTAGTCTGTAAACCCTTTGCGGGTCCTATTTGGAAGCCATAAGCTTTGCGCCGATGTCTGCGTGTGCGGTCTTGAACGATTTTTTGCAATTGAATAGCAATTTGCAATTTTAGCGACCGTAAGTCTTGCGGTCTTGAAAGATCAAAAGCTTCGGGAGGCTGTACGTTTTCAAAGTTTTCAAGCCCGTAACTCATAACCCGTTCCGAGCCTAAAAAAAAACGCCATTTGAATAGCAAATTAACTTACAGCCTCACTTACGCCGGTAACAGTAACTTACGATTGCTCAATTGAATGAGGCTCAATATATACAGAGAATTAACAAAATTGATATAAAGCAATTAAAAAATCAGGTTTTTAACTTTACATGTCTTTTATTCCATGAATAATTACATAAAATAGTTGTGGGTATACGGGCTGTTGGTCACGCTCTGCTAAGCGAGGCGAGCCATCGACGCCTGCACCAAGAACTATGCTCATGCTGTCGACCGCTTGCCTCGCAAATCGAGGAGAGCAGTTGAATGTTGCACCAAGAACGCCCACGGGACTTAAACTAAACGAAAAATCAAATGTTCCCTAAACTGCTTGAACCTGACACAGGTAAAAAAAAAACAATAGTAGTCTAAACACTTTAAAAGCAGTTTAAAGAACATTGTAATCTTGCAGTGCTCGTTTATCGTGAAACTTAAATCCTTGGTAGTTTTTAACACTGAACTTTTACAGCCATGATACAGAATTTGTGACTTCAGTGTCACCTCAGTTTACATTCAATAAAACATTTCTTCCCTTTTTTCAACCCAATTAAATCTAACATTGGATTAGCAGGACTTCTTACTACAATAATTTAGATATTATACTATATTCAGTAGACATTCCAGATTTTTTTTTATCTGCAGAATATCTATCAGTGTTAGACACCATGACATTTCATATATGTAAGGTGCAGTGGCGGAGCTATTGCATAGGGGTTCCCAGGGCAAAAAGAATACCCGCTCCAACATCAACGCAGTACATACAGTGGGGGAATTCCCTGCTGATTTTGAATGTTTATCCACTGACAAAGACATGATCAGTCTATAATTTTAATGGAAGGTGTATTTTAACAGAATAACAAAAAACAAAACAAGAATCAGGCATTTAAAAAAAAGTTATTAATTAATTTGCAGGTCAGTCAGGGAAATAAGAATTTGATCCCCTATCAATCAGCAAGATTTCTGTCTCCCAGGTGTCTTTAATACCGGTAACAAGCTGAGATTAGGAGCACTCTCTTAAACCTATATAAAAGACACCTGTCCACAAAAGCAATCAATCAATCAGATTTCAAACTCTTTACTATGGCCAAGACCAAAGAGCTGTCCAAGGATGTCAGGGACAAGATTGTAAACTACACAAGGCTGGATTGGGCTACAAGACCATCGCCAAGCAGCTTGGTGAGAAGGTGACAACAGATGGTGCGATTATTCGCAAATGAAAGAAACACAGAATTACTGCCAGTCTCCCAAGTTCTGATGCTCCATGCAAGATCTCACCTCGTGGAGTTTCAATGATCATGAGAACGGTGAGGAATTAGCCCAGAACTACATGGGCAGATCTTGTTAATGATCTCAAGGCAGCTGGGACCATAGTCACCAAGAAAACAGTTGGTAACACACTACGCCATGAAGAACTGAAATCCTGAAGTGCCCGCATGGTCCCCCTGCTCATGAAAGCACATGAACAGGCCCATCAGAAGTTTGCCAATGAACATCTGAATGATTCAGAGGAGAACTGGGTGAAATTTTTGTGGTCAGATGAGACCAAAATCGAGCTCTTTGGCATCAACTCAACTCGCCGTGTTTGGAGGAGGAGGAATGCTGCCTATAACCCCAATAACACCATCCCCAGCGTCAAACATGGAGGTGGAAACATTATGCTTTGGGCGTTTTTTTCTGCTCAGGGGACAGGACAACAGCACCGCATCAAAGGGACAATGAACAGGGCCATGTACCATTAAATCTTGGATGAGAACCTCCTTCCCTCAGCCTGGGCACTGAAAATGAGTTGTGAATGGGTATTCCAACATGACAGTGACCCAAAACACACACAGCCAAGGCAACAAAGGAGTGGTTCAAGAAGAAGCACATTAAGGTCCTGGAGTGGCATAGCCAGTCTCCAGACCGTAATCCCATAGAAAATCTGTGGAGGGAGCTGAAGGTTCGAGTTGCCAAACACCAGCCTCAAAACCTTAATGACTTGGAGAGGATCTACAAAGAGGAGTGGGACAAAATCCCTCCTGAGATGTGTGCAAACCTGGTGGCCAACTACAAGAAACATCTGACCTCTGTGATTGCCAACAAGGATTTTGCTACCAAGTGCTAAGTCGAAGGGCTCAAATACTTATTTCCCTCATTGACCTGCAAATCAATTTATAACTTTTTAGACATGCGTATTTCTTTTTTTTTTTTTTTTTGTTCTGTCTCTTACTCTTAAAATACACCTACTATTAAAATTATAGACTGATCATCCCTACGACCCCGCCTTGCGCATCATACCTGCAACCCGCGGAACTACACATCAACACAAAACTCAAATACACAATTCAAAGTGCGAGACCCGTAGCACTTTGAAAGAATCGCCTATAAAAATTACGGCCCGTAACACTTAGAAAAGAAAACCGCCACTGAGGGGGAAAAAAATCGTTCTGCAAACAATACGAACTTAACGGCCCCAACAAGCACAGCGAAAAACACCAAAAACATACAAAATACAAAATAAAATAAAAATACACACACAGGAAGGGGGGAAAGCCAGGACGTCTGGAAATGAGGTGACACGCCAATTTAAATACAATTTAAAGATTTTCGCCACTCGAAAATCCTCTACGCAAGAGAAAAAATGGCTGCCCAAAAAAACGTAAAAGAGGCTACACGACCCCGAAGCATGCAAAACACTGCTCAGCACATACGCCTTTTACACAGACCTATACAACCCAATAAATACACTATTAGGAAGGAAGCTAAATGCTCAACACCCGCCTAACACATACACAATCGCAGCCATTTTACAACAATCACTGAAACCTAATAACATTACCATTACAAAATGCGGAGCTACACAGCTAAACAAACGGTTTAACCTCACGCACGCAGCCTATTTACACTACATACTGCACACATTGCTCACTCTTACACCTCAACTCGCCAACAGTACAAATCTACATTGTATGCTGCAGGAACATCAAAACAGATTGTTAGCTCTTCAACATATTGCTTACTGCATATATTAATAACAAACAGGTAAAGTATATTACTTTCTAACTTTACAAATCAATTAATTAACATTACAAATACATACACATACATTTTTTTTTTGCAAAATCACAATAAACGCTAAAGACGCGCAGGGCGTGCCTCACAAGGAGTGCCAACAGTGTTTACAGGACTACAACTACGCCAGGGGAGAGGCTCACACTGCGAGCCAAAAGCCCATCAGCGCAGAACTTGCAATGAGCTCCAAAGGAGCCCTCATAACCAAACATACACCAACCAAGAGACTCGCAATAAGCGCCGAAGGCACTCATTGCGAGCCTTGCGATGAGCGCCAAAGGCGGTCAGCGCGAGGCTTGCAATGAGTGCCGAAGGTACTTACACAACCAAAATACTTACTTTGTGTACCAAACAGCATTACCTGCCTTCTATTGCCGTAATTTTTTGACGGGCAAGTCGCTAGTGTATATATATATATATATATATATATATATATATGTGTGTGTATATATATATATATATATATATATATGTACACATTTACATATACTTCTACACACACACACGCCCCGCAGCTCAAATTTCATAGCAATTGAATGAGGCACTATGTTTCTTAGGATAATAGGATACTCCTTCTCTGTGTCGATCTCTGTGTGCTCTCTGTCTGTGCGCTCTCTATGTCTGTGCACTCTCTCTCTGTGTGCTCTGTCTGTGCGCTGTCTGTGTGTGATCTCTTTGTCTGTGTGCACTTTCTTTCTCTCTGTACCCCTCCCTCTCTTTGTCGATCTCTGTGCGCTCTGTCTGCGCACCCTCTCTGTCTGTGCACTCTCTCTGCTTTCTGTCTGTGCACTCTCTCTCTCTGCGCTCTGTCTGTCCACTCTCTCTCTCTGTGCAATCTATCTTTGTGCTCTCTCTCGCTATGGAATCTCTCTCTCTCTGTGGCCTCTCTCTCTCGCACTGTGTGCGCCTCTCTCTCTCTGTGTGTGCGCTTTCTGTGCACCCTGTCTGTGTGCGCTCTTGCTCTGTAATTCTCTCTCTTTCTCTGTACCCCTCTGTCTCTGTACCTGTCTCTCTCTATACCTGTCTTTCTCTCTCGCTGTACCTGCTTCTCTCTCTCTCTCTCTGTACCTGTCTCTCTTAGTCTGTACCTCTCTCCCGTTCTCTCTCTCTCTCTCTCTCTCTCCCACTTTGCTGTCTTTCTCTGAAATGCGAATGGCCGCCAGCTTCTGCTAAGATCAGGTTTTAGACCCTGCCCCCACTGATGTCATAACCATGCTCCCTGATGACGAAAGTGTTACCAACAACCTCACAGTACGACAAATATAGCATTGTCTTACCCATTTAGTAGATATTAATTCAAATTATTTGTAAACTACTAAAATGTTTTTCTTGTACAGAGAGTGCCACATTAACTGTAACAGTCACTCATTAAAAGGCCAAGGAATATCCTCTTTTGGATCATTGCAAGACTTCTGTGCAAAGGCTGGAACCGAATGTAAGGAATGTATCCACTGCCAAGACAAAACAGTGATTCATTTTCTATTTACACCATGTTAGGCTGGCAAACTGTATCAGACATCACTCTGCTAGAAGTCTGGAACTAAATACTTAGACAGTAATACATTGCCAAACATCTCATCATGGGGTTTCCTACAATACATTTTTACTGGCTTTGTAATGCATGTTTCATCTTCTGTGTGCATTAGTATATATTATGTTAAACAGACAAATAGACAGATGTACAGACAGCCATACAGGCCGATAGATTTATGGGCCACTGTGGTCAGTTTTTCTATAGGCGTCTTTGAATAACAAAAATTGATAATGTGCAAAATGTTGTTACACAATAAAATAAACACAACCTTTACATTTACTGCAGGATTCCATTTTATTTACTAAGCTTCTTGCATCTTCTGTCTCAACAGAGTGTATTTTTGTAAACTAATGAGCTTTCCATTAGCTACTGAATGCACAGACATTTGCAAATACAGACTTCTTGTGTAATCACAGACTTTGCCCAACTCAGGAAGTAGGTCACTTCAATTCAGTGTCACCCATTTTGACTTACTTACCTACGTTGACACAGGGATTTCCTAAAAATTGGGTTGGTATGAAGCCTGGTTTACATAAATGTTTCATGACAAGATTATATTCTTGATATTCATTTCTAGTAATAAAATGCACCAATCCTGTTGGAATTGTATGATTGATTCATACATTATAATCTGATGTTTGGCTTTTTTGATATACATTTATAGATTGTTCTGCTTCTATCAGAATAATAATCTCTCCATGTTTGTTTCTTGACTTAATTATAAGGAATTAAGGAAAACACATTCTTGTAGTTTTCTTAGTGCTTTGCCTGACTGAAGATTACATTATATGAAAGTAAATCCATATTTGGCAAATTTCTCCATTTTCATACTCTCATATTTAACTATTGGTAAGTTACAACATTGTGTCCTTGTAATATTTTACTGGGTTAAGTTCAAAGTCAATGGAGATGATTGTCAGATTAAGATATTACACAGATAAAGCTCTAAACTATTTATTCCTAAAATAATTCCTCACTCTAAAAAGGTTCTGCATCATCAGCTTTTTTGATGCATTTAAATGAAATGTGTTGTTGCTTTACAAATAAAGGATGAACATAGTTTCCGCCCCGTTATTTTCAGAAACACTCTGTATTTCTACAATTATCTAACAAAATAATTCCTACTGGCAAACTGAGGATGGATCTAAAAGAGATGGAAATGATTATAAAATTGACAATTTGTACATATTATATTCTGCACCAATTACATTTTCTACAATTTTAATGAGATATGAAAAAATGCATGCTCATCCATGACATAAAATCTCGCAATTTACTTTATGGTGGTGAGAATCCCAATTTCCAATATTTTGGATATAGTCTGTTTTTTTTGTTGCCATTATACATATTAAAATCATTAACATATATATGCAGTACTCCAACATGTTGCCAGAGTATGTCATGTTTGAATATAGGAACACAGCTTTGTAAATTTAGGTTGATATTCACAAGTTCCACCACATCATTTAGTATCCAGACTTACTTTGTATGCACAGATGCTTCCTTAATAGCAGATGGGCATAAATCTTTAGGATTTTCCATAAATAATTTCTAACCCAAAAGTTAATCACAGGCAATAGCTTTAAATGATGATGCTTCCTGCTTACATCTTAATCTTACCAGCCAAAATTAGTGAAATGTTCCCAAATCATTTTGAGAAACAGTTTTACGAGTTTTAGAAATACATCAAAGCCTAAAACTCATTAAATGTATTTTATTTTAAGGGCAAGCTGTACATTTGTAAATGTTTGTTTGTACAGATTTTTTTAAATTCGCTAAATATTGCAAAATAGAAAAATATGTATATAACATTTTACAGAATAATGTTTTAGAAAGGAGAATGGCAGTTGCAAGCTGAGGCAGCTATGCGTTTAGGCTTTGTTTCCACCCAAAACACGTCTCCACCCATCAACTCAACACTTACCTTGCCTCTCTCTATTCTCATCATGGCGAGCATCACGTGACATGAATGATGTGCCCAAATCAAGACCTGACATCCTGTTGCTACTATCTAATACATAGTAGGCAGAGTAAATGGTATGTGGAGAACATTGACTGAAAGCACGACCACTATTTTTATGGTTTCACTCCGCCTTTGCTAAGGCCTTGTCAATGTAAAATTATATTAATGAAACAGCTATTCTTCAATCTTTGGGGGTTTGCAATTTGTATACAAGTGAGGGTCTTTAAAGCAGTATAGTAACTATTATTGTATCATCCAGATTCCTATGAATCACTGGCAATTTTTGGCAAAGTTTTAAAGTTTTACTGGTATCTACTACAAATTAATTTAAATATGTCAGAAAATAAATGCTGAAATAAGAATAAGTGTGGGAGGGGGCAAAAGGACATTTTAGCTATACAGTGACTAATTATAATACAAAATGTATGAATCTTTAAGCATCATTTTCTAGTATTTACTATTTTAAAATGTACTGCATCATTTTTACATTTTGTCCACATCCGCTTTATAAAATTCAGTTACATGTAACAGTTGTTACCTTATATTTTGTATCAGAAAGGATGACCCCCCCCCCCTATTTACATTTCGACCCAAACATAATTTTAAATAAAATACCTGATATAATAAGCAGTTCTTCACAGTCACCACAAATCTTAATGAAACAGTGTTAAATGGGGTCATTTTAGCATAGGGTAAATTGGGATAGAATACACAAGTTTAACTTTAATTTTAAGTTACTGTATTTTTACATTAGCTTGCAAAAAAACTGTAAACATAACACTTACACATACTGTACATGCACAGAAATAAAACATTCTGGCTTTTCTGGAATTGTTGATATTTTAGTGATGAAGTAGTCTAGGAAAAATGTAAATTTTCTTTTTCAATATTTAAGCAAATGTGGGTAGCAAGAGATCATATCCAAAATGCCTTGCATTGCTTTTGTACTTATTTGAAAATCTGGATCATTTGCTACCAATTGATCAACGATTTCGGTTATTGTCATCAAACTTATACTAAGGAAATCTGTACCAAGTTCTTTGGGTTCTTCGTTTTCAGAATCACTATTTTCAGGTTCTTCATGAATCCCTTGTTCTGCTAGTTCTTGAAGGTCGTAGTTGGTAAGGCTCTCACCAGACACCTGCAGTGACTCCTAAATATAATGCGCATCTGCATCTCCCAGTCCTGCTCTATTGACTAGGTTTGACAATTATCAGTCACTTCTTTGCAAGCAAGTTTAAAGGTGCCTACGTCATCCTTGATGTTATATTGCATCACTGATTCTTTATTTTTGCCGTCTTTTTAATAAATACGTTGCTGAAATGTGCAACAAAGATATAATGCTTTAACAGTTGATATACCTCCCTGATCCATTGGATGGATTAAAGAGTAGTGTTGGGTGACATGATAACTACTTCAACCAGAATGCAAAAGTTTAAGTTGGACAAGTGGGTAGGATTATTATTACAGATATCAATCTGTAATAGTGCTTTTGGTTCAATTTTTTTTTATGTTTATGGATGTTAGCATTTTAAGGATGGACTAAAATGTGTGGTAAACCAATTTTGAAAAATGTCCATAGTGATCCAAGATTTCTTATTAAATTCCCAAATCACAGGTAAACTTCATTTTAAAAATCTTTTGTGGCTCTTGGTATTTTGGAAAGATTTTTTGCACTGAATCAGTATTAATTGGGGATGCGCTGGGATAAAACAAATTATATCATATCTGTGTTAATCAGCTGTCAGGCAAAAACAGCTCTATATTGAGTCATTGCTAAACAAGGTAGTGTTAAATGGGCTCTACCTGTATATTTCATTATTGAAAGATAGAAGTGCTTAAACGCATTTGCCCCAGCTGGTGCATTGGGGCAAATGGAAAACTGCCCTGCCAAAATTAATGCACTGACTTAATCCCCCCATCACTTATATCTTTAATTTAAATAATATAAAAATAAAAATTAATTGTATCATGTTCAATCTTCTTTTTTTATATCTGCTGCAGTCACTTTAAATTACAAAACACGTTGGGCAGCAGTTAAACACACTGACTTATCATATCTATATCTCTGCTGGTGACTTGCCTAGTACTACAGATCAGGGTACATGTAAGAATAAAAAAAAAAAACAGTCAAAATGCTGTCTTACCCGATCTGTGCTTTAACCTGTAGCACTGAGCCTGTCTGTCAGACGCAGCATCACCCAATCAGAATGGCCATGAGGGAAAACTCCCGGATCCTGCAATGACAGCCCATCTCACTGTCCGAAGGGACTTAGGACTGTATGCTGTGCATACTGGGAGATGTAGTTCAGTGAGACCTGCCATGCTGAGAGAGCTGTTCAAGACTAGGTGAGTACAGTCTTTATTTTTCTTGTTCTCTGAATCTCTCTTATTCTCTCTCTCTGTGTCTTGTACTCTCTTTCGTATTCTCTCTCTCTTCCCCCAGCCACCCTGCATCTAGATAGACACATGAATAGATATATAGATATATAGATAGATAGATAGATAGATAGATAGATAGATAGATAGATAGATAGATAGATAATGAAGCCTAGTAGTTTTGTGATGATTTACTTTTAATTTGATACTGAAGAAATGGTTTGTATTTAGTGTAAATAAATCAGCAATGTGTTTGCATTTGTAGTATATAGTTTATATACATATTTTTTACAAATGTAAATTTATTGAAGCAGTCTGTGTGCATTCATGGGCAGAGGAACTGAATACATTGGTGCAATGTTGACAATTTGAATAAAGATTATTGGGGGAAAAAAACAACTCCCGGCTCACTGTGCATGCAGATAGAGAGAGCTTTCTCATATATATAATGGCTGTGTTTGTGTATATATATATGTGTGTGTGTATATATATATATATATATATATATATATATATATATACACACATCACCTATAATAGTTGTGGATATATGGGCCGTTTGTCATGCTTTGCGAGCCTCGCGAAGCGAGTCGAGCCGTTGACACAGGGGTGTCCAAACTCGATCCTGAAGGGCAGCACCCAGGCCTGAATTTGAATATATACTTTCTGTGCACAGGTGAGTCAATCAGTATGACTGAAGAAGTTATTGACTCAACTGTGCACAGCAGGGTTATCATCAAATCCAGGCATGTGTGTGGCCCTCCAGGACCGACTTTCAACAAACCTGCATTGACGCCTGCAACAAGCGGGATTTAGGCTTAAATGAGCGCCAAAGGCACTAATTTCACTGCCAGCCTCGCAAAGAGAGGCGAGCAGTTGAGGCACACGAGACTTAGGCTGCAATGAGGCCAGTAGGACTTCTTGCAGTGCAGAAAATTACGGCCCGTAGGACTTAAGAACTGAAGCACATAGATGGACTGTGGGTCTTCGAAAATGACAACTTTAATGGCCGAACCATAGAACTCGAAAGATTTACACACTCACACATAGCACATGGGGAGAGCCAGGGTGCTCAACGCTCAGAGGAGCAAAAGCCTCACATTGTGTGGCAAACAGCATTACCAGCCTTACAATTTTAATCCCAGCATTTTTGACGGGCATGTAAACTAGTATACATATAACAGTTGTGGTAATTGCGAGTTGACGATAACACTATGTTAAAAGTTACGACAAACTCGCAATTACTAAAACTATGTAACTCGAAAGTTGAACATGCGCAGTGTGAGCTGCGGGTGGCGCACATGCGCATTGCACCATGGGCACGCATGCGCATCGCGTGTTGGGAGTGGGCGAGCAAGTCGGCGAGCGAGAGAGAAAGGAGACTCAGGGAAGGGAGGGAGAGGGAGAAAGGAGACATAGGTAAGGGTCCCAGTATTGTGCATCCTGCCCAGAATGCCAGATAACTGCCCCTCGACCTAACCTAAGGGCCCCATTGATACCCTTGCCCATAATCGAAGAGCCTTTTGAGAAGATTGCAATGGACCTTGTTGGCCCTCTCGAAAAATCAGCCAGAGGACACCAGTTCCTACTGGTAATACTGGACTATGCCACAAGATATCCAGAAGCGATACCACTGAGCACATCAACCTCTAAAAATATAGCTAAAGAGCTCATAGAGCTGTATTCTAGGGTGGGGATACCCAAGGAAATCTTGACTGACCAAGGGACACCCTTTGTGTCTAGATTGATGAAAGAAATGTGCAAGCTCCTACAGGTGAAAACACTAAGAACCTCGGTTTACCATCCTCAGACGGATGGATTGGTCGAGCAGTTTAATAAAACCTTGAAGAATATGCTCAGAAAGGTTGTAGCCCGAGACGGGAAAGATTGGGACTTACTTCTACCAAATTTTCTCTTTGCAGTCAGAGAGGTCCTGCAAGCCTCCACAGGGTTTTCTCCTTTCCAACTCCTCTATGGTCGCCATCCCAGAGGCATACTGGACATACTGCGAGAATAATGGGAAGAACAAACCATGCCTGGTGAGAATATCATAGCACAGCACAGGTGAGGAAGTTCCAACCGGGAGACAGAGTACTAGTTTTAGTACCCACGGCTGAAAGCAAACTACTGGCCAGATGGCAAGGCCTGTACGAAATTATTGAGGCCATAGGAGATGTGGATTATAAAGTGAGGCAACCAGGGCGACGAAGAACAGAGCAAATATACCAGGTAAACCTGCTAAAGCCTTGGAGAGAGCAGATAGTAGAGGTAAATATTGCTTGTCTTGATGAAGAGTTGGATGATGTCGGAAAAACTATTCCGAGCACAGAGGCAATGCAAGTAGAAGCATTTGTGTCACAGGATCTGTCCCCTGAACAGGAGGAAATTTACAAAGTTGTAAACCGAAACAGGGATGTCTTCTCTGCAGAACCAGGTCGCACCACCGCTATTTACCACAACATCATTACTAAGCCTGGGATCAGGGTAAGGATGAAACCCTATCGCATACCCGAGGCTAAAAGAGAAGAAATAAGAGCAGAAGTGAAAAAGATGCTAGATCTTGGGGTTATTGAAGAATCCCAAAGTGAATGGTGTAGTCCTATTGTGATGGTCCCAAAGCCTGACGGCATCATGAGATTCTGCAGTGACTTCTGCAAATTAAACTCTGTATCTGAGTTTGACGCATATCCCATACCTAGAGTGGACGAGTTGATAGAGCGGGTTGGGAAAGCAAGATTTTTAACGACCCTGGACCTGACAAAAGGATATTGGCAAATTCCTTTGACACAAGCAGCAAAAAAAAAAACTGCCTTTTTGACCCCAGCTGGGCTCTTCCAATATAAAGTACTACCATTTGGACTCCATGGAGCTCCAGCCACCTTCCAGAGAATGACGGACAGGTTATTACGTGAACATTCGGAATATGCTGCTGCATATTTAGATGACAGTAATCTATACCACAGATTGGGAGACACATCTTCCAAAGGTGGAGCCTGTATTAGAAACCCTAAGACGGGTAAACCTTACAGTGAACCCTGCGAAATGTGCCATTGGACTTAGTGAAGCCAAATATCTGGGTTACACTGTTGGACGAGGAATGGTCAAGCTGCAGCTCAACAAAGTGGAAGCAATCAAAAACTGGCCTCGTCCACTGAGAAAGAAGCAAGTAAGGGCCTTTCTGGGAATCGTGGGCTATTACAGGAGGTTTATCCCACATTTCTCCACAAGAGCCACCCCACTGACAGAACTCACTAAGAATAAGGCACCTGACGTATTCAAGTGGAACAAGGCCACTGAGGAAGCTTTCGAGGACCTAAAGACTACACTGTGTCAAGGTCACGTGTTAATTGCCCCTGATTTCGAAAAGGAATTTATCCGACAAACAGATGCTTAAGGAGTAGGACTGGGGGCCGTATTGTCACAGGAGGTGAATGGTGAAGAACATCCCGTCTTGTTGCTTAGCCGCAAGTTGATGCCACGGGAACAGAAATATTCTGTGGTAGAGCAAGAATGCATGGCCATAAAATGGGCCACTGAAGCCCTCCGGTATTACCTATTGGGAAGAAGGTTCACCTTGGTCTCGGACCATGCCCCTTTACAGTGGATGCACCAGATCAAGGAGAAAAGTAGCCGCGTGACGAGATGGTTCCTGTCCCTCCAACCCTTCGACTTCCGTGTTCTTCATAGAGCTGGCAGCCTTCATGGCAATGCAGATGCCCTATCCCGCATACACTGCCTCACGGCATTGGCCGCTCAACCCCATAGTGTCGAGCTGGGGAGGGGGATATGTAACAGAATCATTGATGGAGTGTACGTGGGAGAGAGACTGAGCAGAGCCCTGTGTCCACTAAGGGAAGAAAGGGTTAACACAGCAGGCTAATCAAGCAGGCCCAGCTGGGTTCTACCTTTAAAGGTCTGATTAGCACCCAGCTGAGGGAGAGAGCTCAGTCTGAGCTGGACAGAGGACACCAGAGCCTGCTGTGGAAATCCCCTGCTACCTACAAGGGAGACTTGATATCCAGTAAGATTTTGTTTGGACTTTTGTTTTGTGTGGACTTTATCTTGCATAGTGAGGGAAATACAGCCAAGAGTAAAGTCAGTGCTTCTATTAGATGCTAGGATTTTGTTTTGCACCATTTATGTTGTTTTGCTACACTCGAATAAATACTGCTGATATTTTAAAAAGGGCTCCTGAGTACTCCATTGTGGTGCCGGATACAAGGGCACGAACCCTGAGTGTGACAGCAGCGTTATCACAATATATATATATATATATATATATATATATATATATATATATATATATATATATATATATACTGTATATATAATTTAATTTATTGTGGGCAAAAGAGCTATATAATCCCTCCACTGTACAGTAGTACAGTAAATAAATAAATAGTACATTTGTGTAAATTACAAAAACTATTTCCTGCTCAGAATTCCAAAAAATACAGTTATTCAACTGCATTCTGGGAACTTGGTCAGGGATATTCAAATATGTCCTCAAAGTCTTTACTCTTGTAATCCAATACCATTATGCATAATCCATCCTGAGCTTTGCGTCAAGCTAAATGCTCTCTCGGTCTTATCTATCTATCTTCCAATCCATATTTTGCTTGTCTCCATTCTATGTCCCTTTATTATAACATCTGAGTGAATTTAATTTTTTTTATATATATATAATATCACTGGAATTTCATCAGTAAATGCAGACTATTTTGAATAACCTACAGAGATTGGAGGAGATAAACGATAAGTCACAAGATCATTGCATGTACTCTCAAGCTATTTTTCATATCTTTAAATAGCTCTATATCCAAACTTGGAAGCACTTAATAGTGAAATGCTCTTTAAGCTTTATCCCCCCAGAATGTTTTTGGCTCCTACGCCCCTAGCTGAAGGCACAAAATTAGAAATATATGTTTAATTAACCACTCAAATATGTTTTTTTGCAACTATTAATTATGTACAGGCAGCATATAACCTGAATACATATTTTAAAAAACACATAGATTTATTAAAATGTATTTTTTTAAAGATAATTGAAATAGCATGTGGGAGGTTTGAGATGCTTTTTCCACATGCTATTTAAATTATGTTTAAAATGGAGAGAGAAAAAACAGGACCAAGTCACGCAGAACCAACTTGGGGTGCAATTTTCTTCATCTGGTCTGTTTTTGGTGAATTATCACCCTGTTCTGCTGTGGGTGCAAAATGTTCCCCCATGTGCTATTTAGTATCAATTTGTTTAATAAATGTTTTTGCTCATTTAACAAATTATTAATTTATGCAGTTTTACTCTTCTTCTGTATAGTTGTGGGGATCATAGCATGTGCTTGTATCATTATTGGCTCAGTCGGAAAATACCTGACCTAGGCTCAGACGGACCGATAGAGAGATGGAGGGATAGAGAGGGAGTAATAGAGAGGTAGGAGGATAGTGTGTGTGTGAGTGTGGGGGGGGGGGTAGAGAGGGAAGGGGGAGAGAAGAGAGATAGGGTATAGAGGGATAAATAGGGAGAGAGAGTGATAGAAGAAGAAGCACAGGATCTATCTCTCTAAATCTCAAACCGCCTCTCTCTGTCTATACCTTCCTCTCTCTCTATCCCTCTCTCTCTATATCCCTCTCTTTCTCTATCCCTCTCTTTGCCGCTATATAATTCTCTATCTATCCCCCTCTCTATCCCCCTCTCTACCCCCCCATCCCTGCCTCTCTCTATGGGGTCAATTTTGTCTATTTCTACAAGCTGCCACGACCACACGTCATGATCTAACATGTATTTTATGTGTGTTCTATTTAATTATTTCATGTCATCAAGATAATAGAGGAACTTCCCAGCATAAGAATAGTGAGCAGAACCAGCAACAACTCACCCTCATCAAGATAATAAGTAAGTCAAGTGACAGGGGGGGGGGGGGGAAATCAAGTAACTGGGTGGAGTCTGTGTCAGTGGGAAGGGCCTATACAGGTAACATGTTGTGAAGGGGAGGAGTTTATACTGTTGAGTCAATGTTAGGGCAGGGGCCAGGTCTCTGTTTTCCGTCCCACCAACTTGGAAAGTCACCAGCCAGAACCATACAGAACCATGTAATTATACTGACTTTTCCATACTTTTACTTAAACAAGCTGAAATTCTTCAAGCAAGCTATTTACAAACATGGGTGATCAGTTAAAGGACAACTGAAGTCTGAAAAAAATATCA
Source organism: Discoglossus pictus (assembly GCA_027410445.1). Lineage (NCBI taxonomy): Eukaryota > Metazoa > Chordata > Amphibia > Anura > Alytidae > Discoglossus > Discoglossus pictus. The sequence continues at coordinate 230,609,261 of CM050166.1, forward strand.
GTTGAAACAATATTCTACTTTATAATATATTTTATTTATACATTATTAAAACAAAGGAATAACTTTCTCATGATTTATTTTATTTTCCACTGTGGGCGCAGCCATTTTGTTATTAACATTCCTCCCTTGTTAACAAGGCCTCCGAATTGCATCTACGCTTTATTCTATATAATAGCTACTTGCCCGTCAAAAAAGAAGGGAATCAAATTTAATAATACATAAATTTATCAGAATGCTATTTTTTCAGACTTTAGTGGTCTTTCATCACGAAATAAGCTTATATAGCTTTACAGTGGTCATTTAGATTTCTATGAATATGATTTAATTTGGCTGGTCAGTAGAACCATGACAATATAAGTGATTACTTACTGTAGAAGTAGGGAGGACAAAAAATAAATGTGTGGAGGATTTCAATAAATCTTTGTGGAGGTTTGGTACTGGTCTACTGTGATCCCTTTCACTAAATACACCTAAGACAGTAGATTCAGTAGATTCAGATCCTCAGGGGATAATCATCAATATATAACAAAACATGTAATGATTTATAAACTGCATTCTTGGAGGCAATATTTTTATAAAATGTTACAACTATTATAGAAGTTACATGGTTCATATTGCATATTTTTACATGCCATTATACATAAAGGTGTCACAGAAAAGAGTAATACAAAAACTTCAATAAAGTACAGAATTGTTTTCCTGAGTTGATGTGTTTTTTTTTTTTAGGTAGGGCAGTTGGGGAAGTGGAATGAAGGGAAGGATTAAAAGAGGTGGGTGACTAATTAAAGAACAATGATATCAAACCATGAAATAGTTTTGGAATGTATATAGAGAAAGATCAGTTGTATCATTAAGAACAGTATGAGACAGTAACTAATGGGATTCATCAAGCAAAAATGTTTAGTTTTATAAAAATGTTTTAACTAGGGTAACTAATTAACCTCATCAATCTCAGTGTAATTATGATATAAAACATATGCTTCAAATACTACTAAGAAATCCCCAAAGTAACAATTTCTTACTTTCAGCAGTCTTCCCCTTTTCTGCTCTCTCATGATATTTTACATATTGTACACTTGTGACTTCAAGCCGCACCTCCAAGGAAGGGACTTCACATTACCAGGTCATTGTGACTTCATGGAGAGACACTTCATATATGACTATATTATTAGGGATTAGTATTGATATTGCCCTCTCCCTGGGGGCATGGCATCACACAAAAGAGAGAGGCAAATGGGAGGCTTCAGAAGGTGATAAACTGTTACTCTGGGGACTACTTAAAAATAAGTGAAGGATTTTATATCATAATTACATCAAGGTGGATTTTATATCAAATTAATTCTTGACTATAGTTAAAGTTTTACCATTCAAACATGATACTGTTTTTGTTTTTATAGTTTCTTTAGGTCTCTTAAAGTCTTAAAAGTCTCTTAAAGGAGGTAGATGTGGGGAGAAATATTGTGTTTCTTGGCCTTTTCTTTCACAGTTGTATGTAAGATTAGTTTCCCTGGATGGCCTGTATTATATCTTCTAGTGTTTATAAAAAGTTGAAGTATATGGCGCTGAATGCGTTTGAGAAGTGTGATGATGTATAGACAACATTTTTGAAAAAATACTTGGAATATACTGGTTAATTGTGTGTCCTTGCCAGCCCTCTTATTTTGTTTAACAGCTCTATCCCCACCTCAAATAAACTAATCTTTAAATTAAAAAATATAAAAATGAAAGGACATCTTGAGAGTATGGTAAATAATAAGTAAATATTTAAGCATTCAGTAATTTTAGGTTAGATAATAATATCGTATTCCTGAAAATTAATATAGAGGTAATTTGGCAGTAAACCACAGAACCCAGTTTGGAGAAATGCATTTAGATCACTGATGCAAATAGGGGACTCCAGTTTTGAAGACAGATTTGTATGTACATACTGTATGCTTAATTACATTAATGGTATAATCCACCAGTACTGTCATACCATTTACCTCATTCAATTGAGGAATCAGAAGATCCGGACTTTGGAAATGGAGGTCGTAAATTATTTTGCTATTCAACTTGCGTCTTATTGCGGGCTCTAATAGGGTTACGGGCTTCGGCCTCTGATTCATTGCGATGGTTAACATTGCAAGTTAATTCCCCTCCAAGCCTTTGATCTTTCATGGCCACAAGAGTTCCGAATGCTAAAATCACAAATCACTATTTAATTGCTCGATTCCCGCTCGTTAGCCAACCCGCCAAGGCTGCAAATAGAAAAAATCGAACCACAAGTTACAGGTTCCATGGAGGTCTCGCAAAGAGCTGAAATAGATGTCCGAAGCATTTCAAATGCAAATAAAAAATCAATACTGTACTTAAAAATGTGGGGAAAGTGATGAAAGGCATTAGAATTAATTGCACAACAGTCTCAAGCCTGTAAATATGGATTATAACATTTTATATTTTCATGTGTAATTTTCAGGGTTATATCAATCTCGGGAATCAATGAGTTAATACATATCAGGCCACCCACATGTACTATTACATTGGCTTCATTCATATTTAATATTTAGTGATGTGCTATTTGATTGACATGTCACCTCCATCAGCCCTATTAAATTCCAAGCCCGTAAGGACAATGTGAGACCTGCAATGGCCGCGGGCTTGAAATTTGACTGAGTTATAGAGCTATTAAATTCCAGCTGGGCTTGAGTAACAGGCTTGAAATACAAACCCATAAACCTTAGCCGCGCTTGCAAGCTGTGATTTGCCGTAATCATCCAATTGCAGAATAACACAGTGCAACACAGGCTTCTCAGACAATCAAAAGTAGACGAATATGATTGACAGTGGGAACTTATAAATGTGATTGACCCACAACCATGCATTGACTGTGTTGTATTTTCCTTCGAATTAGCACTCGTCCTGGAGCTGGTGGGTGTTCATAGTGAGAGAGAGAGCAGGAGTTATTTGGAGAGAGGTAGATTGCATTTTTGATTTATTTATATTCTATTTCATACGGATTTACACTTAAGACTAATATATTTACACATATTACATATCACATATTACACATATTTACAGATTACACATATTTGCAATACATATAGGTTAAAGAACACACATAGAGACATATATAGTTAGGACACACCTACAGGGGGCAATGTAATAGTCTAGAATAAGCATGATGCATAGCAACTACCAGGGTCACATGTGGTCACTACACCACTGCAACCGGAATCTGATGAAAAAAAAGATTATCACAAATCACTCCATTTAATTGAAGACACCATTAGTGTGCATAGCATTTACAACTTGTCTAGAGCAGCTCAATGACACAGATGATTCAACCACTGGACTGTGTTATCCAATCAAATTTCACACATATAGGGCCTCATTAAATTCTCCCTCGTAGTTCTCTCTGTCCTCACAAAACGCAGTTTATTTGCTGTTTGCGAGGACTGAATCCCTCGCAGCCTGCTTTGCAAGATGACTATGAAAAATGGCAGAGAACAGGGGCCCAAGAGAGCTACGGAGTCACACGCAGCCATAAATCTACGAGTGATTCCCGCATCTCGGAAGAATCCCTACGGGCACAAAAAGTGCTAGCAAAGGATCCTAAAGCCACTACGTGCTGCCTCAGAGGAGGGGTCCCTATCGTCACAGATCAAGCCCCCGCTGCATTTCCCCGCCGCGGCTCCTTAAAATGCCCGCGGCACACTATTAACAATCCCGGCCGCGGCAAAAAAAATTAACCCCCCTCTATGCTGGGGGTCACCATCGGGACCCCGAACTGTCCCACATTAACCCCTTGCAGTGGGGGTCCCCGATCTGCATAGATCAGGCCCCCGCTGCATTTAAAAATGTTAAATTCCGCGCCGCGGCTCCTTAAAAGGCCCGTGGCACACTATTAACAATCCCGTCCGCGGCACCTAAAATTAACCCCCCTCTATGCTGGCGGTCCCCATCGGGACCCCCAAAGTGTACCCACATTAACCCCTTGCTGCAAGGGTTCATAGGGACCCCTGCAGCCCCCCCACATAAACCCCTTGCACTCAATTAACTCCATAAATCATGGGGGTCAATACAGACCCCCATAAGCCAATAATTAACCCTATAATTAATGGTGGTCAATACAGCCCCCCATAAGCACTTTATTAACCCTATAACTCATGGGGGGCAATACAGACCCCCTTAAGCCAATAATTAACCCCCATAACTTATGGGGGTCAATACAGACCCCCATAATCACTTAATTAACCCTCTAACTCATGAGGGGTAAATACAGACCCCCATAAGCCAATAATTAACCCTATAACTCATGGGGGTCAATACAGACACCCATAAGCACTTAATTAGCCCTATAACTCATGGGGTCAATACAGACACCCATAAGCCAATATTCAACCCTGACACTCATGGGGGTCAATACAGACCCCCATAAGCACAATAATTAACCCTTTAACTCATGGGGGTCAATACAGACCCCCATAAGCCTCTATTTAACCCCATAAGTCCCATAAGGGTATATTATGACCATTACAGGGCTATTAAAATCCTAACATTAACCACATAAGTGCCATGACGGTCCACAAGGACCATCATGACACTAACTACAAACACTACACTATAACCTCCAATAAACCATTAAATCTAAACTAACCCCCCTCCACACTAATTTATTAACACTTACACTACCTACCCCCTAATAAACCCCCCACCACTCTAATTAAAAAATATATTAAACACTTAACTTATAGAAAATAAAAAAAACTGTCACCAAAAATAAAAAAAACCTACCTTACAAAAAATAAAAAACCTAAGTCACCAAAAATAAAAAAAAACTACATTCCCCCCCAAAAAACTCTAAGGGCCTCATTCTATTAGCGGCCGCAGCCGTTGCGGGGCCGCAAGGACCGGCCGCAAGCTATTCGGCTATTCTATTCCCTTACGGCCGGGGATTCCGGCAGGCTTGCGGCCGGTGCCTTGCTATCTCTTGCGGCCGCTCGCGCCAGAGGAAAGCCTTTGATCTAAAACGGCCGCAAGAGTTTCGGCCGTAAGAAATTCCTATTTGCAATTCAATTGCTCCGGGAAACCTCTCTGCAAGGCTAAAAGCCAGCCGCAGCTTACTTGCAGGAAAGAGGTCCCGCTAGCACCAATTAAGCACATAAAATAGCTCAAATAAAGCCATCCTGCACTTTGAGAAGACTATAAAGGGATTTTAGGTGTTAGAAAAAATAGCACATAATTATCCTATACTCAAATCCGTAAAATATTTTATTTTTAATATCCATAAAATATCCATGTAAAAAGTCCAGAGTGCTTGGAGCACTTCAGACCCGCACACGCCGCAGCCAGAAAATAAACAGTTAATTTGAACTCGGGTTTGGGCTGATGTGCAAGCTTGAGAGTGGGTTACTTTTAATCCTCATGTCCCCCAATATGATCCCTAGCATTTACAGAGCTGTACAGTTGAGGCTTGAATTTATTTTTGCGTTTTTAGATTTCACAGCTTACGGCCGGTTTCAAGATATGCGGCCGGCCGTAAGAGGAGATCCTTGCAGGGCCGTATAATAGAATCGCGAGTTAACAGAACCCCCGCAAGGAATCGCAGCCTTACGGACGATTTACGGCCGATAATAGAATGAGGCCCTAAGTCACCAAAAATAAAAAAACTACATTACAGAAATAAAAAATACATTACAACCCCCCCCCCCCACTACAGAAAAAAAAAATTATACACCTGAAAAGGAAAGACAGACGTACACAATACAATACTTTACATTCAATACATTACAATACATACAATACATTACAATACAATACATTACAATACATACAATGTGTATGTAGTTAGGATTTTAATTATTTTATTTTAGCTTAGAATTAGGGTTTGTGTATGTAGTTAGGATTTTAATTATTTTATTTTAGCTTAGAATTAGAGTTTGTGTATTTAGTTAGGATTTTAATTATTTTATTTTAGCTTAGTATTAGGGTTTCTGGATGTAGTTAGGATGTATTGTATATTAGATAGATAGGGGGATGTATTTGATATAGTTAGGATTTATTGCATATTAAATAGATTGTATGTTAGATAGATATGGAGTATTGTATATTATTTGTATTGTATGTAATGTATTATATGTAATGTATTGTATGTATGTTTTGCATTGTGTATGTCTGTCTTTCCGTTTCAGGTGTGTAATTTTTTTTCTGTAGTGGAGGGGGGGGTTGTAATATATTTTTTTATTTTCTGTAATGTACGTTTTCTTTTTTTTTTTTGTTGACTTAGGTTTTTTTATTTTCTGTAAGGTAGTTTTTTTTTTTTGGTAATTAGAGTGGTGGGGGGCAGTTTTAGGGGGTAGGTAGTGTAGGTAGGTAGTTTAAGTTTTAATAGATTAGTGTAGAGGGGGTTAGTTTAGATATCATGGTTTATTGGGGGTTATAGTGTAGTGTTTGTAGTTAGTGTCAGGATGGTCCTTGTGGACCGTCATGGCACTTATGTGGTGAATGTTAGGGTTTTAACAGCCCCATAAGTGTCATAATATACCCTTATGGGACTGATGGAGTTAAATAGAGGCTTATGGGGGTCTGTATTGACCCCCATGAGTTATAGAGCTAATTAAGTGCTTATGGGGATCTATATTGACCCCCCTTAGTTATAGGGTTAAGTAAGGCCTTATGGGGATCTGTTTTGACCCCCATGAGTTATAGGGTTTATTAAGGCCTTATGGGGGTCTATATTGACTCCCATGAGTTATAGGGTTAATTATTGTGCTTATGGGGATCTGTATTGACCCCCATGAGTTATAGGGTTAATTATTGTGCTTATGGGGGTCTGTATTGACCCCCATGAGTGATGGGGTTAATTAAGGCCTTATGAGGGTCTGTATTGACCCCCATGAGTGAAAGGGTTTATTAAGTGATTATGGTGGTCTGTATTGACCCCCATGAGTGACAGGGTTAATTATGTGATTATGGGGGTGTGTAATGACCCCCATGAGCTATGGGGTTAATTGTTGGCTTATGGGGGTCTGTATAGACCCCCATGAGTTATAGGGTTAATTATTGTGCTTATAGGGGTCTGTATTGACCCCCATGAGTTATGGGGTTCATTTTAGTTGCCTGGTTTTTTTTAGTGCGAGTCCTTTCAGGTTCTTTACCATCCTTTAAGGACCCGCGAGGCGGGAAATAAAAAAATTGAAATGCAGCGGGGTCACGATCGGTGCCGATCGGGGACCCCCGCTGCAAGGGGTTAATGTGGGGGGACTGCGAGGGTCCCTATAGACCCCTGCAGTAAGGGGTTAATGTGGGTACACTTCGCGGGTCCCGATGGGGACCCCCAGCCTAATTTTTTTTGCCGTGGCCGGGATTGTTAATAGTGTGCCGCTGGCCCTTTAAGGAGCCACGGCGGGGAATTTAAAAGTTTTAAATGCAGCGGGGGCCTGATCGGTGCCGATCGGGGACCCCCTCTGCAAGGGGTTAATGTGTGGGGACACTTCGGGGATCCCGATAGGGGCCCCCGCATAGAGGGGGGTTAATTTTAGGTGCCAGGGGTGTAGTTGGAGTACCCCCCACGGCAGGGCTTATGTGTGGGACTGCCGTGGAGGTCCCATTTAGGACCCCTGCACTAATTGATGAGGTGCGGGAGCCTGCGAGATCATCTCGCAGGCTGTCACTCCTCATGTACATTTTCGAAGTTCATACGTTGCTCGCAGCAGGGCTATTGTAATAGCGTCGTAACTTTGAGAAATTTTGCAGGATTTAAGTAGAAGCCTCTTATTTACGAGGCTGGAATTTAGTAAGGCTGATAGTGTGGTGATAAAAAAATAGATAAAATAAATAAAAAAGTGGACAACTAAAAAAAGGAGAATTAAAAAACCTAATCAACATACATGTACTTTACAGTGCTGAAGCATTACTAACTATTAGCTAGGTCTCTGGATAATCAATAATATGGGTAAATAGCCATTAATACAGAGAGGACACAAAGGTCAGCAGTCAGATTCACTGTTAGTTACATCAGAACCAAGGATCTGTTTTCAGACCGATATTGAGGTCAGGATCACATGCTTCACTAGTGCATATAGCAATGCTGGCTGTCATTAACATGCCATTGTGAGACTTTGCAAGTTCACCGCCATAGAAGTATTAGTCTACATTTAAGCTAACAACAATCATGTCTGAGAAATCTTGCTATATTATAGATTTTAAGATTGTGGGATCTACATGTTAAGGGGGGGCTGTCAATGAAGGAATGTCTACCTGATTTAGAAGATGCCTTCATGGACCTGAATTGTACATAAAACCAAAAAAAGAGAAAAAAACTAAACAAACTAAAGCCTTAAAATCATAGGGACTGCAGCATCTCTTCTAAGCAGCATTCCTCAGTGACCATCAATTGGTGACAAGTTAAGCAGAACCCTACGTGTCCACAGAGAAGAGGATCATGGACCATGTGATGGGAGGTAGCGATATGCATACAAAATATCACCATCACATAGGCCAAGGTCCAAGATGCTGTAGCCAGGCTAGATTAGGTTACCATTGTGACCAATAGATTGTCACTGAGGAGTGCTGCTGAGAAGGCACCAACATGTCAGCAGCCCCTATGTCCACCTCCGCCTAGCCCCAGGGCCCACATCTTCCATGGCCGTCTCCTTGCTGGTGGTGGTGGTGGGGGTGGTGGGGGGGGGGGCGAGGAAGGGGCACCACGGGTAGCAGTGGTGGAGGTATGTTGAGAGGAAAGGATCAGCCCAATTTGTAGCAGGCTGGCCAGATAGTTCTCAGTCATAAGATGATGCCTCCTCTCCTCCCTAGAGCATCACCTTGTTGGCTGACCTGGATACTCCAAAGACAGTCCAGTTGCTGGCGCATGAGGGCCAGCATCTCTGCCTCTGCATCCTGGATTGATGATGGTGGGGATGGAGGTCATCGGTGCAGGGCCAGGTGAGGAGGTGGCGGGGATGGAGTGTGGAGGGTCTGATGCCCACTGGAGCCAGGGGTGACGCAGGTGGTGGTGTGCCCAGTGGTGGTGGCGGCCAGCGCACTGCTGTGTGGAAAGGAGGTGGTGGCTGGTGGAATATGCAGTCTTTCAAGGATGGGATAGTGGGGTAAAATCCCGGCGCTGAGGCCAAAGGTCTGGTGGGTGACCCCACTGGTCAAATTACCTCCCCCTACTCAGAGCCAGGGCCCACAGATCCTCGTCCTTCCTCCTTCCTCTGCACTGGTTCCTGCTGGGCGGGGGCTTGCTCCTCCACATCCTGCTCTGATGGAGCCAAAACCCCGCCTCTAGCTTTTGCCACTGGACCCAGACCTCCTCCTGGATGCTGGAAGATAGAAAGAAAAGTATATGTCATTACTATGATGAATAAGATATTGTTATGTGTTCATTCCTAACTATCTGACATCTAGGCTTGAACCTGGATGATTCTCCTAATTATAACTCAGATTAGCTATCATATGCTAGATATAATCTATTCATTGATTTTTGGTCTTGATCGTTCTTGGCTCCTAACCCTATCTGGATTCTGGCTGCATTCTGTAACTGCATACGCTGCAGTGGGCACACCAATAAATGGACTCTCTGTTGCTTGGTTACTGTTGTTGTGCCCAGGAATGACAGTGATTTGTCAGCTTTGTGGATTTAATGATGCATCCATCTATCCCTTGTTAATTCTATGTAGCTGACATGTCATTGTTCTTGTTGGTCATCATGTACATGTGTAGTGTGTGTGATGCACATGTGGTGGCACGTTGGTGTATGTGATATTCACCTGAAATGGAGGCTGGGTTCTGCTGGGCCACCGGGCCTGAAGCTCCATCTGCGGGCAAAGGCTTCAGAAGGTTCCTGGTGACCATCTCCAACTCATTATAGGTCACAACATCGCCTTGCTCCTCCTTGGACATCATCCTCCTCACCTTGGACCTGATGTCATCAAAGCAGTGCTTCCTTGGCGCTGTGCCCACTGCAGTAACCTTATCCGCTACCTCCTTCCAAGCCTGAGCTCCCTATTCTGTTTTATTTTTCCTATACAGTTACCATTGATGGTTGTCTTAGAAAAGATGCAAAAGAACATAGTAAATTTTATATATAAAAAAAAGGTATGAGGGTGTAGGTATATATATATATATATATATATATATATGTGTGTGTGTATGTGTATGCAGGTACATGTATGTGTATGTGTATATGTATGTATATGGGCAACTGAGAAAGGTTTGAAGACAATATGTTTATGTGTATTTTTACTATTTTGTCTGTATGTTACCTTTTTGATGCATACCCTGTATTCCATCCTACAATAAAAAATATATAAAAAATACGGATAGCAATGAGGAGGACCACATTCTCCGGGTGCGTAGAATTGTGTGCCCTGTGTTTGCCCCTAGCCTCTTGCCCTCTTGACTGAGGATGGGGACCATGGCCTTCCTGACTGTACCTGAGGCCTGTCCCTTCCCCGAACTACCACCTTACTGGGATCAGGCCCCTTCCCTGCTGTCCCTCTTCTAGGTCAGGCCCCCGCTCCATCACCCACCTCTGCACTCTCCTCCTCCTTGCCCTCCTCCTCTTCTCCCTCCTTTCCTCCCCCTCTCCTCCCTCCTCGCCCTCCTCTCCTCACTCCTCTCCCTCATCTCCTCCCTCCTCTCATCCCACCTTGCCCTCCTCTCCTTCTTTTCTCTCCTCGTCCTCCACCTCCCCTCCTTCCTCACTCCTCACCTCCTCCACCCCACCTCTACTCCCCATGACCTCCTTCCACTCCTCTCTCTCCTCCTCCTCTCTCCTCTTCCCCCAACTCTATACTCCTCTCCCCTCCTATCTCCTCCGCCCATCATAAACAAAAATTAAAAGAAGGATACATTAAAAAAAAACGTTTTTCTGTAAAATGTGTGTTGGAAAAAAAGAATGTATGTGCTAAGAGTTATTAATAAGTGCTGGGATGGGGGATGGAAAGGGGGGGGGTGAAATGGGGGGGTGTCATTACTCTATATGTCCTTATGTGTGTTCTTTAACCTATGTGTATTGCAAATATGAGCAATCAGTAAATATGTGTAAGTCTTAAGTGTAAATTTGTATGAAATTTAATATAAATCAATCAAAAACACAAACTACCTCTCTCCAAATAACTCCTACTCTCTATGTCACTATAAACACCCACTAGCTCCTGGACCTGCGTTCTACTTCCATTTAAGTTAAATTTACAATACATGGGCATGTGTCAATCAAATTTATAAGCTCCCACTGTCAATCAAATTCGTTTAGACCGCTTTTAATTGGCTGAGAGGCATGTGTTGCACTGCGTTATTCCGCAATTGGATGGTTAAGGCCAATCGTTGCTAGTCTGTCCCCTTTACAGTTTGCGAGCGCGGCTAAGGTTTATGGGCTTGCATTAACTTGTGATGTTAACCATCACAATGAATCGGAGGCCGGAGCCCGTAACTTAATCGAAGCCCTCAAAAAGACGCCAATTGATTAGCAAAATAACTTACAGCCATTTTCGAAGCATGGATCGCCTGATGCCTCAATTGAATGAGGCTCTATATTTTTGAATTTTCTTTATTATCATATGTTTGATGTAGCCACAGTCATGTATTTGTGGCTTTAGCTACTAGTAATGTCAAATATTTGTCTCATTTCTGGATCTTTAATATGCGATATCCCATAACCTTTTAACATTCTATAAGGTTTTGCACTGAAATAACATTTGTCTACTTCTAAGATTAGTTAAAAAAAACATGATTTAGAGTACATGGTTTAAGGAACTGATCAGGCTAAATGGTAGATCTAAAAAGAGTCTGAGAAACATGTATTAAATGTGACTTAGACAAATAGCTTAACACTCCTATAGGTCCAATGCATAAAATTGCTATTGAAAGTCGTGCTTGAAAAAAAATTGTTTTTTAAAGAAAAAAAAGTGCAAATAAAAAAAATATTCAAAATTGTATTACAAGTGATTTTTATTGGTAATTGTAAATTTGATTAACTACAATTACAGTTTTCTAGGAGCACAGATGGGAATCATGAGGTGTGAAAATAGTGGTGGCACCAAGAACAATTTTTTGGTATGAATTTGAGAGCATTGATTGAGTATGCTAGTTTCTGTGATGTGCCAATTGTGGGCAGTTTTTTGTGCACACATGACTTCTTTCATAGTGGAAAAAAAACTTTGCAGTGGTGCTTAAAGGAAATTTAACAGTACAAACATGCCTAATGTTTCTGACAACACAATGTTGTCCAATTCCAGTTCTGAAGGGCCTGAGCAACACCAAATTTAATAGATATTCCTATGTGAACATCTGTAATTAAATTAAAATGATTGAATCGCTAATCAAAATTTATAAATATATGCACAAACACATATATTTATAGATGAATGGATATATTTATACAGTATATATATAGATGGATTAGCTTATGGCTGAGTGTTAACATTAATTAAATAGCAATTTTACGTCCACACCAGTTTCTCTTTAATAATGTGTTTGAAGAAGCAATGTTTATCAATCATATTGCAACAACTTATTCTACAGCATAATTACTTTTAAAGTTATAGTTCTCTATAAATAATTTCATTAATATAAATTTGATTATATTAGATTGACATCCACCAGAAAGTCTAAATTATCTTTTGATTTTATTTTTCTCAGTGTATACTATACAAACTGCTGCTACAAGCAAGACTATATGAAACAGTTATATTTATTCCTGCTTTAAAAAAATACAGGAAGATTCAAAATCCCCATGAGAAAATAAATATAATCCTAAAATAAAAATCTTGTCATTAGAGAAAAACCTAGCATTCCCACATGTATGTACACACTGAGTTCCCATTCACTCGCCATGTGGCCAAAATTCAACTCTTTCAGTAGAGTGGGGATATTTTGAGCTACTTTATAAAGTAGTTCTCAAGGGATAAAACAAAGTAAACTAGCTAACTTTTTTTTTTTTTAACTCTTTTGAAACAATTTGCATTATTCTTTTTACATTGTTAAAGATGTAGTAACTAGAACAATACAGGGCAACATAGTGCTAAAATACATGATATTGCCCTGCATTTTCCATCTAGTTAGTGCCCCTTCCCACAAGAATAGTAAATCAATGTATATTTCAAATAGAATATCTACACACAGAATTAATCAATGTGTCATTCAAATTCTTGAATTGCAGTTTCTCAGGCTCTGGTCATCCTCTGGGAGGTCCTGAGCCTGGTAAGATGACAAGGAAGGGATTATTGTACAAGTTGCCTTTAGCTGGTGTTCCATATATAGCCTATGGCAAATTTCCAATATACAGCCTTGATTATATTCAGTTGCTAAAATGCTTGCTAAGCAAGATTTGCTTAGTGAGCTTTTTTAAAACATATTTGCAATATTATTACAAACAACTTGAGCATGCATTTTACATTCATGTAGACAGTGTGGGGTCCTTACTAATTCGTTGCATTGTTGGGTGCTTGCTATGTGCTTAACATGTAGATGTTATTACCAAAAATTATGAATTAGCCGAGTCAAACCATAAAAACACTGCAGTCTCCCATAGCAACAATTAGAACTCCTTAAAACAAGGTGAACACACCAAACAACATCCTTAATATATATTTTGATTTATTCCATTTCCCATGGCAAAGAAGGGGTTAACCTATATAATAAATGTATGCCTAATGTAGCCTTCCATATAAAGCTTATAATAAATTTAGGTCTGGGGTTCTATTTAACCTTATCGTAAGCAGAAGCCCCATGAGGGTTGATATGGACCCCTAATGTAGCCATAATCTACTCCTAACTCTTACATGGGGACACATAAAGACCCCTATTGGCCCTACCATTGTATGGATCCCAAAACACCCTAAACCAATTAGCCAAAAAAAGATTATACAAAATACAATAATTTAAGAACTAAAATAATATAAGAAAAAAACATTAAAATAAAAAAAGAATCACAATTGAAAGTGCTAACAATTATAAAGCTGAATTCATACTCACACTCCCAGCTTCAGCATTGTCAATCAAAACCCTTGCTTCTGTCTTCAGACCTGGCAAACTGCCATTCCAAATGTCTTGATCTGACACCCTGTAACAGGCGTGGTTTATGGATTGGACCTTTGTCATGGGGACGGTTTTCAAGCAACACAGGATCCTGGGCTTCAAGCAAGACTTTAATCAAGATGAATATGGTTGATTACCAAGCCTGAACAAAAGGATCAAGGGCATTGGAGCAGGGATTGTGCACATGAATTAACCTTAACAATTCTTCCCTACAAGTTGCAATCTCCTATTATAATTCTTTCTTATTGTTGTAAAAAAAATGTTTTACTTTTATGTACTGTATATACTCGAGTATAAGCCGACCCGAGTATAAGCCGAGGCACCTATTTTACCCTCTGTGTCCCCCTCTTGTGTCCCCCTCTCTTCAGTGTCTCTTCTCCCCTCTTCCTTCCCTGTGTCTCTTGCCCCCTCCTCATTCTCAACCTCCCTCCTCACCCCCACGTCCCATGCGCACCACGTCATTAGCATATACCGGGTGCCGGCACCCATTATATGCTAATGCCGTGACGTCACATGCGCGCCATGTCCCGGAAGGAGCGGAGGCCGGAGCAGGAGCTTCAGATGCAGGTAAGTGAGGGGAAAGGGAGAGGGGAGTTATTTAGAGGGGTAGAATAAGGGGTGGGTTAGAATGAGGGGTGGTTTAGAATGAGGAGGGGGGTTGAGGATGAGGAGGGGGAGGGAAAGCGACACAGGGGTTAGAGAGACAGGGGCGGTAGAGAGACACGGGGGGGTTAGAGAGACACAGGGGGGTTAGAGAGACACGGGGGGGAGAGTGACTTGAGTACTCGAGTATATACAGTATTTTTTTTTACTGTAAATTTAATTATTTTATTGTGTATTTCTCTTTTATCCCTACAATAGTATGTATTCTATAAGCACCTACACAAGTATACCAGTATAGGCCAGTATACATATCTGTATGGGCAAGATTGTGTTTTAACACTGGTGTGTGTTAGGCTATTTTATTTTAAATTGTGTCTCCTGTTAGTGAGTTCATTTGAGTGCTTTAGCTTCAGTAATCCATTGTGCTGTAAGTTCATTTATTAGCAGTTAGTGTGGTTACCAGGTGTAATTTTAACAGGGTTTAAAAAATGAAACTAAGATGAAACAGCGCCCATTTGTTTATTACATTTATGGGGGTTTTAAGGGTCTAATTAAATTATGTTTAAATTGTGGTATGATGTGATTAAGAGCACTCTAAATATAATGCTATAGAGCAGGTGAAGTCAATAGATTTAGGTGGTGTTGGAGAAAACTGCTTAGAATTCCTTGGACTGCAAGAAGATCCAATACTTCGGGAAATAAAGACAAACTGCTCGCAGGAAGGTTGGATCATGAGGTTAAAGCTCAAATATTTTGACCATATCACATGAAGACAGGATTCCCTAGAGAAGACTCTGATTCTGGGAAAAATTGAAGGCACACAAAGAAGGGGACGACAGAAGTGGAGATGGATAGATGGGGTCATTGAAGCAATGAACATGAGCTTGATGGATCACAGAGGGGCAGTAGCTGACAGATGTGCCTGGTGTGCAGCAGTAGATAAGGTCACGGAGAGTTTGACACAACTGAACGACTAAACAATGACACTATAGAGTAATAGAATTATTATTATAACTATTATTGTTATCATTATTATTTATAAACTAGCGACTTGCCTGTCAAAAAATGACGGCAATGAGATGTGTATGTTAGGAAAGTTGTTTAGTTATTAATATATATATGTGACAGTTGTATTGTGATATTAAAAGATGTTTAGTTTTGTAAAATGTTCTCTTGGTGAACAATAATTTGTAAAGCATTTTGTATTAACATATGAATGTAAGAATAGTGGAACTTGAAATTAATCATTATTGTAAACTTTAGGCAATGGTTTGTTAACATGCAATTTGTATGTGAAGAATTGTTAACTTCAATATACATGAAATTCGGAGGAAAGCAAACAGTAAAAACCCTTGTTGAAACGTACACAATTTTAACCTGAACTTTGTAATATATGTAAGTAAGAAACTTGAAAGTATATTTTTTTAAACTTTAACTTTATTATTTGTGTAACTTTGGAACTTGACAAAACATTTGTATAACTTTGAACATTATAAACAGTAACATAGTGAATAGATTTTTTCACATATTTTTGTATTAAAAGTATTAACATTTGAATGTAAAAACAGTTTAACTTTAAAGTAATCAATATTTTAAACTTGAGGCAATGTTTTTTTAACATGCAATTTCTATCCGAATAATTGTTAACTTCAATATACATTGAATGCAGAGGAAGGCAAACAGTAAAAACTCTCTTTAAAATGTACCCGATGGAATAAATTCCTTCCTGACCACATGAACTGTCGATAAACCTTAATACAGGGAGTAATCTTAACATAACAGACAATATTTACATTGTGTCTTAAAACGTGGTTGAGCTGTTAACATGAACTTTGTAATCGGTTGGAGTAAAGACCATTAAAAAATTGTTTTCCAACTTGTAACATTAGAAGAAGTTACATAGTAAATAAAATTTTAACATAATTATCACATATATAGTTGCAAGGCAAGTGTTTTGTGAGGCGAATCATCCATAAAGAGTCTTTCCATAAATTATGACTGAAATTGTTTCTTGTTTATTATTTTTGAATGTTTTTTAATTTGTTTTCCTTGTGTTTTCTTTCTTTACTGAAAAGTTATAGTACTTCATAGTAGACAATGTTTTTAGTAAAAATACGTCCATCTTCTAATAAATCACCTTGACTTTCATTCTTTTCAATATAAACTTTAATAGCCCCGGGATTTTTGCACCGTAACAACGCAACGTACAATTGACCATGTGCAAATACTGTTTCTTCCAGGAAAATACCCACAGATTTGAAAGTTTGACCTTGTGATTTATTGATGGTCATGGCAAATGCCATAATAATGTGAAATTGTCTTCTTTGAAGTATAAAAGGGAGACTACTTTCACTTGGTGCTAAATCTATTCTTGGTATGAAAACTCTCTCTCCTTTATGGGTCCCAGTTAAAATTTCAGCATCTATAAAATGGTCCTTTAATTGTTGAACAATTAATCTTGTCCCATTACATAGGCCTTTTTTGGGGTTCATATTTCGCAGTAACATAATAATTGCACATTTCTTTAGCTGCAAAATATGTGGTGGTATTCCAGAAGGAGTTAGTGAGTTTATGAATTCAGTCGAAAAGTTGGCCTGACTTTCATTGTCATCAGCAAGTACAGAATCAGCACTGTGATAATTTATTTGTGGTGCATTATTTTTTTTTAAGATTTCATTATTGATGATTAATGCATCCTTATTTTTACACCTTAGTATGACTTGGTTGGCAAGCTCGGAATATTCCTGGTTATTTATGCTCCCTTCAAATATAGCTGATATAATATCTTGTTGACAAATCATATGGGGTGGTATCTCTACAGTGTCGTCAGGTAAACGTGGTATTTTTTCTGTTCTGCCTTCTCCAATTTTAATAAGCCAATCATTGAAATCAGTTTGGCCCCCTGATCTCATATTTTGTTTCAGTTGAAGATGGGTAAAATGTTTCCAAAGTGTACTTGACTTTATACATGTTTCAATAATGTCAGTTCGATTTCCATGTACAACGACAGGTAATGTTTGTCTAAAATCGCCACCTAACAACATTACCTTTCCACCAAATGGAAAAGTATTATCCATGACTTCACTAAGCAAACGGTCAATACATTGGAGGGCATAGCATGACATCATTGTGGCCTCATCTATTATAATTAATTTACATTTGTTCAATTTCTTTGCTTGTTATGATGTCATGCGAATATCTGACACAGAAGTTTCTAAAATAGGCACTGGCAGTTTAAATCCACTATGAACAGTTCTTCCACCTTCTAACAAAAGTGCAGCAATTCCAGTAGTGGCAAACGCCATTGCTATTTGACCTTGTGCTCGTACTGAACTCATTAATAAATTATACAGATAGGTTTTTCCTGATCCGCCAGGTCCATCAAGATAGAAATAACGCTCTGTCACCATGCCTTCATCTATTGCATTTTTAATGGCATTAAATGCTTGCAATTGTAATGTATTAAAAGTTGCAAGTCTTTCTTGTGTTCTTTGATGTAGTTGAATGTCATAGTCTTCAAAGTTTATGTCATCTATAAGACCTGGATCAGGCAAATTAAAACTTGCACAACTTAATCCATGAGTTAAAAATACTTCTTGGATTTCCATTAACGCTTTTTTTTTCCCCATAAATTTTTTATTGACACATTCACAAGACAAGCACATTTGAAAAGAGGGAGCGACACGCAGGTCCCCCACACTTTATGATTTTCATTGTATACAATTGTGCTAGCCCCAAGATAAAATACATATGTCAAATCCGTGTGTCACCCTCCGCCTTTTTCCTTTTTCTATTATTAAGCTAGTCTATGTATGCAACCTATAACAGGTTAGGTAAATTACCCGTGCTTAAATACTCTATCTATGTCTCGCATTTGCTAGATATCCTGTATGGTTACTTATTTCAGAAATTAAAACAATTTTAACTAACAAAAATATAATATAACTTAATACAAAATAACTTGTGCCTTTCAACATTACGTTGTACAGAAATTGCTTACCACCTTTCTTATCATCCACCTCCGCAGCGACCTCAAACGAGGTATTATGGAGAGCCCTGTCCCGGACCATACCAGTTATTATCTGCCTCCCCCTCGCTATCTGTACACTACCGTCAGTGTATCTGGAATGAGTGTTCCGTCCCGCTCCAGTCACCCCATATTTCCTTATAAACAATTACGGTATCGTTTAAAGTTGCCGTCATATGTTCAAATGTCATAATAAAGTTGATTTTGTTAATGACTGAGTGGATATCTAGTGTATTCTTCCGCCAATTTCCTGCCAGACTGCTTTTAGCCGCCAACATAATAAACTGAAGCCACTTATTTTGGTGACTACGTAAGTTTTGTACTGGAAGCCCTAGGAGACATGTTCCCATCTCGGGATGTATTTTTATTTTAAGTGTGTTAGAGGCCAGTTCGGCCACCTTGTGCCATAATGATTGAGCAATTGGGCAATCCCACCAAATATGGCGGAAGGAACCTCCTGTGATACAGCCTCTAAAACACTCAGGAGAGATGTTAGGGTCCATTCTGTGTAGCCTGTCTGGCGTGTAATAGGTTCTAAATAAAACTTTGGCTGATGTTTCCATATGGCTAAAGTATCTGGAGCCTTTCGTCAGTTCCATGCTGATTTTGGACCACCTACTCATGTCCCATTCTACTCCCATATCCTGCTCCCATTGTGTGACATGCTTGGGTTTGCTAGTTATGTCATTAGAGTTGGATATCGCGTACAGTTCCCCCAATATTCCCCTGGTTAATGGGGCTTTATTACATATTAGTGTGAACCAAGTTGTCTTTGGCGGGCCCCATTTACGGAGTTTAATGGTGACATTGTGGCGGATTTTGTTGTAATTGAAGTTTTCCCTAGGTGGAAGACTATATGTTTCCATAAAACTCTCAGTATTTAGTACTGCACCCTCTCTAACCCAGCTTCCAAACCTATCCAATTTCCGTGAGGTCCACCAATCTTTGGAGAATGTACCCATCTCCTCAAGGGTGCTTGGGGAAGGGAGTGTAGTGGTTAGCCAAGAGATATTGGGGCTTAGCTGTCTACTGATGTTAGCTCTTTCCCATTCCCTCAGAGACAGGGCTATCATCGGGTTGTTTCGAGCCAGCTTTGAGGGCAACGGGGAAGAAGGGTCCCATATAAGAGTATCCCATTTTAATGGTGCAATTTGGTGGTTTTCTACAAAGACCCAAAGTGGCTGGTGTTCTGCCGAATGCGCCTGGGGCAAGAAAGAAATCTGGGCTGCCCTGAAGTATTTAAGGAGGTCGGGACAGCCCAAGCCTCCAGAGGATTTTCTCCTCATCATAATTGCTTTTCTTATTCTAGGGCGCTTGTAATTCCAAATAAATCTGAATATTGCCTTTTGGAAGCTGGCCAGGTCTCTCATATGTACCTGAATAGGCAGAGTCCTGAAAAAGTACAGGATCCTGGGGAGAATATTCATTTTTATTGCATTTATCCTCCCAGACCAAGAGAGGTGATACTTATTCCATTTTAACAAGTCCTGATTCAGGGACTTGTATAGCGGAACATAGTTCGACTGGTACAGACCAGTGATCTCCGGAGTAATTCTGATACCTAAATAATTTATATATTTTTCTGGCCAATCAAAGGAAAACTGGGATTTGAGAGTATCTCTCAAGGCCTGCGGAGCCTGAGCCAAGATCGCTTCCGTCTTGTCTATATTAATTTTGAGCCCCGAGATGAACCCAAAGGATTCCATCAGGGACATCAAGGCTGGTATTGAGTGAATTGGGTTCGTAAGTGTGCACAAGATGTCATCGGCAAAGAGACAACATTTGAACTGATGTAGGCCTACATTTATCTATGTTATTAAGGTGCTATTCCTAATAGCCTGAGCCAATGGCTCAATGGCTAGCGCGAACAGGAGGGGGGAAAGGGGGCAGCCCTGTCTTGTGCCTCTTTTAATATTGATGAGTGTGTGATCAGCCCCCGGAATGCTGATGTTTGCAGATGGATTATTGTAAAAAGATTTAATAACATTCACAAAGTTGCCCACCAACCCAAACTTCGACAGTGTGGCGTGCAGGTATGGCCATTCTATGGAGTCAAAGGCTTTCTCCAGGTCTAGTCCTATTGTACACAAGGGGGCATTATCCTTTTTGGCTAGGTGAAATATGTTGAGAAGTCTTCTTATGTTATCCCCCGCCTGTCTATAGGGAATAAAACCCACTTGGTCCTTATGTATCAACCTTGGCAGAAACCTTGCTAATCTGGTGGCCAATATTTTCCCAAGGATTTTCACATCCCCATTCAAGAGAGAAATGGGCCTGAAGTTTTTAGCATATAAAGGATCTCTACCCGGTTTGGGGAGGAAGATAAGACTCGCCTGATTGAGTTCGGGGGGCATGGTCTTCCCCTCCATAATATCCCTGAAAAGCTTTTGCAACTTTGGGGAAAGTGAATTATTAAACGTGGCATAGTAATTGTTTGTAAAGCCATCCGGTCCCGGAGCTTTACCTTTTTTCAAGGATTTGATTGTTCTGCTTATCTCCTCCAGTGAGACTTCAGCATTCAACATTTGTAAATCCTCCTCAGTGGCTGAAGGGAAGTCATAGGCGTTCAGGAATTCGTGAATTTTATAGCTATTGGCCACCAGTTTAGATGAGTAAATGTCCTGGTAATACTTTCTGAATGTTTCTTTGATCTCATCCTGTTTCATAGTAATTTCCCCCCTTGCGTCCCTAAGTTGGTGGATGCGCGCAGAGTTATTCCTAAAATTTAATCTCCTGGCCAGCATAGGCGAGGGCTTGTTAATTTGACAGTAAAATTTATGTCTCGTTTTCCTAATGGCCTTCTCGGTTCTTTCTGCCAGTATGGGGTCTAGTTCTGATCTGGTTCGATTTATGACGTTTTGTGTTTCCCTGGTGAATTTACTCTGGTTTAACTTTTCCAACTTTTGTAGTTTCTGAAAGAGATCATTTTCTTTACTGAGTAGTTTCTTTCTGTGTGCCGCTGCGATTTTTATGATTATCCCTCTAATGTAAGCCTTATGGGTAACCCAGGACCATCCTATTTCCGTCTCAGGAATATCGTTCAGAACGAAGAAGGTGTTAATTTCCTCATCTATTTGGGCCCGTATCTCTGGGCACGTAATCAACTTGTCGTTCATACGCCAAGCGCGGATCTGGGGATTATTTTGGCTTAAACTTAATTTACAAGATATCAACGCGTGGTCTGACCATGGGCAGGGTAAAATTTGGGCGTCTGATGTGCTGTTGAACAGTGTGGAATTGATCAACAGGGCATCAATCCTGGAATATGTGCTATGGGTAGGGGAGAAGAATGTGTACTGTCTTTCAGAAGGATGTAACCCCCTCCAGGCATCTATTAAGTCCAGTTCTTTAAGTAGGGCATGTATGACGTTAAGTTTTCTCGCATCCCTTGTGTACGAGGTCGTCCCTGACCTATCCAGGAATGGCTGAAGCGCCAGGTTTAGGTCCCCCCCTATGATGATTTTCCCTCTATCCTCCTGCTTCAAGAGGTTCAAGAGTTTGATTAACGTGTTGTGCGGATTAACCGTGGGGGGCATATAAATTCACCAGGGAGACCCTAAGTTCAAGAACCGTACCTGTAATTATAAGAAAGTTACCCTCCTTATCCTTAACCTGCTTCTCTAGCTTGAAGGGGAGGTTCTTGTGAAGGAGAATGGCCATACCTGCTTTCTTGGATTGTTGTGAACAAGTATAAAAATTTGGGTAATCCTTGTGGAGGAATTTCGGGACCTTGTCTGATGCAAAGTGAGTTTCTTGCAAAAAAATTATAGAGGGTTTGATTTTTTTATAAAAGAGGAAGGCTTTACGTCTTTTAAACGGGGAATTGAAGCCTTTTACGTTATGTGTTATTATATTATGTGGGTGTTCCGTCATGGTTGTCTGTTCGCTATGTGTGTAAAAGTCTCTAGAAAGTTACCCCACGCGGACCACTCTGCCTCGGCTCCCGTTTCCCATACCGGCCGGTCCGGGACATGCCCACCACAACTCGCTCCAGACGTGGATGACTCCAGGCAATTCTTGATCCGCCAGGCACAGGCGGCATAACATAAATAAAAACAAAAAACAGTATCAGTGCAATTTAGTGTCTCAGTAATAAACCTACAATGACAGTAAGACCTCCTTTGACTTTTACATATAGTCATACCGATAGGATTAAGGTAAGGGAATCTACCCCCCCTAATTATTCCTACAGGGAGAAAACTATCAATTAACATTAACCATAATGGTATTAGCCATAACTTGGGCTCTAAGCCCCTGGTTGTCATGACTCTTAGCTACCTAATGTAGCCATCCTGAGTACTCAATAGAATATATGCAACACTAAGCTAGTTAGAGAATAACATGAAAACAAATAGAAAAACATTTTAGAAAATCAATTTAGAAAAACAATTTAACCCATTACCCACTGCTGGCTACAAAGATTTTATAAAAGTAAAGAAACCCTGCATAAGTTAACATCTCCTCAAGTTAAGCCTGGCCTCTAGCCTCTATAAACATATACACAAACCAAGATACAATACTGCGGTAGAGTCTGTAGTGTGCTCAATGTCCCAGCGTGTGCGAAGAGTCTGGAGAATCGGGTATTCATCTTTCCAATCCCGAGGAAAAGTCCAGCCTCTGTGGACAATATGGAACTTATGAAGCAAGAGTGTGGACCTGGTTGGAATTGGACTGTGCTCTTTGCGGCAGTGGATTCTCGGGGCCCCTCCTGGTCTGCCTCGATTCCGCCTGTATGGGGGAGTTTTCCTCCTCGGAGTCCTCAGGCACGAGTCTCAGTCTGGTCAAAAGGCTTTGGCTTTCCTCCAGCGATAGCACCCTGAAAGATTTTCCTTTGTAGGTGAACAAAAGGGCGAATGGAAACCCCCATCTGTACGGTATCTTATAATGGGAGAGCACTCGTAGAGTGGGTCTCATCTCCCTTCTCTTCTGCAGGGTAGAGGGTGAAAGGTCCATATAGACTTGGATCTTAGTGCCGTCTGGACCAAAGATTTCCTTTCTTAATCTTGTTTCTGCCAGAATTAAATCTCTAGCCCTTTGCTGGGCAAATCTGATGATGATGTCTCTGGGTGCATTTTGGTCCCCAGAAGGGCCCATCGCTCTGTGAGCTCTTTCTATCGCCCAATTTGATTCCTCGACCGATGGAAGGATCAAGCTGATAACATCCTTAGAGTACTGCAAAACGTCTGATATTTTGTTGGGGGCACCCCTCAATCTGATGTTATGCCTGCGAGATCTGTTCTCCAAGTCCTCCACTTTGTCTTCCAACATCTGGATCTTAGATGCATTTTGCAAGATATCCTGCTTGTCAAGTGCTTGGGACTCTGCAATTTGGTCGGTGCTTTCCTCCAGGCCCTGCAGCCTCTGGTTTAGAGATTTGATGTCCGACCGTAAGTCATCTACTGCGTGCTTGATTTCAGCTTGCAGGATCTGCTTGATTTTGGACAGGGAGCCGTCAGTTAATTCCATTTGAGCCGGTTGTGAGCTCTGCACCGCTGTTTGGGTCGGCGAATCCGGATGTTCAGGATTAGGACTCGGACTTGGGTTGCGGCTTACGTCCGGAGGTTTGTAGAATTCCTGGATCCCCTTTCCAGTCTGTTTTTTTTGTGCTTTGCCTGTACTGCGACTAGCCATCGTTCAAAGCGGGTAGTGATCCAAGTCCAAGGATCAGGTCCAGTCTGTTAGCTGGGTTTGAGGGTAATGGGTTGATACAATGTTAATGTAGTTAGGTACTCATGGATGGCTTAGTGGCTGCCAGCCTCATACATGCATAGGAGCCGCGGTCAAGCTGCCCCAAGGGAGTGTTGATTTTCTCCGGCCCAGAGTCCTCTGGGGCATGGCAAAAACCTTGAGTTAGAAAAATTTGGCGTTCCCTTTATGTCTTAGAGACCGCTGTTCCCTGTGCCAATTCTGTATAATGCGTGATCCCAGGGTAGAGGCCCTTCTTCTGAGTTAAGGTTGGAGAAAGGACTTCCCCAACCAGAAAATGCTTACAGTTTTGTGTAGCATGTGATTTGGATGCGCTATTCTTAGAATGTCCACTGGGTGTCAGTGTTAGCACACTAATGGCAGTGTAATGGAGTCTTTCAATACCAAATGGCAGGGCAACCCAGATTTTAGGCAAACATGAAATGTGGGCAAACTTCATCAGGCTATTAGTATTGACTGTATGTCCAGTTGGGGCCTTTAAGCCTTTATAATGAGGCCCTTGGCCAGCTTGTAATGTCTTCTGGGCTCACAACTTCTCAGAGTCTTTTGAAGTCTCACTTTTATAATAGATAGCCTGTCATAAGGTTTAGTAAGGGCTCTTTAATGGTAAGATTCTGTGCTGCATCAAGCCTCTTTTATCAGTGCCTGCTTCTCTATTTACATTTGAATTTCGCGCCACAAAATGGCGGCCGCAGATTCGCGGGCTTTTTATTTTTGGGGTAGAAGGAGGCTACCTGCCTTTTAAAGTGGTCCTCCCTGCCTTATTGTCTGCAGTGACCCCTTTGAGTGGCCACTGTGTTTGCTCCAGAGCCTCGTGAGGTCCCAGTAATGTGCCGGTCACCAAGGCCTGGCGGGCAAGATGGCCGCCCACACGAGGCTGCGCCTCAATCACAGGGTGCAGAGGCCCCCGGGCCGTCGCCCCCTGCTCCTCTGTCTCCGGTCCTCCTGTCTCACCCCACTTCCAGGCCACTCACCACTCCAGCCTCCGGTCTCCGCTCACCTTCTCAGTGCCGCTCTGGCCTCCTGCGCCCACTGCTGTCTCTGTTCAGGCCTCTCTTTCCTCCGGCGCGGCTGCGCCAGCACATCCGCCGTGTTACTGTGTTAGCCCGGTCAGGGAGCTCTTCTGCGGGCCATTCCACAGGACTTGAGTGGTTGACCGTCAGGTCAGGATTCCCCCGGGGGTAGGGGAGGAGGGTCTGATGGGTTTTACTGCGCTCCGGCGCAGCACGGTCCGGCCTGCTGTGGGAGGCTGTGCAGCCTGCTATATGTCACGATGGTGGGCAAAATAAAGCAGATCCCCACAGCCTGAATGAGTAGAAGGGCTCCAGGAAGCTTTTAAAATTCTTTTTAAACAAATTTAGGCACTTTATGCCCTAATTCTGATAAATGTGGTGCAGAGCCCACACGCCATGCAGCCTTCCTGTTTGCTGGCTAGGACCGCCCCCCTCCATTAACGCTTTTAAGTGTGCAATGGGTTCATTGTATCGTCGCATAAAGTCTTCAGCCATATTACTTTTAAAAGTCTCCCACAAAGCTAATGCATTTGGAGCATTTGAGAAGATACAAATAGAAGCAAATTGTTCTCTCATCTGTCGTGGCATTTGACATTGTGCTGCTTCTTCTAAACATCTTTCCCATTCTGTATCATCCGATAGTAAGTTTCTATGTCTTGCAGCTAAATGGAAGCATTCATATACAATGTCATTAACAGTTCTTAAGTGTCCAAAACTTTGTGCTCCAGGAACATTTAAAAGTAATATCCGTAAGCAAAAACGTTCAACATCTCTTGGACTGACTGTGTAAATTCTTGGAATTATTTTATTGCCTCTGCTTTTTCTTGGTCTCCATAATCCATTCACAAAAACATAGTGATATGGAATTTCAATATATAAGTATTGTGTTGCTTCTGAATCAGTGGAATTTAATTCAAACCATGCAGTTAGTGTAGTGTGACGATCTTCACTTTGGGCCAATGCATTCATTTCATTTCCAGCATGGAAATAGACTAAATGTCGTTGTGGCAAATGTACTGCTAACCTATATACTGCATGTGATCTATCATGCATTTCAAATTTTAAAAGCCGCCACATAGCTTCTGGCGCACTGACATAGCGAGCATCTACGTGAGATGCAAGTTCATCATGTACTAACTCACTACATTCGGGGTTGTCTGCACTTTTGACGACTACAGTAGCTGCATCGTAGCCTTTGTAAATATATTTGTAGACATATTTAATGGATTTGATGGAAGTGCAGGCTTCTACGTTGATGTGGGCATTGTAATTCATGAGTAAATGTGGATTGTAGGGTACTACATATCTATTGTCCACTTTTTTTCCACAAATAATGGCACTATCTCCTTCTCTTCTTTTATAAAGTGGATAGCCATCACAATTGGCATAGGTTTTGTCTCTATAATCTTTTGGAAATCCTTTGGAACATTTATTATTTTCCATACATGGTGATTGTGGATTAAGGTCACCACAGGGTCCATGAATCATGCGATGAGTAACAATCTCATATAGTCTACCATATAGTTCTGGATCTGCTAATTTATCTTTTTCTTGAAGTATTATTAGAAGATGTACATGTGGAAGGCCTCTTTTTTTAAATTCAATGGTATATACATAAGCAAGACATTTGCCAAATAACTGATTTATAGTGAAGTCACGTATTAATTCATTTAATTTAATCTTAAAAACTCTGGCTACTAAATCTGGTCGATCTGAAGCACTTTGTCCATGAAGTAGATTTTGTGTAATTTCTGGCCATTGTGGATTACATGTAAATGTCAGAAATAAATCGGGTTTGCCAAATTTGGTGACAATAGCCATAGCATCATTGTATCTTTCTCTCATATTTCGAGGAGATCCTTGAAAGGAAGATGGTAAAATGATGGCTTAGCCAGCTGTCATGTCTCTGCTTGTAGCCACGTCAGCAACATAGTCCATGAGTCCAGAATATTGTTCTACACGGAGTTTATCTTGTTAATATTTGATAAAGTTTAAATTATTTGCCTCAACTTGCAAATAAGAATCAATAATCCATTGTTGGGTTAGTTTTCCACCACATAAAATTGGATTAAATACATTGCAAATGGCAATTTGAGCTACTTTAAATTCAAGCATAGAAACATTATTTCGGATTCTGGCTTTAGCATTTGGGTAACTGGGAAGTGTTAATTTTGGTTGCCAACCCGCTTCTCCGTGTCCGAAAAAGATGGGATATGTCATTGGATCTAAATTTGGACTTAAGATACTCATATTAATGAACGGTTGCTCCTCATTTCTGGGATATATTCTAATGTCTATTTTAAATGGTGGTTCTCCTTCCTCATTCTGAAACACCATTGCAACCTCATTTGATGTTGGCAAGTTATAACGACGTTTATCAGTATGTCTGTCTCTTTTAAGCACCATATTAACTTTGGGCATTGGTAATTGATGTCTTTGTGCATGAAGTAGTTGTTCATTTTCTACTTCTGCCAATTTTTTATAAGCTTTACTGTAGGGATTGTTGTCCATAATGTTATTTAGCTCTATAAAAACACTGTGTAAGCATTTTTTATTTTCTTCCATCTGCATACGTTGGTCAACAGCTTCCATTGTATCTAGGACATATAGTTGAGCAAATTTTCTTTGATCTCCTTCCTCTGGATGTAAATGGGAAGTGCGATGATAAATTTGTCCTTGGACTTTAAAACAGTAAGGACCATGTCCTGGTACATTAGCAGCTAATGTTGCCCCCATAGATGCAAAGGATATGGCACTATTGTAGGATCTTATGTTTGTTTTAAAATTTTTGTAGTTTGGAAAAGTAGGTTCAGTCATAATGTTTTGTAAATAGATAGGAAATTCTTTCCTTTCTGGAAGTTTGAACTTGCCTTTTTGACAGCAACTAATAAATTGGCCATCTCTGGGTCTCTCCTGTTTAAAATAATAAGCCTCACAAAACTGACATTGAGTAGTCATGTCCCCACAACTATGAACCTCTACTGCTAAAGACTTGAGTAAAGGACAATTTGCAAAGCATATAGGATTTTGACTTTCATATTCATCAGGTGAAATGTCATATAATGTTTCAACAACAGGTTCTAAATGCTTAGTTTTTTTCGTGGCTTTTCTTGGTATTTGTTGTATTGTTTGAGGTAAAATGTCATGTAATGTTTCATGAACCGGTTCTAAATGCTTTGTTTTTTTCGTTGCTTTTTTTTGTATCCCTTGTATTTTTTTCAGGTAAAATGTCATCTGATGTTTCAGCAACAGGTTGTAAATGCTTTATTTGCTTGTTCGTTTTTTTTGTCATATCTTTAATTTCTGCAGGTGACAGTCTTTTGCTTGCAATTCTTTTGCGTTCTTTTTCTCGTCGAATTTGGTCCTGTGTTGAAAGTCCTCGTCCGATGGTGTAGTCCTGTGTTGAAAGTCCTCATCCCATGGTGTAGTCCTCTGTTGAAAGTCCTGGTCCGATGGTCTTGACGCAGTATCTGTTGTAAAATAAAAATGAAAATGTTATTTGATTTGAATGTATTTGTATTAACTAAAAAAAGACATTATTTCTGTGTATTGTATGTGTTATGGTGATTTTTTCTGCTATTTATTTGTTTGTGCAACCTTTTCAAAATACTTTAAATGTATTTTTATATTGCATAGATAATTTTTTTATACTGTAATTATTTTTTTGTGAATTATTTTGTATATGTTTGCACTGGTTTTAGCATTATCCTATTTTCTGTTCAGCACTTTTGGTATACTTATTTAGGCTTCTTTGTAAGGCTTATAGGTTGTTAAAGATTCTTAAATATTAAAGAAGAATATTAATTTAGTTTGCTATGTGTTTGTGTGAGTTTTTCTAAAACCCTGTTTGGTGCGCACCAAAAGTGGTATGCTTATTTAGGCTTCTTTGTAAGGCTTATACGTTCTTAAACATTAAATAAGAATATTAATTTTGTTTGCTATGTGTTTGTGTGAGTTTTTCAACAATCCTGTTTGGTACGCACCACTTTTGCTATGCTTATTTAGGCTTCTTTCTAAGGCTTATAGGTAGTTAAACACAAAATAAGAATATCAATTTAGTTTGCTATGTGTTTGTGAGAGTTTTTCTACAATCCTATTGGTGCGCACCAATTTTGGTATGCTTATTTAGGCTTCTTTCTAAGGCTTATAGGTTGTTAAACATGAAATAAGAATATTAATTTAGTTTGCTATGTGTTCGTGTGAGTTTTTGTACAATCCTGTTTGGTGCGCACCACTTTTGGTATTCTTTTTAAGGCTTTTTTCTAAGGTTTATAGGTTGTTAAACATTAAATAAGAATATTAATTTACTTTGCTATGTGTTTGTGTGAGTTTTTGTACAATCCTCTTAGGTGCGCACCACTTTTGTTATTCTTATTTAGGCTTCTTTGTAAGGCTTATAGGTTGTTAAACATTAAATAAGAATATTAATTTACTTTGCTATGTGTTTGTGTGAGTTTTTGTACAATCCTCTTAGGTGCGCACCACTTTTGTTATTCTTATTTAGGCTTCTTTGTAAGGCTTATAGGTTGTTAAACATTAAATAAGAATATTAATTTACTTTGCTATGTGTTTGTGTGAGTTTTCCTACAATCCAGTTTGGTGCGCACCACTTTTGTTATGCTTATTTAGACTTTTTTCTAATGCTTATAGGTTGTTAAACATTAAATAAGAATATAAATGTAGTTTGCTATGTGTTTGTGTGAGTTTTTGTACAATCCTCTTAGGTGCGCACCACTTTTGTTATTCTTATTTAGGCTTCTTTGTAAGGCTTATAGATTGTTAAACATTGAATAAGAAAGTTAATTTAGTTTGCTATGTGTGTGTGAGTTTGTTACAATCCTGTTTTGTGTGTACCACTTTGTGTGTACCATATGTTGCATACTTTGGCCCTCATTCAATTGCAGTTTGGCCAATTCAATAGGGCTCTAAATGTGCTTATTTAGAGCCCTATTCAATTGGGCAAAATAGCAATTGAATGGGGGCCTTTGGTTGCTGCATTTTTTATATTGTCAGGGCCTCATTCAATTGCGTTTTGGGCAAGTAGGCAGTATTTATAACCTTGTAGAAATTTCTGGAAAGTAGGCAGTATTTTTTTAAACTTTCAAGTGCCTCAGAACGTTATAACGCAATACGCATGCGCTATTTGCGTTCCAGCTTACAATTTGCGTTCCATCCGCCATTTTGTGCATAGTAGTGTTCAAAATGGTGTTTAACTGTGACTGTGGTACGTTCCGCATAGTATGTGTTTCATTCTTCCGAGTTACTGCAGTGTAGTTACGTCTGAAGCCTCGTTTTCGTTTTGTTTGGCAGCCATTTTTTCTCTCGCTTAGCCGATTTTCGGCCATTTAAACTCATTTTTTTAACTTAAATGGACGTGTAAATGGACTTTTGGAGGTGCCGGATGCCCCCCCCCCCTTGCTGTAAGTAAGCTTTTTATGTGTTCGTTGTGTTTATTTCTTGTGTTTGTGATGTATTTTTTCCTGATGCGGCCGTATTTTGTTGTGATGCTGCCGTATATTTTTGCGATATACGCAGTTAGCTTTTATGTGTACGACGCAGTGTATTTGTTTCTAAGTCGTGCTTATGTGTGTTAAGAGCGTGTGAAGGGCCTTTTTTGCTGTTTTTTTGTTAAGTCTTGCTTGTATGTGTCTCGGTGTAAGCGGGTGTGAGGGGCCTTTGAGGGTTTTTTTGTTAAAAAGTCATGTATGTGTATGTGTGTGTTAACACAGCCGACGTTGGGATGCTCCCACCACCGCAAATGCGGACCCTCGCTTTGCGAGGATCCGCATTTGCGGGGACGTTGTTGGGTTTTTGATGGCTGGGAGGTTGGGTTTATTTTGTTAAAAAGTCATGTGTGTGTATGTGTGTGTTAACACAGCTGACGTTCAGCCTCCACCTCCGCTAATGCGGACCCTCGCTTCACGAGGATCCGCCTTTGCGGGGACGTTGGGATGCTCCCACCACCGCAAATGCGGGACCTCGCTTCGCGAGGACCCGCATTTGCGGGGAACTGCGTCCCTCGCTTTGCGAGGGACGCAGTTCTTGCGGGCTCGCTATGCGAGCCCGCAAGCGTGAGCAACGGCCCGTACGCTCAAAACTATATATGTGATTATATTTTATAGATGGCGAAATATTGCCATTATAGAAAATTTACAGTGAATATATGTACAAAAATATATTTTAAGCAAATAAAAATAATATAATCTGTCAAATGTTCATTTACTTAGAATTGTTTACACAGTCTACAGAGAATCCAGTGATGGGATAATTGTTTTAACATCAAGAATGTCTCTCTTTTGGGGGTATGTTATTTCTGACAAAACCACAGTCTTGGTCCTGGGAATCAACTCTCAAAGGAATTTCCTTTATAAGCATCTTCATTGTGTGGATATTTCTACATGACAGATTTTTTATGTAATTATATCTTACTGTTTTAAATAATCTATGACAAGAGAGTAAGTAAATGTTTTATTATTAATAAATGCATTAAATACAATGTGTACAAAAACTGTTAGAAATAAACCAAAACAGCTCATTTTTTCATCTCTTGTGTCTTCTAAATAACATAACATCAACAAAAGCATTTACATTTTTCTAAAATAAAGTATTGGCAAAATTCATGAATGCTGTTTATCTTTTGCTAGTTTGGATCATGACCTAAAATCAAATTTGTCTTTAAGGAGATTTTAGTTCATCTTTAACTAAACATATAATTCACCATTTTGTAAATCATTACTGTCAAATGAGTAAATAAAACACAAGTAAACTGGAAGAAGTTTGTTTAGTATGAAACAATCTTAGTTTAAATAAATAGTTCAGACGTTAAATATGAATAGAAATATACTTTTTGCCTTAGATATACCAATATTATATTGAATTCTGATTTGTATGCTGATAACTTTTCAGATAATGTTAAACTTGCCAATAGGGATTTGTAGGAGTGATCCTATAAATTCAAAAGGGTCCTCTTAATTCCAAGACACCTTTTGTGATGCCTCAAATCCAGATAATTAGGCTTATAAATAAATAGAGGGGGATAATAATTTCTATTGCACAGAAACCAATTCCCACTAAATACCTATTTGGTTATTTTTTGTGAGGCCTCAGAACTTCTCTATTTACAGAGGATCATTCTATCATTCAAAGTTTCCTAATGGAATAAAATTAATGATCAATTTAAAAAAAATATGGAAAGATAATTTATTGCCTGTACATAATAATGTAAGATATATTTTGCAAGAATGGAAAAATACTAATTTATCCTGGACAGGGAGAATAGCAGCTGTAAAATAGGATTGTCATTCCTAAAATAACTTAATGAGGTGAATCCCCCAGGTGGTCCCAAAATATTTTATTCAAAGATTTCAAAAAATGATTGATAGATACTTAAATAATAATAAAATACCAAGAATTAGAACAGAAATTACAAAAGAGTTTAGATAACGGAGACACCGTCTATTGTTGATATTCACAAATCAATAGTGTTTTCACATTTGTTAGGATGGAGTCGTTTCCACAATAAAGGTAAATGAGTAACTGTAGAAGATTAATTGGTTCCCGATTTGCCTAGACAACTCATTATGTGGTTGCCAGCTTTAGAAATTAAAAAAATTAAAGGATTACCAAACTGCACTTTGTCAATTGTTAAGTTTTGGTATACTCATAGACATAAGTTAAAACTCTCAAGCTTTCCATCACTTTTGGCATCTATACATATCTTATCTTGTAATAATGGACTTCCATGTATAAATACTTTAAAAGACAAGGGTGTAAAGACAATAATTGATTTATACTTGGATGGATGCCTTTAAAATAGTTTAAAAGACTTCTCAAAATTTGGTATATAAAAAACTATTTTTTTAAATAGTTCAAATATGGTATTTAGTGTCAGAGAAAAGATTAACAAATTTCATAAAAGTAAATCTGATTTATGCTGGAAGGGATGTTTGGAAAAAAGGTACATATTTACAAATGTGGTGGAAATGTAGCAAACTTCAGATTTTTTGAAAACAGTGTTTTTCACAGATTTCGAAATTAACTGAAATAATTATTTCACTTACGCCGATTAATGTATTGTTTAAAATGTTGATGAAAATATCCAGCTTGCAAAAAAATTGCTGAATGGGTTGCAATTACATGATGGAATCAGAAAAATACTCCAACCTGGGAAGAACTAATTGACCCGTCTTTACCCCACCTCTCCCTCCCCTGTGTCTCCGTCTCCCCCCTCCTCTTTGTCTCCATTACCCCTCTCCCTTTGCCTCCTCTCCCTTCCCCCTTCTCCCTCCCCTGTGTCTCCTTTACCCCCTCTCCCTCCCCTGTGTCTCCTTTCCTCCCTCTCCTGTACCTCCTTTTCCCCTCTCCCTTTCCCCCTCCACCTCCCCTGTGTCTCCTTTCCCCCTCTCCCTTTCCCTCTCTCCCTCCCCTGTGTCTCCTTTCTCCACCTCTCCCTTTAATGTTCCTCCTTTCCCCCTCTCCCTTTCCCTCCTCCCCTGTGTCTCCTTTCGCTCGCTCCCTTTCCCCCCTCTCCCTGCTGTCTCTCCTTTCCCATCCTCTCCCTCCCCTGTGTCTCCTTTCCCCCCTTTCCCTCTCTTGTACCACCTTTCCCCCTCTCCCTTTCCCCCCTCCCCCCCTGTGTCTCCTTTCCCCTATCTCCCTCCCCTGTGTCTCCTCTCCCTCTCCCTCTCTTGTCTCTCCGTTCCCCCTCTTCTCCCTCCCTTGTCTCTTTTCCGCCCACCTGTCCCTCCCCTGTGTCTCTACCTGAATGTAACCCTGCCAACGCACTCACCGTCTTCTCCTCTGCTGCACCCGTCCTCCGGAGGAAACTACTTTCTGTAACAAACCGCACACTGCGCATGCACATCCCACCTGCGCGATGCGCTGCTTGATTCAGAGAGTAGTTTGGAGGACGGGAGCCACAGAGGAGAAGACGGTGAGTGCATCGCTACTGGCAGGGTTGCATCCAGGTACGTGGTTCAGCTACTGGCAGGAACCAGGTACTGGGGGTGATGCAAGCCCTCCGGGCCTCACGATGAGCGCCTATGGCGCTCATTGCAGCAGGGAGTGATACGAGCCCTGGCAGTTGCGTCCCTTGCATTGTGAGGGACGTAAAAGCGTGGCCAACATCGCAAACGTCACCAACATTCGCAAAACCAACAACTATTATAGTGATATATATATATATATATATATATATATATATATATATATATATATATAATTTAAAGTTTCCTAATGAATGCTGGCTTGGATATTCTCATAGGCTTGACCTTCAAAATGGAGCAATCCTTTATATGTCAATTTGATGGTATGTACCCGGAAGTTACCCCATATATGAAAGAGTAAATAAATATTCATTAATATAGGAGAGAGATAGATGAAAGAGCAGGCCTATGACCTCAAGGGGTCCTCCTACTTGGAATACTCACTAACTGATCCCACAAATCTGGCTAGAAAAAGCCAAAAGTTGAGGTAATATTTTATTTGCCACATAGAAAAAAATCTATACTAGTCAGCAAAAAGATGTAAATCCTCTGATTTTGCATGTATTAGAAAAGTAAATTGGTTTATGTTCTATATACCTCTACATATGATGTTCCATGGATATATGAATCCTCTGCCCATTGAAAGATATTATTTATTGGCCTAAGACAAATTGTAAACTCCTTGAGAATTCATTTCTATACAGCAGTATCCACCCCATTCTGCTTTACTGATAAAACTGGCAAAACAAGTTTCAGAAAGACCAAATGACACTTGGAAAGGAATCTTGATTTTTTGACATTTAGTTTTGTCTCATGTAAAATATATAGAAAATTCTCCAAGCAAATAATACTAATATTAGTGGCCTATGTGTGGAGTAGAACCTGATAATGCTATTTAATATTCATCTTATTTAATAGATAGCATGTATAGCTAATACATATAATGCCCTATCGTAATGCCCTATTAAATAATTTCTGATGCCATTTGAACTAAGGTAAGAGGTATCAAACTTTTAGGAACCCTTTCCAGTTTCTGTGATGCAATAAAGCAGTATGATGTGACATCTACAAGAGTATTCTAATACCTATAATCATAGTACATTTATCTTGCCCAGGAAAGTGAATCCCACTGTGTGTCCTTAGGGAGCTGAAGGGCGCCATGGATGTGAATTTGTTACATATAACTATTCCCTTTTTCATAAAGTTACAATACTAAAAAGTGCTAAACATGATGATGCCGAGTGCGCTACTTGCAATGCATGCGAGTAACCCGAATCTCAATATTACTTTTTCCACTGATTTTTACACATCAGTAATATTATGCGTTGCTTTTGCTTAATAAATAGAAATACTGGCAGATTATGTTTTGGGTTCTTAACACCTAACTTTAACGGACAAATAATAAACAATAAATTATAAACTTTAATGTATATGTTTGTGAAAAACACAGATTCCACTTATCCACCATAACCAATTACCGGCACACTTGGCACTAAATATAATGAGCTTACCTTGATAGTAAATCAATAATATAATTACAAAAGTTAGTGTAAATAAATATAGAGCATAAAGGGGCTAAAAAAAATTGAGGTGCCCTTCTAGAAAGGGAGCTAAAGTGTATACTTTTGAGAAGAAACCACAGTGGTATAAAGTATGCAGAGAGACCGGAAAGGAGAAGTACAGAAACGCCTCCTCAGACGCAGGACCCCAACGTGCGTTTTGTCAGTGTTGTACTGATGTCATCAAGAGGCGCCGTTATCAGAAGGGACCGTCTGGTGGACATTTATAGTGTGAAAATGTAATACTATTGGTCAACATTGGGCAAAGCTAATTGAATGAGGCTCTAAGATAGCAGTCCATCAGAAAGGTCAGTCCTAGCTAAAGGTGCCTCTCTAGGCTTTGGTCTAGATGGCACATATACATAAAAATAACACTGGGTCAGCCTCTAACCAGCACCAATAAAGAATGCTACAAAGTGCAGGTCCTATCATGACTAACTGCTACATTAAGGAAATATTATATGGAAAGGATGAATACATCTGAATGCACTATTAGTATCATTGTTTGAGGAGTATCAAAGTTCACTAGCACCATAGTTTCACTTTTTCAATGAATTATTAGCACAGCTCTATCTCTGGCAACTAAATATCAGAATATGATCATCATCTGACCTTATTGTAACTACATGAAATGTAAATGTAAATAGTTTTTTTAAAGAAATAATTATATAGGAAACTATTGAACAAGCAATTAAAGTCAATGCCAAATTAATACTTAAATTACATCATTAATTCATCTTTAAGATATTGGATATCATGTTACATTTCTGTAATAGTATTTGAAACAGCTGCCTTTTAATAGCCTTTGCTTAATCATGTATTTTGCCAAAAACAGCAATTGAAAAAATATAGAAAAGAAAATATATTGAAATGTGCAAGAGGAATTAAAGATAATAAGTAAAACATACAAAACAGATTAATTAATTGAGTAAATGTATTTGGAAAATAGTATTTTGATTCTGTACTGATGCAATTTACATTTCATGGATTTAAATTTACTTGGTAATTAATTTGTCTTCAGTTTTGTTGCACATCATAAAAACTGGCACAATGTTTGATTTGCTATTTGTTTTTAGTAATATATCCAGATTGGTTAATGATCATTCATTTTGTGCAGTATATTTTTTGACAGGATATTGCCAGCTGCAGAGATTGCCCAAATCAACCAAAGTCACTGAATGTGATTACAAAATGAGTGAACACTTGTCAGCATTAACTGAAGACTGCATGAGAATATCTTCCATATGAAACAACTTTGCAATTTGACACAGTGGATTATTTTGGGATATTTGGAAATATTAAGAAAAATGAATGTGTATCAAATGACTATTTATTTTTTACAGAATGTAGGCATCTACACCAATTTTCAAGGGTATGGTAAAAGTGGAAATGTGATATCAAGCCATGTGATCTTAATATAGACAGAACTTTTTTTCCAAAACAATAACTTAGGATCTAGGCAGACAACGAGAATAACAGGGAGGGATATACCTGCTGATAGTGTCATCTTTGATTTAAAAACTTTCTGTGTAATGTTATATTATTATTATGAAAAGTCTCAAATCCACTCAGATATCATGTTGTGGTGTTTTTGTCTGTAATTTAAATGCATTAGGACACTTTTTCATTCAGTGATACATCCTACCTGACTACTTCCAAGTAAAGAAATATACTAGAAATGTGTAGAACATTAATTAAATATAAAATTTGTGGTTACATGTGTCCACCCTTTTTGTAGCAGTCCTAAACAGCAAACAACATAGCCAGCCTTAAATTTTCTTGCCGTCATTTTTGATGGGCAAGTCGCGAGTAATAATAATAACAATAATAATTATTATTATTATTATAAGGCTGCAACAGATCTAAGGGTTTTTTACATGCAAGTTTGCAGAGCTATTACATGGCTCCCACATTGACCATAGTTTTATAGCTTTAACCTGGGCTCACAACCTGACTAATGTATACCTGGCAGGTAAGTGGATAATATACATAAAATCAATGTGCGGGGAATATGACCCTCAGTCTAAGCCCTCTACCCTCTAAATAACACTAATGAATCTGGAAACATTCTTGGACCCCCTCTACACTTTTGTACTAAGCCACATACCCTAACACTAAATAACATGGACTAAGGTTGCCTCATGGGGATCCCAAAAGACCCCGCAAAGTCCCTATCCCCTACTGGCTCATTGCAGACTCTCAAAGGCCCCATTACTATCTCCATGAGGGCTCCTATGAATCCTGTCATAGAACTTAACACTCCTTACCATAGGGGTGTAATATTAAGCCTTTGTACTCTTTTCATCAGGACAGCACTATTATTAAAGTAGCAACCAACCAGAATAGGGGAAAATAGAGCTCTCTGGATGATTAAAAGTGCATCAAATCATAATTGTAATCCCTGCTAGTTGAGGAAAGACATTGATAATGAGATTGTTATAAAACATTTTCATAAAACACATTCCAGCATACTTCTTGGAGAACTGTCAAGAAAATTATAAGCAAATGGAAAGTGCATCTTGGCTAGTATACGCCGTTATTAAAACTGGATGACAAAGACAGTAGCAGAGTTATCAATGAGGCCACCAAGAGGTCAATGACCCATCATATTTCAGTGTATATATATATATATATATATATATATATATATATATAGTACAAATAATGAAATTAGTTGTCTTTAAAACTTAAGATGTTGGGCTGTCAGTGTGTTAACTAATGACACATATATATATATATATATATATATATATATATATATATATATATATATTAGTATATTTTTATTTTAAAAAGTGGAAGGCGGGGCAATCAATCTTTTACTTCTGAGCCACCATAGTCTGCTTATAAAGGGAGTATACATCCATAATTCAATAAATAACAGTTAAATACTTCAGTCTTATTATTTATTCAGAGTCTTGTGGCATGAAAACAGCTTTTCCACCCTCTAACTGATGGTGCAGAGCACATATAGTGACTTTAGAACAGGCTCCCAAGGTTTTTTGTATGAGCTCTGTTTGCTTGAATCAAAAGGAAGAGCACTATAGTTTATTTAACTTATAATTATAGTACATGGGGTATTATGATTATACTGTGTTATTATTACCACATATGAGCCATTGTAGTATTGTTGTAATTATTTTTTATCAGGGATCGAACTTACACACAAATCCAACTTAAGAATATCCTTAGGAACAGATCTCATCTTTAACCAGGGTATCACCTGTATATCATATGTTGATTATGTCATTCAGTTGTTTCCGGCTGATCATGACCTCATGGACCATAATACACCAGGCACATCTTTATGTCCCTAGACATGCTGATCCTCTTGGTTCTAATGGTAGAGATACTGGAATGGTTTGCCAGTTCCTTCTCCAGTGGGCCACAACATACAGCTCCTGGTATTCCTAGATGGTCTCCCATACAAGTACTGACCAGGCCCAACACTGCTAAGCTTCAGGGTGGTGTAACTTCTTGACTCACTGACTGGAAACGATCCCAGGTCACAGCGGTGACAGCACCAAACCTAATCACTGGACCACCAGGGAACCCTATGTATCATATCTACTTATCTTGCCAAAATATTTAGATATCCAACCTTGGTAGAGGTTATCTCAGGGTTAGGTTTTAGAGAAATTTACACACACAGCAATACATTATTATTATCGTTTATGTGAGTGTTATCATATTCTATAGCACTAGTTATATAACAGACATTTGAATTAAATATATACGTACATGTTGATAAGACAGCACATTTGTATATATATATATATATATATATATATATAAATATATATATATATATATATATACATATTGAAACAGAAGGTGCTGTGGGCTTCTAATGTAAGAGGTGTTTGCTGGTTATACAGACCCGAGATGATATGGCTGCTTAGAGTAAATATGATAGTGACAGGGATATAGACATACTTTGAAGAGGTGGTTGATGGGGATAAATAGTATGCTTTCAAAAAGCAGAGCATAAAAATGCTGTAGGCAAGCATGCAAGGAGATACTGATAGAGGATGAGAGGTGTAGGTCATGGGTAGTGTGGATGGGGCGGAATAGTGTGTATCATGAGGCAAGAACTGAGCAGTGCTGTTAAGGTCTGTATGTTTGGTTCAGTATTGTGGCAGTCAGAGAGCAGTTGTGAGGTGAATGAGTCTGGCAGAAGCCTTCAGGATAGCTTAGAGTTGGGATATGCAACTGAATGCAAAAGAGCTATTCGACTGGCTAAATTGAAAAGGAAAAATTAGTTGCAAAGGAGAGTAAGACAAACCCTAACATATTGTTTTAAATATATTAATGGGAAGAAGGCTAGAAAGGAAGCTATAGGAACATTACATGTAAAACAGGTAATCAGATAATTAGTGACCAGGAAAAAGCAGAAGAGTTAAATATGTTATTTTCTTCTGTATACACAAGGGAGGTACCAGTGGTTGGGACACTGCAACGTAATGGGATTACACTACCTTCACCAAATAATTGGTTAATACTGGAAGAAATTCAAAAGAGTTTGAATAATATAAAGCCCCAGGTCCTGATGGAATACATCCAAGGGTTCTGAGGGAACAGGGTTCTGTAATAGCCAAACCATTATATCTAATTTTTTATGATTCACTCAACACAGGGTCGCTACAAGATGACTGGAGAAAAGCAGATGTGATAACTATATTTAGAAAGGGAGCAAGAGCAAATGCGGGGAATTATAAGCCCTAAGCCCTCAGCCCTAAGCCTTTGGAAGGGTT
Organism: Discoglossus pictus; assembly: GCA_027410445.1. Taxonomy (NCBI): domain Eukaryota; kingdom Metazoa; phylum Chordata; class Amphibia; order Anura; family Alytidae; genus Discoglossus; species Discoglossus pictus. Next base: position 230,649,926 of record CM050166.1, read on the forward strand.
AATAAAAGATAATATACAGGAATATGTCTATTTAAACAAGATCATAAGTAGAAATCAACATTGATTTATGAGGAATAGGTCATGTCAAACAAATCAAATTAGTTTATATGAGGAGGTAAGCAGGAACTCAAATCAAGGCAACTCAGTGAATGTAATCTTTTTGGAAAGGCTTTTGATACAGTGCCACATGGAAGACTACTGTGGATTAAGAACTGGCTAAAAGACAGTAAACAAACAATAGGTGTTAATGGAACATACTCAGGTTGGACTAATGTGGTAAGTGGGGTTCCTCAGGGTTCAGTATTCGGTCCTCTGCTTTTTAACATATTTATTAATGACAGGACTGGAAAGTATTGTCTCCATTTTTGCTTGACGACACTAAGTTGTGCAAGGTAATTAAATCTGAAAATTATGTACTCTCCCTCCAAAGGGATTTGCATAAACTAGAGAAATGGGCAACTAAATGGCAGATGAGATTTAATATGAATACATGTAAAGTTAGGCATCTGGGAAGTAAAAATAGCCATGCAATTTATAACCTAAATAAAGCAAATCTAGGGGTATCAGATATTGAAAGGGATTTGGGAGTACTTGTGGATAAACACCTAGGTAACAGTGCTCAATGCCAAGCAGCACCTGATAAGGCAAATAAAATATTAGCATTGATTAAGAATGGTATAGTAGCCAGGGAAGCAAATATTATTCTGCCACTATACAAATCCCTAGTATTCCCTCATTTTAGTTACATAGTTACATAGTAATTAAGGTTGAAAAAAGACTTTCAGTCCATGAAGTTCAACCTTTTAAGATCTCCTCTGATCTACAATATGAGGATTAGATATTAATTAGTTGTTAATTGGTAATGCATTATTAATCAACTATTTATTTATTTATTTTTATTAGTAATTAATCCAGAGGAAGGCAAACAGAAAAAAACCCAAGTGAAATTTAGCCAATCGTCTCAAAGAGAAAAACAAAATTATTCCCTCCTGACCCCAGATACTGACGATCGGATTTCTCCCTGGATCAATACACTCTCTCTAATTATCCAGGATACCCCTGAATTCCCTTCTTAATTAGAAATAAATCCAGTCCCCTTTTAAAGTTATCTATCAAATCTGCAGTCACCAGCTTCCTTGGTAGAGAATTCCACAGATTAACCACTCTTACTGTGAAGAACCCTTTTCTTTCTTTAAGGTGGAATCTTTTTACTTCTAACCTCTAGTGGTGTCCTCTTGTCAGTTGAAACCCTCTTGGTACAAAAAGCTCCCTTGACAATTCTTTATACTGACCCTGGATGTATTTATATAATGTAATCATATCTCCTCTTAGACGCCTTTTTTCTAGAGAAAATAAGCTTAATTTGGTTAGTCTTTCTTTATAACTTAGCCCCTTCATTCCCCTAATTAGTTTTGTTGCCCTCCTCTCTACCTTTTCCAGCTCTAAAATGTTTATTAAGTGGTGCCCAAAATTGTACTCCATATTCCAAATGAGGGTGTACTAGAGATTTGTATGGTGGCAGAATTATATTTGTTTCCCTTGCTTCTATACCCTTCCTAATACCTGCTAATATTTTATTTGCCTTTGAAGCTGCTGCTTGGCTTTGAGCACTGTTACCTAGGTGGTTGTCCACAAGTACTCCCAAATCCCTTTCAATATCTGATACCCCTACATTTGCTCCATTAAGATTATAAATTGCATGGCTATTTTTCCTTCCCAGATGCATAACCTTACATTTATTCGTATTAAATCTCATCTGCCATTTAGATGCCCATTCCTCAATTTTATGTAAATGCCTTTGAAGGGAAAGCACATCATTATCTGATTTAATTACCTTGCACAACTTTGTGTCATCAGCGAAAATGGAGACACTACTTTCCAGTCCCACCTCTAAGTCATTAATAAATATGTTAAAAAGGAGAGGACCTAATACTGAACCCTGAGGAACCCCATTTACCACATTAGTCCAATCAGAGTATGTTCCATTTACAACAACCCTTTGCTTCCTGTCTTTTACCCAGCTCTCACTCCATGAGCAGATATTTACTGCAATTCCTGTGTCCCTTAGTTTGCATAGTTTGCACTGTATCAAAAGCCTTTGCAAAATCCAAATAGACTACATCCACTGAGTTGCCTTGATCCAGGTTCCTACTAACCTCCTCAGAGAAACTAATTAGATTTTTTTCAAATGACCTATCCCTCATAAATCCATGTTGACTCCTACTTATAATCCTGTTCAAATAGAAATATTCTTGTATATTATCCCTTATTAACCCTTCTAAAATCTTTCACACTACAGAAGTGAGGCTCACTGGTCTCTAATTCGCCGGATTTGCTCTTGCTCCCTTTTTAAATATAGGTATCACATCTGCTTTTCTCCAGACATCTGATAGAGACCCTGTGTTGAGTGAATCTTGAAAAATTAAATATAATGGTTTGGCTATTACAGATCCCAATTCCTTCAGTACTGTTGGATGTATTCCATCAGGACCCGGTGCCTTATTAACATTTATTTTTTCCCAACCTCTTTTAGATTTCTTCCTGCGTTAACCAGTTATTTGGTGAAGTTGCAGTGTCCCAACCACTGGTACCTCCCTTGTGTATACCAAAGAAAATAACCTATTTAGCTCATCTGCCTTTTCCCGGTCACTAATTTTCAGACGGCCTGTGTTACATTGTAATGTTCCTATAGCTTCCTTCATCGCCTGGTTCCCATTAGGGTTAGTCTTACTCTCTTTTGCAATTAATTATTTATTTTCTATTTTAGCCAGTCTAATAGCCCTTTTGCAAGCCTTGTTAATTTCCTTGTACTCCCGTAAAGCAGTCTCTGTCCCCTCTTGTTTGTATACCGTATTTTTCGCCATATAAGACGCTCCGGCATATAAGACGCACCCAATTTTAAAGGAGGAAAATCTAGAAAATAAAGATTCTGAACCAATTACTGTAGTAAAATATTTTATATCAACTGTATAAAGTTAACAGCAGTTTAAGAACAATTTTATATCAACCATGTAACATATTAAGAACTATCTTTACTCTCATTAACAGTCAGTAAAGTCAGTAAAGTCAGTAAACAGTGAAAGTAACAAAAATAAGACTGCAATGTTTTTATTCGAACCCCAAGAATTCCTCATCTGACTGATCCACACAGTCATTGTCATCACTTTCTTCCTCACTGGTGTCAAATAAGACGTCATCTTCTGTTCCATTCAAAGCATTACTAATGCCACACTTCTTGAAGGATTTTACAACAATGTCCTCCTTCACGGCGTCCCATGACCTTTTAACCCATTCACACACTTGTGTGATAGTGGGCCTCTTCATCCGCCCAGTAGACGTCAGATCATGGTTCCCAGCTGCCATCCAGGTGTTCCACTCCTCTCGCATCAGAACTTTGAACGGTTTGTTAATGGAAACATCCAGAGGTTGTAGCTGGCTGGTAAGACCACCAGGAATCACAGCTATTTGGGTCTTAACTTCCTTAAAATTCTTTTTAGTAGTTTCCGTAATGTGCGCTCTGAACTGGTCAAGCACCAATAAGGAAGATTTCTTCAGAAGCCCGCCAGGACGTTTGGACCACACTTTATCAATCCACAGCCTCATGCCATTTTCGTCCATCCACCCTTTATCATGAACGTGCACGACGACTCCCCGTGGAATTGTTTCTTTTGGCAATGTTTTCCTTTTAAAGATCAACATCGGAGGCAGTTTCTTACCATCTGCACAGCAGGACAGCACAACTGTGTAGTGAGTTTTCTCATGCCCTGAGGTTTTTACAGTTATGGTTTTGGCTCCTTTGTTATCTACAGTTCTGTTAGATGGCACATCAAACGTTAGCGGGACCTCATCCATGTTCCCAATCTGGCTAATTGCAAAGTTATTCTTCCTCCTCGCATCAATAACGAACTTATGAAAAGACAGAATCTTTGATTCGTATTCCTTTGGCATTTTTTGTGCAATTCTGGTTTTGGTGCGCATAGAAAGGCCAGATCTCTTCATAAATCTATAGCACCACGATGGTGATCCTGTGAAATCCTGAATGCCTTTCTCCACAGCAATGCGTTTGGCCTCATAGATGATCATTTTTGTTGAGACAGAAAGTCCATTTTGCCGGTGACGTGTGATCCACTCCTTCACTTCTACCTCTAACTCTGGCCACTTTGCAGTTGGTCCACGAAACGTGTGCTTTCTTTTATCCAACTTTTGGAACTGATCCTCCTGTTTCCTCCACTCTCTTATCATTTTCTCAGTTGGAGGTGGCCCGAAGTGTCTCTCCGCTGCTCTGTTTCCATGTTCCTTAGCAAATTTGATGACTTCCAGCTTGAAAGCAACTTTATATGCCATTCTCTTCTGCTTAGACATTTTTCAAAGGAGGTACCGGTAACGGTAATTTTCTGAAGAAATCAAGAAATGAAAGAACTGTCAATATTACCAATACGGTATGTTCTTCATTGACCCCCCCCTGCTCTCTAACCCCCCATATTTTATCTGGTGGTCTTGTACCCCTTCATATGCCATCTGGTTTGAGTGAATGCTGCTGGAGCTGAATGCTGCTGAAGAGAATGTTGTGTTACACTGACCACAAGGGGTAACAATGCAGGTGTCATGGGAACAGCTATTACCGTAATCACACTGACAACATATGAGGAGACAATGGCAAATTTACCGGTATCATCATATTGGGGCACAGGAACAGCCATAATGCAACTTTTGTCATCAGTAAAATCAGCCAATACTTGGCTTTAAATGTTCATTATGCTCTAAGCTCTCTTTGGTCCTTATTCAATTGCGACACATACGGTAGCATACCGGTATATTTTTTAAAGAAGTTTTTAGTTACCGTAGTGAAAAACTTGCTTTTGGATGGAAGTTTACTACCGTAACTAAAAACTTCTTTAAAAAAATATGTTGTGTGCTTATTTAGACCCATATTTACCGTAATTGGCCAAATCGCAATTGAATGAGGCCCTTAGACTATAGGGCCCTCATTCAATTGCGATTTGGCCAATTGAATAGGGTCCTAAATAAGCACATAGCATATTTTTTTTTAAATACTGTACATTTTTAGTTAGTGAAAACCTTGCTTTTGGATAGATTTTTACTAACTAAAAACTTTAAAAAAAAAAAAAATTGTTATGTGCTTATTTAGGGCCAAATAGCAATTGAATGAGGGCCAAATTGTGTGTGGGTGTGTTTGCACATTTTACATTTAATTTACCGTACCTGCAGTTATTCCACCTGAACACTTTCACACACACAGCATACACGCTGTCACACAGTGCATGTGATCTACAGTATGAGGTAGGGAGGGCCGTGATTCGGGGGGCGGATCAATTCTTCTGCCCATCAATCACGGGCATCCAATCAGGTAGGAGTGGGGCGGAGCAGAGCACACACAGCACACAATAACATTGGCCTTAGGAGGCGGAACGCATGGAGGAGGCGGGGCAGACGTGGGGACATTTCAGGGCAGCATAGAAATACCCAGAAGCGGCGCAATTGTGCCCACACTGCCCAGCACGGAGTGAGTTTATATGGGCACACAGTGCACACACAGCATACACGCTGTCACACAGTGCCTGTGAAATACAGTATGAGGTAGGGAGGGCCGTGATTCGGGGGGCGGATCAATTCTTCTGCCCATCAATCACGGGCATCCAATCAGGTAGGAGTGGGGCGGAGCAGAGCACACACAGCACACAATAACATTGGCCTTAGGAGGCGGAACGCATGGAGGAGGCGGGGCAGACGTGGGGACATTTCAGGGCAGCATAGAAATACCCAGAAGCGGCGCAATTGTGCCCACACTGCCCAGCACGGAGTGAGTTTATATGGGCACACAGTGCACACACAGCATACACGCTGTCACACAGTGCCTGTGAAATACAGTATGAGGTAGGGAGGGCCGTGATTCGGGGGGCGGATCAATTCTTCTGCCCATCAATCACGGGCATCCAATCAGGTAGGAGTGGGGCGGAGCAGAGCACACACAGCACACAATAACATTGGCCTTAGGAGGCGGAACGCATGGAGGAGGCGGGGCAGACGTGGGGACATTTCAGGGCAGCATAGAAATACCCAGAAGCGGCGCAATTGTGCCCACACTGCCCAGCACGGAGTGAGTTTATATGGGCACACAGTGCACACACAGCATACACGCTGTCACACAGTGCCTGTGAAATACAGTATGAGGTAGGGAGGGCCGTGATTCGGGGGGCGGATCAATTCTTCTGCCCATCAATCACGGGCATCCAATCAGGTAGGAGTGGGGCGGAGCAGAGCACACACAGCACACAATAACATTGGCCTTAGGAGGCGGAACGCATGGAGGAGGCGGGGCAGACGTGGGGACATTTCAGGGCAGCATAGAGATACCCAGAAGCGGCGCAATTGTGCCCACACTGCCCAGCACGGAGTGAGACTGCCCGAGGAGACTTGAGGAGGCACAGCCAGCACTGTTAGAGGGAAAGATTAGAGGGAAAGGGTAAGATCAGCAGCGTTTTTAATGAAGTTAAAATTTGTATTCGCCGTATAAGACGCACCAACTTTCCTCCCCCAGTTTTGGGGAAGAAAAAGTGCGTCTTATACGGCGAAAAATACGGTAATTTAAATGCTTGTTTTCTACTCCGTATCTTAATCATTGTTAAGCCACATTGGATGTGATTTACTCCTTTTACTTTTATTCCCACTTGGTATATGGTGATAAGTATGTATATTTAGTAAGGATTTAAATGTTTTCCATTTATGTTTAGTATTTTTACCTGCAAGTTCTTTGTCTCAGTCTATACTT